>HG995192.1:10000000-10672213 GCA_905332935.1 Bombus hortorum
CTGAGTCTATGTTCGGATCTAGTGGAATTGGAATATAATATGACGTAAGAAGATGTTGACGCATTTGTAAAAAGTTTCATTTTTAAATATGTCATAGTTTCGCATCTGATTTCGAATGAAATTAAAACATACGTGACATTACGTGAGTTGTGTGAGAAACAGTGTTTATAGCAAACATTTTGTAACGTTCCGATAAAAGTTTCTGTATTGATCCTAGGCATTCTCGATGAGAGAAGCTGTATGTTTAACATTATGCAATTTGACATTTTTGTTTTAAAAAAGCGAACGCTCTTTACGTTGTAACAATTTCGACGCTTTGCATCTTGGGTTGGTTCTGACCTTTCTGCTTGTTAACGTATCGATAGTTCGAGAGTCGCTTTAAACCTTTAGTTCACGCGATCCGAACTTTTTCAAGGTTCGCTTCAATCAAATTTTAGTGATAAACAATGTCAACGTATTAATAATCAGACGAAATCTCCCTTTTGTGCATTTTAATGTTCACAGGAGAAACATAAAGGTTCTATCGAAATTGTTTTTTGAATCCTGTGATCCCCGTTTGCTCTTGAATTTCTTGCGAATGTCACTGATAGCAGGAACATTATCTATGAAACTTATAGATACGTAGCGATAACTATCGCAATGATTCTCATTTTCAATTTATTCGAATCTTAACGACACTATAGTTAGAAATTGAAAGTTAATTTACTTTTACGTAATGATCAGATGAATATGCGAAATAAGTTTTTAGAAGTATCAAGAGTAGTAAGTATGGCGTTTGTCATCTTTACGTAATTACGACAGAATCGTTTAAAAGAGAATGATTGCATCAATATCAGAAATTGAAACTTAAGTTATTTGAATTTTATAATCAGATGAATACAGAGTGTAGATATTCATAGTTCACAAGAGAAAAACAGTAGTATTATGTTTAATAATTACGAAAGAATATTATTTTGTGGTAGTTTTTAATAATGCAGTACCGAAAGGGTTGACAATTTGATCTTGTTTTACGATAAAAAAAGATATCTGGAAATGCTGCTTTTTAAATTAATGATTTTATCTTGTTTAAGGTATTTATTCGAAGCACTGCAATTAATGCGCTTGCTTTGATTGTATGAACTTTTTGTGTTTAAGATGGCGTAAGTTTTATACATTACTATAAAATATTAATTATAAATCATAAGCTATATGACTATACATAAGCATTTAACGTATTAAAACATATTAAAAATATTCCCTGATTATAAGCAAAAACGCGTAACTTCAAATTACGTATAAAAAGCATGTACGATACTGTATCATCGATTAAACGTTAATTAAAACGACGGTATTTAACTGATGACATATTTCTTATTGGAATACTCACAAAGCGTGTAGTATAATAATACTACAGACATTTTGAAAACCACGTTTTATTAAACACATACTTAATATCAAAGTTTTATTGTCGTTTATGACAATGTTAAAATGTTATTTTATTATTACGTGTACTACAATTTTATGGTCTTACTTCATTGCAAAAACTAAGACGCCACAGATGGGTATTATTGTTTAAAATATTTAAGGAACAGTGCAAATTATCGTTGCATAATATAATAAAATATCTAAAAAGTAGTGTGGAAAATTAAAGATGTTCTCATTTTAGTTATTTAATAATTCAATAACTTTTTTAATCTTAACTTTAATAATTTTTTAATTCAAATTTGATAATTTAATAATTTTTAATTCATCAAGCTATCTTCTTTAAGATTTTTATGTGTAATGTCATACATATATTTATATAAAGCTACATGATTCAATATTTTTCTAAATTCAGTATGTTGAACTAATGCATTTTTCTTGTCTTTTGCGTACATATGTAAGGAATACATTATCGTTTTACTAAAACCTTGATCTGTGTCGAATATGTATATACTGCTGCATAATCAATACGATAAGATCGTCGAACAAACATTTAAAAAATTACAAATCGACTTATACAAAGATATTTCAATATATTTTTATAAATTTAGCATAGTTTATTATTTGGATGAATATTAACTCTACCAACTTTAATTCCATTTTACGGATCAGTGCACAATAAAATTAGGTAACACAAATTTAACTCCACCCTTCTGTGGCATAATTTCGTCTAAAGCTGAATTAATTAAACTAATATTATCCGGCATATAATTAACGAAACAATAACTATTGTAATAAAAAAGCAAATAATAATTAGTCTAACAAAATATTTCTCAAAGATTTTTCACACGAATTAACTATCTTCATAAGTACATTACCAGCTTGTTTCAAAAAGTATAGTAAATACTTTTGTTATTGTAATAATGAAACAAACTTAATCATGCCGTGTTGTCTCTCTGCTCACAACTAGCAAAAATAATTATTGTTTTTAAAAGAAGCAGATAATTAATCCAACTAAAATACCCTTCAAAGATTTTCTGTAAAAACTAACTTCCTTAATAAACATGTTATCAACGTTTCAAAATATAAGGAAGATTATCATATTAAACGAAATAAACTCAATCACGTTATTTATTTTGTCTCTACCTATACTTAACAAGACAATTATCATATAAAAGATAGTAAATAATAATTAATCTAACAAGAAATCCTTCAAAAGCTTGTTTATATGAATTAATCTTCTTAATAGTGTATCGTATAAAATAAGATACAATCGCGTCATTTATTTCTCTCTCCAACACGTAAAATCCCGTGTTACAACTACACGCTAATATATTTTTCTGATGGCAAGTATTAACCGAGCGATTTACATTTCAACGGGCGTAGGACGCAATCGAACGATTGCAAAAAAAAGAAAAGAAAAAACAAAGAAAAAGTCATAACTCACGTCACGTTGATCTCTATGAATGTTTGTTATTTCGTTCTCTTTAACATTTACGTTTCTAGCATGTGTGTATGTGTTGCTTCTCGGTGCATGTACTGTCACACACACATACACTCAGCCCTCTGGATGCTATGACGAGTACCCGTGACGCTTGTCACAACACTATGCAGTGCAAATGAAGTTGCAAGAATGCTACTGTGAATAAATCTTCCTATCATGTGTGTTCTGCAAACCCATCGTGCCCGATGGTAAGAGGTGTCACTTATTATTCTTCGAACTTTCTTTGAAAGAAAATGTGAAAGTACCAACATTTTTGCATTGTAGCGCAGTATATGTAACACCTTAGTTCGTTCCTTTTCTATCCGCCTTTGTTCCTTTTTCTTGCCTTAATACATCTCACATGAGTATGATCATTGCAGTAATTATCGCACAGAGACAATGCACCTTGTAGAACGTCTGAAATATTTAGTGCATAATAATATCGTATTCGTTCTCTTATCTCGACTCGAGTGGAATTATGCCGATTTAAATGTGTCGAACGCGTTAGTTGTAATTCTATTCCTCATTGCTGATCATCTTTTATTTATTTATTGCCCGTACGATTCATAGTGTCGATTCTTATCAAAAATTATCGATACAATATCGATGGAACATTGAACAATATCAATATTATTCGATGACTGATCCGGAAGATTGTTTAGCCCGTAATCAAAATTCATTAAGGAAGCGAGAAGGAATAGAAATATCAAATTTATTAAAATTAAGACACGGACTCGCTTTAAGTTTCTTCCTTATTTACTACTTTCATAAAATAAACGAAACAAACTTTTACAACTGCTTCGTCTGAGATACATAAAATAGCCTCGAGATAAAATTATGCACTAAAGTTTCAGAATATCTCACATCGTAAGCTTCACTGATATTACGTAATCCAAGCCACCATGTGTCGATATCAAATTGATTCAGTTCCGTATACTAGCGCTTCAATAATAGCAATAATACCAATCTGTAGTACCTTTGGTACAAACGTCCAAATCGGATGACACGTTTGATCCGCTGTACTTCCGTATGATTCCCATAAAAGAACTTTGAACCCGGAAAGTGTCATAGCTACTTTCTATAGATGCTTTCTTACCATACACCATTAATGTTATCTGAGTAATGATTGCCAAGCGTATAAGTATATTTATATATATATATATATGTATATTTATATATATATACGTATATATGTATATGTATATATATATACATATATTGCATCTTTTAATGGTAGTTGAAAAAAAACAATAAACGATACGATGCATTTATCTTACACCTAAGTACAGTAGTGTTTGCTTAAATTGCAATAAGTCGATAATTTATATCGTAATTCTCAGCACACAGGTATAGTGTTTTCGTTCTGGAAATGCTCTTGAATCTGTTGACGAAGAAAAAGGAATAAATCCAGCGAGAACAAGGGAGAAAGATACGACAATAGATCATTCCATAAGTAATATGGTTATTTGTATAATTTTACAACGTAAAAATTATATCGTATTCATTGGCGAATAATGTATTGTCTGAATTTGTTAATAACAAATAAGAAGAATTTTATAGTATAACTAGCCGAAGAATGATAGATAGTTACTGTTCGATTTTAAAAATTCAGGATGTAAGACAAAAGAGGAAATTACTTATGAAGAGACCTTTGCTTGCATGATAATTTACCAATGCTAATTCGATACTAATAAATCAACAAGTTGAAAGTTTTCAATTCTAGACTTCTTTTTTATAATTTCATAATTCCTTTGTCACATACGGTAATTATAATGAATAATTTCTTATCCGTAATCTTTGCTAGTAATTTACTAAATAATACAATTTACTATTAAACTTGCCGCTGTCAAGCAAGGGTATTTATTGATATTAGTAATTCGTAAACTGTGACTTGTGTAAAATTATTAACAATATCAGTTCGATCGTGCAAGAGTTCCCCGATATATTTCTCCCTAACTCTCGCTGTAATTAATTCGTTCCTCGTCGATAAGTTTACGCTACGATTGCAGCAATGCGTTCTTCGATGAACCGTCCTTCTTACTAACAAAAGATCTCAAGAACAACGTAGAAACTGTCATAAGTATCTTTGTATCTGTTTCTTGCGACATATTCGTGAAAACGTTAAGTTGATCGGAAAACGTATTCGCTGTAATGGTAGTCTTAAACTACAGTGGCAGAGAGTAGAGTATGAGAGAACGAGTTCGAAACTCCGAATAGACGTTCGAGTTAACCACCGTAACAACTTTATTGGAATTTAAACGTGCGCTACTGTATCGCGATGTGCTGTACGATGCTATTAAGTTCACCAGCTGATACGTCAGTGAGTCTGACTCGCCTAAGCTACAGGAACGAACATCCGATTTCTTTTACAGCGCGAAGCATATCGGAAGAGTTTAGCAGCGGAGATACAAGGTATCGTGACAATGGCGAATCAACGAGTAGCACGCACAGTCGTGATCCGCGTTCTCCAAAGGAGAAAGAAGATAAAGAAAGAGGTGACGAAGGTATTTCAATACGTTTCATGTGACTGATCCTCCATGGTCGACCTGTTACCGATCTCCCTTATTTCTATAGAGATGGTCAAGGTGTACGACGGCGACAATTCCCTCAGACGACGGATATTTCGCGTGATCTCGGTGCCCCGGCAAGCTACCACCGAACAGGTCCTGACATCAGCACTTCGTGCATTTCACATTACGAAAGATCCTAGTACGTATGAGATATCTTCACTTGACTCTCTAGCCGCGACTGATTTTCATATCAGAAAATCATATTCACTGTAAACGTAGTCTTAAATTACACTGGTGGTGAGTATGAGTTCGAGACACTGAGTAGAGATATTTACATTTACAACTGTAACAACTTTATTGGAATTTAAATGTACGCGTATCATAACGTCTTGTAGGAATTTTCTGTACAAAAATCGTTTAAAGTTATATAGGTTTATCATAAGGATAATAACGTGACCTGACGAAATTTGCTGAATAAATAGATATATTTATTAATGGAACATGTAGACGCGATTTGAGCATCGCCCACGACTGGAAGATTAATCTTTTTGCTCTGGGGTGCATACGTCATAGAGGAATATTCAGAAGTATAAAATATAAAGCTACAAATTGTTAAGGTTTATAATTATCAGAACGACACATGAATCGTTATGTATTTTCTACTTGTTAAATTTATTATATAAGAAGCACTATACTAACTATGTTAACCAATAGGTGAATAACTGTATCCAAAATCCATACGAAACGACTTGTTTTAAAATTTGGAAAGCGACATAGTTGTTGAAGCACATCGAATAAAAATGTTGCCGTGTAAGGTAACATGAAAGACAATGTGCATACGAGCATTGTTTATAATCTTGGATTACATGAAAATATAATATTGTAGCGCTGGATGAATACGTTACGATTTCCTCGTTAGTAAAAAGCGAATATTTATGCATTTATGAGAAATTTAAAGGTACAGAAATCTATGGAGTATGTACTAAATAATATACAAGTATATAAGTATACAGTATCTAAAACAAGATACTTATTATAATATTTAGTAAGTGTAAGAAATTTCTATACATGTTTCATTTCTTTAGTAATTTTCATGAAATTATGAATTTGCATGAAGATCAACAGTCTGTTCATTGGTGCAATTAACAGGAGATAATTAGTATTTTAGTTTCGTGTTTGATAAGTCTTCCTTTTTTGTATACAAGACTTGAAGAATTAAAAGTGTTTCTTTTATTTTACTCTTTTGTGTGATTTTTGACTCTGAAAATGGAACGCTTGTGGTACACTATGCAGTGAAATGGTAACAATTAATGAGCAGTTTTTACTAATAAAGTTAGAATATGACAAAAAACTATGACGAATGAAAATGCTATGACAATCGCGGTTTACCTTTTTTGTATGAGTGTTAATTTGTTTATTCTCTTTATTAGGAAAAGTTCAGTCATAATTTAACATACATAAAAAGTTAAACAAATTAATTCTGTATCACGAATATGAATTAAACTTTGCTCTAGACTATGAGAAATGGGTTTCCTCTAGATATATATTTTCATTTCAATTTATAATAGAACGAAGTGTTATTATAAAAATGAGATTTCACAATGAATTGCATCTGTATTAACGTGACCTACTGTATTTATCTTTGGTGTGTTCTTTCAGTTTTTCTATCGATAACAAATTGTTTAACTTTGAGAAACCTACGAAATAATCGTTTTTGACATGCCTCGTTTTTTGTTTCTTTTTTTTTTTTTTTGCCAGTGATTTCATTAAAACGAGAATAAAATCCGCAACAGATTCAGGTCAAAATGATTCGAAGACTGCAACAGAATTAAAGAAAAGAAAAGAAATAATCGTAAACAAGTTTCGTCGCCAATTTATGTCAATAATTTTCAATTGGGTTTACATGTATATTTGTCATCAGCAATTCTAATCATTTTATTAATGTTATATAACGAATAAATGTGTGACTACCGAACAGATTTTCAAATAAATATTATACTGTCAGGGAGAGTATATTCGTCAAGGCTATATTGATAATGCTTAACACGCTATGAATTGTTTAGAAAAATGATGTTTTTAGGAACAAATTTGCACGCACATACGTGCGTCAATAGCATTTACGTGAACTCAATCTGTCGGATGTATCTATACGCCCACAGTAACAAAACAGTTGACCATTATATTTTACTCCTACGTAAAGATCAAACTGACAACTGCAAACAGAATAGTTTTGTATCAATGGAATTGTTCTTCTGTCATACATTTCATGCTAAATGTTTGTCTCTCCCTCTATCTGCAAACTCAATTAGAGATGGAATCCCGTTAATTCTAAACTGTGAATAGATGAAAAAAGATATAATATTTCTATATTCGATTATGCTATTGAGTGAACAATTAAAGATATTATTTCGATTTCAATTTTATAAAAGATCATGACGTATTAATTATAATAATATTATAATTATTCTATTTGATAATACCTTCTGCTTAAAATTTTTTTCAAAAGTATTTCCTTATTTGAAGCTTAGCGTCTCATTATAAAATATTTTGCTATTATTCGAAAGTAGAAAATATTCTATTTACCATCGATTGAACAAAATAAATTAACATCAAAAATTTAATAATTGCTATGTTACTATGACTTCTTAATAATAGCTTCAAGCAATATCATATAATGGAACAAATCTTTATTGTAATCGGTGATGAGAAATTTACATTTTGCAATTGAAATCCCTCCACAAATTATATCGGAGTTAATATCTTTAAAAGAAACGTTCTCTCTTAAAATTTTCGCTTACTTTCATTGAAATTCATTTCAAGGATTATCTCGCTCCAATTGAAAGATTATATTTCTTTCATCTGTATTTTAAATAATTACAATTACTTTCCTATTATATATATTTCACTTACATTTCTTAACTAATCGCAATTATATTTCAATTATATTCTCTATAATCTATCTAATTTCTCTATTAATATTATTAATGATAAATATGTATTAATGATACTACACATCTCGTTATAGCTAAAACAGAAAGAAACTAAACAAATACATTGCAATTATATTCCAATTGTACCTTCTATGATCTAATCTAGTTTCTGTATTTCTATCTAATTTTTATATTTATATTGTTAATGGTAAATATGTATTAATGATAGTACACATTGTATTATAATTGAAACGATAAGAAGCTTAACAGTACATATTTCTATTTCCCCCAAAAATTCAGCCAGCTTTTACCTCACCGACCTGTATGCCACGGATGAGACTGAATTATGCGATCCAACTCCGGTTCTAAACTTGAATCGCAGAGAGGGCAAACGTCCGGCTGTCTTCTTACGGTTCAAGTAAGTTTCGATCTAGAAACTTTGCAACGTGTTCCAACATAGCCGATAGAAAATATTAGACGCGATTGAAATATGACTTGACAATTTCAGGGATAGCGAAAGCGGACAGGTACGCGTCTATCCAGGCAAATTACAGGTGTCAGAGTCGTTCTGTATGGTATCTGTCACAGAAGCAACAACTGTTGCGGACTTAATCGAAGAAGCGCTTCAGAAGTTCGGTTTGCAAAATTTTAAATCGGAAGATTACAGATGCAGCGAGATTCTTCTGGATCGCGGTGGTAAATCTCAAATTCAATCTGAAATCCTAACTCGCTATATGAAAAATTGCATTCAAAGTAGAATCGATTAGTTAGTAAATATTATTGACGATAGAACTAGACTCGAGTAGATATAATTATATCTTAAGATATAATTCTTCGTTTCTTTCCAGAAACGTATTTAGTTATATCAGATGAATTCATATATTCGTACGCGTTTTTGTATATCTGTTGAAAACAGATATATAAAAGTTATTTTACGAAACTAGAATTTGAAAGCCACAAGAGGAAATAATAATTACCATATTTCAAATTCAGATAGATCTTGACTTCGTATTTTTATCGTTGCTTTGTTATAACTAAAGATATTCATAAACTTGTGGATTGATTCAATACTATTTGATAATTATAGTCAGATATAATTCTGTACAAAAATTGTTATTACGTTTATCTAGTCACTGAAAGAGTTTTGGCTCGTGACGAGAAGCCATGGGAAATCATGAAACAACTGGGCCAAGATTCGATCAGGCAAATGGAGTTGATGCGATTTTACCTTCAGCTGAAGGAAGATCCCCATGGCCCTAATTTAGCTTTGTTCGTCGGCAATTTGCCACCAAATCTCTCCGAAAGGTGTTACGAAAACATGTTGACCGAGTTCTTAGGCAAAGGTAATTCTTTCAATATCTAAACAATACTTTACGATAATTAATTTCACGTGTAATGATCACTTGTTTCGAATATTTTCAGAAAATAAATTCTCCTTTATCGGTCCAATATACTATGAATATGGGTCGATGGTAATCATTTACGAGGACTCGAACAAGGCAGTCACGGCGTTGTATACATTGAGAGAATCAAAATATGAGGATAAACATCTTTTAGGTATTTTTATTCTATCTAGTTTGATTAATTTATTGGCATGCATAGTGTCTACCTATGGTTTCTTGGTAAAATGTAGTTTATTAATTCTCATTCTTTCTAATGTTTCGCACTTCACACGTAGGAAAACTCTAAATGAGAATTGCGAACAAAGAACAAAATGTTGAGAGAAAATTTAATAAAATATTCTGAAATATCTAGCGTTAAAATATTAATATGGCAATAAGTTAATATTATACATGTATGTATAAATACTTTTCGTACTATAATCGCCTTAATATTTTTGTTGTTGTAGTCATGCTATTACCAAGTATCGAACCAAGCATGGTGCCCCCAGGGGTACAGCCTTTACTCGTTTTCGTGAACGTGAAATCTGGCGGTTGCCAGGGACTTCAATTGATCTCCAGCTTCCGAAAACTTTTGAATCCGTATCAAGTATTTGATCTCGACAATGGAGGTCCACTTCCTGGGTATGCAAAGAACAAACTATACAATTCTAAAAGTGTTTGATAGCTCACTTCTGAATTAACAGGTAGATACTCGTAATATCTATCTGAATATACTTATCTAATATATATCTACAATTTATGTTAAAAATACAATGTCATATCTATTTCGTAATTTATAATATACATTGAATATTATAGAATACTTTGTTGGCTGTTTACCAGATTTTAGAAGTATTATGAAACAACATACCTTAAGAATAGTTAAAATGTGCAATTGTAAATGAATTAAGATTGATTTGGAAAGATCTGGTAGAATTGAAATCGTTTAATTTAAATTTTCTAGAAGTAAAAATAGAGAAGAATTTAATTCTAAGATAGTGACTATAGTAATTTAATATAATCATCGTCATTGTATTGCAGTCTCTACGTTTTCCGTCACATAAAGGATTACAAAATCTTGGTTTGTGGTGGTGATGGAACGATAGGATGGGTCCTGCAATGTTTGGATAACGTGGGACAGGATAGTGAATGTTCCTCACCTGCTTGCGCCATCGTTCCCCTAGGAACCGGAAACGATCTCGCGCGCGTCCTGTGCTGGGGTTCCGGTTACACCGGCGACGAAGATCCCTTGAATTTACTCCGAGATGTAATCGACGCGGAGGAATCCTTATTGGATAGATGGACCGTTGTATTTCATACAGAAGACAAGGAAGATAAACAGTTGGCTACCAATACAGGAGGTGAGTAACATTAAAAATAATTTCCATCGTCAACTAAAGAAATTACAAAATTGATAGTTCACGCGTCCACTAACAATGAATAAATTTTATTTTTGTACTCTTATTTCGTTCAAAAATCTGACAGTTGTATAAAACAATTGTATCTGACGGAGAATTAATAAGGGAAATTAATAAAGATATATTCACATAAAAATTATAAATCACGAAACATTATGAAAATTATAATACGCTATGAATATGAAGATGTCAAATGAATATTAATATTTTATACGTAAATATTACAGGCGCAGGTGCTACTAGCGAAGACAATACGCAAATACTCGTGATGAACAACTACTTTGGTATCGGTATCGACGCCGATTTGTGTTTAGACTTTCACAACGCAAGGGAAGAAAATCCGAACAAATTCAAGAGCAGATTGCGTAACAAGGGGGTATACGTGACAATGGGCTTACGAAAAATGGTGAAACGGAAACCGTGCAAAGATTTGCACAAAGAAATTCGATTAGAAGTGGACGGCAGAGTCGTTGAATTACCTCAAGTCGAGGGAATAATTATTCTAAACATTTTAAGGTGATTCATTCATTAATAACTAGATTGCGGATGTTTATGCAAATTCGTGCCTTTTTTTTTTTTTGGAACTCTACTGAAAAGATGAAACCTAAGCAAGGATTTGTTTCACTCGCTATTTGAACAATCGTTGTACTTTGAACATGTAACATTTGTCACAAATTATGCATAAAAATCCACGATCTAATAATAATTATCTATGCAGGGAGTTCATTAATCCTTCGATGGTTTAATAAAATGTCGATGAATCGAGAATTAATGATTTAGAGCTCAGATAATAATTTTTTTATCGGCAAGATTTTTCGTATTTACAACATCACATGTACAAAGAATGTACAATTAAATTTCATTTAAAATCTACTATGTTGTAGTTGGGGTTCTGGGGCAAATCCCTGGGGACCAGATACGAAGGAAGATCAATTTTATACACCGAACCACGGAGATGGAATGTTGGAGGTGGTTGGAGTTACAGGTGTAATACACCTTGGACAAATTCAATCTGGTCTTCGCACAGCGATGAGGATAGCGCAGGTGAATTTAAATCCTGTTCTTAACTTTGTTAGGATATTAGCAATACATAATGCAGCTGTAGATCCAATTGAAGCGAAAATTAGGAATAAGATCTTCGTTGTATATACCGTCGAATATTTAAGACGATAAAAATACTCAGTGTGTACATATAGCATATATGTTTCAAAATTTAAATACATTATTTGATATTTCGATTTTAAATCATAATTGACGATGATGAGAAAAAGAAATGTATGTAACTAACTTTTATGCTAGGAAATTATCCTTTCTTTAAAATTTTCTTTATGGAACTTCCAACAAATAATAGTATTAAGCCTAATGGCAAGTATTAGCAAGTAATTTTTTATTTTATAAATATAATATGATACAGTGATATGATGCAAGAAATTGGTTTTGAATGTTTCATAGGGAGGACATATAAAAATTTATTTGCACTCTGATATACCAGTACAAGTGGACGGAGAACCGTGGGTTCAGAGTCCAGGGAATATTGTAGTTTTGAAATCAGCACTAAAGGTAATCTTTTTATAGGCACTCGTAATGACTCCATAATTCTATCGAAATACGAAACGGAGCGAATGTAACGCATCCAAGAAATCTTTTAATTTTTCGCTCTTCTTCTATCTCATTTTTACACGTTATATATTCACAGAAATTGTGTCACATTAAAAGTATAGTCTGTTTGCTGATTCACGGAAATCAATTTAATGGAAACTGAGATATCAATTTATTTTCTGATTTGACATTCATGAACGCCCACGCGCGCGAATAATACCAAGCGTAATCTTTTTAACTGGAGTATAAAACTATGAATTATTTATTATTTCTTCGGATAGAAAGCCCGTAACATTTTCCTAAAGATCAAAACTGTAGCCTGAATTTCATCCACTCGTCCCGAAACATTGAACTTTACTGACATTTCAAATTCAGACGTACAATCTATAGAACGTTCCGGTTACTCGATAAAACTCGGGTTATCTCAATTTCATTGCTTGACATTTCAAATTATCAAGCTGTTCGAATTGACAAATTTTGAGTGATAAATTATACATTCAGTTTTTATAAATTTACAATTTTACGTCAGATAAGATGATCAGCTAACTTGTAATTCATCAAATTTACGCTACTTCATTTATTTTACTACCAATTTAATTACTATTATTAATTTACGGTCTCTAAAAATTTGGCTAATCATATTACTTCAAACTTACAAGAGAACTCTGATAGCCCATGAAATTTCGATAGAACGATGGGGCCTACCTATCTATTTGTCGCACGTTGACTCTCTGCAGGATCTTGCATCTTTACCTGCACTATCTGCTAGATCTAACTTACCATGACGCTCTACGCAGACACCACAAGAGCGTGATCCAACCGCTGGTGTCCGGCAGCGCATGCATTCCCACCCCTAATCGCACACAAAAACTAATGTCTCCTTGTTCCTTTGTTCGCTCCAGGCTACCATGTTGAAGAAAAATAAGATCAAGCGTCGGAATACCGAACCTTCGATTCCACCCGCTAATGGGGTGGGGAGCAAGAGCACGGACGAGTGTAGCAACAAAAGCTAGAACGCAGTTTCTGCGGTCTATGTCGATCGATTAGACACGAAATTTTCAATTAGTGCTCCGCCTAGGCTCCACCTCGTATCGTGTACTATTGCTGCATACGATACAGGGGAGTTTCGGTGCGATCATTACGATAAAACACAAACACACACGTACATGTATTTCCTGTGTAGTAAAACTCCATTCGATGTTTCCGCCGCATGTAGCTCTCTGTGCCAGTATCGTCGATGTGTGTGGATGGACGATAAATTTTTGGACAGCGTCAAGTCTCCTGTCTCTTCAGGTTACATTTCCAAGGTCATCTGGTTTCAAATAGAATCAGAATGTCGTGGCTTTCTGTTTGGTTTTTAAGAAAGTTAGGATCAAGACTTCATGGCTTCCAAGCCATCTTCTTTCCGACCGGAAAACCGGTTACCAGAAAAATTGAAACGCAATTTATTTCCGTAGCATTGGTTGTATTACCAGAATCGTCGCAATAACGAATTCATAAATTATTAGAAAAATTTGATGAATTTGCAAATACATTTTTATCCGGAGTTTTTTGCCATTCCATATTTTGATGCTTTGGTCGTCGATGATTCTAGCATTGAATAACGTATTGAATATCAGGAAGGTTTTAAGATCTTAAGATTCTTCTCTTATCTGTATGATTTTGATAATAGTTTAAAACTTTAATTAATGTTATTTACTTAACGCGTGATGTATTGTCGAATTTGTTGACTCAACGTTGACGGGTCTTAGCGTCCAAGAATTTATCAATTACGCTCACGCCTAAATGCTCAGCGCAATTCAAGCTTGCCGTAAAACAGTGTTGTGAAAAGTTAAAGGTTCGACAAAATTTTATCAATATTTTAGAAATATTACACGATAAGCAGTGACAATCATCCTGTACTTTGAAGAAAACTGAAAGAAAATATACATATATATTCAGTGTGCAGTTGAAAGCTATATACAAGTGAGCACGAAATGATTGCTTGTGAAAAAGAGAAATGAATATACAGAATAAACTTACTTTGTTCGAAGCTTAATTTTCGGAAAACATCGAATTTAGAAATGTGGTACATATATATATATATATATACATACAGTTATGGCTATAAATATAACTTTCGATCGCATCCTGTATATATTTTAAAAATCTTATAAAACCTGTACATTTTCGCAACACCGTATATGATTTTATTATTCTCGTTCTTTCGAGTGGTGTTTCCCAGCTTCAGTAATGAACGCTCGAAGGATCTTACACATCTTTTTAAAAGAGTGTGATTTATTTTATCGAACCATCATTTTTAAGTAATATGTGAAATATATTGATGTATAAAAAGAATTTCATTATCAAAATCTCCAGCTTATTAATTGGTAGACGCGCTTATTTTTACATTAGATATACAGGGTGTTTTTTCAAATGATATTTTTCTAAAACACGCAATATATGTATTTACACGTGCTTTCATACGCTAAACGTTGCAAAGTTACATCTTTATCTTTACTATCTACTTTTTATCTCTAATCTAATCGTTTTTACACAGAAGTACCTCAATATTTCTTTATAATAAAATTATCAATTGCATAAAAAGATACAATATATGCTTCAGCGAAAAAAAGAAGAGAATTGAAGATTACCTTCAATCTTTAAAACACAATTTCCGATGCAAACACACCGTACAACTTCTGAAGTCAGTTTGCCTTTTTCTAATACAATTTCATTTTCAACCTCTTACGTTCTAAAATTATCGCTTAGCTCAGTTTTATGAGACAGCCTGTATATACGTATTTTGCTTACATTTTCGCTTATCCAAAATTTATCCATAATTCCTTTCCATAATCTCCAAGCGGAGATTAAGGCAGATAATGAACTAAACGATATTAATCGTATCGTTAATCAATCGTTTAAAATTCCAACATCTGAACGTTGATCCTTCGAGCGTCGATTAATTTTTCATTTTACTTTTACAATAGAACTCTATTTATCTGAACTCCGTTTATTGAAATGAAACTTTAATTAATTGACTATGGAAAGTAATCATTTGCGTAATTACTTCAACTCGCACAAATTGAACTAATGTTATTCGCAAAATTGCACAAATTACAAGTTACGCGAGTTATCGGTACTAATGAATTCTACACGAATACTCGATACATAATTGTAAAATCATGCGATAAAAATTGTTAATTCGCTAATATCGTCAGTCAGCAAATAATTTTGCAAGAGAATTCCGTTTATCTGAACGAGAAATTCTGCTGGTCCGAAAGTATTGGAACACCTACTATATATATTCATTACAGAACTCTAACAAATTTCACGTCATCTGCTTTTCTAATTAATCGATTAACATATTTTAGTGCAAGTATTAATTAATTTTACATATGATTCGAATAAAGTAACTGAAAACTAAAAGCAATGAAAAGTATTCAATTCGTACTAAATGGGTGTCCTAATACTTCAGTTTTTTTTTTTTTTTTTTTTTTTATTATTATTATTTAATTTGTACTTTACAATTTTACTGGACATTCGGTAAATTATACTTCAGTGGTTACGAAAGGTACCGACGTAGTCCGTATCTTCCAATGGCGCGTATTCTATCAAGTTCTATGTATTTCATTTCCATAGCGTGCAATTTTTCCAGTCATACGAACGTATTATTAAACTTCTAGAAAATTAAATAACACTTGGATCTAATCGACCAGCATGCACATTCTCTAACAAGTACAACGATGTGCGAGTTCTTTTCGTGTCCGCCGTTGTGGCCAGTATTACAATAAAGCGAAAAGAAGAGTAGAATAAAAAAAATCACCAATCTCCGTTATACGAACTAAAAAATTAATTTTTACCATTGCCTGTTCAGATAAATAGGAGTTTACCGGACTACTTGTTTCACTGGCATCCTTATCTCTCAGTGTTTTGGCCCGCGGAATGTTCTAGCTGTGTTTAACCGAACATGTCGTTTCACTTTGGTCACTTGGCATTGACATATTACGATCTCTATATTTGTTCCTTTGTGCGCGCCCCCTTGTGATCCTGTCCCTTCCTAGGCCACGATGCTGAAGAAGACCAAGGGTAAAATGAAACGGCGTAACACAGAGTCCAGCATGCAGCTGGCACTTCAGGCCACGTCCTCGAACGATACGGAGTCTGAAATCTTCTGAGTGAGCGAATGTTGTCCCTCGTACTACCAGAACGAGGATGCCACGCCACGAATACCACGTATTTGCACATGCAAGCGGCACGGTTTTGACACAACACGCAACAAACGAAATCGGCCTCGAAATTCGTCTGTCTGACCACGGTCACGCGCTGTACGAACTTATACGTAAGCACAAACAGAAACAGCAGCAACACGTATATATCACATACGCGAGACATAGTACACATACACAGAACAGAATCTACACACGTACGTGAATACAATTGTCTTTGATCACAAAAGAAAAAAAAAGACGCAAGTAGAACCGCTCCAAGAATAAAAGCAAAAAAGAAAAAAAAACCAAAAAAAGAAAATATGCCAGGATAAATCACGACGCGCTACAAACTGAAGCTGTGGCTGTTAAGAACAGAGAAGAAAGGAAGAAGAAGAAGAAGAAGAAGAAGAACGAGAACAAAAATGCTCGTCCAATGGACAACTTCATTATAAACTCAAGTAATCTTTAATGTCCCTTTCCGAGTTGCTAGGATGAAATAACTAGATCTCATTTTTAAATGTTAATAATCATTATATAGCATTGTACGTAGCTTTTATCGATATTTTTTTAGTAAAGAAAAAAGCGAGAAAACAAACCAGAGACGAGGGTGAAGAGAAGAGAGCGAGCGCGAAAGACGAGAGTGAGAGAAAAACGTGTCGTGTGTATGTAAAAGAAGAGAGCGTGAGAGAGATATCGAATAAACACAAAATCAGTTGTTATTAATATAATATATATATATTAAAAAATATAAATATATATATATATATACATAAAATATTTATGATTAAAAATATTAATATATTTACAAAAGAGTAATGTATTAGTATTACGATTTTAAGTTGTGATAACTGTTGTGCGTCTGGCTGCTGGGCAGTCTGGAATTTATAAGAAAGAAAAAAAAAGAAACAAATACCAGTGGCAGTCAGTCACACATTTCATAGAATACGAGATAATAAAACAAAACAAAGGAAAAAAAGAAACGAACAAAGAGGAACGAAAACGTGGAAACGAGAGAAAACTTATTGGAGAAGGGAAAAGGTTAAGATGTAACGCGTTTGGTAGACGTTAAAACGGCGGTAGAACGTTTTTGCCAACCCGTCTCGACTGTAACCGAGAGCACGACGATTTCATACGATTTTCCGAACAATTCGTCGAAGCTGAAAGAGATGTTCGAGGGCGACTTGGCAATGACGTTCCCCATTTTCTGGCTCCGGTAAAAAGCTCTTTTCAAGAAAAAAGAATTTTTGCCGCAGCCACCGGTATGCAACACATTCCACTGATAACGTGGTTCGAGAGCAAAGATGGACACACATGTACATTTCTAAACTATGCCAAAAGGAACTTCTAACGTGTTAACACTTTCAACGCTGTTTGGATCACCTCTCGATACGCAGGACCGGTTCTGGTTGGAGGAAAAGCAAGAGAACCAAAAAAAGAAATTGCAGAAGGAGGAAGATTGGCGAAACGTCTACAGAAACGTCGAGCTTTCCAGAAATGATTCGTATACGCAAAAAGAAAAAGGAAGACAGTGGATTTTTCGAAGAGCGGCTGTTCGATTTGCTGTAGGGAGTGAACGAACGCATCGTCGCGGTCGTATATAACGTCGTGGATCGTGTTCATATTGGACCTTTCATTGGCATCAATTCAATTAAGAGACAATTCTGGTGCCAAACAGTTGTATATAATACTGTAAATGTAGGACTAAAAAACGAGAGAAAGGAGAAAAGAAGCGAAACAAACAAATCGTTATTCCGAGCGTCGGAGAAAGGATGCTGTTCGTTACATGCCGGACATTTAAGGAATAGAAGAAACGATCGTCCCTGTTAGGAACATTAATACTAAGGGAATGGTTTTTGGGGGGGGGGAAGAAAATAAGCGAAATGAGAGAATAAAGATAGAAAGGAAGGGAGAATAAAACGTGTCGCGTGCGTTTCGATCGATCGAAACATAACAATTCGATCAATTTGACAATTCGTTTCGCGCGCGAACCGTCGCGTCAAAAGTACGGAAAACGTGTCAAATGGTAATAGAAGATGTGCGCGAAGTCTTTTAATTTTGCGTTTTTCGAGACGAGACGCTTGTAGAAATACGCTCCTGCATCTCTTATAGCTACTTTGTAGGTCTTCTCAATCATGAGGTATCCGATCGCGCGGAGAAAAAAAAATGAAGAAACATTTCGCCAGAGCAAATGCAAAATTTTCCTTCAACCGGGAGGCCGGTCATTGCCGGATGAGACTATGGTCTCCCATCTGTACGAAACGAATCCCGACAACCTGCCAATGATGCATGGGCTTAGTCGGTCATGGTCAACATCCGGTACGCGTGAGCATAATCGACGTATCGGCGGCAAATCGAAATCGCGAATTCGTTTATTAATCTGACCAAAAAAAAAGCTCTAGTGTATTCGCTGTTGCTATAAACCAAAAAAAAAAGATGATAGAGGAACCACATTAAGCTATGAACAATCTACGTATAATGAATGTATGTGCTATGGAAAACAAAAAATACGCTAGCTGTTACGACTGAATTCGTTTCCTGTCCTTTCGACACACGTATACACACACACGCACACAGATACACGCGGTTACACACAGGATAAAGATCACGCGAAAGTATCTTTTACGTACACGACACAAAATTCGAGTTTAACATATTTTTGTTTTTCATTTTTCTTGTTTCTTTTTTCGTCACCTGCGAACTCGCTGCGAATTATAAAAACGAATTATAAAGCGACACACACGTGACATACACGCAGGGTACGTACACAGAAACACAGAGCCTTGCTCGGTTTTCACGTTTCCATTGTATTCGTAGATGATAGTATTCCCGAGAAACGCGGTTCCGTAAAATTATTTTCTATCGATTAGAACGAAAGAGCGTATTGTAATCATCACGGGATCGGATGTGACACGTTTTAGGGATGATTTCTTTCCCCTATCGAGTAAATGTCGCTTTTCGTTTCTTTTTTCTCCATGTCCCAGATCGTACACACGCCTGTATTATCGTTGTAAGCCGAAAGGACACTTGCTGTGTGATCGATTAGAGAAAATTCGTTGTGTAATTACATTTGTCGATGTATCACGCGCACACTGGTGTGGTATACCGAATCGAATTGTTACCGAGTTTAACGAGCTTTCGTTTTCTCCTGATTGTATTGTTTCAGACGTGCGCTAAGCACGCGTTACTGTATCCGCGGTGATCGAGGTTTTTGTTTCAATCATGTCTTGGCGTGTATTACGGAAAGAGTGGAATATTACATAAATTAATGTACACATTATCTGTGGACTTTTTTTCGGTTTTACAAACTCCATATCCGTGTGATACATACCTCCCTTCTAATCCTTTGTTCCATTTTTATTATCGATTACTGTATGTTGATTGTGCAAGATACAGTGTAATTTTTGGTAACAAAAAGAGGTGACTTTTTTCTTATTTAAAAGAAATTGGAAATATGGGATTTGTTTATTTTAGATTTACAAAGGGTAGTTCTGAAGCAGATGGATATACATCTTTGAAAATATCTCAAACTTGAATACCTTTAAAGTATTGATTGTCATATTTATCAGTTTATATCTGTGGATTATCTTTTCTAGAATATGTAATTAGCATAATACAATGCCTTTATAAATAGCCGTGGACATAGGAAAATAAAGTCTAGAGTTGTGATCTGTCTTTCTGTTATAAGTAAGATGAACCATTTTAGTAAAAGTAGTATTATTTTACCAATCGATTAAATTGGCTTAAAAATCACCCTTGCAAGTTGGTATTACAGCTACATGCTATTAAAACTTGTCTCATGGAATAGCTTTGTTAAACAAGAATAATAATAATAGCCAGTGTTGATTAAATACGAATTTAACGAAAGTCTACATTTTTTTACATTGCCTTTGAATTATTTTCTATAGAATATTATCTTCTTTTTAAATGAACACTTTTTTAGATGTACACAGTGCTGATTTTAGATTAGGAAATTAAATATGAGAATTTCTCTTTTAACATATTTCATTTAAAAATTTTTCTTTTAACATATTTCATTTTTAAATCTTCCTTTTATCACTTTCTGATAATATTTCCTAAAAATTATCGGATAAGCTTTTAATTATCTGTAGTACATATGGATTAAAGTATTATGTTCGTGATAATTATAGAGAATTACAAAGTATTATATTCACCACACTGTCTTATTGACATCAAATAACTGTTATTTTAATATTTCATGAGTATTACTATATTAGCATTATGTTATATGGTATACAATAATCGTCCCGCTGTTTAACCAGTTTAATTCTATTGTTGCACATATGGCAACATATGGTGCAGATTTGCACGACCCTAAATGGTCAAACGGTACATTGTAGAACCTACAGTGAACATGCTGAACAAATGGATACCTGTGACGAAAATTACCGACATATTCTATATGAATGTCTTTTCTCCAAAAAGCATGAGTAAGTTATTGGAAACATGTACTTCCTTATAAAGGTAAGGAGTTTCAAACATTTATTCGCTTCTAGTTGGACCTAAAATACAATGATACAGGAATATGATAATTGAGTTCCTTTACAGAATTAGTATTAACATTAATAATTTAAAAACATTAATATTAAATATTAATCAATACGACATATATCGCCAATAATATATTTCATTTTACTGAAGAGCTACATTATTAATATACATACATAGCCCGGAGGAACAAAACAAAAATGAGGATTTTTTTAGGTAATTTTATGACACTCGCTTTCGAAGACAGGAGGATATTTTCTGAACCGGCATATTAGCATTTAGAACAATTTATTTCATAACAATGCTTTTAAGTTACCATGTCCATCGTCTTATCGATAACTGGCTGTGACGTAAAAGTGATTACTTCCGACGAACCGTCAGCTAGTCGTGATTGCCCGACTGGTCGATGGTCAGACAGAGGAATTTCCATAACCCTTCCAGCCATCCCATTTCTAAAGTTGCCTGAAGTGCTGCTTGAGCGCTTCAGGTATACGAAGGCGCGTGAATGTTTAGTTTAACCGGCTTAATGTTATAACGTTAACAGTTTAATGTAAGATACATTTGTTTCTTTCAGCAATTTTTAGAAATTTCTCTACGATGAAAGAGTTGGAACGGAAAGCTTCACTTTATTAAGTGTACATTCAAGAAAGACATTACAATGATTAAAAGATTTTATTTATAGACACATCGTTTAAAAACATTATTGCAGATACAGATTAAGTACCCCTTTGGAATTACATATTTTTATAATCGACAAAGATACATCGATAAAATAATTAACTAACATATTACATATTTCACAAAATAAAGAACTATAAAGAAGCTTTGCAAACTATGCTACAATTGTTCGGTTGGTAAATTACAATAAAATATTTCCATCAATATTATCGATATAATGACATTTTAAAAACAAATATCACATAAATCACGCACAATATTTTTGATGACAAGAGATCCAGCGATATTAGAATTTCTATTCAATTATTTCAAATTTTATTAGTTGCGTATAATATGATACTGCTATGTGTATATTGCATTTTATATAGAATATTTGTTAGTAGATCTGTTTGAAATACATCGTTGATTTTTTAATGAATTTTGGAAATTCCTTTCTTGTATACGAAAAGCCTCAAATTGATTCTTGATAGTCTAATATAAAATATAATCTTCTTTCAAAAATATACTGGAATGCTTTATAATATATCAATCACAAAAATATTTAAGAAGCTTTATATTAATTTCATTGTAAAGAACATTGTTTTCTCTTAATTATTAAAATAAACTTTATATATAAATTCCGTACCATAGAAGATAACAAAAATCTTGTTACAAAATAGAAACCAAAAAAGGAAAGATTATCTTTTGGAAACTTTCTTTGAACTTTCCTTCAGTAGCTTTCAAACAGAAAAATAAGAAGAAAATTAAATTTCCCAAATATATAAGTACAGTGTTTCAATTGGTAATTTAATATCTTGAAATAATTCAATTGTTTTGTTAAAAATTTTGATTTCAGAAGACTATCTCCTATTACAGTTAGAAATAAAACATATCTATTTTAAACAACCGTAAAATATATACAACCTTCTTAAAAACATAAAAATAAATTTAGACTCAAATCATATTACTATAGAATCATCAAATTAATTTTTAATTCATAAATTTTATAACGCTAATTCTACTTCACAACCTTACCGTATAATATTAGTCAAATTACTGAACTTATTTTTCCAGAAATAATTCAGAAAATGTATAACTCCATGTGAAAAATATTATACAATTTTACCAAACGAAATCTTCAGTTTCAGCCTATCTGTATATCTACTAATTTGAATATTTCCACAAGTAACACTCGTGTTAGCAAAGTTCTAAATGAAACAAAAGCCAATTTAATTATTACATTGAAACACGAAAACTATATTTACTAAAATCGTTTCTTCTACGTGACAGTCCTAAATGTTAATACTAATAAATTTATGGCACGGAACCAATGGTAACGCAAAGAAAGCAGAAAAGCATGTTTTCACGCGTTTCAAGCAAGAATTTCACGTGTTCGATAAGAATACATATTCCTCGTGTGTTTTGAAACTTAGATAAAATGAAGTTTTAAAGATAAACAACAACAATGAGATATGACTAGGCATTCAAAAGATCATCGTCGCTATCTGTTTGGCACTGCGTTGGATCGACGTCTAGCAAAAGACGAGCTTCCTCTGTAGTTTCGACCTAAACAAAAAATAATTAATTATTTAAGATTGATCTTAACGTGATATTATATAGTTTTATTTCATTTTACTATATCTATAACATAATATAAGTTTCACTATATCTATAATTTGATCACAATATAACTTGACATAACTTTAATAATATCTTTAATTTTCTTAATGAATGCTCCGTAAAATAGATATGTATTTATTCAATATTTTATCCGTCACAAATTTGTTGCTTCAGAAATTTTTTTTCACTAATAGTAATTGACGTATGAACTTCATTAGGCTGTTACAGATGTCATATATACATGTTGCGTTTTAAGAATAAAGTTTCTTTCATTTGAAGCTAAAACAAGAGATCAATATAGGGCATGTTCTTCGTTAAAAGAAGAAAACAAATCTCACACTGATAATTACTGATTATAATAAACATATTATACAACGGTACAAGGATTGAAATATAATCTGCTTAACTTTAATCCACTATGTTGACCAATCGAGCAAGTTATTAATGTACACGAAAGTACGAGAATTGATGTTATTTAAACAATTTCCTACGTATGTGAACGTTATCTATCGATTATGTAAATTAGTAACATACCAAAGGCACGAATATTCGTAAAATGGGAAAGTTAAAAATACTGACAGACGTGTCAGGAATTTTAATAAAACGCAAAAACATGATAAATAAGTTGCAAAGAAAGCCGATATAATTTGTTTTAATAAAATGAAATTTATTTTTACGTAATTTTTAATATCACGAGAAGAACGAAATAGACAAACGACAAATGATCAAAGGATATATTATAAAGTAATATAACATAAATATAAAATAAAAGACAAAAGTTATATAATTAAATTTTCACAAGCCAAATGAAGCTTTTTTATATATAACGTTATGTTTGCAATTATAAGTAAACTGCGTATAATGTTTATATACTTATGGAAAATTAATATAGATTGAAAAATGTACGATATGCGTGTATATAAAACATCTAACGTTATAAGTAACAGAATATAATAAACGAACACACATGTATCTCTTTAAGTCTCGTCTCTTCAATTCTGCTTAGAAAAACATAGATTTACGTAAATACTAGTAATCTAATTACGAGAATATTTACTATCTTCTGATAATTCGTGATGTTATTCCTAATTAACTAATATAGATACAGATATGAATATAACACGCGTAATACATAACTAATAATATAATATGCGATTTCTATAACGTACCCTGCAGTATTGAACGCGACCGCTGCCTCTTTTCAAGGAAAATGGATTAATGCAAGAGCGCAAACATGCTCGTTTATCTGGATCTCGAAAATAAAGCAACGCTGCTACCAGGGCGATAACACTCAGCACGATGCCTGCAATTGTACCAGCTGTAACAGATGAACAATACGATATTATAATAACAATTTTAAATAAATTTCTCGGATCGATGTTCGATAAAGGTGTGGAATGCGTGTTAAGCATTGAAAACATGCATTACATCGGCAAATTCTGGTTTTCCCCACTTTCTCTTTGATATTCCACCTTTATCCCTCTTTCCCTTGTCCTACTTCACGAATAATCGTAATTTCTTTCTGACCTACATTTATACTTTATATTTATATATTTATACCTTAAATATAATTTAGCAGTGTATTTTAATATTTTTAGGAATCTATATTTATCCACATTTATTAATCTATATTTTGTGTAAATTGTACTCTAAGTAGTTGTATAGAAAGAATATTCAGACAGGAATCGAAGAGCTTCCTGGGGAAAGGATCCACAAGACAAATTGGCGAACTGAGTGAATTTTATGTTTGGATATTTTGGTTCTAATTTCTTAATATTAACTATGTACATTCGAGATTGGATAAGATAAATTTAACATGTCCATTTCTGTAGATTTCTCTGATTTTAATGCCGAGCTTTAAATCTGAAATTTATGACCGATATACTGCACAGTGCAGTGGGCTGGTGAGTCGCTTTTCGCAAAACATCATCATTTTAATCTTCTTCGACAAAACAGAACTGGCTAATGTCCATACTTATATTAGTCCATAATGTGATTAATAATAACTGTAATATAATAAAAATTAATTGTCAATATATAATTATTTGTAAAAATTGATACAATATATTATATATATACATGATTATCTACTATACATATATATTATAATTATATTTAATAATCTAAGTTGTCCAAGCCACTACATACAGGTACTCGGATTCTTTTCATTATTATCCAGAAAAATAAAAATATTTAACCTTCTGCAGACGAAACCGCAACGAAGAAGTCACACATACCTTGCGACATTATTATGTAAAATTATTTCAATCAATTGTACTACACTGTATTACAAACTAACTACTCGTTTACTATAAATAAACTACGAATACGGAATTATGTATAAGCACGTATAATTCAAACTAAACACGCTAATACACAAACGAAACACGTCTGTCTGATGAAAGCGAATAGCGAAGACTGATTAAAATCGCGTAAAAGTAACCGAAGATGAAAAACTGAGCAATGAATGATATTTCGATGCTTGTTTATATATTTGTCTTCTTTTCAATACAATGAAAGAAGAACACGTACAAACAAGCTCAGGATACTATTCATTAGCAGGTTGAACCAGTCCAGGTGTCAAAATTCTACGGGTTTCAATTTGTTCAGGTGCGTAGAAATTTCAAAGTTGCAGAAGGTTGCACATAAAAATTATATCTTCTTTTAGAACGATTGTCTCAATTTTCGTATGAAAGAAATCTCGTATCTAACACTTGCTAACATTTTTTTAAAATCCTTCTGCGACTTTAATTTTGTTATAAACATCGGACGGTCGATAGACGAATTAAAAAATGCTTACGACACGATTAAATAATTGAAATACCGCAATCGGAAGTCGCCACTTCATATTGTATAATGAGCAATTAGGATATCTATTTTTGATTCGAATTTCAGAATTTTTACTTCAAAGCGTTACCTTTGATCACTGACTTATTAATATTAAGCTTGAAAAAGTGTGATTCCACTGGTCATTGCGCTGTGTGATTGTACGTCTTGTTTAGTCACAGAAATGATCGTAATTGAATCACAGCGCCATGAAATTAATTAATAAATTTTGTAATATCATCACCATCAAGATAGTCGATTTCTCAAACCTTTGTCGCAACGTAATTATATGTTGTTCCTCGTAAAAGTGCTGATAAATGAAATTTATAATATTACAGATGTTGAGTTAAAATTAAAACTCTTGTGTTAAAATTCACTGCTTTATCTATATACGCCTGAAGAGACAAATTCATCAAAATTTGATCACCATTACTTAATTCATCGCCATTATTCGACCGTGTATTTTCACATAATTACTCACATAATTAATTAGAAGGCGTAAAAATGCATAGAATGCACGTACATAATATACAAAAATATATACTAGTTCTACCTACGTTTCATTTTTTAATGACCTGCATAGAAATACGAATATTCATAAATATCCGCAGTCTAATCATTACGCTACTCATTATACTCATTATATTCTGTTTCTAATAATTCTCACATTACCAACAAAACATGTACATTGTACAAGTTCATTATATTAATATGTACATACACATGTAAAAAAAATAATATCAATATTAGTAACATTGAAAAAAATGAGTTAACAAGGAGAAAGAATCAATTGTTCATATATTTTTATAACGCAATTAGAACAACAAATATTAAGATGATCTATTTTTAATTAAATATTTTGTATAACTACAGGAACAAGTTTGTGTCGCTATGTTGGAGGAAAATTGAGATTTTTTGTAATTTTTATACTCACTATGACTAGGAGCCAATTCATATACATCTTCCTGTGCGTTTGGAGAAACAGTAGGTTGCTGAGAGTTTGATTGGCAGGTACAAGTTACATTTGTATGCCATTCGAATTCTGCACTGCACGGCGATTCCTGTATTTAAAAAAGATATAAAAACGAGATCAATTATAATAAATAATGAAATAATAAAGACTAAAATAAAATACATTATGAACTGTCGAGAGAAGAAAGGAAAGAATTATCGTTAACTTTCCCATACAAAAATTATTTCCAAACTATCAATTAGGATGGAAGTAGAAACTCTTTCTCTGTATTGTGCAACGATAGAAGTTAATGCGAAAAATTTCTATCGCAAATACTGCTAATCTACAATTTTATAAGTATGTCAATAAATCTTTATCGACGTACTTATCCATCAATCTTTTCAAACTTGAACTTAGTCAAGGAGAAATATATGAATTTAAATTATAGTACAGGTTTCTTAAATTATGCAAACCATTTGTAATTTACAAGGTAAGCTTGTTCAAGTTCGTGCTTTAAATATATCATTCTTGTAATATTTCCCTCGATAAAATCTACGCTATAGTACGGTTTATTACATTTATCTGAAAGTATTGTTAATAAACTTGTAATTTACATTTTTCATACCACGTAAGAAATACACAATATATCATATAGTTTGCGATAATCTATATCGTATACCTTCTCATAATCAAGTATCTATAACTAATATTAGGTGAAGTAAAAAGTTCTGAGCGTTTTTCGCTAGATGTCTTTAGTGAGCCATATCTCACGATGTGCACATCGCATCGAGTCATAGTATACACCGATTTCAAGGTGATATTACGCATCAAAAAGGTTCTTTGTCAGTTTTGTGTTCGGTGAAGCCAGTTGTGTGTTACAGCGTTCGAAAATGGAGATAAAAAAAGAGAAAATTCGATACATTCTTCAGTACCACTACGACCAAGGTGAAAAGGCGGAGCAGGCGGCCAAAAAAATTTGTGCTGTTTATGGACCCAGTACAGTATCGAATGCAACAGCAAAGCGGTGGTTCCAACGATTCCGTTCTGGTAATATGGACGTCGAAGATGAGGCACGCTCTGGTAGGCCAATCGTCGAAAATGTGGATAAAATCATGGAAATCGTCGAGTCGGACCGGCATGTGAGCACTTATTCCATTGCCCAGGAACTGAAGATTAGCCAGAAAACCGTTTGGAACCATTTGCATAAGGCTGGTCTCAAGAAGAAGCTCGACGTATGGGTGCCACATGAATTGACGCAAAAGAACCTTTTGGACCGAATTGATGCCTGCGATTCTTTGTTGAGACGTAACGAAATCGACCCATTTTTGAAGCGGATGGTGACTGGCGATGAAAAATGGGTCACATACGAGAACAACAGCCGAAAAAGATCGTGGTCCAATCGCGGTGGGCCGGCCCAAACGATCGCCAAGCGTGGATTAACGGCCAAGAAGGTTTTATTGTGTGTTTGGTGGGATTGGAAGGGAATCATCCATTATGAGCTGCTCCCATCGGGGCAAACACTTAATTCGGACCTCTATTGTCAACAACTGACCAGACTGAAGCAGGCGATCGACCAGAAGCGGCCAGAATTGGCCAATAGGAAAGGTGTTGTGTTCCATCAAGACAACGCCAGGCCGCACACATCTTTAACGACGCGTCAGAAGCTCCGAGAGCTTGGCTGGGAGGTTCTATCGCATCCGCCGTACAGTCCAGACCTGGCACCAAGCGATTATCACCTTTTTAAGTTTTTGCAAAATTTTCTTGATGGTACAAAACTGGCCTCAAGAGAGGCTTGTGAAAATGAGCTGGTCAAGTTTTTTACCAATAGGGACGAGGACTTCTTCAACCGCGGAATTATGAAATTGCCTTCAAAATGGACAAAAGTAATCGAACAAAACGGCGCATATTTAATCTAAATCGAATAATCTTGACTATGTTAATTTCATCGTCGAAATAAAGCGAAAAAGCGCTCAGAACTTTTTACTTCACCTAATAGTACCTATCTATTCCTCTCTTGCTTACTATCGAGAAACAATGCTCGACCAAAACAATACAAATTTAAGCTAAACTGTTTGTACAAATAATTGTATATTTTATCTTCAAATTTTGCTATCTATAAAGTAATAATCTTTATTTTTTTTTAACAAAATCAGTGTTAGAATTCTTACGATTTTGTATGTCAGAGTAGAATTCCTTTACAATTTAATTTTTTATTTCAACTTGACTAAAAATTAAAAATCACTTCAATACTAAATATCTTGTTACTTACAATCCTATTTACATTTCCAAGCGTTCGTTTTATGATTTTTATAAATAGAACGATATAATAATCGGACGCAGTAACTGTTATTTTGAAAGTCACCGCTATTGGCGAAATTTAATATACGAATATCAGAAGATACGCGTAAATCCGGAGTTGATGGTGAAACAGCAAAGTGATCGAAATTTCTAAAAAATGAAGATTGTAAAAACTGCGTATAATGGAACGTTCGGAAATGTAGATAACGACAAGTTAATTACTCGTCCGGTGCGTTAAACTCGCACTAAACGATCGCATTAAAAGCATTAAGGGCTTACAGAAATTCACCATTAAGACTCCGGAGCGATACATAACGTTGCAGATTAAGATCAGGTAATTATCTAATAATGATCACGCAACGATAATCAACTTCTATCTAATTACTCCGACTTTTAGACTTCAATGATTAAAACTGGAGAAATGTTCTCTTAACTAATTAGTAAATGGGAGAATAATTTGGACAGTCACAGATATACGGAAACCTAATTATATATAAATTGTGTTTATAAAGACGTCTGAATAATTTGGAATATACTAAAATTACGGGAACAACAATAATTTTGTTAAGTTTGTAAGTACAATGTTTTATTCATAATACTATTCTTCTATTCTGGTATTTCCATACAGCTTATACTAAACATACTTAATATATGTATACATACACATTATACAGGCATACGGCCTATGCTAAGTGTAAACTGTATGGATATTTCTTTGTTTCAATGTGATTTTACGAATAGGATTTACCGCATAACTCTATACATAAGGAAACGATTTAAATTTTATCACCGAATAAGAACCCGCATACAAAGCGAAAGGATTAAGAAGAAACCCGCAATACTTTGGAAATTCCAAATATGAAAGGAAAACTCACGTATTCCAAGACCTGTACACAGGAAACTGACGTTCTTTGGAAACGAACTTTGAAAAGAAACCAATATTTGATTGATGACATTTTAATGGTTATTACAGCAATCTCTCGTTACGTGAATCACTGCTGTACGACAATTAACACGCAGTCGTTAACGTTCCAATGAACAAAAGCATTTTAAGAAAGTTATATTTGAAACGAGATTTTTATACATAGTTTGACCAGTTAACTGCGTTCGACGTATATACACGTCGATGCAAAATTTTATTTTAATGCGGTTGACATGTATACTCGTCGTGTAAAATAAAAAATTACCGTTTACTATAAAAAAGTCAAAATTTTAATAAAAAATAATACAAATGACATTTAGTGGTATGTTTCCTTTATACTTCCAGTAGAACTATTATGTATTTTATAAAAAAGGAAGTTTGGGAAAAGAAAGTTTGATTATTTGATTATTCTCTTTGGTATATCTGTTATGCTCCGTATAATGCATTGCTTTTTATAAATTGAGTTGATTATTTTCCTCAATGCATCCGCTGTTGCCCGAATTGTTTTGCGCACCTTACTTTATTATTTTTGGCAATTTTTAATCTTTCAATAACAATACCTTTTTTCAACAAAGAATTTTTAATTTTTTAAGGAATAAAAATGAAAATTTATAATTTATCCTGCGGTCGACGTTTATACTAGTCATTGCTTGATTTTACTTGTGCACCCCGTAAGGGATTTTTGAAATTAAACTTCGTAATTAACAGATTAATTAGAATGAACGTGTCACAAATTATGTTCAGAAAACAAATGAATGATCTCTAGCGATTAATGAACAAATGAATGATCTCTCTCTTCCTTACTTTCCCTCTCTTTCACTCACTCATTCATCCGTTACCATTCTTCTGATTCGCCCCAAACTCGCGCCCGTCTATGAAATCGCTAACAAACAGAGCTTTGACATAAAATTGAAACGATTTGAACAGATTTAATAGTCCGAGTGTAAAAAATTTCTATTCAAAGAAAAATATTCAAGGATAAGATATTGCTGGAAGAATGAACTAAAAATAAAGTGCTTAAAAATATTAGAAAATCAATAAGGTAGAGAATCAGGTAGAAAGAAAATCTTGCCAAATGGTATTCCTCTCGTTAGTAAATCAGAAAAAAAGTCATTCGAAGTGCTTGTACATATGTATTATGTACCTTAAGGCACGTGGCAAGAGCCGGTGAAAGGGACGGAAACGGAAATAGTAATACAGCACCGTGGTGCACATCTGCTTACCCTTACGAAATCATCTTAGCAAGATTTTTCAAGGGGCGTGCTACTCTAAATGGGGAACACTTTTCACGGCAAAGAGGGCTACCGTGGAAAAAACTCGACCGCACGGAAGTATTATTATTCTGGGCCATGTGGCGACCAGAACTTCTTAACATCAGAAATGTCGCGCCACATCTGGGTACTTGAACGATATCGTATCTACCTTCGAATTTACTGCACGCGATAGGAAAATGGAGCGAAAAGCTTTCCTCCATTGCTTATCACGATTCTGTTGTGTTTCATCTGAATTTCGCGGACATTCTAATGTTCTATATAGGGTAAGTCACGCGATTGCGGCTGTACAAAATGGAAAAAAGGTACTGGATGAAATAATTTAATGGCAGAGAGGCTTCGTTTCCTTCCGACCTCGTTCTTTTCTTAGGTGTTGTAATACAAAATTCAATGGATGCTTTTATTTTTCATCATCACACTACGTTGCGTGCTTTTTCTTTTCCCTTCTTTCTTTCATTTAAATAATAGATCAGATATTTGTCCTCATAGAAGAATTACTTGTACGAGTGTAAGCATTTAGTGCTTGTTTATGCAAAACTTTATTGTAAATCGCAACACGTTAAAGATGAATGGATTTTATGATGCAATTAGGGGAAAGTATGATTGTTATCTAGCTGCGTGCAGTACACAAAGCACTATTAAATGGACCTATTGAAATATTTAATTTACTGTATATAATGCTCGTTGCGTGCATTTAACATTTGCATATATAAATTTTTCATGCATTTGTTTTTTATTCGTTATTGTTATTCGTTTAAGAAATTTATATCTATTTAAACGACGAATTGAATACACTTTAATAGCGGTATTTTAAAATATATGCCTGAAAAATATGTTTGAAACATAACAATCAAGTATTTATAATATCAATTGTTAAGAAAGAAATAATTAAAGCAAGCGGTAATTAGAAAAAAAGGGATAGAAATGCATGTTAATCTGTTAAGCAATAACATAAACGATCGGTATATGCCGCGTAACCTTAAAAGAACACACCCTGCAAACCTAATAATCAAAGTAAACATTTGCGAACAACCCAGATCGACTGATCTTAATGCTAATGACGTTGTCTTCATGCAGACAACGTTCTCGCATTACTTTGGTACATTTAAAATAATTTGCCTAATGTCTACTGACAAATTGCAAAGTATATAGGAGATGTAAAAAGATAATATTATGATAAAATAAATAATATTATAATAAAATAAAATAAATAATAATAAAATACCGATTAAATGGAACAGTTAATTCTATGCAATTCGCGTGATTAATACATATTTAAAATTATTAACGTATCATATGAAAGCAGCGTTTCGCTAATCTTTCAACAGATACAATCATGCACTTATACCAGCCCATAAAATGACCTACAAGAATTATAAATTTAACAATAGGCAGTTATCATGACAGTCTCTTCGCTCGTTATTATCTCCATGTATAATAAATCCACCATTCATTTAGTAAGTCGCGAACAAGAAGTCATTAAGTAGCGGATAGGTATTCTAAGTATATATATATATATATATAAGTATAAATATAAAGTATATAAATATAATAGATAAATATATATAAATATATAATATAATATATATAATATAAATATATAATATATAAATATAATTATATATATATATAAGTACTAAATTTGTATATATTTGTGTATCAGATACAAGTACTAACTCTTTTAATTCCGCAAAATTTTGATATGGTTACAATGCAAGATTGGACAAAATTTTATTCTGATAGTAGATAACCGATAAAACTAATAAGGAATGCCTATCGGCCACTAATGAATAAATATCTAATAGAATAAGAATTTATTGGAATATAAAATTATTTGTAAAAGAATGTATCTTAATAAAAATGTATTTATGTCATATTAAGTCGAAGATGACAAAGTAAGAAATCGTAAACGGTATTGAACACAAAATATGAAATTTTATGGTTCGTCGTTGCCATACAATATTTATTGTTCTTTGGTAAATTTTTCGTTCGATAAATTGATAGTAAAAATTGGATTGATCGTGAATATGGGTGACTGAACACATTCATGTAAAAAGATCGGCACACAACTTAGTTTGAATGGTTCTTTCTCAGTTAAAATAATAATTTGTTATTAAGAATTATTTGAATAAATTGAATTAATTATTAAGAATAATTTGAATTAAGAATAATTTGTTATGAACAATAATGATCATTATTCAGATAAAATATTGGACTAAAACGAATTTATGTGGATAATTATCTTATTGTTGTATTATTATTCTACTATGTTAATATTTATTCGAAATAAGTCGAGTAGTATCCAGATTTAGTAAAGTCAAATACTCGATAAAGCAACTTTTAAGAAATAATTCATCATCTAATATCTCTCGATTTTAATGACTACAAAATAGATAAGAAATATGCAAAATAACAAACACATCATACATGCAATTGCTCCTTACTGTTGTGATAAACAAAATGGGAAATTCAGAACTACGTTGCTGTAAAAGAAAGAAATCAATATAACTTCCTTGATGCTTTAATAAAAATTCTTAAACAGCTTGCGCTGCATAGGAAAATGTTAAGAGGAAAACCCCAGACATACACGTATAACTTTTCTTGGTAAATATTTGCGGAGTGAAAACAGTGAAAAGTACCAGAAGGGACACGTGTTCTGTAAAATATCTGAAAAGCCTCTTGAAAAGAATTCTGGTTTATCTGGTAGAGAAGAAACCCTTGCTACAGTGCCTCTTCATGATATAATATCTTGCTATATTTATTTAGATCAGTAGGGCCAGATTAAGTAGCCCTTTTATACATCGAATGTTCAAAAAATAACTGTTCTAACGCGTAAACATTTTTTGTTTGTGAATTATCAATAAAAATTTGTTAACTAAAATTTTTATTATTTTCGAAAATTGCACAATTTTATCTACATATAAAACCTAAATAGTAATGAATCATTTTATTTAAATTTTCTGTTAAATCCATTCATCTCATGTTTTACTCAATGTTTTTTTCTAAATATATTTAACACGTTTCGGTTGTTAGCAAAGAACAAAATACACTAAATTTGATATATATTTAATGAAATTTAACAAAAACTTCAAATATATCTTCACTATAAAAATATAATGTAAGTACTATATAAAGGTTGTAAGGAAAATTTGTAATATCTACCAACTTGTTTAATTAGCGAAAAGCGAATGCATCTGCTATTATGTAAATAAAACAAGTTCAAAATTATTATTAAAGTCTAGTAACGATAAGACGGTTTTTAAATATCATCCAACCATTGAATGTCAACATTTTAGATAATCACTTGGTAATTCCGCATTTTATAAGAACATTGAACCGTAAGTTTTATGCTTGCTTCTTACTATCATCTCTTTGCATATTATATGTATGTTTTTTTATGAAAAAGTGGTAATTCTTTGAATTGTGTTGTGTACATATACATGATGATAAATAAAACATGCATCTGACGCAATTATAAACATGGAAATACAATTATGTTTGTTTGCTGTGTATGATAGGAATAAAATTTATATCACTACTCAATGCTTACTGTACATACACTAGATAATGTTATATTTTACAATTAGCTACCAGATATAATAAATCTTATAAAGTACCAAATATATTTTTCATCATCGATTACGCTAATTAATTTATATTCAACTTATTTCTATTTTATTTATTTTTAACTTAACTATCTTACGAAGATTTATATAAGTGGTCAACTCATTCAATAATACATTTGAGCCAAACGATGCAATGTTTCAATCTTAAAAACAGTGGAGAAATTTCAAAAGACAAGATGCGAAATGAACCATTCCATATGTATATATATATACCTATACATATGTATTATACACACTTCCTTTCGTTGCCAAAATTCATGTCATCTTCCTATTGAAACATGTTAATACGCAATTCAATTCTCATTCTGGAATTTACCAATATCTATGTAACTGAATCAAGAAACAATCCCAGTATCTTCAAGTTCGATATTACATAAAGAAACAAGAATCATTTTTAATAACTTTGTTAACCTTAAACGTCCTATTTGACATTTACAAACAAATATTGCATTTGCATTTGGGTATAGCAAGAGCCATATATATTGTGTTGACATTAACAGCATCAAATGCAAATTATCTCCATCTCTTGTCCCTCTCGACAAACCGAACTAGACGAGGGGATTTCGTTCTTTCATAAAATTCCACAGGGCTTTTCCCCACTATTTCCCCTACTACTTCCCCCACTACTTCCCCCCACTACTTCCAACGCCGAACATTTATCAGGCCGTTTATTCCACCACACTACCAGTTTACTCATTGGGTCGTGAATCACGTGGTGTTGTTCCGTCATTTCGAGTTCGGGCTCGCAACGAGCAACAGCGCGCGCGGTGAATCAACAGTTCTTCTCGAACCGTTTTGGTACTTGTTACGTTTATGAATCTCAATCTGGTTCAACGCTATTATAATTCTTCCGTTGCTGTTCCGTGATGTTTCATTAACCAGGATCGAATCGAACGGACCTTGCGATCAAATAATCGTGACTGTGAAAGTATACGCAATATGTTCACGTGATAAAACGGATCTTCTGCTTCACACGACAGAAAACAAAACAAACAGTGGCAACGTTGAATCTAGTAAGAGAATCTTTGCTTTGTTATTATATAAGTTTGTTATTCCGATGTTGTGTTCATTTGATAGTGTTCACGTTGAACAAGTATCGCGTTGTATTCTAGATATCGATCTGCCTATATCGATTCTGCTGCTAGCGACTGAATTCTCTTGTTGTACATACAGTAGTCCCGGTTTAACTGTGCCAATAGAACAAGAATATAATTATTCTCAAATAAAATAAAAGCATACGAATAATTACAAGTAAGTTTCTTGTTGATAGAAGTAGTTTTCTAAAGTTATTTATAATCTCTATGATATGGATATCATCATATTGGTATCTCTTTGGAAAACATCGATGTACAGCATTGAAAAATGGACTTCTTTTTTAATTCATAACGTGACGTGCGTTGAGATGTTTAGATTTCCTATGATGTGTCTTCCAAGAAACAGTTAACGTCTTTTTTTAAATACTATCTTTTTCCTTTTACCATCGATTTATCGATCAAGATTCCTGTAAATTTTCTTGGGCATTACTATTTTTAACGTGAAAGTTAATGTAAAGAAATGTCAGCTTGATTCTATGTGACTCTGAATTTATTTCTTTATCAATGTATGGTAAACAAATAATTTTTTCTACACACGAACTGTCAAAGTGATCTCAATCAAAAATCACGTATTATAAGATATTCGCCATAAGACAAGATATTTATTAGACAGGAATAATTTTATTATATAAACTATGCATAATTTTGCAAAATATATGAACTAGGCAATTTCAATTATGACTAGTTATAAATATTTTAATCTGTAGGATAATAATATTGAATCTTTTAGATTTAACAAAATTCATATTTACAACTTTTAATTTAAAAGCTTTTGATAAGAATATAGAAGGAAACGACCGTTATATGTGTATAAATGTATCATCTTATTCGTTCATTCTAATTTATCTCAAATACCATTTTATGATGTAATCAAGTATATTTGAAATATTTGAAAATAAATTTTCGAATAAACAATTTTAAAATGAAATTTTTAAGTAATGTTTCTTATTAATGGAAAAAGGTATATTGCAGTTCCTTAATTAAAACAAATTAAAATTATAGATGTAATTATTCAGAGATATTATTTTAAAGTATTGCAAAAGTATTTTAGGTTTTATGTCATGTTCTATTAATATTTCTATCATATTTTCAAATATATTGAAAAATCATTGTGCATTTAACATTTACATAATAATTTCTTCTGTCATAACTGCAAACCCTCTTTGCTTTTCCTCTATTCCATTGTGCTTTTTTAACGAGAACCGATCAACCATAACCTCTTCAAAGAATTAATCTTCCACATCGAATGAGGTATAATCACGATCGTGATTTATAAAGTAATATGGTTAGAATTTCGAAAAAATCCTGCATATTATTATTGTTTATTGTTAGTGTTTCAAAAATGATCAGAAATTAAAAAATTCGTAGATATAATGGAAAAAATTGATATAAAACGAATCGCAGAGAAGCTGAGATATTGGATATGGCTGTAATATGGTATTGAAAACCGGTATTCGTATTTCTTGAAAAAAATTACTTGTTTGACTACGTAGTTCGTACTTCCCAGAATTTGCATACTATATTTAATATAACATTGCTTCAACTATAATTTTATATTTATATATACATTTATATCACAAGAAATTGTATTTTACTGCGGAAAGTCTAATATATTCTATGAAAGGAGTGTATTTATACATACATACATATGTATACATGATACCAATGTAATATTGGAAAGCTGATTATATGGAATATGAAGTATTTAGTTTAGATTTTCCTTGATTATTTGTATAAAATAGTATAATTACGCTATATTATTGTATTTATTAGAATTTTTTTAACTATAATTTTCTATATTTATATTGTATTTCACTATGAAGAATCAGTATTCAATTAAAGTTTAATTATTCTATAAAATGGAGTATAGTATGATATAAATATAGCTAAAGAGGGAATTATATACAATCAGTACCAAATATTATATGATGATTACATATCACTCTTATAAGATATTTCTTTATATATTTAAGTAATATATAGAATAATATAATTGTAATATATATTAACATAGAAAATCATATATTTATAAAAAAAGTACTAACGTATATAACTATAGAATAATAGAGAAAAAAAATATAAGGGAAAGTCTGATGAATTAAATTAATGAGGAGGTTTCAATTAGTCCCAATTACTAGAGATGTTTCAGAGAAATGAAACTGACAAGAAACAAAAAAGAAAAAGTGGAGAAAGAAGGAAGAAATGAGAAATTACTGTTTATATTATTCACATAGGTATCTCGATATAATATAAATACAAGAAATAAAAAAATGATATATTTTAAAAATGAAGTGAACCATAGATGTATAACAAATATATAATTGCATGTAGTTAAAATGAAGTAAGTTCATGAATTCTTGCTTATTTATACCTCTAGACAGAATTAAATCTAATTATGTAGATCAAACGAAGATGATTTTTCACACGTTTAACGTCTTTTTTTATATACTATCTTTTTCCTTTTACCATTGATTTATCGATCAAGATTCCTGTAAATTTTCTTGGGCATTACTATTTTTAACGTGTTAAAGTGTTATTCAGTTCTAGAAACAAATGAATATTTACCTCGAAATGAAGATACTGACAATAAAAATCATTACATGGAATCGATTTGCTCTTAATACCTAGAAAGTCTATTTAGTTAAACATCTAAATATTGATGTATCAAAATATACATATTATATAAAGTTTACTCGACATGCTATGCAAATCAAAATCTACTGCAACAGATAATTTTCTCACTAAACTGCGATTATCGGTAAAATACTATTAAATTGTTACGTTCAAAGAAATCAATTTTTTATTTTGCTTCTTTCCTGCTTCATCCAATAATTTATACCTTTTCGCATTGATGAACTCTAGTGGAGAGAACGATATTATATTTCGTATCACAAGGAAATTGATCTTATTGTCTCTATTGCATACACGTCCGACGTTGAAAAACAAAGATTAATGCAACTGTGATAGCACATGTCTTAAAACCTACCAATCAGGCTTTGATAAATTAAAAGCAGATAATTCACCATTTTCCTTCAACTTAACAAAATGATATCCAGGCACAAAAGAACGATATCCAAAGCGCGGTTATTTATGTACTTACAGATTTAAAAAAAATGCACAGAATGCAGATAATACAGGTACGAAAACATAAAATATCTAAAATATACCTAATAGTCGTTATAAGTTTGGAGAATAGAGGTTTTATATAAAATCTGCATCATAATTGCTTTGAACTTCTGAAGCTTATATTTTATAAAAGAGTCATATAAAGAACCGTGTTTTTTTTTTTTTTTACAAGTTTATTACAAGTTTAATTTGTAAAAATATTAATAAATATTATAGCCTTATTTTTTGTTTCTCAAGTGAAAGCAGAAAAGGTGTTGGGCTGACTCAAAAACAAACTCCATAAATTAATGGAAATTTATTTTAAAAAATTTATTTCATCTTATTCATCTGTCTAATAATCTTATCTATCTAGTAATCATTACTACATATATGTTTGGCAACATCTTGGTCGTTCTCTCGCAGATAAAATCCTTTTTCTTTTATTTCGTACGCATGTACGTCAGCAAACATCAACGAGTTTCACGAAGCAGCGTTTAGAAGCAAAGAGAATGCCAAACGTCCTTGGTTTGGCTAAATCGACATTGCCAGTCTACCTGTGCACGTAACAGCCATGCAACTAATAGACGATTGCGATTCACATTGCGATTATCTAACTGCATGTTATCGCGGAGTTATTAATTTGAAGATTCACGAAATAATTGTAAAAAACTTTGCATTTGTCTGCAATAGAAATTGTTTGGAAAAAAAATAAGAGAGAGAAAAAATAACAAACGGTGACTATTCTTGCGGAAGGTGTAGTTTGTATTCATAGCTTCTGCTATTGCGAACTGAAGAATAGCTTCATGGAAATACATATTTACTGTGGAATCACGAATGAGATTCTGGTTTTACAAGCTGCAATGTGTGACCGAACGTGTTAGAGATAACAAAGTAACGTTGATCTTTAGACGGGTTTGTAACGATTAAAGTTATTTTAGTAGATTTGGCAGTTTAATCTTGGTAAGTTGGAGAAAAGAAAGAATTGTTGTTAAAAATTGGATAAAACTTCATATTGAGTATTTTTTAAATTATATATCGTAACCGCGTATTTATTGTAATACGTATTTTCCATTTTATAAAATTAAAGGTAGAAAACAATTTAAAGAATTCTATATTTCAGAATACGCGCAAGAAATATGCACTCAGAATGTTACCGTGTAACATATGTAAATAATATTTTGTTTCTGCTATCATTCAAGATTGGATCGTTCGTATCTAATTTTCTAAGCCTCTGAAGAATGTAGGTACGTCTAACATTTGTCTCTGCAGGTTGACAAGATTAAGAAAAATTAATTTATCAGCCTATCGAGTGTCTGTATTTTAAAAGCCCAATGAGGCTACACGCAGTATGGATGCGGTAAACACACTCTTACACGTATTGAACACAAAACATACATATTTTTTCATATGGATATAACACAGGTAAACTTTTTTCCATTTCTTCGTATAATACTATAGATTTTTTTATGCAGATAATTCTACTAATTGTAATTAATTTAATCGAAATAGTAAGTAAATATATATTTTCTGATTAGAAAAAATCATTTGGAGAATACGCCTGATGTTATAAAATTTAACTAAATTTCTTATTACAAAGCCCAAATAGGAACTTTGTCACCTAACACTATCAGATACAGTATAGTAAATGATAGCAAGTTCGTAAACAGCCTAAACTAAATTCATTAATCTGTTGTTACCAATTTGTTCTCGGTTCAAACCATGCAACTACTCTATCTAATCTCTTATTATTATATAACATATCAAAAATCAGATTACAAATCGTTCAAGAGGTCAAGGTTAGGTACCTGTTATTTTTTTTATACTAATCTCTCTTTGTTCTACGTCTATTACGTTAGTTACCTAATTTCAACAAGATTCTTAATAAACAAGAATATCAGAACATATCAGTTTTGATCTCAAATAGGTGTGTTTTTGCAAATCTCCACGGTTATTTTCGTCTATGTTGAATCTAACAAAATATGTACATACTATTACATATTGTCTCTACGTACATATGTTTATCAGGATATAATACTAAAACTCGGAAAAGTGGGTCATTAAGGGAATCTAAACGCGTAAGCATATTCCGTTATGTTCGAAACCGCTGCCAAGCTTTATCTAACATTTTTAAATGTACTGACCTAGTCTTACATTCCTGAAATATTCTAATTGCTCCTTAAGAGCATCGTACTAATTGTTATACATGTATAATTCTCTTTAGTTGCTAGATTTAGTGGAAGATTATTAATTTTTTAATATCACGCATAAGCATATTGACGTCTTGACGTGTCAAAATTTCCTTGTAATTTTGTTAAATAACACACAATTTTTTGTTACATTTTTTACCGATATTTACTGCCAAGCATTATAACATTTTTTACTTAACATCTTTTACGATTTTGCTAAATATAATTTTCTATTGGTTTTTTAATTAACTAGCATAAATCAATTTTCGTGGCTAATAAATAAAATATAATAATCGCATAGTGGTATGTAATATTCAATGGCCACTCGAGTATATAATTTTGAATGCAAGACATAAATAACAAAAATGTGAAATAATAATACAGCGAGGTAACAATGTATCAAATGTATGCAAAATTATGGTAATAGATGTATCTCTTAGTAGATGAAAATTATCACAAAGATTGTCAAATTAATTAATTCCGTAGAAGGAAAGAATAGCAAATAATTATTTCAAAATGTTATAGGTCAGTAGATTTCCAGCAATCTGTCCTTTCATAGTACAGTCAGCACGTAACAAACAAATCCAAAAAGAAATTGCATACTAATGCGTAGCTGAATGATTCGAATTGACCTTTCCTGGTCTTTTTCTTGGAAGCAAGTATCATTATTTACTACACGTATTTTTAGTCTCGTTTCTTATAGAATGTCAGAATAGCGTGTTCAAATCTTTGTCGAAATGATCTTTAGAGATTTTGTTTACCCTGTACTTCTGAGTATTCTATTTTATCATATCTTCGAGAGAAATTGAAATTCTAAGTAAAATAAAATATATCTCTTGTGTGTTTAGTAACTAAATTATTATGTTACGTTTAAGACAATAAACTAGGTTCGATCCATTGCTTGTAGTTTATGCATATTTTATTTTAAGTTACACTGTTTAATTATATTAATCTAACTAATTTTAAGTAATTAAATTAATTACTTAAAATTAAAGTAACTGTAACACCTAACGAATAGCGTTTACTAAGATGTTCATCATAGTTTTATACCGTTTGAAGCGACTATAAGCAATAAATTAAAGAAAAATATTGATTCACACGATTACTCAAGTTCGACTGTGGTTTTATAAAAATTGAAATTCCTTCAAGAAATAAAAAAATCACGAAAGATATGTCTATATTTTATTGTCTTTCCAAGAATCTACAGATGTATTAAAAGATTTATATTAATTAACAAGTAGCTAGATACGTGTCATAATTTACTATATTTATGTATTGGCCTGATTGTATCACTTACATAACAATTACATACCTTAATCTATCACATAGGTGGAAAGACAAGATATAATTAAATTCATGAGTATAGCTTAGTAGATATAACACATTGACGCACGATATGATAACAAGGAGAATGATGGATAAAACGTATTTTAACGCAACTCAATTTTAAGATGTGAAATCAACTTAAATAAACTGGAATAAATTAATCTAAACAAATTTCATCATACGACGTTTAAATATATTTATTCTTTAAAAGATATTTGAAAGACTAAATATATTTATCAATTATTGCAACGTTATATTACTGTTCCTAAAGTCTATATTTTCTAACAGTGTTGTTGAAGTGGTCACCACTTCTAAGAAAACTCTACATCTGGTCTTTTAGTTTTTTCAAACACTGAAGCCATCGACAGCGTATAGACAAAAGATTGGGACGAAGGCAAACCAGAAACTAAACTGTAGACAGGCGACGATGGCTTCAGGGTTTTCAGGGTTTACACTGCAGTATTTAAAATATATTTTTTCTACTTTACAATTTATCCATGCGTTCCTTTGTATTCACATACATCTAATAACCTCAACAAATCTGAATGAGAAAAATTTGAAAATGTGAGTCATACTTTCACTGACATCGCTTTTATCTCGTTTTTATTAAAAAAAAATTATTTTTAAATATTTGAAGTAACAGCGTTGTACATACGTAGGTATGAATTTTCTTTAAAGTATTTCTTCAAACTACTGCAACTTCTTTTTAAAATATATATTTTACAGCTTAGCAAGTTCAACGATAATTTGATTAAATTTAATTCGTACGCAATTAACTTGTGAATCGTAAAATTTTCTTTGTTCCCAAGTCTGATTGCTATCTGTCAATCGTGAATGAAAACCACTTTCTCCGTCATTACTCCTCGTTGATACTCTTGAGCGCGGTTGAAATTGTAGGAAAAATATGAAACGTCAGTATCGACAAATAAATTGCTTGGCACGAAAGACAACAAATTTCGCAATTGTTTCATAAATTTACACAGGAAGAGTTAAATCACTGATTCTTTTATCTGTCGTTATCATTGCCTTCAGGAAGTAGAAATTTCATGCTTAAAGAAATGTTGGGACAGATATGCTTGATATTGAATTCACTATACGTAGTTTCGATCATACTACGTACACAAGTTTGCAACAAATATATTCCGGAAACATCAAAAATATATGAAATATCCAAATATACACAGTACTCGTTCTAATATTTATCAGCTGCTCTTAATGTTTACGCTTCTAATTGCATTCACAAAAATTTACATTCGCAGACTACTTATCACGTTCGACCTTCGTAGAAGCTCGTTCACATGCAATACCCATATGCATTACGCGTTTTGCAATGAGTCGCGAAACGAGGCGTGTCTCGAGCAAACGCGTGTAACTACTACTCGGGTCATTAGCCCGGATGTACGTTGCGTAGAATACAGTTGTGAAGGATCCGATACGTGGCAGGCATGATGTTTCGACATTCCTTTCGCTGAGAGAACTTGGTGACACTTTTCTCTCGATCCGATTGATCTTACAGAGAACCAAGTAACGCGCATAATCACGCCTAATCGACGATCAGTTACGATTGTAGAGGTTCATTGTGAAATGCGTTCTTGATACTTGTTCTTTGACTTTGTGTTTAGTCTGAGTCATTCACGTTCGCGTATATAGTCAGATACGAGAAAAGTAGAAGATAAGTGTAGTTAATGAGTTGTAGCTTTATAGATTTAAAATAATCCTTTCGCGAGACCAAATCCCATACGACGGTTTGAAAATCAACATCTCCAAATTATCAAATCCCCGATTACCAAATCTAGAATAGTTTAACTATCCTACTACAATATACTATCCTACTACAAAAGCGTGAAGATTTTCGTAGGTAATTATACAGTGCACACTTTCCTACACAAGAGACTATGTTTGTGTCGGGACATTAGCATTCAGAAGGTTTTCGTTTCAATGACTATAACAATGCTTTTCATTTGTTAATGTCCATCGTTCTCAATTTACTTCCGAAAAGTCATTAGCGACGAGTAACAACCAGCTCGATCGAGAAACATCCCGGAGAATTTCTGCGACCCTTGCTTAATTGATTCGGACTCTCAGATTCGCTCAGATATCGCTCACCCGCTTCAGCGTTTTGGACAAGCGTTTTATGCAAGTACATTATATCCAGCCAACAACTATTGTCCTTTTTCTTCTGTTGGGTAAAAACCGATCAGCAGACACACTTTTGGGACTTCGTGCGTACTTGTGCATTGCTAGACGCACAATCGAGTTTAGGAATCTCTAGGAGTCTCGTATTGGTTTTTCAATGCTGAACGTCTCTAGGCAGTCGTGTAATAGCATTGTTCAATCGGTCGAAACAATCGGTGACAGCCTTATCCAAGCTTTCCATTCGTCAGAATCTATCAACACTCGGAGAGATCAGTTTTCGCTCGAGCTTTTCAACCATCAGCATCTTCAAGGATTCGTGTATATAGGATTCGAGTGTATCGTCCACTCCACTGTCTTATTAAGACAATTAGTCTTAATTATAATTTAGTCTTAGTCAATCGAATAGAACATTTGCCAGTCTCAGTCGTGCTTCACGTTTCGAATCGGAGTCTACTCTCAGCAGTCGAAGAATGAAGCGTCCTTTGCGCACTTGTAACTATCAGTTCGTATCGTCTCAGCGTTCGAAAGGGATTATTGAGTCATCCATTCGTGCATTTTGTCTCAGCAATCTGAGACAAGAGACGTTCTGAAATCTTCTCATCGTTCGAAGAACACCCATTAGTGTCGTTGACAGTTAGCATTCGAATATCCACTATCCTTTCTCGTAGATAAGTTAGTAGAAGTTAATTCGGGGGCAACAAGCGCAATGTAATTGACATCGGACATGCGCGCACAATGGGAGCCACAGCTTTATCATCGCATAAGGAAGTAACGGCGTTAATCTCATTCGTCGTACCGCTGTTTCCGATCCCTCTTTTCACCAAACAAAAATAATGCTCGAAGAATACGATTTTCAACGGAGCTTGACGCGATTTTGACGGAGGGAAAAACCTTTCCTGTTCGCAGCGTACGTCGATCGAATACCACGGGACTCAACAGGATGATCGAATTCTCCCTACGATATTGGATCATCCTCTGGATGGTCATCGTTGCAACGTGCTATGCATTTAAAGGACAATGTCCACAGCAATACGCCTGTACCTGCCTTTCGTCACCAAACGGGGACTATGAGATACACTGCCCAACAGACGAGAATTCAACCTTCATCATAAACGTTCAGCAACATGTTTTTATTAAGGTAAGCACGAGTGACTCATTCATCTTTTTAAAGAGAGTTGTACGCGGGAACTCATCGAGAAAGAACGTAACCGTACATCGTACGCAGTATCGTACAAAGCACGTGATTTCGTGAGTTCCATGTAAAACGTATTCTGGAAATTATTTTACTTTATTTTATTTTTATTTTCGTGTTACTTTTAAATATATCTTTAAAGCGTTGAAGCAATCGAAGCGATAGAGATGTTTCTTTTGTTCTGCATGTCTGTACGCATATCCGTGTCAGTACCTTGTTAATTTTCTTATTGTTACCTCTTTTATGATTGAAGGTCATACACACGATGAATCACATTTTTCTTTTTTGTTTTTTAATAACAAGAGGAGCAATTTTTAAATTTCATACACGTACAATAGAACCTTTATACGAAACACAGTAATGCTCAGCTTCAAATATACCAATTTATAGCTGAGTCTCTATTATACAAATTGCAGTTAATTTCAGTTATATCAGTGGTTACAATGAATTTCTGCAACCATTTATTATTGGTATATTATGTACCAGAGCATAGCCTTGATTTAGATTCTTGAAAAACTCTTCGGAATTAATAAATTATTCTCCTTTTAAATGTGTCATATGTGGAACTTGGAATACTTCTCTTCAATTACCAAGTGTTCGCAAAAATGGAAATCATGTGTTCCATGTGTAATCTTCAATTGCATGATTAAACAATTGTGCGTTATTAAGTTCCGTTTGATACGAGATAAATTAACGATGGTTGGAATTACATTTTAGCGTCTGCATTTTTTGATATCAACAATTCTAAGTTTTCTTTTTCTTTTTTTTCCTTTTGATATGAGACGTTTGATGTTCTATCAATCAATTACACAATTCTACTCGTCATTTTCTTAAGACTTATACCAAATACAGCTACGATAAACCGTTCATCTCTTCTCACCTGTTTTGTACGATCGTTTAACCATTTATAATAATTTCACAAAAACAAATCTGTTCATAGGGTAGTTTTATTAAATGAATATTAATACAGTTAAGAAACTGCGATAATTAAGCTTTTCAAAATATTTTTTGTTGTTAGAAGATCAAAGTGATTCCCACATTTCGTGTAATTTTTTGTAACTCACTTTCTTTACGCGTAAATTATTTATGTACCGCGCCGTGGTTTTTGCTGTGAAACTTGACAACGCTATCGTTCGTAACGTTGTTAATATCATGAAATTGTGAAATTCTAGTGAAAAATATATTCGTAATATATTTAAATAAATTTCGAAGTAAAAGCGTTTAAACGTAAAACTAGAAGATCAAAATATCCCCTTACAGTTACATGCTTCACGAAACTTTCACTTTCCATTACACAACAATTTACGTAGAAAGGCTATCGCAATCATTATCGAGCCACAGACAATTCCTGCAACCACAATGTGTAACCCAATTCAATGCAATAATAAGAAAATAAATTTTCCACTACGACAACCCTTGCGACGATAAGTAACGTTTCGAAATATATAGACTCGTATCTACGCCTGGGAAATGACTTCAATTCACAGAAATGAAACTTTCTTTATTGCGTATCTATATATTTAACTAGATGATTTATATGCAATATTAATATTGAATAGTTTTATCTCATTTTGTAGCTGGCACTCAAAAAAAAATGTATATATAAATTTATATTATATATATATATATATTAAATAGTTTTATGAAATATAATATTTATTTAATTTTTATTGACAGAATGAGCTCTCAAATGTTGTATATCATACGATGAAATAATAAGAAAAATGAGGCAAAGTATTAAATGTTCCGCTAGATAAGAAGCTACGTTATAAATTTATTGAAAGTATGATCCAAAGCGTAGAATTGTAATAAAAGAAATCTTTATTTGCAAAATGGATAAATTTCTACTTATGCAGATTCCTTTCGAAGACTAACAGATAAATGAACATGTTGTATAATCGTATATGTCCATTCCTATTATCTCTGAAAGATCGTCATCAACAGAAGATCGATTCTCACAAATCGAGATCGAGATATTTTTCAAAATATCTTACTAAAAACATTTCTTACTTTTTCAGACTCAGTGCCGTAATTCACCGCAATGGACCGACTTCCACGTAAACGATTTAACATCCACGGACGACATAGAATCTATATACTTCAGGATGTGCACTTTACCGGCGAACCTGAGTCTAGGAGAAATCGCGAGGAGATTCGGTGTACGAAGCGTAAAGACTCTGGTGTTCGAGTCATTTGAACAACTAGGCCCGGCGATCAACAGAACACACCTACAAGAATTACCAGATCTACAACACTTAACTTTATCTAGCAACGGTTTAACCAACCTTAGCAGCGATCTTTTTGCTGATATACCTCAACTAGTGTGGCTCGATTTACGCGAGAACCACGTACATTTGTCACCTGGAATCTTCAAATATACACCCAATTTAGAGGTGCTCGAATTGGGTATGAATATGATGGGCAACATCGAACCAAGTATATTAAATCCATTAAGAAAACTGCGATTTTTGAATTTATGGCAGAACAAGTTTACGGAGATCAAGCCAGGTACATTCGACAAGCTCGAGACTCTGAATTCCTTGGACCTGAACGGAAACGAATTGACTACCCTGCCAAAAGATATTTTCGCGAAATTGAAGAATCTGGAAGCGTTAAATTTGTTTTCCAACAATTTTTCATCGTTGCCAGAAGGTCTACTAGAGCATAATGTCAGATTGAGAGAGGTGAATTTGTATGCTAATAAAAGAAACATGACTACATTGCCGAATGGATTGTTCGCGAATTTGAAGGAGCTCGTTGCAGTGGAATTAAGAAGCAATGGTTTGAAGGAAGTGCCAGCTGATCTGTTTCGTGGTTCCTTTTCATTGATCAACATTAGCTTGCAGAGAAACTATATTGAATCACTCCCTAAAGATCTCTTTAACGGATTGGAACATCTATCGAAATTGTTACTTAATTACAACGAACTGACGTCATTGCCTGATGAAATCTTCTTGAATTTGAAACATTTGGTTACGTTGGATTTGTCCAAGAATCATCTTACTTCGATATCTGGGTAAGATGATACTACAGTGGAATTAAAATAATAGGATAATAATTTATTATCAGAGAATGGTAATAGGTAAAAAGTTCACAAAATTACAAATTTTACTTCTATTTGGATTCATAAGGAATAATTGAAATTCATGTCAGGTATTGAGAACAAAGGTGGAATAACTTACATCTTTTCTGAATAAGAGCTTATAGCATTAATTTGTTTTCAAAATAGAGGAATTTATTTTTTTTAAATTAAATGGAGATAATATAAAGAAATATATCATTTGTGCTCGTATCTATTTTAAGCAACAAACTACTTAATCTGCTAAATATTGAGACTATATCCATTTTTCAGTTCGTTCTCTCCACTGCCTATGATTCCTTCAAATAATGAGTTTGAATAAGTGGATGTAATTTAATCAGGCACTACCTAAAATGTCGCTTCAATAAATGAGATTCAGATAAATGAAGTTTTACTCTAATTCTAATTTGCTATTGACTATACAATCAAGTAATTAACATGATGATTTTATGATACTGAAAGAAATAATAAAACAAGTTCGATAGTAACAACTTTTAAAAAATAATCACATAAGAAATTAATACATTATAACTTTAATCTATCAAAAAATTTCAAATTTAACTTTATAATAAAATTAAAAATGTCAAGTATGTACTTGCTGTTGGTAGAACATATTTTATAAAAGTATTTGTTACTCTTAAAAAATGAATAATTGTTAATAAAAAAAGCAATTTTTATTATGTCTTGCATATACTACAAATATAATATTTTAAATATTCTATCTAAATATGATAAAAACGTTTACCAACTTTATTGAAGAACGACATTTTGGAGTTACCTAAAATTTTCCTTTATTTGGAATGTTTCAGATCTATCTTTAAAAGTTTAAAATCACTGGAATACCTGAATATGTCAGAAAATAAATTAAAAACGATAGAAGACACGAGTTTCTATTCCTTGACTAAACTACGGATAGCGCACTTCTCTCATAATTATCTTAAATTTAATGCCTCAATTAATACGTATCCAGATGATTTTGGGAATAAATCAGTTTTCCATACTTGTACTGCTTTGCAAGAGTTACATTTGGCCAGGAATAATATTTCGGAAATATATAGTGATTGGACGATAGGCAGTTTAAAGCTGCGAATTTTGGATCTCCAATTCAACCAGATAACGCAAATATCGGTAAGATAATATGCCAGAAATATTATTTATTATTATAACAAATAAGAAAATCTTTTAGTTGTTTTTATTTCTATATTAAAGAACTTTTAAAACTATGAATATGTTTTATTGGAATTATTTCATTTAAAATTTCTTTTTTCAGGCCGAGAATCTACAATTTCTATCGAATGATATTAAAGTGAATCTTACACACAATCGAATAAAATATATCTACTTATCTACAGCTGAAAGATTGGCGAAATTTCAAACGAATCCTCGTAACGTAATAATATACGTTGAAAATAATCCTATTGTCTGCAACTGCGATTTATACGACTTTCTTCGTTACATGGACGGAAGAATGCACCCCTACGTACAAAACTTTTTCCATATAATACCGGGACACTTGAAGTGTCAAAGTCCAGACTGGCTTGCAGATATAGAAATAGTAAATTTGACATCAAAGAAATTAAAGTGTCAAGTATCAGATCCTTGTCCTGACGAGTGCAAGTGTTGGTTGAAACGCGACAGTAAAGCATTTCTAATTGATTGTTCGCACAAAAATTTGACACGTGTGCCACATTTGACAAACATCACGACTTTGCCATCTCAAGTATTTCAGAAACTCGAGTTAAATCTCACAGGCAATAAACTGACCAGAATGTCGCCAATAACTGAAATCGGTTCGAATAATATGCAGATATCCAAATTGCTGTTGTCGGACAATAATATCGATGACATATCTGTAGATGAGTTGCCATTGAACATTGAGGTATGTGAAATATAAATCTTCTTTATCTTTAAGATTGTTATCTATTCTAGATTTCGTCTTTAATGTACTACCATTTATCAATAATTAACATTATCGGTGCAATATCGCCAGTCCTTTATAAAATCGATAATATTTCCAAACAATCTTAGTATCAATAGGATCAATCTTGAATTTTTTTAGGTTTTGGAGCTACACAACAATAATATTAGCAGATTGAACTCAGATGTTTTGCAATTCATGAACAATACCTCCTTAATGACAGTGACATTAGACGGAAATCCATGGATATGCGACTGCGACACAAGAGATTTTCTCAATTTCATTCAAACGAAAGTTATAGAAATCCCCAATTCCTTGAAGATTACCTGCAGAGACATGAACATGCCGATGTTGAAGATGACAGCGACAGATCTTTGTTCCACGAACATTATAATAATAATCGTGATCAGCGTGGCCACAGCTATCACTGGTCTAATAATCGGTGTGCTAGCAGCACTATATTACCGATATCAACGAGAAATCAAAGTTTGGCTATACGCACATCAACTTTGCTTGTGGTTAGTAACCGAGGACGAACTGGACAAAGATAAGCTGTACGATGCATTCATAAGTTATTCACATAAAGACGAAGACTTTATCGTGAACGAGTTAGTGCCAAAACTAGAGAGTGGTCCAAGACCGTTCAAACTATGTCTGCATTTTCGTGATTGGTTAGCTGGAGAGTGGATACCGACACAAATCGCGCGATCCGTTCAGGATTCTAGGCGGACAGTAGTAGTTTTATCACCTAACTTTTTAGAGAGTGTTTGGGGACGAATGGAGTTTAGAGCAGCTCATAGCCAAGCTCTCAGCGAAGGTAGAGCGCGAGTTATTTTAATTTTGTACGGCGAAATTGGTCCTACAGACGATTTGGATCCAGAACTTAAGGCGTATTTGAGTATGAACACGTATGTGAAATGGGGTGACCCTTGGTTCTGGGATAAATTGCGATATGCGCTACCACATGCGCTACCACATAAGCTATCACGTGAGGTACCAAATCCTTCACAATTAGCAAAGTATCGTGTATGTAGAAAATTCTTTGCAAATCCGTGCATACAAATTAACGGTGAGAAGAAAGACCTTATTTATCCGAATGGTGCTCCTGAAACACCCCCCGCAGCAAGTACTCCGCCGGCAGATTCTCTTAAAGCATTTATATGCGATGAGAAAAACAGTAAAGAACATTTTGAAAATCTGTCTCCAACAAATAACGCCAAGCTCATTCTTCTGCCTGAGGACTTAATAAAGCATAATCTCCTTAATAAGGTACAATGTACCACCGTGTAATGAGATCATCATAGACGTCCAAGAATATATGAAACATTTTCAAGGCGGAACCATTCTTTAAACAAAAACCTCAAATTACTCATTTTGTGTCTGTGTTTGTGAAACCACTTACAAGAGTTACCAAATTTATAATTTTTAACTTTATCAGTTAACGGTTTAACCAACTTAAGCAACAATGCTTTTGCTTATCTACCTCAACCAGTCTAACTCGATTTGGCTTGTTCACTAAGAGTTTGGGAAAAAATCACGTTTCCACAATTGTACTGTTTTACAAGAATTACATTTGGCCAGAAACAATATTTCGAGAATATGTAGTGATTGGACCATAGCCAGTTTACAGCTACGAATTTTGGATCTTCAATTTCTATCAGATAACGCAAATATTGGTGAGATAATATATTAAAAATATTAATCATTATGACATATTAACATATTTGTTAGTTACTTTTATTTCTTTATTAAGGAACTTATAAAACTGTGAAAATATGTTTTGCAATTTTTTATAAACTACTTTATAAATATTTTATTGCAATTAAAAATAACAATAAAATAATAAATAAAATATTGTTTTTCAGGCCAAAGATCTGCAATTCCTATCCAATGACATTAACGTGAATCTTACATATATAATAGTAGAACAAAACATATCTAATCTTCAGCCGAGAGATTAATACAATTTAATCGTAACGTAATGATATACATTGAAAACAATCCTATTGTTTGCAATTATGATTTATACGACTTTCTTCATTATATGGATGGAAGAATACACCTCTACGTAACAAATTAACTTGCAATCGTAGAAATAGCAAAGTTAAGGTCAAAGAAGTTAAGATGCAAGATATTGTATCCTTGTTCTGACAAGTGCACGTGTTGGTTGAAACGAGACGATAAAGCATTTCTAATTGGTCATTCACGCAAACATTTGACACATGTTCCACGAAATAATCTCACCCCATAAACTCGAATTAAATCTCACAGGCAAAAAACTGATCAGAATACCACTAAATAATATGTAAATATCCATATGTAGTGCAATGCTGAAAATTCTTTATCATCTTTACTCTATTATCTCATTTATAAGTTTATAAATTTGTTTCATAAAACTTTAAATATCACCATAAGTAAACGTTGAAGACAAATTACATGTAATGACTGAAGAAACTTAGTTTTAAATTACTGAGATTACTGTAAATAAGTATTTTTTGTAATTTTAAATGACTTCTAACTTATAATATGTTCCCACTACTATAGTGAAGTAGATTATTATTATAAAAATAGGATAAATATTGAGCTAAATATTTTCTAGAATTATTTTTATACCATAAAATTTATTTCACCTTAGTGTAAACTTTATGTATGTATACCATGAATTTCTGTCTATCATTATAAGATAAAGTTCCATAATAATTTTATTTAACAATTGTAAATAATCAATAAATATTTAGCATATAATATTCATGAGATATAATTAAGTATACATACATAAAATAGAAATTAATAGCAATATAATTGTCAACAATCTATCTTACCATTCATTTTAATTTTCAATATAAGCCTAGGGTCACATACGAATTTATATTGCACATAAGTAGATAAGGTACATTACTATATATACATTATTTTATTGCTCAATTTTATGAGCAATTTTATTGTTTGATCAGCTCGATAATTTTTTACAATCATTATTAAAAATCAAAAGTAAACTGTCCATCTTTCAATAAAAGACGGCCATAAAGACACTAATTAGAAATTTCGATTAGAAAAATAAAGAATCTCATTATAAATTGATAATTTCGCTATTAATAATTGTTTATTGTATTGTACTTCGACATGTTAACCCTTAACGGTCGATAGTTTATTTTGCAATACTCACCTCTAAAACTACAGAATATTAGCTAAATAAATAAATACAAATGGGAACGAAATTCTTTATGTTTCTGTAGTAGAACTGTGCTATGAGTGTGATAAGTATGAAGCTCCCTACAGCCAGGCGCATCGACCATTAAGGGCGCAAATAACTTTATTATACAGTTATTATTAAAAAAGTACCTGAGAAATAAATATTCATATAATCTTTCATAAATATTGTAAAAGCTTATAATTGTGTATTTCCCACATTTAATTATTGTAATCATTTTTCGATTGTTCATAGAATCACAAATATAATCCTTTCTCTTTTTTCATGTACTTAATTCTTTTCCATATATAGAGATATGAAAATTAAGAAACACTTACAATAAATTTTAATGATTAATAATAGGAATATGTATAGGAGTATTTATTTTATTCTCATTATTAAAATTAAACAATTTTTTTTACTATATAGTATATTTCTAAGCATTGGCAGAACAATAAGCAATAATAAATGAACAAAACTACAGATTTCGTTTGAAAAAATTTACTTTTACTTACCCATAACAGCTTTGGTGTGCCAATTCCTATAGATTCGTTACATATAAATCGTACTTCGGATGTGTAGGAACCTAATTAATATAATAATAATAATAATAACATAACTGATTCATAATCAGTATTATTTAACAAAATATACGCTGTATACTTACTATTTACACATTTGCTACCATTAGAGTATTGAAGTTTTATAACATCTCTACCATAATCAAAAATTACGTTTGCTAGTGTTCCATAACCATTGTTTCCTTCACATACAGCAGAACCATTGCAGCTCTTTTCTCCACCACATATACTTATACTATATTTTTTCCCTTGTTTGTTCTCCACCTGCAATGATTTATAGTAAAATTTTGAAAAATTAATAAAATATATTATTCTATTATTTCACATAAAAATCATACAAAATATCTTATATTAAAACTAAAAATATATATGTTTATTTATTTTCATAATTTTGATTTAAACTGACGTCGTTTTATTAAATTAATTGAAAAGAAAAATTATTAGGTATTAACAAACTTACATAGTATACTTTTTCATTTTTATGTAGCAGAGACAGATTGCACTCATAAGAAAGTAATTGATCGTGTATAATGCAAGGAGAAGTCCAATTTCCCATTGCAGCTCCACATGTTATACTTGTTTTCCACTCAAAAATGTAAGTGCAGTCTTCATATTTTTTAAATTCCGGAAATCCCTTGAAAAGTCAATCATAAATACATAACTATAATACTTCTTAAAATCACAAAATTTTGTAAATAAATATCGGTTAATTACCTTGCCATTATTATAACACGGAAATGTAAAATTTGAAGAAATTAATCTTTTTGGATCTTCAGGGCAAGGAGATCCATCCACGTAACGTAACACAGTTTCATGGTTTTTATACAATATAGGATTTTCTTTTGGAAACCCTAAACTCTACCAACAAATATAAATATTTTTTTGTAATTTTTAATTTAAAAAATAATATAAATTTAACTAAAAAAATTATAAATTTAACAAAGTTTACAATGATTACTTACGATTTCGTCTACATATTCATTACGTGAATTTAATGAAGTTTTGCAAACCGCACTGCCATGTACACATGTTAAACCTGATACAGGAATTAATGGCCTGCATACGTTTATATGAAACTCAGTTTTATTTACTTTTACAATATAGTTATTGGCAGATTTTATCAATGAACTTAAATTTATTTCGTCATCTTCTGTCGCGCATTTCACCTATAAGATATAAATTTTTGTCTTTAATGATCTAAAAATATATACATATATATTTAGAAAACTGATAATCATAAGAGAAAAAGATTAATATATAAACAATTGCCTAACCCTTTTTTCACAAACTAAATTAGTGTACCAATGTATAATCAACTGATAAGCATTTTGTTCCATAATAAAAGGTTTATCTGGAGATCCTTCTGCTCCACATACAAATGCAATAATTGTATAACGTCGTAATCCATTCTCATATATGTCTCCATCTGTATAATTTAAATATGGTCCACCCTCTTCCCAGATTAAATTTGTATTAGCCTTTCCCATAGATGTACTAGTCTGAGTAAGACAAACTCCTAGAAATGAAAATAAAAATACACATAATCCAATAACAAATTAGGGAAATAAATTAGTAGTATGATCATGTTTAAAAAATGAATGATACTAAGATATAAAATAATGTAAATAACCTGTTCCAGCCACACATGAATTATTCACAGGTGATTCACATACACCAAATTTATATTCTGTGCCATTTTTTGATATTGTATAAAAGTTTTTATTCATTAAAGATCGTAGATCATACCTGCAATAAAATATTTATTACAAACTTTTTCAATACTATATTAATTAATAGTATAAAAGTATTTAGTCTAATCTTACGTAAAATTTGTAAGAGGATTATTCACTGTACAATTGCCAGCAGTGGCTATACTACGATTACGTAAAGATTCCATACTGCAAGCTGCTGCAGTTTTCCACATTATTTGATAGTGACACTCTTCACTTCCTCCGATATATTCTGGTTCTGTATTCTAACCCATATGAAATAAGGGATTATAAAAATAAGTAACTATTGAATTAGTAAATAAAATATATTATAATATTTACCATAGCTTCGAAATCACATTTAAAAGTGATAGAAGTCTTAATATGTGGTACTGAAATACTTCTCACTTTACACAGATCTCCATCCTGATATTCAAGTTTAAGTTCTCCAGAATCTGTTACAAAGGGTGGGTTTTGAACATCGCCCAAATTCACATATCTGTAACAAAATTTTATTAGTATCCATAACATATGTATAATATCAACGTGTTGTATGTAACAAATTGCACATAATTATGCATTTTTTAAATAAAAATATCCGTACTCATTTCCTGAAGAATTCTGTAAACAAGCTCCAGAATACGATTGACACAAGGCTTTGTATTCAAACATTACAGAATGACAAATATTTAATATAATTTTTGAAGGTCCTTCATCCATTTTAACAAAATAATTTTCTGAATATTTTGTTAAAGGTGATAAATCATAATGCAATCCTTTATCTGTTACTGTACAATTTCCATTAATTCGAGGTCCACAAGCAAGAACACTTTTCCATATCATATATATGTTACATCCTTTTAATGTCTAAAATATTAGTAATGAAATTGAAATTCACTTATTTTATAATATTATATAATAAAAATGTCATTAAAAATTTGACAAAAATATTATACGCATAAATCATACATCAGGAAATAGTTCCGGAAGAGAATTGTTTTCAGCTTTATAATCACATTTCATAATAATATTTACAGTATATTTAGTATCAGATGCACAGTCATCACCTGTGAATACAAACATTATTCTTCCATTTGTTATATTTACCACTGGGGGCATTTTTCCTGTAATAACAAAGTAAAATTATTTTATCATATAAAAATTACATTAATTTTAATATTTTAAATATATATATATATATAAAAAAGCAGAACCTATTCCTTTTTCTTTTTTGTTTTTCACTAAACAAACTCCATACCCATCTTCTCCATTGCATTTTTGTTTCAGTGCAGAACATAATTGTAAACGTACAGTTGCATTTGAATGTTCGTCATTTAAAATAGCATCCTTTGTAGGACTTATAAGACTGGTAAAGTTGTAAGTGAAAACACTAAGAACAGGTTCACGAAATATGCAAATATTGTCATTCACTATAGGTGTATCCTGTGTGAAAAAAGAAATTATTTTTTCATAGTTCTTATATTCCTATGAATTTATATTTAATTGTTTCATAAAATTCAAATCAAATAAACAATTTAAAACAAATGTACTATTCAATATACATAGAAATATATATATTCTACCATTTTACTATTTAATATTACTATTTAATTTTAATATTATGAAAAACATATTTAATACGTACAGCAAAAACAGTAACAACTGCAAAATAGTAAAAGAATAGTAGATTGTTTAACTTGTACATTTCTTTTCCTTGTTCACTATATCACTTCGTAGATTAATCACATTGTAAATATTTAACGTATTAACATGCATAACAATATCGTTCGCTGTTGAACGTTGTTGAAAAATAAATGATTATCGTTCAATGATAAATGGAAAAAAATGTTTAAATCGCTTTATCGTACTAATGAATCAACGTTTATTTTAGGTTGGATATCTCTGACCATTGAGCGAATGACAATTGAAAAACCTTCTTAACTGTGACTAAAAAAGATAGATCCACATTCCTAGAACAAATTTCGATTATTTATTAACCGATCAATAATTTTAAAACTTTTTAAAATTATTTTTTAATATATGTTTTATTAATATTATGTCATAATTATAAAAAAAAACATTTAGTGATAATTTTGATCTCCAATGACAACTGTAAATTTTATAAACAAAATTTTATATGTTTAAAATTTTAATTAAATAATTTACATGACATTATAATTAAAATATCAATTATAGTTTATTCTGTATTATTTTTATGATAATAAGAATACTGTGCTAAATGGAGGCTAACAATACCTAATTTTTAGATTATTTACTAGTTACATTCGTAGGAATGAATACTAACACATCTCAATTTTCGTCATATAAGTTCATATATTTAGTGTACAAACATAAGCGTAGCGATATTGTCGTCCAGAATTTGTTAGAATTTTTTTGTTTTTCAAACAAAAAATGGAACGTCTCCAAATACAAGAAGCATTTACTACATTAAAACCACTTTGTGATTCTTTAATGAAAAATCCAGATGCAAAAAGTGCTCGCGATATTGCTAATGCTTTGCCAAATATTTCAAACAAAGTTATTCAGAATTTGTTTGAATATATTTTATTTCCCTTTATTATTCATCTACCAAATAACACATTAAGGTACATTATTTTATATTTTATAGTGTAGAAATCAATGCAAGTATGTAATTAGTTGATCACGTATATTATTTATAAATTTAAGAAAAATATAATTGTTTAATTATGAAAGATTATAATTTATTCTAATAAATTATAGATATTATCGATAATTTAAAATAATTGCTAGTGTAATATATATATATATATATATATATATATAGTAATGCAATTTATATTTTATTTAGTGCTGTAAGTATAATTGAATGTTCATAATTCTATAGTAAAACTATGAAAGAGGAGTTAGTCAAGACAACACAGGCAATAATATCAAGAACAAAAATATCAAAAGTAAAATACTTTTGTGAACTATATTCATGCCTTTTAATACAAATTTATGACAAATCGCAACAAAGTATGGGTTAGTATAATATTCACCTAAATATATTTTCTAGATTGATTATCCATTTCACATAGTCTTAAGATTTTATTTTATAAGAAGTATTTTAACAGATAATTTTAATTTATATTAAATATAAATTATTATATATTATCTATATGCGATTTTTGTAGTGATCGTGGGACATGAAGAACTCAAAGAAGCAGTACTTTCATGCATTAAAACTTTGATACATTCTTGTTTCACAGATGTTTTAGAAATCATATATACTAGAGAGAATGCTTCTAAAATAGGACAAGGAATATTGTTGTCAATAACAATAGGAAGGTTTGAAAAATCTGGTTCCCTGAGGTAGATACATGAAAAATTATTAAATTATTTCTTCTCAATAAGTTCATAAATATATGATTATAGTTTTTAAACTTTTAGATTAAATGCTGTTGAAACAGTAATGGCATTATGTCAAGTTGATGATGAATCAAATAGATTTGATACAATATTGCAAGATCAAGTAGCTGATATTATTATGTTATTTTTACCTGGTATTGTCAGTGGTTTACAGGAAATAGCTATGGGAAGTGAAACACAAGGCCATAAACTTACAATGGTAATACAAAGTAGATTCTAAATTTTGAGTTTTGATTATATTGTTCAAGATTTTATTTATACTTTATATGAATTGAATTTTAGATAGCACTAAGAGCTTGGGGCAGAGTACTAACTCTCGTAATGAAAGATAAAGAAACATACCAAGAAGATGACATACCATCCTTGAGTGATTTAATCAAAATAAATAATGAGAATATTAATCCACCAGAAAGCTTCCCAAATATGAAAAATCAAAGTGAATTAGAGAAACATCTTAAAAGTGCAACAAGAAATAAAGAATGGTTTAGTGCTTGTGCAACTAAACTTAATGTACTTATCCAACAATTATATACATTAACAAGACATTCTCATTATAAAGTTAGGGAAGAATTAATTGAAAATATTCATTTATTGCTTACATTATGCCCCAGGTAATACTTTATTTCCATTTTGTTTTTTAAACATTTTATAAACAGATATTGCATACATTTTTTTGGACAGGAATATGAAACCAAATATTATGTTACTAATAGAATATTTAATATCTCTATCGGAGGATGAATTTCCAGTAGTACGAGATAAAGCTGAAGAAGTACTAACTGCAATCAATATAAATTTCATGCGAGATAAGAATATGAGATCCTTAGTGGAATTGTTAGAAGAAAACTTCTATGATCTGCTTACAAAATTACCTAGGATTATCAGGAAGTCTGGTACATTTTTGCACATTTTCTTTTCACATTTTTTGTGGAAGCGTATTATGATAAGAATTACAATATTTAGACATAATATAACATTTTCTTAAAATTGTTTGATTTTCGAAATAAACAACGTATCTTTATTTTTTAGATGATAATGATCAGTTATCGTGCTTAAATCAAATTGCTGGTTACTTAAAGCTTCTTGGAGAACAAAGATTGCCTCGTGTTATGATGTCAGCACCTCACGTTAACAGACTAATATTGGCTCTTGTATATGTATCTGAAATAGATTGTAGTAATATTTCTCTTTTGCAAGCGATAAATGTTAAGGATCTTGATGATCCAGCATACTCATATGGAACACATTTGTGGAGACGATTTAAATTCATCCAAACTAATGAATGTGAAGCGAAAGTTATTGCAATATGTAAATATTTAGGTGAATTTGGAGATCTTCAAATTGTAGTAGATACTATTTTTGGTCTCATGTTCAATGCACCACAACATAGAAAAGAGTTAATCTTATTACTAAACTGGATAATATATGGTACGTTAAATAATTTTCTGTTTTAAAATAATGTAAGATATATTATTGATTGTTAAATATTTTAGTACCTATTAAGGATTTATCAATTTTACGAATTTATGAGGAAATTGTTGAATTTTACATAAATCCTGAATTTTGGTATCCACCAATTGAAACGAATAAAGATATACCTTTACGAGTTGCACAAGGCAATGTAGTACAATGTTGCTTATTATTAGAAGGTTTGGGATTAATAGCTACAAATTTGAAACGCAATTATGATAAACTTCTTCTTAAAACACTATATATTATTATAGAAAGAGCAGGTGATTATTTATTTTCATAATGGATAACAAAGAAATCACAAAATAACAGACAAGCATTATATACATACTTTTAGGTAGTGGACATAGCCTAATCAGTTTTGTTGGTACTCAAACTCTTGAACAAATTGCAAAATCTCAAGAACATAATACAGTAGGAGATCTTCTACGCGCAAATGTCGACTATTTTTCATATCATGTTAGTATTAAATTACGTAGAGTAGAACGCAATCCTAATGTACTTGATGTTGTTGGAGTTGTCATGAAATATAGCACAATGGATGTGTTACCCTGTTTGAAAAATATTGTCGAGGATGTGCTACTGCAGTTAAATAGTAGTTTTCAAAAAAGAAATTCTTATGCTTTCTTAAAAGTTTTTTACACTTTTACAATATGTATAAAAAATTTAGTAAACTTTAAACATGTATCAACAGTACACGGACAGAGTGTAGATACCAAAACTGAATCTTCGAAAATTATTCAATTTTTATCAGAGTATTATGAGGCAAAAAAAGTTGACGAATATATAGATGACATGGAACAATCTTGTGAAATTAAAGAGGAAAAGGGGGAAGAAAAGATAGAAGTAGAAGTGAATGAAGAAGAGAATGAATATCAAGCAGATTCTATAGAACAAGAAGGTATATATATTATATTAAAATCAATAATAAGAAGAAATCACTATAAATAAAAATATAACAAATAAAAATTGCAGAAAAAGAAAAAAATCTACCACCTTACATTAAAATGATTGAAGATGTAATGAAGCATTGTTTACATTTTTTACCATCTAAGGAAATACAAATGTCACTGATTGCAATGTCAACCTTACAAGAGGGTCTTGAGATTTTGGCAAATTGGGAAAATCAACTATTACCCATTGTGCACTTACTTTGGCATCCACTAGTAGATAGATTTCATGATGGAAATGTATTACTAATCAATCGAGCATGGCAATTATTAAATACGCTCGCTGATGTTTCAAAAGATTTTATACGATCTAGAACGCTGAAGTATGTGTTTTATAATTTATATTTTGTATGTAATATAATTACATTTACAATTACTATAATTATTTTTAGGCAAGTATTACCTGCACTTTCAAAATTTCTAAGCAATTCCTCTAAAGAAAGCTATAACAAGAGCTCTGAAAGTATCTATAAATTTACTCAAACTTATAAATTGCAAAAAGAACTACTTTCTACCTTAGGGCAGATAACAAGAAATTTATGTCTTCATGAACGAGAAACATTCAGTGTTTTAAGTATTGCAGAGCCATATCTTAACAAACATCAAAATCCCCTATTACAAGTAAAATTTTGACGTTAAGAAGATTTTTACATATAAATGCATTCTTTTTCTTTTTTACTTTGATTGTATAACTAATTATTTTATATTCATAGGTATGTTGTGTACAGTTGTATAAGGATATTGCGGATTATAATAGTGATATCGTTTGGGTGAAATGTCTTAGCATATTTAATTCTAAAATAAAAAAAATCGTTTCGGATGCAACATTTGATATTAAAGACTTGATGGTAATAAAATAATATGGAAATATCTATATTTTTTCTTACACAATGAAACAACATAATTATAATTATCAAATAAACTTTTACTATTTTTTAGATTGCCGAAAACATTTCAACAAATGAATACTTCAAAAATGTACATATTATTATGAAATACATCCAAGATAAGACTTCTGATCTTTAAGTATGATGAAAGTAAAAATATATGTATTTTAAGATTGATAAAATGAAACATCAACGAACTATAGCAACATTTAAATACCTTGTACAAAGTGTAAATTTGTATTATAATAAATATAATTATAGATTTTCATATATATATTTCTTTATATACTTTATTCATAGCTTTACTATCTAAGAACTAAAATAAATGAGACCCTTATAATCTTTCAAATTTTTATTTATATACCATCTAAAATCAACATTATATTATATTATACAATTATATACTTTGATCACAGTCATAACATTTTGTATATCACTTAATCGATAAATATTCTTTGTCCATGATATTGAAAACAGTGATTCTTAAAAATTGTATAAAAATATCCACAATGTTTAGAGTAACAATTGAATAGGTATTTTACAAGATTGCACAGTAATATAATGTAATATAATCATCACCAATTAAATGTTAACTACATAATATATTCATACAGAGAAATTTTTGTCTAGAGAATAATGTTTATATAATATTTTATACAATGACATTTCACTTCAATGTGTCAATTTTCACTTTTGATTTTGCACATATTATTTAAAGTTCCTGAATATTATTATTAGTAATACTTATAAACCTATCGGTCATGTTATTACCATTTTCGATGTTGCTTGGTCCTGCGTTTATTACTCCGTTCATTTCCGGCATTGATTTATACATATTATCTAAAGTACACAGTTCCTGAATAGCGTTATTAATAATGCTTGTAAAATTATCGACAGTGTTATTTTGTTCGGCGTTGCTTGGTCCTGCATTTGTTTCTTTGTTCGTTTACAACTAGGTTTAATAACAGATTAATTTCTTATTCATTCAATAGGTACTGTCATATGATAAATAGATTCGTAATATACCATACCGTAATAAAATCTGAAAGGGATAATTCACTGGATAGATGTTCAGAAAGAGCAGTTTCAAAATCGGCGAGTTCTGCTGAATCAAGTTGATCGAGACTCAAGTCAAAATTATACTGTCTATTGTCCATATTTAAAATGCTTGTGTCACCTGCCTCTTTCACTTCATCTGCTATATAAGTTATTATTTCAAAATAGTAGTACAATGATGTATTGATGTAATAATAGATACAAAATACAAATATTTTTATTACCAGTATCATCTAACGATTGAAATCCTCCGTTATAGTTTGGTGTTATTCTGTATAATATTAATTGTTCGTGCGACTGTACTTGTAATATGTCATCTATATATGGAAATTGTTGTGCATACTTTCCAATTGATGATTGTTGTACGATATGACTGTTTGTTAATTGGTATTGCAGTGATGGTTGTGATTGAATAAGTACTGAATTAAATAGACTGTACTCCATTGGTGATCATTATGTCGATATATGTGGCCTGTATAACGTATTAAAATTGCTCCAGGTCTCTTTGGTCACTTTTTAAACAATAGTTATACAAAAGTTTTGAATTACCTCCACATTTTCTTACTAGATCGTGGAGTAGTGATTGCAGCGATACCTGCATTGGAAGGAGACAAATTGGAAGGAGATCTGAAAAGGTAATGATTTACTTGTCGTACCATCCGGTGGTCTTTTCAGTTGAACATATACTTGCACTGGTTGCGTCACATCCTGCTTGCTATATGCCACTGTTCTGAATACTATTACTGTCTATTAACATAAATCAAATTATTAAATTAACTCAACGAAGATGTAGAATATATAAAATGCGTAATATTCTACGCAAACGTTAAATATTGTACATACTTGTTTATATACATCATCAGGTTTAAAATCACCGAATCCTTCCCAAACCACTTGCCCGTCTTTCTTCTCGAAAAATCTAACTTGTATATCATTCTTCATCATCTTCTCGCATAATAAAATCATTTTCGTACCACCAGCGACCGACGCGCTAGAGTGACTGAGCTCGTATATTAAAGGATTTACCACTATCTCTGAAATATTTAGTCATTTAAAGTATAATTAAACAATTGATTCTCTTTTAAAATGGAATAAAATATAATTAACTTGGATATACTTTTATCAAATATAGTGTTAGATACAACTGGTTCTAGTGGTACATCGAACTTTCCTTGTTGTGTTCCCTCTAAAAAAACTTGGAAGCACAACCGCAGTGTATTTAAATCAATACTAGCAATTTTTTCTTTGTGTTCAAAACCAACTATTAAAAAATAAAATATTATTTATTTTGTGTCAAATACATCTAGATAAATCAAGTGGATTTCAGTTTACTTTGAAAAGGATCTATGCGAAGTTCTTCTCTTATTTTAAGCATCTCCTTATGGTTCGACCGCTCGCGGAGAGACACGATCGTGAGACTGCGCGTCAACGGGAGTTGTAAATTCCCGTTACGATTAGATAATCGACGCCACGAACTAGTCGATCCCCTTATTTCTATTAGGATAATAAGGGTGGTTCAATTGATGATGTACTGAAGTAACGAAATAACTTAGGTTTTATTCAACACTTATTGATTAGAAATCTACAACGTGATAAGATGCAATCAAGGCCGTTGATGATATTGCCTTTTTCGTCTTATTACTTCTATATTCTTCAAATTAAAACTGATTTTTTCGCCTTTAAGATCACCAACCAGTTCATGCGACTCAGCAATTATTCAATCATAATCATCACTGCAATATCAATCAACAAGCAGTCATATCGTACAACAATAATCAATGGGAACGTATGGAAACAACAATTCCCATATATAGACGACGTATTATAAATACAGCTACATGATCAATTAATGTTATATAGAGTAACACCAAATTATAAGAAAGGATCTCAATCGTTGTACAATGCTGGTAATATAAATATTTGTATTTTGTATTCATTATTACTTCTATTGATGTAATAATATAAAATTATATATAATACATCCTAAATATACGATGATATATAATACATCATTGTACTACTGTTTTGAAATAATAATTTATATAGCAAGTGGAGTGAAAGGGGTACGCAGCTGCTCACAGGACACGGAGTTTTCGACGAGTACCTGCTAAGGATTCGGCGGGAGGTGACTTCCATCTGCCACCACTGCAAGGAAGAGGAGGACACGGCGCAATACACGCTGGAGTTTTGTCTAGCGTGGACAGAACCGCGCCGCGTCCTACGGCTCGACATCGGCGACAGATTAGCCCCAGAAGCGGTCGTCGAGGCCATGCTCAGGGGCCGTCAGGAGTTCAACGCCGTCCGCATCTACTGCGAGCAAGTGATGCTGGCGAAGGAGCGAGCGGAGAGAGATCGGAAGAGAACGCGCGATCCTGCGAGATCGTCGCGCCAAAGAAATTCAGTACGCCGCAGGGACGCGACACTGCCGCCGCCCTAGCAACGTCAAACTAGGAACGAGGAGTGAGGGGGTGTGGTACCCCCTAGCGGCCCAACATAGACCGGGATGCCTCCCCTATAAACAGCTGGGAGAAGACGACGAGGAGCGACTCCCCTGGTAGTAATTGTAAAAGAGCCCGAGGTCGCTTCTACCAAACGTCAGGACGACCACCGTGGAGTTTTAGTCGGTAAGAGTCCGACATTACTCTGCTGTTGCGTGCAACAGCGAGTGTCCATGAGGATTTCTCCACGTACGAAAAAAAAAAAAAAAAGGTGGAGTGAAAGGGGTAGGTGGCACAAACATTTTAGTTTAGCATGGATAGTTGACTTGAGCCTCAATCAACTTGATTCAGCAGAACTCGCCGATTTTGAAACTGCTGTTTCTGATTTATCCAATGAATAATCCATTTCAGATTCTATTACGGTATGGGTATATTACGAATCTATTTATCATATGATAGTACCTATCAAATGAATAAGAAATTAATCTGTTATTAAACCTGGTTGGAAACGAACAAAGAAACAAATATAGGACCAAGCATCACCGAACAAAATAATAACAATATAAGAACAGTAATAACCACCTAAACACCTTGACATTGATCTTATTTTATTAGATGCTCAAAATGCTGGCTGCTGGCTGAGTACAATTCTGCATAAAATTCACACGTACGAACCACGTTCTATTGAGTTTGACCACAAACCTATACCATATTTATTTTTTCCTCTTTGTTATAATGATACATTTTATTACTAAATTAATAAACGTTAAGTAGTAAACGTTAGTAAACTTGCGTAAACTTTTGTAAACTTAGCAAACGTTACTAAATTTTCGGGCAATCTGAAGAAAACACTTGCTGATTGGTCAAACCCATTCTGGTATTACACTGTTTGAATTTTACGCAACTGGAAACCTTTAATTTTTAGCTATTTCTCATTTTCTACATTTTAGTAATAACAGAGGCGACAGAAATAATGACAGTATAAGGAAAGTACGAACAATTAATAACTTGTTTGAATAATCGATTCCGACAACTTTATACATAAAAATGTGATGTAAATATTGATGAATCACTTATGAAATATAAAGGACGTTTGAGTTTTAGCCAGTTTAAAAATTATCGAGAAATTTGTTCTCTTTTTTCTCTTAATTTCATTGCAAGTTATTAAAAAAGATATTTTTCAATTTTTGAACAACGAATTTTGTACAGTGAATAACTTTCTTTTCCTTTCCACGTGTTAAAACACATTACGGCCATAAAAACTGAAGACAATAAGGCTTGAAGTATTGAGATATTTCCGACATCCATCTGGTAAACATAAAATCTACTTTTCCAATGACCATCTCTAATAAATCCCTACCTATATGAAGTTTGAAGATTGTACAAAATACCATACCCTCGCTTTCAAAAAGAACCTCTCAAATTTTATAACTATACCTGAATAATTCCGAATTGTACAAAGAAGATGAAAGAATTGGCTAGGAGTATCGTAAATTTTCTTTTCAGAATGAACTCTCCACCACTACATTGCCATGTTGTAGACATTTTTAAGCAAGAAGCTAGAACAGTTTTGGAAGAACAGAATCATTCCAACAGTCGACGAGAAACTTTCAAAGAACTGAAAATATTAAGTTAGTGTTGCTTGGTTGTATTTTGTGTGCAATGCGCGTAGTGAGTGTTATATGTAGTGTAGCAATGTTTATATTGTAGCTATATTTATTACAAAATGTATACATTTAAAGAACTTCCGAACATGCATCTCTGTTACAGTGCGGCAGACGCAAAAGTGCGATGTTTATATTTTGCGCCAAGATATTTTGTAACATAAACCAACTATTGTGGGATACCGGTACGTTAAAATCTGCGGAATCTGGCGGATAACCCAGATGTGAGAGATAGGATGCTGCATCGTATTCGGCCGGGAAAATCGCAGTACTTGTGTGATTTTGCTGTGGACACTCGCGGACAGGACAATCGCCATTTACGTCTCTGAATACCATGGCCTTCTTCTATACGATTTGTACAAAGTAAGCTACCCATATATTATACAGATTAAGGATTACTATGTGCCTCGCTGCTTAGGTTGACCTCCTTTCGTTCGTGTAAGGAGATTTGCTTGCGTGCAGGGGCATTTTGGCCGATTTTTAATTGTCAATAACTAAAAAACAAAGCCGGAAATGCAATATTTTATTTTTGATTTTCGCCTTATTTCGACTTCAAGAATCAGCCCTTAAATTTCCTGACACCTGTAGCCGAGCACCCTGTATATAGGAATGGAAGTTTAAAAAATGTCGATAAATTTTGTCCTTCAATATGCACATATTTTATTAAGGGAACAGGAAGCAGAAATATCAATGGAAGATATGATCGAAGCGAAATCATTGTGAAACGTATCGTGAAAACGAAATAAAAGAAAGAATAAACAGACGAGTAGACGAAGGACAAGCAGAGACATAAGAGTGTTTACTATAAACACGCTTCTGTAAGATGGAAGCAAAATCAGTATAAAACATAACGCAGAAACGAAATAAACGAAAGAACAAGTACACGAGAAGGTGAAGGACGAGCAAAGACATAAGAATGTTTACTATAAATATGGTTCTGTAAAAAAAACAACTATTATACTTCGATAAGTAGGTAAACAATATAACGAGTACAGTCGCAGTACATAGATTTTAAATAATCGACTACGATCAATTCACATTTATGCTACGACGTTTAAATCACATTTATCCATTTACTTATTTACTTACTTTTCATTTACTTTCTTATTTACTATTCGAATGGAGTCAAAATGTAGCAGTGATCCTAGTACGTTTGAGAGTGACTTAGATCTTCGCTGATATTTGCAGGAAGCAAAGTAGAAGTACATACTTACATAATACGTGACAGAACATTCGTAATTTCATTGCTCATTTTAAGGTATAAATGTATTTTAATTACATATACTATCCTTTGACAGCGGAGCTCAGGGTGCAAAAATTTACTCCCGGGACAGAACAGATATAAAGGAGGTTACTACTCTCTATGAACAATCGTCATGCATTGCTACCTATATTGCTTATGTGACATTCTAAGTTGACAAACGAAAGAAGCCAACCTACTGCACAAAGATGGAAAGATGTCCTTTGGAAGGAATGCTTACTTCATTGGTTATTTTCGACACTCAATTGTGAAGTTAAGTACGCGTACCACATATATCGTATCGGTAGAAAGTATCACATATATAAACAAAACAATATAGCATTGTATGACGGTGAGCGATAGAGAACAGTACCTCCTTTGACCCCGTGCCAGTCCATAAGATTTTTTCCATCTCTATGTTATACTCGGACACAATCATATAGTCGGACCATATCTATTTTTATTATTGGATGAATATAGTAACATCCAAATACTTTATATAAAGTATAAAATTACATTATAATAAATATAATTATAAATTTATATATACATATATCTTGTGCTTTATTCATAGCTTTACTATTTAGGAATAAAAAAATAAATAAATGAAACTTATAATCTTCCAAATTCTTATTTGTATACAATCTTTATTCAATTATGACATTTAACATTTTACAATCTTTATATTTTTACTTGGAGTTTGCGAATATAAGCGATCGGATACTTTCGCGAGCCACTATGTGTGTATAATATCGCGTAGCTCTTCTCCGTGTTTAACGGCAATGACAAAATTGAAAACCGCGATCAAACGAAATTTATTATTACTGTCCTTTTTACAATTTAAGAGTAATTGAAGACACAAGACAAAGATGAAATATTTGCAGTTTTCTTCAACAAGAAAAGATAAAAAACACAATTCTATATTTGGTGTACTTGTGTTTCTTCTTTCTTCAACACCTTTTCTTTGATTAAGATAAAGGAAGGTAAGGTCTACTAAAGTCTGCTACAATTTAATATGTATATAATTTGTTATCATCTCTCTTTCCTTTTTGTAGCTACATAACGAAACATTTTACATATACATTGTATGGTATATATATACATATTAAATATACATATACATATACTATACATATAATATACTATATACTGTACTATATACATATTAAATTGTAGCAGATTTTAGTAGACTGTATTGTACTTAAAATAATACTCGATCGAGTGCATAAAATAAACACAAGTGAAACCAAACGGCAGGTATCCATCGCAGTATTGCATATATTACCTAACACAGTTTCGGCAAATATGATAGTTAACACATAATATTAGGAAAAACTAGATACGATTTTTTTTTTTTTTTTTGTAAATATGTATAAAAATGTGATAAAAACATGTATATTATTTCATATTATTTATCGATATTTCGCCAACGAACGAACAGGAGTGCGCGTGCGTCATTTAAAATCTAATCAGACGGGATTTCGTGATATTGGAAAATTGTTATTAAATTTCAGAAAAAACACAATTTCTTACGCGCCATAATATAGTATAACATGAAGGCGATCATCCAAGAACCAAAATTGTACCAAGAGGAAGCAAGAGTTAATTGAAAAACGGTACCAGTGTCAGGCGGTTTGGAGAGATTCCAGGTGGTTTCGTTCGGCTGTAAATAATCCATAAAATCAAAGATTGCTTCGCAGGAAAGTCTATTGCGAATAACCTGTAGAAAGAAGGAAAAAATGAAATAATCGCGCTATAGAGATTGGTCGAAGACACGAAAGTGAAAAAAGGAACTCGATAGAGATATGTATAATAAATACATCTTATTGTTAGCTTAACTAAACTTTCATGCAAGGGTAATATCAAGACGTACCTCGGCTTCGCGTCCAGTTGATTCTAAAATTTGTATCAGCATGGATCTGTAATGTTCGCAAGTTTTAGAAAAACCATCGGTTATTATTATTGCGTGAGACAATGACAAACAGCTAACTAATATCGCAAGAAAGACAAAAGGCATCCATTTTTGATACGGTGTTACTCTGTATCTGGATTCAGCCTGTGTTGATGGTTCGCTGATACCGAAGGTTCTGTGAATGTGAAAATATAGTGATTCGATTTCGAACAATATTATTATGAGCAAATACGATTTTATTTATTACATTCATATTAACGGATATCTAACAAATTTTATGCAAAGTTGTGTAAAAATACGAAGAGTTCAACTCTCAATATGACCAATTTCAGTCCTCCTCCTAATCGTACCTGCTATTATCATTGCTGTTTCGTGAAGATGCATTTCTCTCCTTCCTTAAATAACCTCTATATCCATGATATACGGCAAGACATAAATCTAGTATAGCCGTCGGCACCAAGCCGTATACACCAAATTTGCAGAGATTTCCATTACCCCCCGCAAAAGTACGGAAGGTGTATTTAGAGTATAATATACAACCGCAATCGATGCTAATACAAATATTCAAAATGTATGTCCAGTATTGCCAAAGGGTGGCTATGCAGATCATCGCTGTCAGCGATGCAATTACACTGGAAATATACAGCAAAGTGAGAAATTGCTCAACTCCCTTTTCCGTCATTTTATAAATGTATTTTCTTTCTTCTTCCTCTCCCTACTTCTTCTTCTTCTATAGGAAACAAATGTCACCTAAGAATTAATATAGATATTGTATCAAATAACTTGATATTTCCCACCTTCTTCGATTTTATCGTTTTAATCATTGTAATTCTGACTTGAATATACATTATACGATATTATTATTATTACTATATGTCTACATTGTGATTTGTGATTAATTTCCTTCGCTACCACTTGTTTGTGTTCATTATTTCTCATCATTATATCACGTACGTATACATATAGCTGTACATGTGTATATGTGTATACGATTTAAATTTTAATCTTGATATTTACTGTTCAAATATTAGTCTTAAATAATGTAATATGATCGAAATCAGTACATGCAAAATTATAGAATATTCTTTGATAAACCATACCCAAGAGGGTACCCAAGAGCAAGAGCTCTTTTCGATTGATTTACAATACGAGAAACTAAAATATATAAAACTGCTGGCTATATTGAAAATCACAAATAATAAAAAATATGAAAAATAAATTCGAAAAATTATTAAATAGTCGAATAAGAAAGAAACAGACAAATAGAAACGGAAGTAAGAACATTGCGAAGAAGAGAAAAGGACATTAATACGAAGGAAGAGAAGAGAATAACGTTCTGATGAAAAATGTAATATAACAAGGAAGACAAGGAACATATACTATTAACTAACGATAGTAATTTTGCGAAACTAACATTTTCTGAAATTTCAATACAAACGCGCGGGTACAAATGTAAAGTATTGTGTTAACGATTGGTTGTCTGTTCGTTAAAGTAAATATTTTCATAACTACTACCACTTCCTCCTGATTGCTACTATTTTTGTAATAATGATTCATCGACAATTTTTCAATATTTGCCTTAAACAATATGAAATAGAATAACGTTATTTAAACTTGTTTATTAATGTACATAGTAATTAGCGTTTCTTGATAAACAAGCAAACAGAACAACGAGTTACATATATTTTTAGTCCTGTTTTTATCATATAAATCAAGTAAAATTATGTAAAAATGAATGTTTGACGAATTAAAGAATATCTCGAAACTATTCATCCGATCCATGCAAATTCGTGATTAAACTTGTTTATTGCAGTTTTTATACCATGCATGTGTTTCATCGATGTATTCGGTCATAATTATGCACCAAATGCACATCTACACCTATTTCTCAACAATGAGATATTTTTGTAGCGCGATGGAAGGAGATGTTTAGCGCTATGTATTATACAATCCCTTACCCAAGTTTACTAAAGTTGATAATAGTTCAATGATGCAGCTTTTTGAAACGTTGTAGCACTTTATGAAAGAATACCTCTTTTTTTCTTTCTCTTAAAAGGTTATTCAGTTCCAAAATATATTTTTCTAGTAAAAACCGTGCTTCCTTGCTGATTCGAACAACTTTGGCTCACATCGAAGCGTTCGTGTGTCCATAAACATCGCGTGTTTCTTGTTCAAATAAGCCGTGAATTTTCACTAATACACTTATCGGTGCAACATCTATACGAACGTCAAAGATCGTACCGAGTAAAGATCAAATATTTACCTTTTACAGTAAATGTTTACGTCCCGTATAATATTTTTAACCGTCATTATAGAAATGATCAATTTCAATGTGCAATAATGCAAATCGGGAAAACGAGTTAAATTTTTATTTCCGTTTTACTGTTTGTACTTTTACCGATTTTTTCATTATCAATCGAAACTCGCACGTCTATTTTACATACACTACTAATGATACCATTTCTGTTAAGATAGTGATCAAGTTTGAGCTGATTTAGTAATTAACAAATAATTTGAACCATCGGTCGTTACTTCTCTCGATTTTTCTTTTTTCACTTAAATTTTTCTCTGTTTTTCGAGAATGGTTGAGAACATGAAGATAAACTTTGATAAGATTATCGTGCCTTACCGATATATGATAGTAATCCAGATGTCACACGTAAACTGTACAGTCTGTCGGTATTGCTGATATAAATCTAAAACTATATATATATAGTTATATATGTACACACACACACACACACACACACACGCGCGCGCGCACGCACGCACGCACGCACGCACACACATACTTATAATTTCTATATATACAAAACACATGCGCGCGCACACGTACACATATAACAACTATGTTGCATTATATATTATGTTATTTATATTATAGATTAATTTGGCATATTTCATTAAACTGTTTATATTCTATAAAATTGTTCAACATGATTTTCTCTATGTACAAAACAAATCATTTTCGTTGTGCAAATTTCTAGTAGCTCAAAATCTTCTTCCTCATACTTCATTTAGATCTGTAAAAAAAGGTAAAGGAAAACGTGTGAGTAGGATATGTCAAATAACGTTACGATTGTTTAGGTTGTATTAATCGTGCAATACGTGTTATCAGGATACTTAAAATGAAACAATCTTATGAAGAATACTAATAGAATTTGTTTTATTCAATCAGTTTATTTTTTGCTTCCATTATTTCATCTCTGTTTTCTTTCCTTTCTTTCATTTAAATTCCTCTTTTTTACTTTTGATAAATTAGCAAAAGGAAATTATATAATTTTCTAGAAAATAGAATATAATAAAAGTCACTAATACAAATGCAATTTTGTGAAACTAAGATTAAAAAGGGCATAAGCACTTATTGAGACGACTTTTTACAGATATACATGAAAGTGAACATAATTTATTTTCACTCTTATATATTCAGATGGATTGATATATTAAATAACAATTTCACTCAATGATACGATACAAAATTGAGGGACAATTAATGCAGGATTACTTTTATATACGAAATTGGTACATGTTAAAATAAAGATGAGGTTTAAAGGATATTATTCGTAATTAATGTAATGAAAAACTGATTGTTTTCTGAATCATTAAAGCCATATAGTACTTGAACAAAGAGCACAAGGAATATAAGAACATATAAAGGTTTTTACGATAAATATTTAAAAATATTTTGACAATATACTAAATATATAAAACTTGAATGTTTTTGACCAAAACAGGAATGGTAAAATTGATCACCTTTGGCAATGTCCGTAAAAATATTGTTTTTATGTAATTTGTACCAATTACAGAATGTAAAATCTCATGTTATGTCCTTGTTAGTACTATTATGAAATTAAAACCTTTATAAGGAAAATATTCGGAATAGCCAGAGGTTTTGGTGTTACACACAGTCTTACGCCGGATTTACGTTGCGATGCCTCAATTCCTGTAAGGCTTCCCGATTACTCCATAAGCAATATACAGATGCTATTGCCAGTCCTACACAACCACCTAATGCACATTTTTTCAAGCCAGCTGAAACAATTAATCAATCATTTGCACAATTTCGATAGATAAATCTTTTTTAGCCACATAAATATTACTTAAATGAAACATACATGTAGATTTGAATAACATGCCTGTCCCAGTTGCTGCTGCTAAAGTATTCAAGGAATCATCCGTACCTCTGGCCCAAGATAACAGCACACCAAATCCACTATACATTACAGACACTATTCCAAACGTGTTTGCTAACGATGAACCACTTTTCATAACATGGTTAATTAATCTACCAAGAAAAGAATTATGTATAATTTGTTGACATGTCATGGTACGTATAATGTAAAACTATCTATGTTACTAATACCAAAAGAATATTAAAGTACATACTGAGTTCTTCTAAGCTTGCCAGTTTGATCAGCTAATGATGTTGCTTTAATTCCTCTATATAAACCAGTTGCACCGCCAATACCAGCTCCTATGATACATGCTGCACCAATCTGACTGAAAGCCAATTCAAATCTTCCTCTTCGTTTTGCAGCTCCCTCAGGAAATATATATTCTGGCTGACTTGGAGGAAGATACGCAGGATCAAAGTTTAAATATGGACTAAGTGGTGCTAATCCTTGTTGCGACTTAACTGGTAAATATGATGTAACATATTACAAAACATCTCTGACTTTGATATTAATATGAAATGTCTAACTATACATATGACACTATACAAATTCTAAATAAAACAAATATTCTTCCAGTATTTTGTAAAATACTTTATTTATACATAATATTGAAATTATTGTTTTCTTTTAATATTCAATTGTTTATCTCTGATATAACAAATTTATTGCAACGTCTTTATCTTGAAGATACATCATGAGTATTTACATAAATTCTACACATATGAACAGATATGAGATATTATAAAAAAATATAATAAAAAAACGGCAGTACATATCGCCTCATACTATACATATGTATGTACTTATATATTGAGGTTATACGATCATATTTAATTAATTATACTTGGCTTTGGATTTTATAATCTACATGTAAATTATGCCTCCCTAAGTAATATTAATATAATGTAGTAATCACATTATTCGTGAATTGATAATATACATGACTTTATTATTCAATGAATTATTAACTTTTAACTTACCTGGTATATTTAAATTACCATATCTTCCATTGTTTATTGTACTTTTAACATTTTCATCACGTAAATCTATCATTTTCAATGTTAGACCGGTTAAATTTTGGTTTACTCTATTACTTCGTAGACTTACGAATGGCCTGGGTTCGTGTTCGCACGTTTCTTCATAAAATTAGTTTAAACCGCGTACTCTGAATATGTCGAGAATCATTTTCTGTAGGTCAAATGAAGTGATTGGAGATACCTATCGTAAAATATTACATATTTTTAGAGAGAGAGAGAGAGAAAAGAAGAGAGTGAAGTAACAATAAAAAATTGTCGGTATGTACCAAGCAAATATTTATGTAAAATACCTAAATATGAATAGAAGAAAAGAACGATATTCATATTGCCTTCCTTTCTTTTATTTTATTATCTTTATTTTTTCTTAATATAACAACACATTATGTATAACTATCTTGTTGTAATTATTATTATAATGTAGATAATAAGTTCAGGAATTTAAAACAACAACCATAAATATTATATAAATTATTTATTTTTACATATAGTGAGATTTTAATTTAATCGCTAATTTGTAATAAAATTATTTCTTGACAATCCCATTTTAAATAACCCTATCATACACATCAAACGTCATAAAAAATATTGTTTGACATATCCACGTTTCGGGTAGAAAAATTAAAATAATCTTAAAATGTAAAAACATAAAAATTATGTGAAAAATATATAATTAAAGTCTCGTTGGTATATGTTTGCGCATCACTTACGCTAAAAAACATCTGAACTATCAGTCGTCGATAATTGAAAATATAGGTGGTTGTAAAAATCTATTTAGATAGTAACAATAAATAGACATTTAGATACAGAGTAATATAAAAAAAGAATATATATATATATATATATATATATATAAATAACTAAAAACGAATATATATATAAAACATGATATGCTTATGATATAAAATAAAACATAATTTTATTAAAGTCTAACATACTTTGTTCAGACGACATGCAATGTAAGTACTTAAATACGCGTGTAAGTTGTCAAATGAAAATTAAAAAGTTCTTAATTAGAATCGAAATTAAAAGCAAGTTGATCGAATTTGGTCGGAATCGGAATAACGTAAAACGAGCATATCGATCGCTGTTTCTTCTTTCTGATACTTTTCTACTTCTATTTCTATGTAGATAGATATCAGCAATGTCGTGTTCTGTAAACCGAGCGAAAAAGTGGAGGGGAAAAGCATTAAAGACACAGGCGACCTCTGTTGTGGGAATGGTTGTGGGCGCGCATCAAACTATGCATTGCATTGCTGTTGAAAATGGCGTCAGGCTCGGAGCTGCCAGAATATTCGTCCCCAGCAAAACGACGAAAAGTTGACGGCATCGGTTACAACGGCGTCAGTTGCGTGAAACCTGATTTCCAAGATTGTCAGACGTCGCATGATACCCCCAATGAAGATCTCGAAGGTATTTTGATAAAAATATGGTCGATTCATTAATGAAATTTGCAAGATTACAAGATGGCGGTTAAGAAGGCGTCCGCTTTTCTTCCGTGGTTATCGGTTCATTCGTAGTTGACTGAAGACAAGAGCCGCCATGACAGTTTCTGTGTATGTCGCATATCTAACTTCGTAGTTCATTTTTCATTTTATCCAGTATATTATTGCGATGTTACTAAATTTTTATTTTGTAATCCAATAAAATTATTTGTTAATTAACTTGTTTCGAACTGCTCCCCCAACACATTCTTTATAGAATTAATCGTAAGTGAAAATTCACTCGGTGAAAATAGAAAAACTAGTATCAGCACGATATAAAGGTGTGTGCATAGTAAGATGTATTCGACGAACGTTCACAGATGGCATGATAGACGATTTCATTATACACGATCCATGAATTATAGTTAGGTACGCGCTTTTCTATCTGATTTAACGACATCCCGCCAATTTTTGAATATTTTCAAAATAATTTATTACCAATAGATTTCTATTTTCACTTGGATAAATACATCTATTTCTACATTATTACGTTCGATAAATTGAGGAAATATGAAAAAGTTGGTTTTGTGAGTGCTGCTTTTCCTATAACCGTAATTAATGCAAGAAAATAGAAAATTACATTTTAATACCTTATTGCTTATGTAATAAAGAAATACATAGTTAATGCTTTTACAGAAACATATGGTGGAGATAGTGGATTCAATGAATTAAGCGACGAGTCAAAATCAGCATCTATTTCACCAGATGCTACAAACTTAATGACAACTCCATCACGAATTGACTCAACTAGTGACGACACTGGTTGTCCGTAAGTTTCATTTATACATATATCATCCATTCTTTATTTACTTTACTGCAATTAATTGTTGAATTTTTACAAATCACAGCGAAAAGTAAATTACCTTTCTCCTTATATAACATTCCAGAATTGACACAGCAGATGAGAAGGATGAGGTATCATCAACAGTTTCAAATTTATCTGATTTATCAGGACTCTCTGATTTTTCTGGTGAGGGTGATATTAATCATCAATGGAGAAATGCATCTTCGTGGGTTCAGAAGCAAATGTTGATAGGTGCCGATCCTCGAGATCTTTTACATCATCTTCTCATGGATTCTACACAAATTCCAGAGCAGGTCGATGACCTGACTCTTTGGAAGGTGTGTAAAAGGAAACTATCTAATATTATCTAATAATATATTTTACATTGAATGTTTTAATATCTGTTTCTTATTACCCAATATTTTATTTGGATGTATTTCAGATTATAATAAATATGATGTCAGAACCACCACGTCGACAAAAATTGAAACATATAAATACTTTAACAGATGTTGTTAGATTGATACGTAATAGTAATAGAATAATAGTTCTAACTGGAGCAGGAGTAAGTGTTAGTTGTGGAATTCCTGATTTTAGAAGTAGAGACGGTATTTACTCAAGATTGGCACAAGATTTTCCAGATTTACCAGATCCACAGGTGATGCAACTATAAAATATATTCTTTGATTTATCAATTTTATTTAGGAATTTCCTTTCTTCTACATTAATCATCCTTTGTTCCATTAGGCAATGTTTGACATTAACTATTTTGGTCAAGACCCAAGACCATTTTACAAGTTTGCACGAGAAATATATCCTGGACAATTTAAACCTAGTCCTTGTCATAGGTTCATAAAAATGCTTGACAAACAACAGAAGCTTTTAAGAAATTACTCGCAAAATATCGATACGTTGGAGCAAGTGGCAGGCATCGTAAATGTTATCGAATGTCATGGTGAGTGACGTATATATGTATATACACGTACATATACATACACACGCACACATTTACACATACTTACAATCAAAAATTTGTTTCTCATTTTGGAATTAAATCGATTTTTCCACGATATTCAAGGTTCTTTTGCTACTGCATCGTGTACAAGGTGTAAATATCAAGTGAAAGCTGATGACATCAGAGAAGACATATTTTCCCAGAGGATACCATTGTGTCCAAAATGTCGAGTTAATACTTTGCCTCCCATTTCGGAAACTAATCTTAACGAAAATTATAAAGGTAATTATAAATATTAGACACTCTGATAACATTGACTGATGTTGTTATGTGATCTATGGTCATTTTGTAGTCTTTTATTGCTAATTTCTCTGTGGTGTGGAAAATTAGCTACCTAGTGATAGTTTTTGCTATTAGTCTTTCCTGTAGCGCGTCGCGAGTCGGTGGCCATGAGAGAACATTATCTACTCTTAACGGAATACGTCTTCGCTAAATGATGTTGCCATTTACTCTGATCTACGCATAAGTTGATACATCAATTGTAACTACGAGTAAAACCTTGGCTTGTTTATAAGCATATAAGGTAAACTTTTAAAAGTTGCATCAAGTTACCCGTGCGTGCTGTTTAGCCAGATTTGCGGGGTACAGTTTACGATACGCCGTTCAAACGTTTCTCAAACTAAAAAGATACGATCTGTGTTTACGATCGAGTAAAACACACAGCGCAATCTGCTACGGCTAACGGAAATGTTAGTAACAGGATAATTTTCATTATAAATTTTTATAATTTACAGATTTAGTGACACAGGGTATAATGAAACCAGACATTGTTTTCTTTGGCGAAGGACTTCCGGATGCTTTTCACGATGCGATGGCCAAAGATAAAGATGAATGTGATCTTTTAATTGTAATCGGATCGTCATTGAAGGTCCGACCAGTAGCATTAATACCTTCCTCCATTCCGTCTCATGTTCCACAAATTCTCATTAATCGTGAATCGTTGCCACATCTAAAGTTTGATGTTGAACTCTTAGGAGATGGTGACATTATTATAAATCAACTCTGCCACTTGTAAGTAACAAATATCAGCGATTATGTATATATATGTGTATATATATATGCAAATTGGAGGAATGTTATATCATATATATATCTTTACATTTTTAAAGAATGGAGAATAACTACAAAGAAGTATGCTGGAACGATACGATCCTTAAAGAAGCAACACAGCTTTTACCGGTGCGTCACTTACCAGATGACACTTGGGAGCAAAGTCAAGATACTACGTCAAACACTGTGTTGTCTCGAGATAGTATGGAGACTGATTTTAAATTGCACGACTCATGTTCTATTGAAAGTCAAGACAGTCTAATGGTTCATGATAATGTCGTAGAGCAATACGTGGAAAATATGAATGCGCGCGTTTCTCCCTTCTGCAATGACCACACGAATAGTATGGAAGACAAGTTCAATCTTTTGGAGGAAAGTCCAAAGAGAAGATTAGGCGAGTCAAGTGTGGAAAGTAGTCCAAAAAGAATGAATTTTGGCAGCAATTGCATGTTAGATTTTAACTTGTGCTCCTCGAAGACAGAGAATACTTCAGAGAGCTCGATCGATTATAAATTTCATACTGTTTCTGTAGAATCTACGTCGAAGGATATCGGGAAAATTTACAGTTTAGAAGAGTGTCAAGTATTTCCAAGGATAATAGAAATCTCCTCGGAAAGTACAGTATTAGATTCTACCTTAAAGCCGCATCATTGCATCGAAAATAGAGCGTCGTTAAAAATTAATAGCGATTACTCTACGATGGATCCTATTGAAATTGAAAAAATGAATTTTAAACCGAGACAAGCTTCTATCGATTCTGCATTAGACTCCGGTGTAGGTGATAGTTGTAACAGTGTAGACAGTCGAGAAGATAAAACTAACAAAGAAGAATTAAAAAATGGAAGATTGGATCGGCATTGTTGGCATTCTAAAGTACGAAAAAGTCTTGCCGTGAGATTACCAGGTATATATATATTTCTTCCTTTTATAATTGTATGAAAATTACAATATATACATAAAAACAATTTTTACATTATATGTAAAAATATAAGTTATATGTTGCAACTACTTCTTTTTACAGAAAATTCCTATTATCAGTTGGCACCTGGAAAGTATATATTTCCTGGAGCAGAAGTGTATTCAGATCCTGAAGAGTATGATCATTGTTCGCTTTTCATAAATTCCGAAAGTTCAGATAGCGATAGTGATTCTTCATCCGTGGAAGAAGAAGAGGAGGATGAAGGAGAGGAGGAGGAAGAAGAAGATGAAGAAGATGAGGATGAGGGGAAAGAAGAACAAGTGGATAATGGTGATGATGAAGTGGGGCAAGTGGAGAAGCCAGATTTAAAAAAAGAAGGCCACAAAGTAATCGGGGCTAATAAGAAGAAGGATGAACGGAAAGAAATAGTGAAAGAATATGGGAAAGGAGAAACAAACGATAAAAGGGAGGTGGATAAAGAAGGGGAGAAGGAGAAAAATCAACCAAAAGCAATGAAAAGGGAAGATGAAAGGAGAAGCATGAATAAGTTTCAAAACGAGAATATTTTAGAAGACTAAAGACATGTAAGTTTGTTATTACTTGAGAATTAACACAGACCAGAGTGACAAATTGGAATTGTGAAAGGAAAAGAATATTAATGCAGAAGCTGATACTTAGCATGACTGAAGATATAAAATGAACAACAGCAAATTACTCGTACAGTTATGTACATTACTTAGGATAAATTGTATCTAAGCAGTAACGTTTCAATTCTTATTATCTTCATCAAACTTCCTAGTTTGATGAAGCAAACAATAAATAGTTGGAGAAAAGTGCAATTTTTACCGCATTACACGTGTACAAGCGTAGTAAGTACACATACAAAAAGAAAAAAGAACGGGGATTTATAAATAAGATATATGTTTATCTTTCAATAAGATCTGTTAGTAATTTAGTACAGGCTGATTCTCTCGTTAGTTAACTCGATGATAACGTAACGCCAATTATATTGTAAATCACATACTTTCGTTTTCGTTTTTCATGTATACATATTTTTGCGCGCGCGTACGCACAGAAAGAGGGAGGAAGAGCTATTTCTGCCCTAGATGCTGACACAAGGGCGATACTGGCTTTTGATAATAGATGTAAGCAGACATGATGTTATCACTGCGGTGGCATTGCCTTTGTATTAATTAACGAAAGTATCACCCTGTAAAGTAGTTTAACGGTTTCTTTAAGTAAACAGCGTTTTGCTATCAACTAGTCACAGGACATTGGAAAATACTGTGATTCCTTGTTTTGTATTTACATCAAAAACGTAGCGCAATGATTTAAATTCTTATCCTTATTAAATAGTAAATTTCTTTACAAACATGTTTTTCAATATAAAAAGATTATCGATATTGATGATGCAATAAGATTTTTAAATGTCTTACAGTTTTTTGATTTTCAAAATACCCAAACTAAATATTTTCAGTGAATTTAATAATTTGCAAATAACTGACGGTTATACTACAGTAATTCGCATTGTCACACACACGCACGCGCGTGCGCGCGTACACACACACACACGATATCATTGCGATAATTTTTGAATAAACAATTAAAAATTTGTAAAAAGCCTTTAGAAAATGCAAAAGAAAGGTTGTGCAAATATGTCTATAAAACAGAAGGACGAAAAACTGCGGTTTTACTAAATTGATTAAGAAAGTAAAACTATCCATGACTCGCGATAGATACTATACTCTCTTTATATATATTCTAAAATTCTTTCAACATTGTATATAATATTTGATATTATTTCTTCTATTTTTCTTTGTTTCTTTTGTTTTGTCGCATACTAATATTACAAGTTTGGGAACCAATATGTGAAAAGAATTTGATTTGGGGATTTAATTCGTAAATGTTTTATGGAGACGAAAAATAGATAATAGATATTCTGAATATTGTGCAATTGTAGAAGGATAAAGAAAATCTAGAGCGTATTACGCGGTCTATTCTGGAGAAGGAAACAATGGGTACAATGAGTGTTGAATGCATGCGATAAAACAATGCACATCAGTGTTTACTCATTGAAATAGAAATACAGAACGATGTAGCTGTAAAGAATGAATTCTCTTCAATTTGAAATATGTTATAAATATATACATTGTTACACGTGCAAAATTAGTTTTCGTGAAAAGTATTTAACCGGTCGTCTTAAGAGGAAGTTTAATAACAGACAATGAACAATTCCTTCTCTTAGTAAAAAGGAAACATAAGAGAAGAAAATTCCATGGTAAATTAGTATTTGCTTTAACATTTGAACTATTTCTACTTATTACTATTATTTCGCTCTTACGATTTATATTATTATAACATGCTATTATCATTAAACATTTTGCTATTGCATCTACTGCGGAACTATCATTAGCAATTATTTATGTTCTGTAAATTATTATGTAAGTTAAGGAAATCGAAAGAATATCGTGTATTAGATGTTCGAGAACTATGTATTTTTAAATACTTTATTTGATAATGTTTACGAATATACGAACAAAAAGTATTAATTATGTCACAAGACTTGTAGAAAAGAGTACATCGATATGTTTGGAATAACATTGAATGAATGAATAATCGTATGCGTGTGTACACGCGCTTGTATGTATGTGTTGTATGTACAATTATAAAAGAATTTTCAAAAACTACAGGAAGGTGCTCTATATATTGTAAAATTTTAGCGTTGGAAAGTAAGAAGGAGAGAAAGAAAGAAAGAAAGAAAGAAAGGAAACCGGTTAATGATGAAGATGAATACAGTCTAGAAATAGTTTTAAGTTTTAGCGATAAGTTTCTGATTAAACCTGAAGGCAAAATTAGTCCCAATGATGTCATATTGAATGTGTCTAGATTTGTTAGGCTTTGATTTTTTTTTTCATTGGAGCACGGGCGAATGTACAAAGCAATGTTGGATAGTTTTGGCATTGCGTGTTATTTTTATATGAAGAAAGAAATCAGTGAATGAGTATGAACGAGAGAAAGAGAATGAGTAAGATAGAGAGAGATGATAGAATAGTAACAGAATTAAAAGAGAAAAATAATGAGAGAAGAATAATATGCGACGATATCCGAGAAATTGGATGTAATGAATGTAAATTACTTCTGTTATATGGATCATGTGATTGTAGAAGCATGCGTGTATGTATAGGCACAATCGATGCCCTCTTGAAATGTATCGTCGCCATATTTATTAGGAAAGAACGAAATAATTATATGAAAATTTATTATACTTACTAGAGAGCAAAATAATTGTTCAAAAAAGCGTTATGCTTAAAGTCCAAGATACACGTATGTGCGTGTTGGGTAGTGGGCTCGCATATGCACATACGTGTGTATATAAGTGTATACATACTATATGTATACGAATATGTAAACGTGAATATGTGTGCATGTAAATGAGAGGGAGAGGGAGAATGAGTGTATGTCCGCCACGAGTAGGAAACAAATGAGATTACTACACCACCAAGGATAATTCATGATTTGTTAAATACACTTTCAACATGTTGCATGAAGCTTTATTTTTTATTAGCGAAACATATAAGAATGTAACGGAGAAATTGTTGAACTTTGCTAAAACATCTTGAATAATTCAAATAAGAGAGTGTAGTCAGTTTTATAAAATTTATAAGATATATCTTCCGCTATGTACAAAAAGCTTTATTTATCATTGTTTTCTAAATGGATACGCAAGAAGTATAAATTAGGAATTTTTTAAAGCCTTCATCATTTGTCTTTATTTATTTAAAATTCACGTAAATAAATAAATATATAGTAGGTAGGTAAGTTGATAAAGAGTAAATAAATACATAACTAAAGAGGATATGATTAGGTAGATAAGTAGGTAGGCATGTAGGCAAATATTTTATAGATAGGTACACAAGCAAATAAATAGATAGGGTAGGTAAAAAGCAGGCAGACAGGCAGGTACAGAACAGAGACTTATAAATAAAGAAAAAGTAAGATACATATACTATACGTATACTGCACGCAGTATGCATACACTTTACGTGTACGCAAAATATGTTGAATGCACAAACGGTGTATATATGAATGTACGTATACACGTAAAATATGTATAGAAAATTAATTTTAATCGACACTACAAATTCTCCATAACTTTTTGAAATTTGATTCCTCTGTCTCTGTCTCTCTCTCTCTCTCTCTCTCTCTCTCCCCCTCTCTGTTAATCGACTAGAAGCGTGATTGCGCTGTATTTCTCTCGAGTAAATAATGTTGTTAATAGTATCATTTGTTCTGTTTTCGATGCATCATCAAAATTATATTTATTAATTTATTAGTATTTATTTCTTTAGATTTTGGCCATTTAAAAGAAGGAAAAAATAAGTATAACAATAATAGAACAGATGTGGAGAAAAATGTGGTGCATTTACATATGATAATGCTGTTTAAATACGTCGCACGCTGTCGATTCAGAGAGAAACATCGTAAAGATTCGACAATCATGCCAATTTCTTTTTTTCCACGTACTGACTTTTTGTATAAATGTGTCACGTGTAAATATTTATTATTTTTACTATATGATGAGAATAGTGAACCACAATCGTTTCGGCTGAACAATGAATTCTGCAATATGCCTTTTTTCCTTTCAAATTAAAATATGAGATCAAACCATCTACAATCATTGCTGCTATTATTGTTGTTTTTGCATCTATTCTGTTCATATATATGTCAGATTGACACAAACTAAAAAATGTTAACCAATTTTTCTGAAAATTATTCATCGTTTAGCCGGTACGAAAAAACGAGAGGTGAAAAAGCTTTGAATTTTTTTTATAATTTGTTATTTAATATAATGGATGTTATAGAAATGTTCTCTATATTTCAAACGTTATAAGTTTTCTGTTTCTTTGGTATTATTAACGTGTAAGCTTATCTTCTAAATTAAACACTTTTTTATGATAACAAAATGACTTATTAATTTTTATGCAATAATTTCATACCCTTAGCAATCAACCGATCTTGAATTGAATTTATTATCATTATAAATTATCATCATCATCATCATTATCATCATTATTATTATTATATCACTATTATTAGACTTCTTCTTCTCCTTCTTGTCATTGTATTGATTATTAAGAAAAAATAACGAAAATTTTAACCAGGGAATTGAAGCATATATAAGGCACGACGTAAAACATATCGAAGTTTGATCAAAGCTCACATATTAAGTAAAAGAGGAATGAAAATAGCAATATCTGAAAGTCGAATAATTTTTTGTTTTAGCAGACTGACTTCAAAGGATATTATTATGATTATATAATAATTTATTATAAAAAATGGTTTTTCCTTCTACTGCATATGGTTGAACGTAGACGAGAAGAGTCGAGTGGTGCGTTAAAAGAATGAAATGTATGTAAAATTGAATTGCAAAATTGCAGATCGATTAACAATTGGAGAATAATGAATATGTACAGCAGGCAGGGTTGATTCTAATTATTTGTTTGTTTGCTTATATTTGTTCGTTTATTCGTTTGTTTATTCATTTATTTATATATATATATATTTATTTATTTTACTCATTTATTTACTTTATTGTTGTATATCATATAATAATTTTGTATCGTATATTGCAATTATCATAAATCAAATTTGAAAATAGGCTTTAAATTATTATAACAATATATCTTAGACAATAATTGAAGCGCTCCCTGGAATTAATCGAGCCGAAAGCTCTCGCAACAATTTCCACGAGCTTTTATCGAAACGGGTAGGAAATCTTACACCTGTGTATGTAGGGTACCGTTTCAATTATGATATCATCGCTATGTATATTGAACACTTGTTGAAATCCCCGTCAAGAAAGATTTTCAAATGTTCAATCAAAATGAACATTTTTTATTATGTGTTATCGAGTGTTCAGCTAGTAGAATAGTTATTACTCGTACTAGTTTCAGCCGAAACAGTGGATGACGTTTACTATTTACCTTCCATTTCCTATAGTTACGTTATATGTTATAATAACCATAATATAATAATAAACATTATTACCACCACAGCAATAATAGTATTATAATAGCACTGTTGCTAGGGACGCATAAAGTTATATTTACGTGACGACGGCCCCACTGCCTGCTTAATGTAATCAACGATATTCATTCATCAGAATAAGATTCGTTATACATAATATTTAATGTAGTATCATTACAGCATACATTAACTCGTATCAGCATATTTTTGTTCGCATTGTCTCTTTTTTCTTTTATTTTTCTCCTATGTTCCTTTTTTACGTGTACGGAAGGTCTTAATTGAACGATTGATTTCGCGACGTCATGTCTGTTGTCTATTGTTTCACCCAAGTAATTAATTTACGCTTCTCATTTATACACTTTATTATCGTTCTTTCTTTCCTTTACATTTTCCCCCCTCTCTCCATATTCCTTTTTATTACATTTTAACATAAGTGTTCTCGCATGACCTTGATAATCAGCGATCGCTTACGGGCATAATGGGTCGCGAGTTTCACTTTAACAAAAAATTATAACGAAAAAAAAAAAAAAACGAAGAGGCTAAACGCGAAATGTAGCTATTATATGTATACACGTATGTATGTGTGCCGACAGTCTTGTGTAAAATTGTGTACAGAACAGGAGAACCTCTGATACGAGATTATTGCCATCAATCGTACCAATGTTTTGCGGATTATATTATATTATATGATATTTTGCTTATTCCTTTTCTTACTTTTTGATACTCAGTGACAAATATATATAATTGTATTTAAGGGAAAACAACAAGGAAGAGAAGATTGGATAAGAGAGAGAGAGAGAGAAACGATATAGCGATTTAGCGAAGAGTAATGGTAGAGAATAAAAGTAATAGGAAAAAAAGAAGAAAAAAGTAAAGTTACACCACATAGTGCTTAGAAATTGGAAACAAGTTCTCTCGTGTTTTTGTTTCTTCTACTTCGGTTGTTTCCTTTGATTCCAAAATATATAATTACCCAGCCAGAGATAAAAATAACTCGTTTTGATACGACAATAATAATGTTATTATTGTTATTAATATGTATCATTTAATTAACATAATATTATTCGGCTATCCCTGTGGCAAATCGAAGCCTTTATTTTCGCACGCATTTAGGACACTTGAAACGAAGCTTTTAATTCGATACACGAAATTCAAGGAACAGAAAAAGGATAGAAGGTTTTAATTCGAGATGTACTGCTACAAGTGAAGCGAAAGCTGATGTACTTATCGTATGCGCATTTGAATTTATTATGACGAATGTCTATCAAATATCGTAAAGTTTGAGTCTCGTAACTTGGACAAATTGATCCATCCGCGGTAACGATCAGCATAGGAAGAAGATTCGTAAACTGTCCTCAATATTTCATATGTTAAAAAATTGGTTACAGAATAATCCTGGAGTACAGAAGTAGCGTGGTCGAAGTATGATCAAAAATGAATTAAAAACAAGTAACAAACATCTTTTGTTCTGTTTCAATCTCACCTGACTATCTTTTCCTTTCTTCTTTTTAACATTTCCATATCGTATTTGATAATTGCTTGTATTGCATGATTATACTAGACAAATAGTAGTAAGTTGTAAGGATTTACCGCCTTATCACCTAACATGACAAATAATATCGAATCTGTGTCGCAATGGATACAATTAGGATAATAATGTAATTTAAGTATCTAAAAACAATGCTTCGTATTCCAGTTACATCTATTTACTACTTCGAATTCCAGGTTTTATTTCATTTCATCCAGGTAAGAATTTCTCCCTCTTTCTGTTTTTTTCTTTTTAATGAGTCCATTTATTCCATGCCTGAAATCAAATTATTTATTCAGGATGCATGTAAAAAGAAACAATAAGGGGTATGACATTAGAAGAAAAATGGAAAGTGATGGTGATGCAAATAGAGGAGGGAATTAGATTAGTACATGAAATTATTGCACAAACAAAATGTTCTAAATAACGTATGAATGAACAAAGAAATCAAACGAGAATGTAATAAAAATACGAGCTCCATATGTATATAAGTACATTTGACTATCCACAATTTTTAAATATTCACGATGAGAATACACGCATAATCGTTGACAATTTTGGTTCGAAAGAAAATTAACTTTGTAATTTGAATTCTACTTCATCAGTTATGCTATAGCTCTTTGTAAAGTAACTTGTAACATACCGGATGTTGCTTGTCTTGTACAGTATCGGGTATTCCCCATGCTGGTGGATCCATTTTGTTTGCTTCATTTGGAGGAATTTCTGTCAATGTAGGCGTACCAAACTGTCCCGGCAATAAGGTTAATCCTGGCATTAGAGATAGAGTGGTCGCGCTTCCATTGGGAAATGGCTGCTGCTGAGTGTCAACGTGACCCTGCATATAAATCAAATTGAAACTATTAAATCTAAATTTAAACATGCAAATTATGCACATAAATTAATGTAATGAATATGTGTGTGTATATATATATATACTTTTTTTTTAATATATAAGTGTTATATATTATAAAATAACACTTCCGAAAGATTTTTAGCAGCAAATTAGAGGGAGGTGTGATTTTAAGTGAATTGTATACTTTGTGTACGTACACGATATTCGATATAGGAAGGAAGAAGGAAGAGAAAGATAGAAAGAAGCAGAAGGAAAGAAAGAAATAAAAGACGAGAAGCATGACATAGAGAATTTACCTGGAATGAAGATTCCATCATGTGATGAAGTTCGGCATCGACGTTGGATATACGATTGTAAGTAGCGTTAGATCGGAACATTTGGTGTCTGTCTATGCCCGGCGCCAAACTCGCCCAAGATCCAACAAGCTTTTCATTGTTCAACATCCAATTAATGGAATCAGCATCACCACCGGGTCCCATCCCTGCCGTTGCGTAATTTTTCCAGGCTCTTTCCGTACCGATGGGTCGTGGTACTTTACGATCCTCGATCTTAAGCTGATTCATTTCCTGAGCTACCTGTGCCGGCGAAGAAGGTGATATAGCCGGTGAACCGCCATTCTCTAGGCTTGTAATCAAATCAATGCTTCCAGGTTGTGCAGTTAAATTTGCCAAATGATTGGAGAAACCAATTTGGCCTATCATTGGATCTTGATGGGGCGGGTAATTATTGTGCGGTGGAGCAAACGGCCAACGAGTCTGCCCGTTAGTCGAGATTCCGGTATTGCCAGGAGTGGCTCGAGATGGTGCCTGATATTTTCCTAAAGGAAAATTTCCAAGCATTGCCAGGTTATTAGACTGAATCGCGGACGGAGGAGGCGGCGGTACAGTGGCGAACATGTTTGGATGCATTCCCGCCGCCGCCGAACCCGCGTTAAACATTGTCACTTGAGGCTTGCTATTCAAATGTAACGAGCTAGAAAAGTCAGGCGCTCTGGGGTTCAATCTGGACATACTGACTGTAGTGTTCACCGAAGCCGATGGAGCTATTGTTTGCGCGAAATTCTGCATATGCGGGTGGAAAGGTAAAAGCGGATGACCTTGTCCTTCATTTGGTACCATTTTTAATAAACTTGAATTCACGTTTGGATGCTCATAGCCGATGTTGTTTCCTTTAAATAAACCCACATCCAATGTCGGTTGTGATGTAGAGGCAATAACGTGTGGCTGATGAGTTGTCGTATTGCGAGTTCCTGTCAATTCCCCTTGAAACACTGGTCTACTAAACTGAGCTCCCATAGCTGCTCCCATTTCTATATTTTGCTGAGGAATTACTGGCCGTGCTACAGCCAAACTACCTGGTGGTTTGCTTGAAAGAGGATGTTCATTATAATTTCCGGACGACTGAAACTGCGGTGGTTGAATAGGATTATGGCCGGTATTTGATGATACACCTCCGCTTCCTATGCTAGTCGCGTTCGTATTAGTTGTATTGTTTGATTTACTTGAAACAGGGGAGCACATAGCTGTCCCTCGATATCCAGGAGCTTTCGAAGCATCCACCTACACGAACAAAAGAGAACATTATTAAACCAACAACGTTCGCATTGTAGCAGTATCATGGATACACAGGGCCTAGAATAAGAAGCTATTATCCGTTCTACCATTACTGCAAATACCAACCTGAGGGGGTATGCTGTCGATGAATTTAGACGAGGATGAACCCGAAATGTTAACGGACACTCCACCACCACCAGCTACGGTCGCGAAATTCATACCCTTCTGAGATTCATTTTCTCGATTACCCCACATCGATTGTTGTGTAACTTTCGTAAACGTGTCATTGAATAGGGAATATTCGAGAGGTGTATTATTCGTCTGCTGTTGTTGCTGCTGCTGCTGTTGCTGTTGCTCTTGAATTGTCGATGCAATAGGTGGTGGACTACGTGCTTGCTGTTGTTGCTGTTGCAACTGTTGTTGACATTGTGATGATATCGGGGGTGACGGACTGACTCGTATCGAGGAGTTCGAACAAGTCGAAGTGACGGTACTTTCCGAGCAGTATGCAACCACAGTGCTTGTTGCCGGTGATACTGCCACGTTCGAGCCGGGAGAGTAAGTAGACTTTCCGGAATAATGGGAGACCATAGTTGGTGGAGCAGACAAAGTAGGCAGTGGTCGGCAGTGTTTTGGCGATGTATTGACTGCAGACTGTTGAGACGAACTCTGAGCCATTGCTGCGGCTGTAGCTGATACAACAGTCACCGAATTTGCTTGCAACGATTTTTGCTTGTTTACCGTAGTATGAGTAGACTGCATGACGGTAGTAGATGTATGCGTTGAGGCAGTGATTTCGGATAACTTTGCTGCAAACGTTTGCGTAGTACTTGTCGTTACAATTTTTGTTGCTCGTCCAGCAGTCATAATTGCACTCGTATATGACATTGTTGTTTTCGTGTTTGATGACGAAGCCATCTGGGCTGCCACAGCTTGAGCTCGTTTTTCAGCTATAATTATAATTATAATTTCAGGTATTAATTTAACGTTTATCAATTAAATAAACATTACTGTTTTACTACGATGTTATATCGCTTTTCTGCATATATTTTGTATGTATATGAATACATATACAATATATGTAGGGTTTATCTTGTAAAATTAATCACCACATTTCAAACATTTCTGACAATTTGCCAAAAAAATATTTTAAGTAAAAGTTGGTTAGTTTTTGTCTTGCTACACATTTGACTACTAATGAATAATAAATATATTGTGATATCTAAAAAAAGAGTCAAGGTAACCTTGTTTTTATCCTAAAAATTTTGTTTTTAATTTTTTTATTTAGCGAATTGAAAACTGACTAATTTTTGTTCAAAACATTTCTTTATCAAATTATTGGAAATGCCTGAAGAATGGTTAACCTTAGAGGAGACACCCTGTATATTCGTATATAGCGTAGTACACGCTAACCGAAATTAATGTAGAAAAATTTTAATTTGTTATTACCCGCAGCCACAAGTCTGGGTGCTGTTGCGCGTGGTAAAGACGTTGGAAATGGTCCAGCGAGTTTAATGGTTGACGACGATCGAATTGGAATCAACTGACTAACGGTAGAAACTCCGGATGTGTAACTAGATTTATTAATTTGCGTACTACTGGAACTAGACGTTAGACTTGGAGGTTTATTTACAGGACCCAACTTTGCTTTGCTCGACTAAAATTGAAATACATGGAAGAAATTAGGAAATGAATCAGCTGTAAATTATAAAATCTTTCCAGTCTTGTTGATATAATAATTTGATGGTCTTACAGCTACAGTAGATACGGTTTTATCCCAAGAGGAAGTAGTAACAACTGTGAGTTTCGATTTTGGAAGCATTTGCAATATATCAACATCTGGATCTTTAATGAGAGCAGCTATTAATGTATGAGCCTGTTTTGTCGCATCGGACGATCCTCTGTAAATGAAGAAAATATGAAATTATCACATATATATTAATCGATCATTTCCAAGAGAAAATAAATAGTTAACCCCATACTTAATAGTAATAATTCGTTCGCCCTGGCATTTGCTTTGTTTTTCAACTTCGATATGCGCTCCTGTTGCACCTCTAATAGCATTTATATTACTTCCGCCTCTTCCGATAACTCGACTAATAGCATTTGGTGGAACAGATACTTTCTTTGAACGGAATGGTGAATTCATAAATCTCCCAGAATCATCCGACTGTCCCCTATTTCCGAAGTTACATCATATTTTTATTTAATAATTACACCACAACATAATAGCAATGGCAATGATTATAGCAATAAAAGTGGTAATATCAGCAATATAAATCGTGCATCTTACTTTCGTACAACTTCTTTCCAGCCTTCTTCACGTTTGCCTGCTTGCTTAGGACTGGTTGTGTTGTTTGACTTCGTAGAAGTATTCAATGCGTCGCCATCATACTGACTATTGTAAGTTTTCTTGCCTTTACCAGGCATATATGTTTCATTGCCAGTTGCTTCAAAGTCTTCTCTATCGGCAGGATGCCTCGACGATTCAAATACCAGTTGACCTTTCAATTTGCGTTCACCACAATTCACAGTCGAAGATCTAGAACTCATTGTGGCAGAGGTTGCGGATACGGATACTGTATTAGAAACATTGGTCATAATTCTCCTGAAAAAGTAATATCATTTGAGAGGCTAACGTTAAAAAAATTCATCAATCACTCATCATATCGTTATTTTTCCAACTTACTTTTCGGTCGTATTATTTTGAGATTTTGTCGGTGTAATAGAATTTTGTGACAAAGTAGTGCCTTGCGTGACAACAGACTTTGGAGATCTTTGGGGAGACGTGTCTTTTTCATTGTTGTTTGGACTATTAGCTTTCTTTTTCTTTTTCTCCTTCTTTTTCTCTCTAGCTTTGACGTCATTACTACTACAGCTGCCTTGACTATTCGCATCGATTCCGCTATCGCCTTCCTCTCTGTAAGGATCTTCCGGACTTCTGTTAACCGGTGATGGCATACTGTCCATTCTTTCACAACTGTCTCCAGTTTCGTGTTCACTATCATCCGCTCTATCACATTCCTCGTCTCCGGATTTCTTCCCACTTTCCTCTTTATCTTCATAGTTTGTTTCATTTTTCTTATATTCTTCATGTAACTTTCGTTTCTCCTCTTTTTTCTCAAGTTTCTTTTTTTTCTTTCGCTCTCTCCTACGAGCAGCTGCAGCTTTTTTCGACTCTTCCCTCGTCTTTTCCATATCAAGTTCTTCCAATAATATTGTTGCATTTTTATTTGCTTTTGCTGCTTGAGTTTCCTTTGCTGCACGTATAACTTTCACACATTCCTGACATTTTTCTAAGAGTTCCTTGTCACTGACGGTAGCTATATACCTCGTCATTTCTTGGTCACTTGGAAATTGAGTAACATGATTTACCATCCACTTAACAACTTTAATATGTCCTTTACGAAAAGCGGCCATCAAACAAGAAACCTGCAATTGAATAACACATATTCGCACGTATTAATATTTATACATATAATATGTACATGTAACACGTAATATATACAAACAAGTTAAAAAAGAAAGGAAAGAGGACAAATCATACATAGTACGATTAAAAAAATTTAATTCGACTTTGTCGTACATCTAACTTTTAACTTTTCACATACCTTTCGATTGTCTTGCGAATCAATATCTGCTCCAGCATGATACAATAAATCAACAACATTCAAATGCCCTCCATTTGCCGCTAACCATAATGGACTATTTCCTTTTTTGTTCTTCACCTCTACTTGTGTTCCTCTACGAAATTCATGTTAAGAGACACTTACATTAGGTTTACAAAACAGAATTTTCATAAAATAAGATAATAATGAAATATTACCTTGACAATAATAATTCTACAAAACGGCAGTGTCCTTTGTCAGCAGCGATGGTGAGGGCAGTGTCGCGAGATGATGGAACGGGAGTAGCATTAACATCTGCTCCCTTAGTAAGTAAAACACGTCCAACTTCTACGTATCCTCCACTAGCCGCTTCCATTAACGGTGTTAAGCCGGTCTGAACAAAATTTTATAAGATTCATATTTCACAAGATTCCTATCGCATTATACATATATGTTCAACACAGTATTTCAAAGCTATATATTACCAATTCGAAGTTCAAGCATTATAGAAAACAAAAGATCAATGATCTTCAAACTTTTATAATTAACTAAATTTAAACAAACTTTGAAAGCAAAAAACAAAACTAAAATTGTACAAAATGGCAAATGACAATAGTTGATCAAATTTTTTTATACTTTGTACTATGCAAAATTTACATATTTCAATATATGTATTTTCGTCATAGATATTTCATACATCGATTGTATCAAACAAATAATTAGAAATATATAAGAGAGAGGGGAAACAAATTAAAATACACACGCGTACACATACACATTTTTTTATACCTTAGCTCGATGTTCTACGTTAGCTTTTCGATCAAGAAGAAGACTAACGACCTCGTGTCTTCCTTGAAAACACGCCAACGTTAGCGCCGTATTACGATTAGTCTCTATTTGAGCATTTATATCACTGCCCATGTCTAATAATAGCTTAACCGCCGCTATAAATGATAATAAACATATTTATAATACTAAATTTTATATTATTACAATACTAACTTCACTTTATAATGAACGTACCAACATGACCATTCATGGCTGCAAGCATGAGTGGAGAAATACCTAATTTTGACCCAGTCCGGGAATTAATTTCAGCACCATGACTAAGAAGAAGCTTTATTATATTAACGTATCCACCAGATGCTGCAAGGCTCAAAGGTGTGTAATCAGAAACATTACGGTGTTCCTTATTAGCACCCCGATTAAGGAGAAGCTCTACCACTTCGTATCTACCACCGCTGCAGGCAAGAGACAAAGGTGTATCCTTGGTGCGCTCAGATTGAGCTTCTATATCAGCTCCATGATTCAAAAGAATTTCTACCACTTTTTGATGACCTGCTGTTGCTGCTAATATAAGCGGAGTAAATCCCTTTTTATCTCTATGTTCTGTAAGAAATTAAAAAATTTGTAAATATTTAGTATAGTTAGTATAATACTTTGATGTCGTGCTTATGATCTATACCTATGTCTGCACCGCGACTTAACAAAAGTTCAACGAGTTCTTCATGACCACCAGCACATGCCAATGTCAAAGCTGTATCATGATTACTGTCAGTTTCGGAATCCACGTCCATACAAGAAAATGATGCAGGCGGTACTTGACTAGTAGTATAACCACCAACTGTTGGAACACCTGTTGTGTACTGACCAGCAACTAAGTAATAAAATTCAATTAAAAATTGGGTACAATTCTCTTGAACATTTGCATGATTAAAAAATTACATATTTTCTGCTTATACTAATAAGAAAAGTTTTGTACCTGTCGTTGGGTCCAATTGATAATTCTGACTGGGAAAATTGGGAGTTTGCTGTTGGGTATTGGCAGTTTGTTGTTGTTGTTGTTGACATGATGGTTGTTGTGACAAAAGTGGATATCGTCCCTTTTTTCCTTTACCGGTCGTTGGAGCTGTATAAACTTGTTTTTTGTCTGAAGCAACAATGGTTGCAGCAGTTGTTGTTGCTGGCGCTTGGGTTTGAGTAGCCACTTGAACCTGATTAGTACTACAGGTTGTTGATTGAGCATAACCATTTGTTTGATGGGATATACTATCTATTATTCCTGTTGCTTCGCTTATAGTTGGCAAAGGTTGCGTTGGAAATGCTGATCAGAAACAAATATATGATCACGGGTTAATATGTGGTCACAAGTGTTTTGAATATAATGCATAAGACAGAAAGCGAGGGTGAAGGCATTTTGTTAATCATATATATAAAACTTACTTATCTGGGAGGATTGCAGTAACAATTGTGGCTGAAAATGGCTTCGAAAACCGTCCAAATATCCTTCTTTAAATGCTTGACTCTGTAGTTGTGGACCAGTCAACTGCAAACCTGCTGATATATCAGCTTGTATTTGAACACCAGCACTAGTTACTTGAAGCGAAGGCAAAGTTGGTAACACAGGATTAGTAAAATACTCTTGAGAAGTATAAGGGCTGGTTGTTTGTTGAACTATTTGTGTGGTTTGCAAATGTTGCTGTTGCTGCTGCTGCTGTTGCTGTTGTTGCTGTTGAGAATCCTTACCATTTGTCACTTCTAATCTTTTCAATTCAAGCTTTTCTTGATCTTCCGTTGCTACTTAATCAGAATATAATATATCATCAAATAGCTATGAACAATTGAAGAAAAAAAAAAAAAGAATTCATTCTTTATTTAAATATTTACCATCAACAGTATCGTCAAAACTAATAGATCGAAAAATTTCAAAAGCATCATCCAAAGGAATATGTGTGCCATCTTCTAATTTTATAACACTTTCACTTGTACAAAGAGCCTTTGCTTTTTGAGCCGCAGCAACAAAGGGACAAGCTCCATCTCGATGTAATCTTGCTAAGTCAGGATCTGCCTGCTCCGTTAGATTTTGTTGAGTTGTTTGCTGCACGTAATTTTTATATATATATGCATACATACACAGACGCATGTGAGCACATACGCACACACATCCTTGTGTAAGACATAAGTCATAATTACCTGATCATGAAGATGATGGGTGTGCGTTGGATGAAGATGTGACATTAATTGAGTGGGCATAAGTATGTTATTTCCATTAGCAGTTACTACTCCAGTTTGTTGCTGTGATTGTGATTGCTGTTGTTGTTGTTGCTGCTGCTGCTGCTGCTGAGCTTGTTGTTGTGGTTGCTGTTGTTGCTGTACCTAACCAGGTATAGCATATAAATTGACATATAACATGCCAACATGTTGGAAGGAAAAAAGCATAAGAGAAAAAAAGATGAAAAAACGAAAGAAAAATAAACTGGCAATAAATAAAGGAAGAAGAAACAAAGTTAAAAGTATTAAAGAACAAACCTGCACTTGATCCAATTGTAACTGCAATTGTTGGTTCAGCTGTTGCAGCTGGTGTACCTGTTGGACTTGATAAGTATGTTGTCGTTGTTTTTGCTGGTATTGCTGTTGAAGACCAGCCATCAAGTTAGCTTGTTGTTGTTGTTGTTGCTGTTGCTGCAACTTTCCGGCCATTACACTTGACGAAGCTTTCCGGATATTTTTACCTTCTTTTTTAGAGACAGGTTTCGCTTTTGGGCGATCGCTTATAGCAGTATTCTGGCTAACATCACTACTCGCGGTAATGGGTTGGGAAACTGCCATAACGGTGGGAGGGGTGGATATACTTGGAGGACTTGGCGTAGTTGTTGAAGATGTATTTGAAGTAGCCAATGGAACGGACGATGTAACAGGTATCGTCGCAAGAGAAAGAGGAGGAGATGTAGGGAAAGCGTTTGTCGTGGGAAAAGTTTCCGATATGGTTGGAGCTAAGGATAACTGAGCTTCTTGTGCAATTCGTTTTCCTCTAAGAAATGCATTATACAGTGACATTGCTTGGCTGGTGCCTTGATGACTTAATGAATTTCCGGACATGCCACTTGTACTGCAAACTAAACCTTTCGACCGAAAATACATCGATCGTTATTAGAAGTGTTTCGAGCACAATAAAAAGAACTTGACCACATACCTGATGATAATGTATCTGGATCACTAGAATCTTCTTGCTGCTGTTGCTGTTGTTGAGTTACAACAGGATTCTTTGCACTACAGAACCAATGTCCGGGGCCTTTAATTTGAAGTTCTCTCTCTACCCTCTAAAAACATTTATAAGACATGAAATACATTGAGAATATTAAAGAGAAACCTTATGCTTAAATTAATAAATGAATATTTACTTGTAATTCTTCAAAAATTTGTTGCTTATGTAGGATCTGCTCTTGTCGAGTATTCTTTCGGCTATCCGTAACATTTAACCCTGGTGTTGGCGCTGGAGCAGGGCTGAGGCTGATGTTAGGTTCTGAAAGATTGGTAAATCCTCCACTACCTTTATCCAGAATATTGGTATCATCTTTAGTGGTTACAATTGATTCTCCTGCGGGCTGAGAACGAACTTGTTGTGCCTCAGCGGAAGTAAGACTTGTGTCTGGCATCATCGTTACAGATCGGTTTTTTCTTAGTAACGATTTTTGTGTATTGTGTTTAGGTTGAAGATTTTGCGATTGTGGTTGATCGGCAGCATGTTGCTGCTGTTGTTGGTGTGACTGTGGCTGCGTAGATGCATGTTGTTGATGGGGCACATGCTGCTGATGTGTAATATGCTGCTGTTGTTGTTGATGTGATTGTTGTTGCTGCTGCTGCTGTTGCTGCTGTTGTTGTGGGAGCAACATAGGTGTAGGTGTTGCATTATGCGGTGTACTCATCATAATACTGTGGGGGTAATCCAATAGAAGTTGAACTACACTAGTATGCCCACCCTTTGCAGCTTCTATCAACATCGTAGAATTATCCTGTAACAAAATTTTAATTTTTTGTGATGCTGTTATAAAAGAACTCGTCAACCATTATTACACGCTACATACCTTCAGTTTATGAAACGGATTAGCAGACTGAGCAAGTAAAAGTTCTACAACTGCAAGATGTCCACCAGCGCAAGCTAGCGAGAGGGGAGTATGATCGTTATTTGTTGTTTGCCTATTAACGTCTGCACGTTTCGTTATAAGAAACTGAACTGTACAGAGATGGCCAGCTCTACATGCTTTCATCAACGGTGTTCTTCCTCCCTCCGATTCATGCTCCTATAATATATAGAAAATAGATGGCGAAAAATATAAAATAACTGTTCTGTATATATTCTTTAAAATAATTTTGATTTAAGAAGAAAGTACCAAATCAGCACCAAACTGAAGTAAGAGATCCGCAACATCGGTATGACCATTTTCACAAGCATACGTTAATGCAGTATCTCCTGTTTGAGTTTGAGCGTGGACATCTGCCGCAGATTCAAGTAAGTAACGAACGAGTTCTAAATGACCTTCCTGTGCAGCTTCCATTAGAGGAGTAGAGGCACCTAATTCAATATCAGCTCCTGCTTTAATTAGAAAATCAGCAACTTCTAGAAAGCCACCGCAACAGGCTAAAGTAAGTGCTGTTTCTTGTGTTTCTTCGGTTTGAGCATTGATGTTTGCCCCTACATATATCAAGATATATAAATTTTATTTTCCTTGGGAAAATTTCTTAAATAATTATATCTCGATTGATGCAATAAACGACAGTTGTGATGTACCTTGACTCAAAAGTAAAGCAACCATTTCTTCGTGACCTTCACGTGCTGCTTCCATTAATGGGGTGTAACCTTCATCATTTACTTCTTCGATATTAGCTCCTCGTTCAATCAAGAGCATAGCCAGATCAACGTGACCTCCACAAGCAGCCAAAGTTAATGGAGATTCAAAACTGTCTGTTGGCATATTCACTTGGGCACCCGAATCTAAGAGTAAACGAGCTACTTCTACATGACCATCCATCGATGCTTCCATAAGGGCAGTGTGCATTTCATCAGTTTTGTGCTCCTATAAGATAAAATGATTCAGTTTGAAATATACAATCCCATAAAGCAAACAACTACAGTGATCAATAGCTACCTGATCTGCGCCAGCTTCTAATAAGAAGCGAACCATTTCCAAATGACCTTTGTAACAAGCTAGTGTTAGCGCGGATTCTTTAAATTCATTGGAATGAGTATTAATTCCAGCGCCATGTTCTAGCAAGATCTTAGCTACTGGAACATGTCCAGCACTAGCTGCTTCCATTAAAGGTGTATGACCGTTTTCATTATGATCTTCAACATTGGCACCTGCTTCTAATAATACTCGCACTACCTCTTCGTGACCACCCGCACAGCCATACATAAGAGGTGTATTACCTAAAAATATAGAGCCTGATTTATCTATTACTATATATAGATGTATAAATATTTCTTTTAAAACTTTATAAACTATAGACTATAGACTTTACAAATTATATCAGAAATGTAAATCATAAATATGAATATTACAACTACATTCCATACCTGAAGTAGATTGAGCATTAACATCAGCTCCATGCGCAATAAGCAAGCTTACAACATCTACATGCCCTGCACTGGCAGCCTCCATTAAAGGGGTACAATCCCCCTTTATGCCACGATCCTCCACGTTTGCACTCATTGCCAAAAGTACCTGCTCATAAAAAGATTAATCAAATAAAACAAAATAACTGGAACAAATACATTTATTGCAACTCAAACACAATACAATCAAAAACATTACATATTTCAATTTATTTTTATACAATAGGAAATTATAAAAAGCTGTCTACAAATAGGCTGAACAATATTATTGTTTGTTTTATTTATTTTTAATATTTCTCCTTAAATGATATATTGAATTAATCTTTAATATTCTTCTACATATGCTTAGGAGAAAAAGACAAAACATAAAGATTATATTTAATATTAGCAATAATGACAACATTGTATCTGTATGTGTACATACAAATACATGTATACAGAAATTATACATAAAATATTTCAAGAAAAGCTGTTTCTCTCTTTTTCTCTCACTCACACACGTTTGCACGCACATTCCCTCTCTCTGTCTTTTACATGCACGTGGGATCGCACTAGCACACAGATACAAAATGAGCACTTATAACATAAATGAATTATCATATACAAAATTCAAACCTGAGCAAGTTCGTAATATCCAGCTGAACAGGCGAGAGAGAGCAAACTCTCTCCCTCCTCTGTAGTCTCGTGAACACTGCGTCCTTCTGTTAATAATTTTCTAACAGTACCTACGTCTCCGTCAGTGCAAGCCTCTACGAGAGAGCGCTTTTCGTTTTGTGTGCGTGGATTATCGCTGCGCATACGAGTCAATGCAGCTGCTGCTTCATCTAATGCACAAGAAACACTAGATGTTATGCGACGGAGCACTTCGTGATCAGGCAAGTGCTTCCCATCGCCTGATGACAACTTGCCAATACCAGCTACTTCCAGCAACGATTCTAATCGAGCCTGAGTTTCAGGATCCACAGATCTCTCTGGATCTTCAGAAGTTAACAGAAGCTTGGACGATTCTAAATGATGACCTTCGTCTAATTCAACCTGATCAATTGCAAAACACTCCACCTGTAAGTAATAAGATAAAATTTTTTCCAACAAAATCAATATACAAAAACAATTTAAATCTAACAATTAAGATATAAAAATAACATAGTAAATTTTCATTTGACATAAACGTATCATAAACTATGATATATTAATAAATGGATAATAAATACGAAACATGAAATATATTAAAGCAAGGGTACTGCTTGTTTCTACTTAGAAAATTCTAGTAGAATACTATAGGTAATTATAATAACATAATTTCTTTTTATCACTATTATAAATACGCATTATGTTTAGTTTATATGTTCAGTTTATAATAAATTAACTACATAAAGAAACTATTAATTACTAAGTTTGATTCAGTACTTTTAATCAGGAAAGACACAAAATGATTATAGAAATTAATCTAAAGATTGCCGAGTCATATTTCCCTAATATATCTGTTCCACTCAAGTTTTATAATTGTGGCTTAAAATAAATTTGAAAGATTATTAAATTAGGTAGACCTTAGTCTGATATTTTATCAATGTAAAAAATTAACAAGTTTAATGTGGAATATGTATGGTACAATTTTGCTGAGATGCAAGAACAATGGTAATTGAGGTTATTGTATAACAGAAAATCCCCTCCATTTGATGGAAATGGAAAAAAGAAATAAAGAAGAGGAAAAAAGGATGGAAGGAAAAAAGGACAAGAAATAGAGAAGAAATTGTATAGAAATATAGGAAAGAGATTCAGGTAAATTAGATGAAATGGATGAATTGTTGAGAAAGTGTTGGTCAAAGATGGAGGAAAAATGAAGAATAGAAAAGAATAGAGTAAAAGCCAGGTAATAGTGGAAATGATATAAACAGAGAAAGCAATATCGTTGCAATATGCGGAAAATTTTAGGTGAAATCAAATTGCTTTCAACCGAAAGTTTTGTCTGTAAAAAGAAAAGGATAATTTGTAGACGATCTAAATTATAGTACGTACATCTCGCGTAGAGGTCATATCCTCTTGCGCGACGAGTGGAAACCAATGAGACATAAACGCAAATCAGAATGTAGGTGAAACTATTTTATCTTCTGTATATGATTAAAACGGCTTGCCAGTGAATACAAAGACATAAGAACAATGTGCAGCCATTCCAAGAAGGAGGAAACTGACACTTCCTTGGTATACTCCTCGCGTGCGTAGTGAACGCGTCCCGTTTGTTTTATCGAAACCAAAGTAAAGAGAAAACGACGATACGAGTCGCGTATTCACTGATCTTGTAAGCACACGTCGTACTAGCCAATATAATTGTTCGTCGAAAAAAATGGTGAAAAAAAAGAACTCCGTTTAAGAACCGCTGTTGGTAGAATATAGAATAATATGGTGGCTCTGCTCTCTAGAATTTCCACGCCACGAACACGAGCGACACAGGGCAGAACCGATGAGTAGCCGGCAAGAACAGAGATAAGGATAGAGCCGAAATCTCGTTGACAGTATAACAGAAACAGTTAAGTGTTACAGCAAGGTAAAAAATACGCCTATGGACGTATAGAGAAGGTAAAGAGTCGGCCACAAGCAGACAAACAGGCCCACGAACTCGCACGAATACGCGAGAAACGCGGCCGAAGAGAACTCCGCTGGGTGGCGCACAACGTAGTGCAAGCGGACGTAAAATAGCTACACACATACACTTATCTATGTAGGAACAGGCACATGCGAGAGCTCGCGCGGCCCAACGTACACTACATGCAAGATTACTAGTTCAATGAAAACTCTACCTCCATATACCTCTCTGCACAATACATATTCAAACCAGTAGTCTACATGCATAAATATCTACTTGCATAAATGTATAAACATATACATGGACGTACACGTGCGTGCGCACGCGCTTGATTATGCAGTGCAGTTAACCGGACTGCTTTATTTATCATTTACACATATACCTTTGCAAAGTGCCTTCATCAGATTATACAAATAAAATAAATATACAAACTTTTCAATCGTTTCTACCCTAGATTATAATGTAGTTCGTGTATAATGTACAACTTTGTCGAATGTCGAAATCGTTTGATCGGCCTAATACTTAATAAATATCTACAAACGATCTATAAAAGATAAAGATCAATAAGGTGGACTACAATCTAAAAAGATGGCAAGTATATTTCTGATAAAATCACAAACAAGCAAAATTATTTTCCATATTACAATACACCATGACGTTTTATTAGCTATCATAACGCATATATTTTGATTATATAACATCCCTGCGTAAATTCCCATCTTGTTCTCTTTTTCCCTTTCTTCCTTTCTTCTTTTTGTCGAAAAATTTGTGGAGATTGTTTCGTAGTATTTGTTAGTTTAGCGATTCAACGTCTCATGCTCGGAATCAAATTTAAAATTTCCAGAAAGAATCAAATGTCATCATTTCTTGTTGCTTTTTCAATTTTATAAAATACCCACCGATGTTTAATTACCTATACGGTTGTACTAAATAAACTGCAAGACACCAAGCGATACAATATGATGCGATATGATGCGATGCGATATGATATGATATGATATGATATGATATGATAGGATACGATATGATACGATATGATACGATACAATACGATACAATACAAAAGTTTTATGCTGTTTTTCATATGACGATATAGGTTATAATTCTGTTAATTTCGTTATTTCTCTTCTTGAATAGGTAGTTTCTTCTTTAAATATTATTGATTATTGAGTATAAATAGAAAAACATATGAAAATACAAAATCAAGTACAAGTACTGACGCTAAAAGAAATATGCATGTTGATCGATGGTTCTTTGATGCAACTAATTTTCGAACGCTTATATCATAAAAGGTGGATTATATTAGATGGATTTGCAATAAAATTCGGAAATATCAAACAAAATTAACAACGATTCAAATAAATTTCCTGAAAAGCTGACGTGTGCGTAAGCATACATACACGTATATATGCCTATGACGTATACATATAGATAGGTATAGAAATATATAGTATAGAGGAAAAGAGAACAAGTAAGAGTAAGGATAAGGATAAAGGTAAGGATAAGGGTAAGAGTAAGGATAAGGGCAAGGATAAGGATAAGAATAAGGATAAAGGTAAGAATAAGAGCAAAAGCAATAGCAAGAACAAGAGCAAAAGTAAGAGCAAAAGCAAGAGCGAAAGCAAAAGCAGGAGCAAGAGCAAAAGCAAGTATGTAAGAAAGGAGAACAGGAGGAAAGAAGACGGAGGAGGAGGGTGTGGAGGGGATGGTAACTGGATGGACGACAGAAGCGACAGACGAATTCATGCGTGTGCGTGCATACGTACATGCGTGCGTTCAACCTCTGATTGTAGGAATACCTTATTCACGATGTAGCATGTTTTTTTGACTCGGTTTACCTCTGAAACACTGTCCTCTTCGCTCTCCGACGAGTCTGCCATAAAGCGCGGCTGCAATTCGGAGAAGGTTTCCGTCTCTGACTTGGTAGGGCTGGAATTCGAAGACTGGGGAGTCGACGACGTCTTTCCAATGTCGTGGTGAACGCTTGCTGATTTCTCGTGCTTCTGACTATCCGAGGTTGTTCCTTGTGCTACATTCTGCATCTTTACCTTCCAGATGAATCATATGATACTAAGGTATCGTTCCCGTGTCGCAAAACACACACAGAACACTTGCTTTTCGATAATAATCTTGAGCACGATCGCCGTCATTCACGTAAGCTAACACCCGCCATTTCTACTATGGCCGACACCGAGTCTCCCGGATGCCTCTTCGACCATCTATATCATTGCATACGATTCGATATGCCATCTCTCGTTTTCCATGGCGGGTAATTTCGAATTCTTCTTTCACAATATTCTTATATCCTCCTTTATCTTTTTCAAATCCTCATACTTATTACCATTATGTTCATCATATATGTATATACTAATATTTTGGATAAAAACGAATAAAAAGCTAATATTTAAAAAAAAAGAAAATGTTTTAAAATCGTTTCTTTCCTTTCTCCCTCCAATATATTCGATTTTAAAGGAGAAAAAGATTAATGACTTCATTAAAATTAATTTCATCTGTTCAACAAAAATCAGTATTCGTGTATGATATTTAACTCTTATATTTGCTGCATCATTTATATTTTTTAATTAGCTTTTTGCTTAATAATAAAATAATTATAGGAAAAATGTATAATTTATTGTAATATATTATCAACAATAAGTTTTATAATTGTCTCATAAAAAGCATTCGATATCAATTTCTAATATAGAGCAAGGTGTATTTAATTCAAATCTTGAAATTACATCTGGATGTAGAACTCCCATCTTTCCAATCACTTTATCATAACATAATATTTCCGCACAACGATGAGGGAAGAAAGTGGGATCTGAAAGAAATTATATGGACTTTCCTAATTCCTAATAAATTGCATTCTCTTATACGTATAATTTGGTACATGGAATTTTTCATATAATGCTTTACCATTAACAGCACGAAGATAATATCCATTTGTATTCTTACTGCCATTCCATGGCACTTCTAATATTTGTAATATTCTATCCAATAAACCATGAATTACTTCAAAACCGTCGGATTTATTACAATATACCGCGCATAAATGTCGATTATTACGTGCACCAACTTCTGCATCGTTATCTTTTAATATAACATCGGAAACTTCGAATAATTTATGAGGAAGTGGCATCTTTTTATTTGCAGCTAATGTTTTCAATAATCCTGGTATCAAAGTGGTACGGGCAACCTGTAACATTGTTATGTTGTTAATTTTATATTTTGAACTAACCTGAGCCTACGGTCTTGATAAACTCTGTACATGCCTGAAATTCTAATGTTTTTGGATTTAACACATGGACAACTGGTATGTTTAATAATTCGTGACCTAATTTATCCGCTACATCTTCACGAGAACACTGTAAGAAGAAACTTTTCAACTACAACTGATTTGTACAATTTGTATAACTGTGTGCTTAAAAATTTTGCATACCAATGAAAATGTCAATGCTTCTGTGAATCCAGCACAAGCCAATTCTATCCGTAGTTGATCAGATAATTTATTCAGTGGAAACTAAATTTAAAACATGAATAGGAAATATTTTATCTAAAACTTAACCAGCTTAAAAATCGGCGATTGTAACATTTATTAGTACCTCATCTGCAGTGGTAGATAAATGCGGTATAGTTTTCTCAATTTTATTATATCCATACGCTATAGCAATATCTTCATAAATATCACATGCATGTATCACATCGTGTCTTGTAGGAGGCACTTCAATGTTCAATATATTACCATCTTTAACAGATGTTTTCAAAGACATTCTAGAAAGCAAATTAGCCAATTCCTCCGCAGTTTGTTTTATACCAATGTATTTTATTGCTTTTTCACAATCGATTTCCTCAATTCGATATTTCAAGTCTGGATAATGAAATACTTCTTTATCAGGATACACAATTTCCACCACTTCTATTGAATATTTTATTTTACAGTATTGACTAAAAGCACAAACTATAGTATCCAATACTACCTTTGCCTACAAAATTTTTCAGAAGTTTGCTATTAGTTGATTTATCTCTTACAAATATAAAGAAAATAATAGCTTTTATGTACCTTTGTTAAATCTGTCGCAGTACATTCAATCAATATATTTTTAGTATTGAGTGTAATTTTTGAGTGATCTCCATTGATAATAGGTGGGAGTGATAAAATGATTCCATTACTGTCTTCTACTATAGGATAAACTGGACTGTCCTTTATAATATGTAGATATTGCTTTAATTGCGCATGGTTCTAAAATAAAACTTAATATAAAATACTCTTTAAAATAAAGTCCACGTTAAGTAGTCATTCAAATTGTAAAAACACCCACTTCATATAAATTCATAATTCCTTCTGCTGTATATTCCATCTCTTGATTAAGTGGCTTAAAACAAATGTCAGTTGGTGGCCTTGCATCATATAAAAATGGACCTCTGACAGTGTCTAGATCATGGGTTCCAATTGATACTAAAGTTCTTTTCCTACCTATATTTTGATGCAATTTTTCTTGAAGATCGATGAAGCTGTTATAAGAATCTTTAGAAAATGTAACATCACGTAAAACAGCTGCAACAATATGCCCTCTAACTTTCATACACTAAAATATAATATAAAAAAATAGTTTTATTAAAAGTTCAACTTTTCAATTTAATGTTTAGCTTTTATTTTTCAATTGAATTACCTTTGTTAATTTTTAATTAAAAAGACATTGATAATAATAAAAATCATATATATACCTGCTTTGTCATTATAATCTTTTGTGTGTTTGTACTTGGAAATATCTTCGTATATCGTGGTATATCCATTCTATATTTAAAAAAGTTTTCTAATTGTAGTAGTCTATATCATGTTTAATTTATTATTGCAGTTATTGCTAATATATAATACGTTCTGTTATTATATACTAATGAATTAATAATGAACTAATGGAACTATTAAAATAATAGTATGATTTTAATAAGACTCTGTGGTGTGAAAAATAATAGAAAAATTAAAAACTATATAATAAACTTATATCGTACATACTGCTTTTGAAATATAAGAAGTCCAAGAGCTAAACCTTCTAAGCATAATAGATCGTATCTATTTGCAGGTATATCAATTTTATATACAACTTCTTCAGATACTTCTCCACTATGATTTAAATTTTGCTCCTTTGTCATCATTTGTTTCTCTGTTGTCTAAAAATCAAAATTTAACTAATTGTAGGATTATTTCGATGTAATACTACATATGAAAATATATAGCAATTCATTTCTTATACGCATTAATGCATTTGACAGTATCCAATAATATATAAGCTGCATACCACTTCATCCAATTCTAGTCCAAACTCAAAACATAAGTTTTGAAATTCGGCATCCGCTAAAATCGTATTATAGGTTAATTTACTTATAAATATTATATTGGTAAATATTTAGTTAGGATAATTATAAACGTAAAAGAAGTTGATACAATTTACAATGTTCATTATTTGAATATTTGTCACTTACAATATGTTTTACCAAGAGTTTTAAACAACAAGTCACGTTTAATATTAATAGTCGGCATTTTTATATAATACAAATTCTCAACATGCAATAGCCGATTATTAATTCGAAAATAGTTAGGACTGCGTTGAAATTGATATATCTCGGAAAAGAATTTAAGGTTAGAATCAATTTATGTTATCAGAGAGGGAATTTCCTTTCTGATTTTATTAATTCTAAGTAGGGATAGGGAGCAGCATTGTAGATATTATAAGTTAAGGTTAGGTATATCTGTCATACCTATCATACATATATTTCTGTATATATATATTTCTAGTGTAGTTCGCAAATTTAAATTTAACAAATTAATGGTTATTCGCAAATTTTTAGAACGGAACAAGTAATAATAATACACGTAAAAGCATTCAAATTTCTGTTGCATAAATATAATCAGATATAATTAAATATTTATATAAACATCTTTTATATATAATTTATATATATATAAACAATTTATATAAACGTCATTTATAGTAGAGCTTTTGCTACTCTAAAATAAATAAATAAAAGTCTCACTTACACTCCTTAATAAAAGTGTACTGAATTCTATGATTACCTAATAGAAGAAAAAAACATTACTTGAGTATGAAATTTTATTTTTACAAAAAACAATAACACGTTTTAACAAATTAGTCACTTTATCCAACAAAAAAATTAATCTGATGAAGCATTGATGATTGAGGATGTATTATAAACAAATTTTATTGGCAAATAAAGAATGATTTCCATCCCTCAGTGAATCAATGAACTAATCATTCTGAAACAAAATAGAACATATTACATTTTCTTATAATAAACATTTCATAATTAGTTAGGTCTACTAGCCTCTACATTTTCTAAAACTTACCCATATAAATAGTAAAAAAATGATAAAAGATAAAATGTAAGTTTACTCCATCCTTCCCTTTGATGAATTTTAAGAGCTTGAGCACTCATTATACTAGTAGGATCATAAAGACCTGGTTTAGACATGATAGGTCTATGATAATATTGCCACAAGTGATATATTATCAATGGCATATTTAAAAACAATGCAAGCCATTGACTACTAATTAGAAATAAAATATTGATTAAAATGTGTAATCCATATTCTGGAATAACTAGCTGAAATACATACAGACATGTATATATACATTATACATATATTTAACTTAGCACTTAATTTTACATACACTTGTTATTGATTTTGTAAATATGTTATTATAGAAAACTAATTTCAAACTCTTACCGAATTTAAACTATTGCATTGTTCAATCGGATTTTTATAGCCAGTTTTTAATTCATCAAATGCAATAACCTGAAAAGTATAATGTCTTTAGCTAGAGTCATTTAACTTTACACCTATATCGCTAAGGTTAGAAATAATTCGCATTGAACAGACGTGTACACATTTTTAATTACTGTTTTGTTTTGAAAAGCAGACATTATAGTTTCGAAGAAGTACGTACATGAAATATTGCAAAAATGATTAAAACAGCATCTACAATTAAGGCCACGATATATGAAAAAGCAGCTAAACTGAACGCCATTGTAATAACTGTACGTGATGCTAGTAATAAGTTGATTCAAGTGACATAATTTGACTTACAAATGAAGAATTGCATTTTAAGTAAATATATTTATATATATATAGTATAACTTATTTCTGATATTACTTCCTTTATTTTCACATTTTCCAATGTGATGCAGTGAATACGTTGCCATTGTGGAATGTTTTCGTTTCAGTTTATACGTATTTATGTCGAATCTATAGATGGAATGCAACTTGAGATTCAATGTCATGCTCAGAATGCAATTTCATTAAAATACCTAGAATTATTAACAAAAGTTGTTAAAAAGAGATGGTTTTGTATATTTATAACATATATGACAAATTTGGCAATAAATTCTATATGGCTTTTATGATATTTATGTGTAATTACATTATTATAATTGAAAAGATACTTGAACACAAAATAAAAAAAACAGACTTAAACCTATTGCTTCTTTAGGACTTGATGGAAAATATGAATAGAAAAGATAATTCTACTGAAAAATGATTTCTAAGATCTACATACATAATAGATATAAATAAGGTTTGAAATTTGTAAGATTTATTTTGAAATCAATCACATTAAATACAAGTTATTCATATCTTCACAATGTATATGCTTTACAATGTTTTATTTTGTATATGCATAATTAGTTATATAGTTCTTGTTAAATTTTGAGCTCCATATGTATGATTTAATTCTGTTTCTAACCTTGTTATCAATCTCTCTTCATCCCTGTCACTCCACTGATTGTTACTACTTATGAGCAACTTTCTTTTAGGCTGCAGCATATGTCTGATATTCTCATAAGATATGTCTATTTCCTTAAATGCATTTAAGAGAAATATTGCAATTATTACAGTTAAGAAGCCACAAGATGAACCCAAGATATCCTCAGCACTCATATTTTCCCATTCCCTGAATAATATTGCAGATGCAATTATTACTAATGTTGTGAAAACTACATAATAAATAGGTGTTACGATTGTGGTTTCATATAAATCGAGGGATCTATTCAAATAATTCATTTGTACGCTGATACAGAGTATAGCGCTAAATAAAAAGGCCCACGTCAACCAGTTTGTAAATCCATTATTAAATCCAAGAATGGTTTCTTTCAAAGCTAGTCCTAATCCTTTACAACTTGTAACGGTCAATGAACCAATGGATGAACACAGATAAATATATATCATGATATTTTGATTTCCATAAGCAGGACCAAAATAAAAAATAATTAAAATACTGCATACTATTACAATTAATACATAAATAATATATCCTGGATCTTTAACCTTATCTAAAAGCTCATTTAATGTACTGATTTCTTCTTCTTTTGGAGAGTGAATTACAAGAACTGTGGAACCTAAGATGCATAAAAGGCAACCAATCTGGAATAATAGTAATTATATTTATCTTTATATAATATATCCAATAGAAATTGTATTATTTTGTAGTAAAATTTTATTTGTTTTATTTATTTTATTTGTTATTTTATATTTTTGTTTCTATATAACAAAGATAGCTTGTAATATATATTACATCATTACCTTTCCTAGCAAATTAAGCTTTTCATTTAGATATTTTGATGCTAATATTGCAGATATTAAAACACTAAGTGCTCCTAATGGAGTAACCAACGAAGCTGGTGCAAATGCATAAGCAGCAAAATTTGCTGCTTCTCCTACCGCCACTTTAATGAAATCAATATTCTTTGTAGTAAAAGTATTATATCTTGAACACATGTACATATTGTATAAGCATTTTCTGTTTCACATACTTGAAAGAAGACCAGTCCACCACATCCATTCTTTTAAGTAGCCAAATCCTCCAGATGAAGCTCGTAATGCACCACGCCTTTGTAATCTAATCAGTGCCTTCTTTTTAATGATAAAACTGGCACCTAAATAATTATAACATTGTATAACAACCAATACTAAATTGTTTTAAATAAATTTCTAATCGAAATTAGAAAATCGGTCAACTAACCTATAAAGCCACTAGAACTAATTGCTAAACCTAAACCTGTGTAAAAATTTGTTGCATCATATAACTGTGTATCAAGCGCAATTTTTGTTACTCTGCTCATACTTAAATTTTAGTTTTGCCAGTAATTCATCAAAGTATAAAAAATATATTATACTTTATACTGTTAAATTTTTACAACATTATGTAAACGTTATAAGAAACGAAATGTTTATCTGACATTTTACATTCGCCAAATTAATGTAATATACACTGTAATGATAATGATTGTATGAAAGTATATATATAATTCAAAATAATGTACTCTATGGATAGATCATTATGCGCGCATGCGTATATACGTACATATTCGATAAATACATATATACAATATAAAAACTGACACTCTATTAGAGCGATATCAAAAAGGTTTATAATTGATGTATGTCGTTATCGAAAAACTGTCGGTATTCGTTAGTATTTGTTACCATCCGCCGACCGCTTATGTTCTGTTCATAAAGGAGAGTTGGGCGAGTTTAAAGACCCCGTGTACAACGTGCATATACGAGGCTATAAGAAACGTCTGTTACATTGTATTTGGATTAGATTTTTCTATCTGATCGCCACGAGGCGGTCGGTAACACTTGCGTAAAATAATAAATTACTTATAAAAATAATAGCCGAATGACTAATTCATATTATTTTACGAAAAAAAGACAATAGTTCTTATTTTACGAAAGCTTCGCCGGCCGGATTGAAAAAACTAACCCAAATCCAAATCCAATATATTAGTGATATTCATTTTTAATTCTGTTGTAACAGTCATTTTTTAGTCTCGCATATGCACGTTGTGTACAGGGTCTTTAAGCTCTCCTCACTCTTATTTATAAACAGAAAATAAGCAGCCAGCAACCAGTGTTGACGAATACGTTGCTACAGACGCACAACTAAAGGCAGAATTCACTGTAATAGTAGTGGCATCTTTTTGTGAATATCTTAGAAAATAAGAGTTCATTTTCCAAAATGTTGCATTTTACAACATATTCAAAAATCATTGAAATCGAAGGATAGTCAGCTTTTCTATTGTTTCACTTAGGATTGTTCTCTTGCTTTTTTCCTTAACAAATAAAATGCATTGACAACAAAATAATAGTTCGCATAACACGATTGTTAACTGTTACTGTAACATTACGAATGGAAAGTATCAATGAATGATAATTTAATTTGCAAATTAAAGTGATTAAACAGTAAACACATGATAAAATGATTTAATATTTAATGAAATATGTTTAATTTTACATAAATCCTAATTTACAAACGATTATTATATATTTTTTATGTTCACAATATATATTCTTTATACCTAATAAAAACATAGTATTAGGACATATATAAAGTGGGTTAATGTAAATTTTACAATAGAAATAAAATGGGATGATATTGCAAAGAGAGATCAATGTGTTAAATTTTTACCAGCAGCCTTGTTTATCAATGAGCAGTGTTTTCAATATTTTTTGACAAACCAATCTTACTGTATGAGTAGGAACTGTGGAGGCACATAAAATGCAAAGTATATGATCTCCGTGTTTAACTGCATAACATTTATGGTACTCTGAACATAGATAAGTTTCTTTTACACCAACAAATTTCCAATTATCACCTGTTGTATCACATTCAGATTCTGAAGATAATATATATGTCTCTACAGCTTGATGATAAAACGTTCTTAATATGTCCAATCTGTGTGAACCACTGACTCTATTTTTTGCATACTGCATATTCTTACCAAGTATAAACTTTTGTACCTTATAATTTGCTAACAGAAACCTAAATTTCGGAGTAAAAAGAAAACGATATTATATATACATTTTGATAATAGGTTTTTCTAAATAAAATTATTTATATAAAGTGTTACTATTATATATTACCCAAGTGTCTCTGAATCCAAATTTACAGATGTAGGTAAGTTACGCGGATAACATTGTTCTGCATTGTGTAAAGCATCAATACTATTTTTCCAACATTGTATGGCAAATCTTTCAATCTCTGATAAACTCGGATTGGGTCCACATAAGGCTAATACTTCGACTTGATTGATCAATGTAATGGATACTAATCTAAAAGCTACCTATATGATCAATTGAATTGTCTTATGATCAATCAAACTTATTTTTTAAAATAAATCTTAATAGATTAATAAATAATAATTGTATTTTAAAAATTTTTAATGAAAATACTCACATTTGGACTTTTATAAGGTAAAAATACTGGAATGTCTCGCGTGCTATAAGTATCTTCTGTATTAACAGCTGTTATTAATAATTTTCTTTCAATGGGACTTAAATTCCACCATCCTTCTGTAGCTACTGCTAAACACCCATGTACTAAGATGCATCCATATATAGAATCCAAACATTCCATATAACCCTCTAAGCATGTCTTAAATAGATTATTATTTACTATGCAGAAAATGCATGAATTAAAAAGAATTCAATTACCTGAAACAAATTATTTTCTTGGCACATTATACATTCTGTCATATTGATAATATCAGTTTTTGAACAAATTCCATCACCAACATCAAGACATTGTAATAAACTATCAACAATTGGACTGCATAAACGCATATCTTTCTTCAGTTTTTCTATGTTTTTGGTATTTTTTAATTCCTCGATACCAACAAACAAGATCATTGCACCAAAAACTGCATTTAAGAATTTATCCAATACAGATTTGGTAGTTCCACTTGCAATAACTATTAATGTAATACTTTGTTCAAATTCTTTCCACATTATCGTAGTATCGGGTAAATTTGTATTCAAAAGTTTAATGTTTTGTGATTTGAGAAACATATGTATCCCATATAGAGATGCTATTTTAGAAAATGTCATCTATAAATATGTTGGGAAGAAAAAGGAAGAGCGAAAGAAAAATTAAAATTGATACTACATAGATTTATGTATTACTCTTTTGTTTATAATTATGTAAATTTTACCGTATCTCCTTCTCCTTTCTGGCGAGAAAATAAAGGAATTCCTCCAGTAGAGGTTAAACACATAACGTGGGCTACCATAATAGTGATTTTATTCTTTTTAGGTGTTAAATATTTAATAAGCTTTTATATAAACTTTTACGTTTCTAATTTGCAAATATTTTATTCCTCCTGCTACGCAAATTTAAATTCAATTTATTATCAATGTTATACCAATGTTATGCTAGCTTTTATAATATTCTTATTCTTAACCTCAACCATGTGTTTGCAACCTTATTTTTACTGACGTCGTCTGCATACTAGATCATTTAAGTCCATGCACCTTTTTTTTAGACTTTTGTGTTTAAAAAGGACCCAAAAAAATTTTTTAATACTTTTCTAAGTTTCTAGAATATCATCCAATAATTTCTATTGCTCCATGTTATATGTTAGGTGTTTTCAGACTTATTTATATAATCGCGGTTATAACCTTTGAACCAGTGAATTCTTCACTTTAAAACATGCATTTTCGGAGTTTATACATCGAAAACAGTAAGGTTACAAAAAAATAGTCAATTTTTTGATCCCTAAAACAAAAATAAGTCCTTAATTTTTTTAAGTAAAGCAAAACTTATACAGAAATATGGAAGAAATGAAAAATTATTTAAAATTACTAGTAAAAAAACGACCCAGTATGTAGATAGAGAGTTAATATAAATCGGAGATGAGTTTGTAATTTTTCGATTAGCGCTTGCTGGAATGTTGGCCACATAACACGCAATTTCAGTGAATAGATGTGTAATGCAGGATGCAGGATATAAAAACCGATTTTCAAAAGACGCGCTTTTTCTAACAACAGTGAGTTTCTTTGTTACAAATTGTATCTCGCTGAGAACAATTGAATATTTTAATCAATCGACAGTAATGATGTATTGCCAACCTATAACGCGCGAGTTTTAGCAAGAAGTGGCAGCATTACTTAGGGAGAAAATTTGGACTGAAACATCACCGATGTATGACTGGAGCGTCATACATACACAAGTTTGAACGTTAGATACGCCGCCTATAGGTAGTAATGTGAAAACATTTTACACGAGCCTTGTGTGCTTGTAGAAAAAGTAGTGAACTTGTCATCTGTAGCTACTTAAGAAGCACGTGTTGAGTAATTGATAGTATAGCACACTGTTTTACAAAAAACAATGGGAAAAGGGCGGAAACATAAGCCAAAAAAGAATTTCGCAGAAAAACGTCGTGAGAAACAGAAGGTACAAACTTAATCGTTAAATAAATAACATCGGCTGCGAGGTTTGCGGTTATGTTCTATCTTATATATTATACATATACAAAACTTATCAGCCTCCTATATTTTGAAAATAATCACTGTCTAATTGCTAACAAAATTTCTTTTCATGTGAACAGTATTTAAAATTTTTATGAATTATACAGAAAAAGAATGAGTGGGATACTACTCCACACCATAACTATGAAGACATTATCAGAGAAAATAAGGATTTTGAAAATTATTACAAAACTCAGAAAATTGTTCCTGAAGAACAATGGGATTCTTTTATCAATACCATGAGAAAGAATCTTCCAGTGGCATTTAGAATTACAGGATCAAAAGCAGAAGCTAAAGCATTAATTGAAACTATTAAAGGAGATTTTTTTAAGGATATCTTAAAGGCACATGTCGAAGATGATTCAGAAAATAATACAGGAATTAAACCTAAGGATATATTACAATGTTTGCCATTTTATCCTGATGGATTAGCTTGGCAGTTGCAATTAACCAGAAAAGATATTCGGAAATCTGAGGCATATTTTAGATTACATAATTTTTTAATTGTTGAAACAGATAGTGGAAGCATCAGTAGGCAAGAAGTAGTTAGCATGGTGCCACCTTTAGTATTAGATGTAAAATCTAATCATAAGGTATATTGATCTACTAATATTTATTACATTAAATTTAGCTTGAAAGATAGAAAGGAATTATTTTAAATAGGTTCTGGATATGTGTGCAGCACCGGGATCAAAGACAGCCCAACTTATTGAAATGATACATTCTGAAGAAGGAAGTGCATTTCCAGGTATTAATGAAATTTTTAATATTTACAAACAAATTATGCAAATTTTATTGATATTTTACAGAGGGTTTTGTAATAGCTAATGATCTTGACAATAATCGTTGTTATATGCTTGTACATCAAGCAAAAAGATTAAACAGTCCAATTATTTTAATTACAAATCATGATGCCTCAGTGTTGCCTAATTTTGCTACTACCAAGCCAGATGGTACAAAAGAACACTTAAAGTTAGTAAAACATATGAAATAAAATATTTCTATTTATAAAGATCTTGTAATTTTTACATTTCGTTACAGATTTGATAGAATACTTGCCGATGTTCCATGTAGTGGTGATGGTACAATGAGAAAAAACCCTGATATTTGGTGTAAATGGAGTCCAGCAAATGGCAACAATCTCCATGGGTAAGTATTATTTCTCTTTAAACACTGTATAATTTAGTTAATAGAAATAACTTATATATCTATAAATTTAAAGAATTCAGTTTAGAATAGCAAGAAGAGGCTTAGAACTTTTAGCAGTTGGAGGAAGAATGGTATATTCTACTTGTTCATTAAATCCAATAGAGAATGAAGCTGTACTTCACAGGCTTCTCGTTGAAACTGGAGACTCTGTCCAATTAGTTGATTGTAGAGATTTAGTACCTGGATTAGTGTGTGATCCAGGTATCGTATATTGTGTATATATTGTATTATACATTGTGTATTATATTGTACGACTTCACTATTGCATCAAACATTTAACGATGTACTTTCTAGGCATATCACATTGGCTACCAGCATCAAAAGATCTACAATATTATGAATCATGGGAAGATGTACCTGAACAGTGGCAAACACAAGTTCGTCCAAAAATGTTTCCACCAAAACCTGAGGATGCAACTAAATTTCACTTTGAAAGATGGTAAATAGAAATTGAATTTCTTGTTAATATTGTTATTGATTTAATTACATAATAATAATGTTTTAATGATGCAGTATGAGAATATTACCACACCATCAAGATACAGGAGGATTTTTTGTGGCTGTTTTGGAAAAGGTAAATCACTTACCATGGGAACGTGCGTCGCACAAGAGCAATGAAGTTATTCAAAATATTAAGAGTGAAGATGATGACATTGAATTAAGTTTGGAACAAGAACAAAAAGCAAAAAATGTGCATGGAAGAAAGATATTTGACGATATGAACAAATTACGAGAATCCAAAAGAAAACGCAGAAGACTTGCTTCTGGATTTAAGGAAGATCCGTTCATTTTCTTCGACGATGATAAGGAAGATGTGTGGTCATCTATTAAGTGGGTGGAAAAATTTTTTAACTTCCTGTTTATTTAATTGATCTTTAATACCGATATTTTTAGAAGTTTTTATAATATATCTAATGACTTGGATCCTCGGTGTTTATTGGTGCGATGTATGGGTAAAAAAAAGAAAAATATTTATTACACGTCACCCGCGATACGTGATGTTGTATTGTCTAATGGAGATCAAATAAAATTAATAAATACTGGCGTAAAAACGTTTGTACGCTGTGACAATAAAAACATGGATTGTCCATTTAGACTTGCACATGAAGGAATACAAAGTATCATTCAGTATATCGGCGATAGTAGAAAAATTAGGTTATCTAAAGATGACTTGGTAATGTTGTTACAGAACAATAATCCTAATACACCACCAGAAATTGTGAAACTTAATCGGGAAACACAAGAACGATTACAAAATTTTGGTAATATTTTTTATAGCATTAAACATTAATTATAAATTTCATTACAAAAATTGTTTCTTTTGTTGTTTCAGCAACTGGAAGTTGTATATTGGTATACGAAGAAGAAGGGACAGAAAAGCCATTAAAGTTGCAAATGGTAGGATGGCGAGGTACAATGTCTCTGAGAGCATATGTTCATGTACATGATGCGATTCATTATCTACGTTTATTAAGAGCTGATTGTTCGATGTTTGGTATGTATTTTGAAGTATTTACCATACATTTAAAATGTTACTTAGAATTATTATTTCAGAAAAAAATAAATACAAAGAAAATCGTGCTTCTCAAGACAATTCTACAGCTGTTTCTGTAGACTCGAATAATGAAACTACTAATGATGCTGATGGGAAAGACAGTAACATAAAGAAAGAAATTAAGTCAGAACTTTCGGACGAATTAAAAGAATAACACATAATTTTGTAATACAAAGTGATGTTCCTTTAATTTCTTTCAAGATATCAATTTCAGTATGTTATAAGAATAAGTAAAAAATTTGCATTTATTTAAAATTTAATAAAAGTGCGCCATTGAAATTCTGACAGGCGAATATTTAATGCGCCATGACAAAATGTATCTTATAGAAACGAAACAAAATGTTTTATAGGACAAAGAAATGATCATTATTTGATGGGAAATGTCTTTTGTTTTACTAATCGTTCTCTATGAAATAATTTATGAAATTACATGTAATTTTTATATAGTTTGAGCGACAGATACTCTTTCCCTTTTTATTTTTGGCCATTAAATTCAAGATATTTTGCTGATTATAGTACAAATATTGTTATAAACATGGCCGGATATAGAGGAATCATTAATTCTGAGATGGCTACTGCCATAGTATTCAACAATATGTTATTAAATCGCAGAGAACTTCTTGCTTCTACTGTATATTAAAGTTGGAAAAGATGAATATCTATCGTTTGCCTCATTGATATTCGCTTTAAATTACAGTATGCATTAGATTTTCTTTCGTTCTCAAATTTAGCTGATAACAAGATTCCTAGATCCTAGGGATTAGAAGATTTCAACTTACGATTAAAAATTTGTTTAACATGGAGAATATCTATTAATAAAGGACGGGTTTTGCTATAAAAAACATTTAAATACAAGTATATAAATATGAAAAATGCTGGATAGCTCATAACATATAGATAAACTATAAAAGAAAACAAAAGAAAAACCTTTTCTAAAATCTTTTACACTCCGAAAGATTCGAAGTTGTCGGTTGACGCTAGTAATCTCTACTAGTTGGTGTAGTTATTTTTCCGCTGAGGTTCTGAGAATTTGATGGTGATTTTGAACCTACAAACGAAACCAATTTTGTATTTATTGATGCATTATATTTCAATAATATCAAACTTACAGCTTTTTCCTGATTTATTTCGAGGGTTATTCGCACAGGGATGATCACCCATCAAATGCTCCCTCCACTTATTTTGATTGACAAGAGCGGAGCACAATGGACAACGATCATAGCCTTCAATAGGTTCTGTAACACAAATAATGATGGATGTTATTCATATTCATTATTCATATTCAGAGAGACTATATCAAATAAGTTTGCATACTTGTACACTTGTTATCTTTTCTATGTTCTTCAAAGGAATTTTCATGAATGGCTTGCTTGCATGTGTCACATTTTACGTAATTGCTTCTCATATCACATTCATCTGAAAAATAAGATATATATTTGCTATTTAGTGCTACGTATTAAATGCAATCAAATGAAAGAAACAATACTCACTTAACAAATGCAAGTTCAAGTATGAAATTTCCACCACTTGCTTACATGCCTCACACTTTGTTAACATAGGGCAATTTCTCCAATAATGAATGTTTAAGCCCTCTTCGGAATATCCTTGTCCCTTGGAGAGGCAAAATATGCACATCCTATAAAAGAAATACATTTTTAACATATATAAAACAGATATTTGTAATATGATCGTATATTACTCACTTGTCACCCTTATGTTCTGTACTATTCTCGGACGGAGATGTTATACTTGTTGAACTTCCGGTACTCACAACAGGACTCGTTCTCGAAGGAGATTTCGTTAAATTCGCTACATTATTTTCCGTTGATTTCGTTCGTGTGGGTGTTGTTGTCTTATGACTCGCTTCTGCTTCCTTTTTCCTCTTCAATAAACAAATAAGGAGTAGCGTAAATATGTATACCTTCCATATACATGTATCTAATCCTTATAAAAAGATCTGTACCTGAAGATCAATGAGGTCGAATTCATGAAAAAGTTGACGGTACAATAAATTCCTTCTGGTGATGTCATCGTCAGGAGGCAATTGCTTGCGGACTAGCCTGGGATTTACCTTGTACACCAATACCAAAATTCTCTCGGAAACTTTCCTAACTGCTTCCGCTGGATGATGCAATCCCGAGGAACCCAATTCTGATAAGGTCCGACAAGTGAGTCCACTACAACAGTTACAATGCCTTATCAGAGTAATTGCGTTTTAACGAATCAGTCTTAACATTGAGGACAGATCCCTGCAAGTGACATTCACAAATAAAATCATATCGATTGTCACAGACAGTGGTCTGATACCCTTTAGTTCATTATATCAGATATAAAATTTACTATTGAGATTACGTTATTTTGAGTCACCTTTGTTTGTCAGTGGATATTCCGTGGTTGAGAATTAATTGCTCCACCATTTCTAGCCTGCTAAGGGCTAATCTTTGATGAGTGCTGCTACTAACGGGTCTCGTTAAGTGCACAGGAATAATATGCAATTCTCTGACGCATTTACAATCTGCCATACTGAGTATTGTATGCACTGCCATGTTATGAATTCTTGGAGTAGTATCGCCTGATTTTGTCAGTAATTCAGGAAGTAGTCTTTCTACGCTTCGTGCAATTTCCGCAGAAGATACTCTAAAATGGCAATGGTAATTTCTCATAGACATGTATGATTGAATGATTATTTTAAATAATATTATATAGTGTATTATGTAAATACCTATCAGTTGCAAATTCTGAGAAGAAAATTCTAATTAATTGCGCTGCTAGACTATATACGCTGAAGACTTTATCTCTAAGAGCTCTATGCAGCAGCAAGATTGCAGCTCTGGCTGTTTTATTCGCGGAATGTTTGGAAACTTCCGGATCAAAGGTCTTTAGCTCCTCCTTTAATTGCATCAGGCCCTCCTCCTTATCCGTGAATTGTTTTGAATAAAATTTTTCGACCTAAACGATAAATTTGATTAATTATCATCGTTTTATACATTAACTGATGTAATTGTCTGAAACTTGTATTACCATTTCCATTCCAAAAATAGCGATAGGTAAAGCAGCTTGCTTCTTTTCCCTATCATTCAATTTTGATATCACTTTCGTTTCCGTATTGTCCATGTGGCATTCCCTTGTGAACTCGTTTGTGTGCGAACTGAAACGTAATTTAAGGTAATCTCTATATTTTTCATTTTTCTTTTTCCTCGTCTTACTGTCTTAAAGCAGGAATCGTCCTCTCTTCGTAAGCTTCGTAGCTGGAACGTAGTGCGGGCCCCGCCGATTTAGTTTTTCTTCTGAGAGAACCCTTGTTGCAGTTATTCTGTCTCTCTACGACACCGTTTGTGGGACTATCCGTAACTTCTGTTGCAGGTAATTGATTACTCTAAATTGTTAAAATTCCTTTATCTATATGTAAATTGATTTACCAGGACTGTTTGGTTTCTGATGCAGAGGCGAAACAGGAGGTTGATGCGCCGGGCCAGTCGGCGATATGGCTCCATCGCGATTTGGTGGAATCACTAATCTCGGAGGAGATGTAATGTCTTCAGGAACAGTAGTTGCATTCGAAGTACAGGTATCTATCGATATAGACTCTTTCCCTTCCATCGACGACTTGTTATTTTTTTCCAGTGGCTATTCAAACAAAATAAAGATATAGTAGACAAATATCAAATCTTAATTAACGACTGATTTTAAAGACGTGTATTTACCCCATGAAGTTCTAGTAGATCTTGCACCTCTAAACTCTGGTAGACTTGCTGTCTGTATTGTTGCGCTTGTGCCTTCTTCGCTTTAGCCTTATCGTAGTCTTCTAACGCTATCGCATATTTCTTTTCCAGTTCATACTTTCCGAGACGTTCTCCAGCTTTCCTTAGGTTCTCCATCGCTACTTTAAGTTTCGAAGCATACTCGAATCTCTCCTCTAAAAGCATATTTATATACAGACCTTCGTAAAATGTTTATTCTTATCTAAATGATACAATTCTTACACTCACCTTCTACAGCTTGTAACTTTTTTGCTTCCATCTGTCTTATGATCTTGGCTACTTCGCGATCGACGTACATTTCGAACGCCAAATCGTCATATGGGGATATGTAATGGGGATTATACGGTGCATCTCCTTGGCCAGTGAGCTCTTGCCCGTAAGGTTCACCGAGAATGTTAATAGCGATAAGACCGACCTACAATCCCAAATGCGGTTGTAATATTTTTCGTTGCATATGGATTATGATTATAGATCATATACCTGCTGATAAACATTGTGCGCATTACTGTGCGGTTTGTGAAGTCTTAGTTTTAGCGTGACCGCCTCTGTTTCTGGGAGGGCAACGCTTTTCAGCTCTCTACTTTTGTACATGGTCGAGGCATTGTCGGACAACGTAATGTAACCCAAATAACTGAACTCTGTCGTCACGGATGCATTCTCTTCCCTCGATGTCCAAATCTCCAATTTTTCAGCTGCAAGCATTTGACGTAAGCATTATTAAGTTGCTCTCTCGTTAATGCGTTGTTTGAAGAAGAAGAGAGGAATTTATAAACAATGAAGAGTAGAACGTTGCACGGTATTCAGCTAGAAGTGGAATAAGAAACGGGGGTGAAATGAGAAGGGCAAAACGACCTAGCCTGGGGAAATCGAGGTTGCCGTGCTAATTCGATTTTCATTGTTACTGAATTGCTTACCGGAGATACTCGGCAGTTTCTGTTACATCGTGACATTAAATTTTCATAAAATGATTCACAGTAAGAAATAAAGAGAAAGATAATAACTTGACAAATGTATTATACGTTGCGCGTTGTCTGCAGCAATGGGAACTTACGAATTAAATATTGATGAGCCAAGACTTGTATTCTCGTAAGCTTCGTCGGGCCATGAAGGCGCAGAATGAGTTCTTGAGGATATGTACATCTTCTTGAACTCTGCCATCCTCTTACCGTCGGTCCATGAACGTTCAGCTCCAACGAAGAGTGTCTATCTTCTTCGCCTGTGATTATTTAAAATGTTATAATCTCAAACAAAACGAAGCATATTTTATAAAATTGCAATAAATATTATCGTTGTTGCAAATGGATTTTATTTTAAAGATTCCGGTATTGTATGGAGAAAATTTTTGATCGAATATATTCGATTCCTACCGAAAATTTGTCCAAAGATCCATTTATGTATCGTTTCTATTTCGAGTATTTATATGCTTCTGTTTTCTGAATAAAAATGGAGATTGTAAGAGATGTAATCAATAATGTTTTAACTCTGAAATTATTCTTTCCACGATGGACCGTTAACACGAGACCTTGTCACGCAATACCGTACCTTAGCTTACGATTTACAATCATAACAACAAGAGAAACGTGTTACTTGGCTATTTTTGTACGGTTACATACGTATAATCGAAAATAGTTGATCTAATATTTAATAGCTCGGTAAGGTGTTATCCAGGCATCGATTACGGCTTCATTACGTTTGAGAGCAATCTATACAATCTGTAATGAGACGCGGTGAAGCACGTGTCGAGTCGTTGTTGTTAACTTGTTTTCTTCTAAAGCAGAAATTTTCGAAAAATGAAACCTTTTCCGCGTGGATAGAAAAAAAAATCGATGTTTGCGTGTACAAACGATTTCGCAATTTTATACCCTTCCGATTTATACCGATGAATACTATTTTATCGTATATCTTTGCGTTGTCAATCCTCGGATCTGCAGTAATTTATACACCTCGAGGTTATCGTTGTTCGATATATTCCACAATCACAATCTGATGTTCTCTTACTGGTTGCGTACACGACGTTGAATCCGATTTTTCGTGGCATGTCGGGGGTGACGTCCTAGCGACGAAAGCAACGTATCGGTACCATATATATTAGAACGAAGACGACAAAAAAGGAAACGTGTACAACAGGAGAAGGGGAAATGAAGAAAACGTCAAAATCTAAAAACCACAGCCATCTGAAAGCTCGATAAGGGGGTGCTAGCAAGTTTCACCCCGGCACGTAGGCAACGCCACTTGCACGTCTGGCCGCGGCGAAGCTTGCGACAGAACTGACTAACTGCACCCGTTCCGCAAACGGATACTCTGATCTCGAGACCTCGAGCATTTTCGCTTGCCAGACTAGACACTCTCGTATTTTTAAGCTTTCTTATCGAGAAACGAAAAATCCGATGACCGATTGGAACAGCACGATTTGGTAACATTTTTTACAACAAATTTGACGTTTCCAAAGGGGATGATAAAATAGCCGTGATAAATAGGATGTTGAAGGTCCTTTTGTCGCTTGATTTTATGTAATAAAAAATTATTCTTACTTATTTATAAATACATAAAAAAATACATGTGGACTAATTCTGGAAGTTTATTTTGTTATATTATATATGATTACGCGTAGATAGCGTTTATAGCGTTGAGTATTTTTTTCACATCTTGGCTAGTTTCTATACATGGCACATTGTAGCACCGTCTTGCATTCTGCTCAAGTCGAAATATAGACTGTAATTTTGTAATGGATCAATAAACGGAGGCTGCGTGACGTCAGAGGGTGCGGCGAGGGTGGAATCGCTTGCTAGAATCGTTATACGCGTATCGCGACTATCGTGTCTCTCATTGACGACCACGTGTGCATACACGTGCTTCCCCATTTTTAAGGCATGCTTTTATACTTTATTAATTTCAAAAAAAGGGACTGTCCTGGATTAAAACATATCGATTAGTGCATATAACTTAAGTGTTTATTTAAAAAACGCACATTAATATACAATTTTTTATTTATAGACATTTTGATATATATATCTTTCTTTTCAAAATATGAGAAATGATTATTTTCATTTCTTTTCTTATTGCGTGTTATATTACGTTGTTGCAAAGAGATATAGAAGACCTTTTGCAAATTGGAAAATTTCTGATCCTCCCAGCTTAGATTCTCCATAAACACGGTCGACGAATGTGATTGGAACTTCTCCTATGGTGTATTTGAATTGCCTAGCTCTTACAATCATCTCCATCTGGAAGACATATCCCTTTGATATACAGGACTGAATAAGTTTCTCCAATACATCTTTTTTGTATAGTCTGCAATTTCAGTACTGTAAGATATGTATGTATAGAATGTTATAACAAATTCACGTAAAATTAACGTCTAAGTTATTTGCCTAAAACTTCCTGTGAGATCACTGGCACCTGGCCTCAGCAACAGTTGAGTCAAGAAATTTGCTCCCCTGCTTATTAATTTTCTCTTGAAATCCCAGCCATAAACTCCACCACCTTGCTCATACCTGGTACCACTAACGATATCTAGATCAAGATATCTCTGCTGCTCTATCATTTTTGGTATAAATTTGGGCTATAAAAATAAGAACATATGTTATATTCAATATTATTCTTAAGGCAAGTTTCCTCTCAAAGACAAAGTTAAATACATGATGAGACAAATCTGCATCCATAATGACAATAAAGTTCCCCGTAGCATGTTTAATCCCATGCATGTAAGCTGTGCCTAGCCCAAGTTTTTTTTCTCTCGGTCTCAAAACAATTTTGTTCTCTCCATATACATTTTGCAGCTGTTTGGCCATGTCCAATGTTCCATCTGGTGAACCATCGTCTATCACGATAATCTCATAATCAAGTTCGCTAGAATGTTGCATATTATCGCTTGACTGATCAATCGTTTTGATCTCATACTTATAATTGTCTAATTACACCGTACAGAAGCGATGACTTTTCTCAGATTTGAGGTTATGTTGCCATGATAGTTACCTCTCATCCATATACTTCACGATAAGCCATACAATTATGGGTAAATTCTCGACTTCGTTGTAGGTTGGAAGTAAAATCGAATACTTATCATTTTTCGCTAATTCTTTTATATCTTTTTTTGTCTGCTCTCTCTCGACCATGGTTGACAGCAATACTCGATGGAGAGACGTGCCACGGATGAATCCTTCCTTATCAAGCGTCGCACTAACAAAGGTAGCGCAGCAATCCACGCGGCTTCGGAAAACTTATCAATAAAGCAGTCATCCTTCAATGACGTGTCTCGACGACGCTCCTTTACGTCACGACATAGCGGTGCTTTCAACTTTCATTCATCGAGTCCTTAGACTCGTATGAAATGAATCATTTAAATATTTGAAAGTCTTGACAATATGGAGTCCCAAGTATCATCAGAGAACGACATTTACAGCATATATATATATATATATATATATATATATATTATTCGATATATATATATTTTATTCGATTCATATATATATATATATATATCGAATCGAATAAAATCAAATACAAAACGCACTTTTAAGTATTTCTTAAAGTATATCGAAATATTTTTTTAATTTCAATTTTTTTATCAGAACATTCTTTCGATGAAAAGATTTGCCAGACATCGTCTCGAGTCAAAGTTCGCCATGATAAAACAGTAGCGAAACTTTATCTACGGGGTTGAAGGCTAGGTGCCAGGAACGTGCCGCGAGAAATTGGCATGGTTTATTAAGCAGGGCCATTTATCGTGTCAAAAATGCTTTGAGGAAGTGAAATTTGGCGACGTGACGGAGCATAAACATGGTACAATTACAATTAGTGAACTCGGTGCGAAAGTACGCAGACCGCCATAGCTTCCGTCGCGCGCAACAAAGGTCGACCAAACGGCATCCCCACCACAATGAGAGGCAACAGCGAACCACAGGCGACCCCCCACCGTCGACCTCGAGATCCTGTGGAGCAGCCGCTGTCCCGTCCCGAAGCAAACGACGCTCCTCGCCGCACTCTTTGGTCGTCTACGGACCTAGAGTGTTCGTTCTGTTCGCTAAACCCGTGTGGTCAGCGTGTATCTCTGCGATTTAATCGACGTGTCGTCGGTACGTAAACCGGTGAAAAGCGATGTGGTATAACGATCGCACGCGTGAGTCATGCTCGAAGGGCTTCGCCTACTCGAAATTCCCGCGATTATCGCAAAAGCCAGATAGGGTCAATTTAAAAAGGTCCCTGGTATTCTTTCGAGAATTTGCGAAATCTCTCGTGGGTGTGTACGTGTGTGCATGTGTTCCTGTGGATGAAGAGTGTGATTTTACTGCGGGTTATCATTTACGATTGAAAGCTTCGTGCTTCTAGCGTTCTCTCGCAACAGCTCGTGATCGCAACAGCTCATTGACGTGATTGTATTCTTGGTATTCTTCGTAGAACATAGGTCGACGTACTCAGCGATTGTCACCCGAGAGGTTGAACGAATTTCTTAAACCGATCGTTTCATCTTAAAGTACAAAGAGTCGCGAACGCCAGCGAAGAAGAGACAGCACGCGACTTTTTACCCAAGTGCACTGCATTGGCTGACGCACAGTCTCTACATGCAACTTTAAAACGATTCAATGGACACTGCAGAAGAATCACTATTTGAGGTCGGGCACATGCAGCTATCGAGAAACATCTCTTTTAATTTTCGACACGAAGGAAAGCATTGTTTTTTCTTAAAAAGAAAGATCGGTATGGGATGAAAAGACGATACGGTCCACCGGCGTCGCGTACAAGGGTGGTGACCTTCCTTGAAGTCAGATAGACGTTAGATGGCCCAGATCTAATTAAACGAACGGCGACACTTACTCGTCGTCGATCGAGATTCCTTTCTGTATCTGCATCTTTCGAGACAATGATCGCGACAACGAAGGAGAGCAATATTCGTGGTCCAGGTAGCGAGTTATGCAGAATTTTATAAGCTCAGAGACGAGTTTCCCGGATTTAGCAAAGGCTGACGAAGGAGCGGAGAATCGGGCAGACTGGCAAGCAAGCGGACTGGTTCGGGCAAATACCAGCAAGCATGGCGTACGCTGCACGAGGGGTAGATTGGTCCGCTCCGCACCCTGCGATCAATAAACCCGCCGAGAGAGAGCAGTTCCGTGACGAACCGCACTACTCCGTTCTTCCGCCGCCCTTTCTCTTTCTCTTGCTCTGTCTCTCTTCTTGCCGCTCTTGCGTCGTTCGCCTCTCCCGTTCGCTGTCTTCTTTCTACCTAACCCATGCTATCAACGATTCAGCACGTGCACGCTGTATCACCGGTACTTTTGAAAAACGGCCGGCAACGTGTTCTAGAGTTCTAGGGATTAGCACGAGCCGACGGACACTAAAGGCATCGCGCACTTTCAGTTTCCACGCATTGATTTCCTTTTTCCTTGTTTTTTTTTTCTTTCTTCTTCCCCCGTTTTCGTCCGCTTCGCTTTTTAGCCCGCTTAAAACATCGACGCGCACAGGCCTCGTATATCATCGTGATTTCAGCCAGCCGAAAGCACATGCACTTCCTCCAGGATCTCGCTCAGCTGCAGCTCAAATTTCAATAAGGCTTCATTCCCGCATACATCGCCTCGTTTCTTTTCTGCTTCGCCAAGAAAGAAGTCACGCTGCTTTGACTAGCATCGCGATAAAATATCGGTCGTATAAGAATGTAGAAACGTAGGATACTATTAAGTACGACCGACGACGTGTTTCGCTTCTGCTTAATGGCATGCACTGGTTGTAGTCAAGCATGGCGATCTTTTTGATAAGTTTGCAAAAAATTCGGCGCGATCATCGTGTTATATAGAACCAGCGAACAGAGCTGGAGCATGAGCCGGCCGATCCAGTTGGCCTTGAACCGGACGGAGGTCACTCATAAAGGAAAGGAATTGGATATATTTATCGGTGTCACAAAGAGGAACTCGCGTGCATTTCCTTCCAGACGGGAAACGACTTACAATTAGGAGATACATAGTTTCTGTTCACTCTGTCGCCAAGGCAACGCGAGGCTGTTGCGATCACGTCTGCGTGATATTATTTTTCTGGTGAGTCGTCCAGCTTCAAGTTCGCGTGTTTTTCTGTGAAATCAGGTGAGAATCAGTGTGATCAAGGAAGACAGGATCAGAATGTGGCGTGATCCACCAGGAGGGGGGTGTAATATACCCACCTATCTAACGACGATGTTTCTACTGGCTCTTCTGGCATTGACGAACGGTGAGTCAACTAGCTTTAAAAATATACATATGTCGCAGTAGCAATGATAAGCGATGACCATGAGCCGTGATATTTCTTCCTTCGAATGAAATTGATCTTTATCTCGATCTCTCTCTCGTAACAATATCTTGATTCGCAAGGAAGCGGTTGAGTTATTAAGAGTAAAGTAATGAGTCGAAAGAATGCGTCACTGCGTTCCAATCTTGTCTATCTAATCGTATTCGCATCAAGCACGTATGACAGGATGCAAGCCGTGAGGTCAGCAGCTGATGCGGTAATTTATCTTTCGTTTAGCAATCTTCGGGATAACACGTTCTCTGAACGTGCACGATCAATAGGAGGATTAATCATAGCGAGACTGGTGAATTTTGCAGCTACTATCAACGTCGCGAGTCCCTAAGATACTGCAATGCGATTTTGCGACGAAAGTTTTTTGATCTCCTTTGAAAGGACACGTTGGGAGACAAAAAACAGCCTGCTTGACTCGTTTCTCTCGAATAGTTTCAACATAGTAAAATATTCAGTAGAATCACAGAATGTAGAATCATGTCCGTATTTTGCGTAAATCTTTAGGTTCTGTGTGATTCGTGGTACAATTTCATCGGCTGGCGAGGAGGGCGGATGAGAAACCAGTTAGACGGTAGTCGATGCAATCTCGCGTTGCTTCATTTCGCATCCGTCAGCTCGTGAAAGGTCCACGAGAGGCGTAGGTAGGTAGAAACGGAGCACGGACTGCAGCTGCCGAAGAAAAGATCAAGAGAGAGGGGAGAAGGAGGAAACCAAGGGAAAGGAACAGCTGCTGTTCCCAGAACCGACGGCTGTGTCTGAAAGAGAATCGTAGCTTGCCTGAGCACCGTTCCCCGCCAGGTGAATCTTTTGATTTTGCGCCCGTCATACTCCCAACACGAGGCGTCTTTGCGATGATTCGACAGACGGTGGAAGATACTTTCCAATAAAGCATAAAGAAGTAGAGATGTAACGGCGGAATATATGTGTACAAAAACCACGTCGTACCGCAAGGAAAGAAATGTTCGCTGTTACGAGCAAGAGAGTCGCTGAGTAGGTTTAAAATTAAATCAGAATGAAATGAAGCAAAGCGATGGAAAACTCGTACTTGATCTGAAAATTGCACGCTCGAATACCTTCGCATTTCTAATGGCGAAGGGAATATTTTCGTCGACGTGACCCTTGTCGCTTTAAACGATCTGCGGATTGTTCACCAGCGACACACTTATGGGCGATAAGTTATCGCCACTCGACCTCGCGCTTATATACCATCACGGTGAATTGTGAAACGAGGACTTGAAGAAAAAGAGGAGAGACGCGTTTTTTGGCTGCTGGTGTGCGGTGGTTGACTCGGAGCTTTTCAAAAGCCTTTTATTCGATTGTTATGGCTGTCACGATCTTACGAGCTCCAACGCACACGCGTGGAAGCGTAGGCGCGTGAGTCACACGCGCATCATTTCCATCGTGTGAACGAACAACACACCGTCACGTTATAGCCGCATACAAGCGCGTATCTTTGCTGGAAATATATTCTCGATGCAGGGTATCCGGGCGTCTCAAAGCTTGCCTATATATGTATGTACATATAGATTACAGAGCGGTTATCGACCGGTAAGGATCTCGTCTGTGATACTTTGATCGTAAGCGCGTAACGCTGGAACTTAACGAAAAATGCTTTTACACCGGGATTTTACCAGGTCACCGATCAATCCTTCTTCTCGCCTGCTTGCGACCGTGTTTTCTTAATGACCAAACAGTTCATTCAACGGCCTATCCGATGCTTGTTTGAAATTATTGCGTTTCTTCCGTGTTTAAATTTACTTTATACAACGATGACGGCTGCAGGGATGTAATTAGATTGGCACAATACACAAGCGGGAGCAAGGAACGATGCGAGAATAGATGGACTTCGAAGCCATGCAAGACCTGGGAAAACAGAAAGGAGCGGAGGGGATACGTGCGCTAAGATTCGATACGACGAAACTTCGGAACACCTGTTCCTCGTACCTGCGCACCTCTTGTCGTTCGCCTGGCCGGCGCAGCGTACGCTTCGCTAACCGGTTCTTCGTGACTCGGATTTTACAACGTGCTGCGTTTATCCGTTCTCGCCTTGTAACCGTGCGTTATAAACCGGTAGACAGTTACGCACCACGAAAGTGGAACAAGGGACTCTTGTATAATCGTAAACACGCGGAAACTCGCATCGATGCTGGAGATAGCCAGAAAGCAAATCACCAGAACACTTTCGTTGGTGCGAGAAAATTTGTAACCTAGTCTAAAACCGAATCTTATCTTAATCGTTGGCACGATACCGATCTTTACCATTGATCGTTTTCGATCGTGACCACTCTCGTCGATGCACGTCGATGAAATCGGGATCTCTGCGACGGAAAAGGAATCACGCATTGCCGTCTCCCTTATGGTCACGTGACGTTGATAGCATATTATTCAATAGCAGACCGGCAACCTGTTGTTTGCTGCAATTGGCAACGCGCCAATTGAACGTGGGTGTCGCGTATCCTGGCGGAGGCCGATGATAAGCAAGGCTGAAAGACACGCAAATTAAAGTTCCTTTTGTCAGTGACTGTTTCGATTAATTGATCTTCCGATATCGTTGCATCTGCTTTGTTGCATAGTGAATGATAGCCTCTCGAAGAAACTGAGAGAACGATCGAAATTGTTGGTGCATTCTCTTGATAAAGCAGGCGGTTCTTTCTGTTTCCGTAGTGGCTTGCGCTGAGGATGAATCCATGGGACCAGTATTCGTTAAGGAACCACCAAACCGAGTTGACTTCTCTAACGGAACCGGAGCTGTTGTCGAATGCCAGGCCAGAGGAAACCCCCAACCGGATATCATTTGGGTTCGTGCTGACGGAAGTGCTGTTGGAGACGTTCCTGGACTCAGACAGGTGCTTCCCTTTCTTTTCAAGCAAATTACTAGAATTTCCATATTTTTTCTTTGCCTTTTTTGTACCATCTTTCAATTTCATCGAGAGCGATTGACTTCCCACTATCGAATGCTTGGACACCTACGTGTTATGCGTTTACGTTACCGATGCAACGAACCATCTTACGTCAGTCGTTCGACGATTAAGAAGGTCGAATTAATTGTCGCCTTATTAGATTGTTTTTTCGTAAATGAAAAAATCTTGTGTCAGGTCTTACCGAACGGAAACTTGGTCTTCCCTCCTTTCCGCGCCGAGGATTATCGTCAAGAAGTTCATGCTCAGGTCTACAGCTGTTTGGCGCGTTCCCCAGCAGGTTCAGTTCACAGCCGAGATGTTAACGTGAGAGCCGGTAAGTAGTTATCCTCTTCCATTCCAAAATTACACGGGAACCCTCGCCGTCGCCTGGCCATCTGTTATTCTTTTAGTTTTAACGGAATAACGCAGTGTACAAAGTTGGGTCAAATTTTGATGGACTACGAAGTAAAAGTAAAAGGCGTCTTGCCGTTGTCAAACTGTAAGAAAAGAGATTTATAGATCAGTATTATTATAAGATTGCTTTTTTTAAAAATGTTATACGAATTAATTTTATCAGATTAATTATAGAAGTTATTTAAGTTTTGAAGATGACAGTGGTACGACGTTAAAGATAGGCCAGGCACGGAGACTTAAAACGTTTTCTTTACAGCTGTTTCGAACAGCGAACGATCGAGTACCTACATAATTTGGTACATTTTTGGGTCAGTATTGCGCGTTTATCTATCGCGACACGTATGGTGAGCATACTGCATCAGTGGCAATTATCGCCGTTTCCTCCAACGATCAGGCAAAATTAGAGCAGGGCTTCCACGACGAGTAATCGCTGCCGCCGCCGTTGTTCGCAAGAACGCTCGCCGCTCATCGGTTTCTGGTCTGGTACTCGAACGGAAATCTATAATTAGCGAGACCATTTCGTTTCGGCATTTCCGCTTGAAATTCTCGAAAATATTGCACAAATTTTTAATCGCTCATCGGACGCTGTAATTCGTGCGGACGTGCATCGTTGACCCAGTTGCACGATCCAATTGAAAGGGCTCGAGTGCCAAAACTCTTGAGTACGAAATATTGGAAATGAGAAACGGAGACCGAAGAGCGGCGTTCGCTCGCGATTTTCGACCGCGAGTTCTTTATTTTTTTTAAAAACGACGAAATCGCAGTGGTGGCGCAGTATTACGACACGGACGTCAACAAGGAGTACGCGATCCGTGGGAACAGTGCCATTTTGAAGTGTGTTGTTCCGTCCTTTGTCGCCGATTTCGTCAAGGTTCTGTCCTGGCATACCGATCAGGGAGAGGAATTCGTACCTGGCGATGATTACGGTAGTCCTCGTGTTATTCGATCGAATCTAACGTTTAAGCCGGTCGTCTCGTCGTTCTTTCGAGCAGATCTACCACCCTCTCTATACGCAGTGAAACCCATGTAACGCATCTAACGAATGTACAAGGAAACGTCAGACGTCGCGTCGAATGATCGCGTGCCTGACGTTTATCGAAGCAATTATCAACGGCAAGCAGCTATCCGCGAATCCATAGAAAATAGAGCAATGGACCGAAAGCGTAGGTCAATCGCTCTCTGCTCGCATAATCAATGTATATGCACGCGAGAACATCGTCGACCGATCTCGTTAACGTTCTTTCCAGCTCGTTATTTCTACCGGGGAGCGTGCTGGCCCAAATAATTGGAGCACATCGTCGACGTGGACGTGGACGTCAGACGTTCCTCCCTCACCCTTCTCTCTACCTCTGGTTTCGCGCTCTCTCTGTTTAGCTTTCTCCTCCCGTGTCTGTCTCGTCTACTCGCGTGCTCGCACATGCGTAGAAACGGGCGTACACACACTACACACGGGCACACACAGCCACAAAGTCAAAGTGCACCGATCGTTTGCCGACGCGACGTGTCGACGTACTTCTCCTGGATGCAAGCTTCTCTAAGCTCTCTCGCGGCTGCGGTGTAAGATGCGACCTAACGAATCGATCTGCTCGGCGAGAGACGACGACGACGACGTCGACGAATACGTCACTGCGAAAGCTGTCGTCAACGTCGTGCGTCTCAACGTTGTTATTCGTTACGGAGTAATCTCGTTTCGCTCGCCCATGTTCTCCATATGTCGTCGTACTTGGCCGAAAACCACATCGACGACGAGCGTACACTGGTTTCCAGGGAACAATGAGATCGATAATGTTATGGTTCATTTCAGATTTCATTGCATAGTCCGTGCATGTGTAGATAATCGCCTCGAGTGCGTGGAAGAATCGCGCGAGCGGACGCGCATCGCTTACAACGCGGCTGATTATCGCCACTTCCGTTTATTGTAGTTGTACACCAGTATTATCAGTCCGAAGTAAACAACGAGTACGTGATACGCGGCAACGCGGCTATACTCAAGTGCAGCATACCGAGCTTCGTCGCGGAGTTCGTTCAAGTAGTCGGCTGGCAGGACGATCAAGGAAACTCTTTTAATCCGGACGAGAAGAACGGTAGGGCTTTGGGGATAGGCTTTAAAAGGGATGATGAAAGAAAGCCGGCAGCGAGTTACGTTTGTCAACGTCGTATGATACGGAGTTCGATTGTAATCAGTGTAAACGAGAACGGTCCGGCAGATCTGTTAACATTGTTATGCTAATAATCATATAGTGCGCTACTATTTTCTCTAGTCGTGACTCAGTACTACGAAGCGGAGGTCGTGTCCGAATACGTAATACGCGGAAACGCAGCCATTGTGAAGTGCACCATACCGAGCTTCGTCGCGGAATTCGTGTCGGTTGACTCTTGGGTGGGAAGCGACGGTTCGACCTTCAGACCAACCAACGACTACGGTACTACGTTCATCGTCCTTGTCCTTTTTTCTGTTTCCTTTGTCGTAGCTCTCCTTCTGTTTTTGTCCGAATCGTCCGGACTGGGTCCCTCGAGTTTTTTTCTCTTCCTCGGGCGTTCCGTTTCCCGACAAACTTGGTAAAAGTTCAAAGTGGCACGTGGTAACGACTGGTTTCCGGCGCGGTCCAGTCTGGCGGCAGTTGAACGGCGGCGGCAACGCGACGAGGGTTAATGAACCATCCGCTGGGGCTCTCACGCCGGCATTATATAGCTCTCCTAAGAAAATAAACCAACTCGATTACCAAGCGCCAGCCGCTCGAGAATCGCGCGAATATATGTCGCTTAATCGAGCTAAACATTTAATCGACTCGTCCAATTTCATTTCTCGAGCGAAATCCTAGGCTCGCGAATCAACTACGAGCGTTCGCGTAAATCGTCCGAGCTCTTTCGTCAGCAGCCTGTTTTCCATGCAGTCGTTACGCAGCCGTATCAGCCAGAAATTCTCACGGAGTACGTGATCAGGGGAAACAGCGCGATCTTGAAGTGCAGCATCCCAAGTTACATCGCGGAGTTCGTTACGGTCGAGGCGTGGATCAGGGAGGACGGAGAGGTGTATATTCCGGAGGATCCTGCTGTCGGCCAGGGTATTACGGGGGTTCGATTCTACCCAGGCTTATTTAGACACGCCTCACGGTAAATCTGTTCCTTCCTGTTAAGGCGACACGTCGTATCTCGACTAATCCATTGAATTTAATTTTATGCGAACTTCGAGGTATCGGTTGCTCGAAAATTGCCACGGTCGTATCGACTCGATCGCAAAACTGGCAAGTGCCTGAATTTTACTTTCAACCGTACAGAACTGGATCAGGTGGTAGATACCATGAGACGTGTCGTTGAATTCAGCGAATTTACGTGATCGAGTAAGCCAAAGCGTGTGTCTGTGTTGTTTCTGCGATTCACGTATATCGTACAATCTGTATACCTATACGATCGTTGATCACGCATCCTGGTGTGCCCGCGCGGGCAGTCGTTTCGCAGTTCTACGTCACCGAGGCCGAGAACGAGTACGTGATACGAGCAAACAGCGCGATCATGAAATGCAAAATACCGAGTTTCGTGTCGGAGTTCGTTCAGGTGGATCAATGGGTAGCCAACGATGGAACGATTTACACGGTCGGAGATGATTACGGTAGGCGGAGACGGTGTGATCTCGTTACTGTACTAACCTACGAACCAGGGAGACGGGCTTCCGTTTCTCCCCCTCGCTCCAATTTCAACGTTTCATTTCCTTTTCCCGAACGAACGAATTCCGATGGGACGAAAGGGAAGCGGGACACGACACGAATACAATCCCGTTGCCACTTTAGTATTCTGTGTTTTACGGGTTTCATGTGTCGGGTTCACGTTCTCTGGGTTGATACGCGTTGCAGTGGTCCAGCAATTCTACGAGACGAGGGTCATCGACGAGTTCGTCTTGCGCGGAAACACGGCAACCTTGAAGTGTCTCGTACCCAGCTTTGTGGCAGATTTCGTAGACGTGATCGAGTGGTTGGCTGTCGAGGATGGATCCACGTACTCCGCGAACAGCCAAGAAGAAAAGGGTACTTCTCTCGTCTCGATTACGGAGAGCATATTTAGCGAGAGCAGGCGATGAGCACCGTGGTTTTTCTCGATCGTGCAAAAGACTGGTTCTATCTTTCTGACTACTTTTTATTATACAATTTCGAAAGAAATCCATATCCGTATCCGTGTTCGTTAATTTCGTTTATCTTCCTGTCCCCTTTCGAGCGGATGTAAACGATCGACACGGTTCGGTCCAGTTTGTTTCGTTGCTTTTGACCAAAGAAGTGGTCTTCGCATTACGATCAACTCGATTTACTGCTTACGCTCGATTCACCGACCCGACGCGAGTCCTGACGGCGTTTTAATGGAATTAATAAATGGAATTACCAGCGTGCTCATCCCTCTTGCGGAGGACAGGCGGCTCGAGCGTGCTAGAACGCTTTGACGGCGTCACGTTGGCTCTCGTTGCCGTCCGCTCTCAGGGTATACCAGCGTATGCAGAATACAGTAATACCTACAGGATGCACTCGAAGAGTGCACGGGAGAAAGGAGAGAAATGGTTGCCTGTGATGATAGAGTGGAACGCGTGCAATTTGCTCTCGCCTATGAAAAGTTTGCCCTTTCTGACGCGGCCGACGCAAACGGAGTACGGAGGCAGAGCGTGCGGCTGGCAGTGGCCTCGTTACCCACCGCGATCCAACGGATTAGGTTAAGTCAGATTAATCGAGCCTGTCGCTCGCAAATTAAACGCGACCGCGAACAGGACGATCCACTTTCGTTCGGCTAACGATCGAACACGAACGGCAGTACGCGCGCCGCGACCTAATGAAATTTATTTCACGGTCGGTGGCTGAGCGTGTCGATGAGAGAATAACCCAAGCGACAGTCGATCGAATTAAATTTTCGCGTTTCCATCGAGACGATCGAGCTCTCTCTAGCCTCGTTCTCGACAGCGCAGATTTCTAGGACTATAGTACTTTACGTTTCGTCACACCGCATCGACGTCGCTCTATTCGCGATTAAGCTTCATGACATAGTTCCTGGAAATATTCTCCTTCAAATATTTGTTGATGAATGAACGAGCGCGCCTCGAGTGAGAGACGGTTAGAAAACGGGACGGTCGCTCGGCCCCGTTCGTGATTTCGGATTAGATTAAGCCCGAACTAATCAAACCGACGCACGAGGAAATTGATGTCCGCTGGCTAGCCTAATTTCCGTCAGTGGAAAGAGAGCGTCGCTGCTCACGATGTGACGATGTTTTGTACGGTAAACTCCCGTTTGTGGAGAGCCAGCCTCGCGGTTCATTGAAATTTTAATCGGTCGGATCAAAGCCCATCCGTCCATCGACTATTCAGTACGTCGACGAGCTATCCTCTTGTGTTTTTCTTTCTCTCTGTTCCGTTTTTATTGCAGTGGTCGCCCAATACTTTGAAGTTCAGGTTTACGATCAGTTCGCGATACGCGGCAACGCGGCGATTTTCAAGTGTCAGGTTCCCTCGTTCGTCGCCGACCACGTGGACGTAGTAGGATGGATCGATTCGGCCGGCGGCAGTTACATAGCCGAGGGACAATCATACGGTATCAATCAACATGGATAGATGGAGAAAGAGAGAGATTCTGTACAGCGCGAGATCGTTGCTCCGCTTTCGCGCTGATCAGAGATCGACTGATTCGTTCCTTTGCTTCTGCGTGGGCGTGGGCGTTCGTTCTTCGATTCGTGCGTACTATGCTATATGGTTCGAGTGGAGAGATCGATCGATCGAGTTTCAGCCGTTAATGTTCTCGGATTACCGTAATTGCTTATACACAGTTGGGAAAATGTACGGGTAGCAGAATCGAGGAAAAAAGAGAACTCGTCGAGCAGTTAAATCACCGCTGTCCAAATCGTGTCTGTACTCCGTTTACTCCAATCGCTCCGCTAATCGATTAATTGCTCCGCTCGGCCGATTCTCCTTCTCCGTACGGTTTTAAGAGGCCGTAACGTCGCACGAATTACCGAACGCTCATCGCAACGATCGATCGCATCACGGATACGAGGCTGTATGTAGATGTGCGGCTTATGGTAAAACCGGAAACCGGTGTCTGGTTGCAGTTGTCGGGCAGCGGTATGCAGTGAACGTGATGGACGAACACGTCCTTCGGGGGAACGCCGCAATTATCAAGTGTCACATACCGAGCTTCGTCGCCGAATTCGTCGAGGTTGACTCTTGGATCGAAGACGAGAAAACTGAAATATACCCTAGCACCGATTACGGTACACACGCACACTTTCATGGGTACACACACGCAGTTTCATCTTAACCATGAATGAAAAGAAGGGGAAAAAAAGAACGATAGAAGGTTTTCATTCTCTTTCATCCACGCTTTACGACCGCGCGTTGCGAGACTTTCCTTTTTTTTCGCGGACGAAACGTCGGTAACGCGTGGGTTCGCTCGCGTACGCTCCATTTAGTCGTACAGACTGCGAAAAGAGTGAAAAGGTCGTACGATCGTTTCCATTCATAATCGCGCGAAGGACGCGGCCGTGGCGCGACGAACCAATGTTTCAAGGATTCCCGCGGGCATCGACCGGATCACCGAGTAATAACGAGCGACGTCCTTTGCGATCCTGCGTTCTGTTGGAGCAGGAACCGCTCGATTCGTACGCAATCAAAGGAGACACGCAACAGGTACGATCGGCATTGCGCATCGCGATCGCGAGACCGGAAATCGGCCACCACGATTGCAGGTTGCGGTGGATCACGAGTTAAGAAACAGGATGCGTCGTGGCGCCACGAGCAAATAAATAAGTAGGCAGAGAGATCGTTTCTCCGTGGCGATAACAGCGTCGTGTTTTTTCTAAAAAATGAAAAAAAAAAAAATAGAAAGGGATAACGTGTTCGTTCTATCGGCCTCCACTCGAATGTTGTATCGCGTCCTAGAGGACGAACCGGCGACAGAAATGCGTTTGACGTACGATGAAATCGTCCGACAGCCCGGATGCCCCTCGTTTCGGAAAGTAAACGCCGAACTATTCTTGAACTGTTCGTACGACGTTGACTGCCGCTGCTCGCGCTGTCCCAGACTCCCCTCCTTTTTCCAAATTCTTATTCACGGCACCACTGTATCTCACGAACCTTCCTTTCCCTGTGTGACTACTCTAGAGTACATGGCTATGGTTTTTATTGCTTGTAGTATTACAGTAGTCGATTGCATGCATCGGGCTCGTTCGTTCGTGATTATTCTGTAAGCCGGAAGTCATCGAGAGGAACGCAACGTGAATGTAATTCTTTACGAGGTATTTAACTCGACGAAGCCTAACAGAGTAAGATTACGAATTGAGTATCTTAAATGGCTTCGATTTTTAATCCCTTTGAACATTCTTTATCTTGATTTAAATGTGTTATTTTACTATTTATGTCCGATGGATAAAGTTAAAGGTAGCTTCTCCGGATTAAACGGAAATACTAAACGGAAATATTAACGGAAATATAACTACTAACGGAAATATTAAAGGGAATACCGTAGAAGCGACGGTATATCAATAAATCTGATGGCATGTTCTTACAACACGTTTCACGGACATGCCAGGGGCTGGGAAGAATGCAAACTCGATATTCCCTCGTCCGTTGTTTGACGAACGGGCCTGAATCTATGGCTTGAATCGCCCAACGATTCGTCGAACGGTGAAAGCACGAGATAGATAAAGAGTCGGTCGCTATTCAACGTTCAACGAACTTGGCCAAGGTAGCAAAATGTAGTAGAGTGCATGCGGGCCAATGTATTAATCAAGACGGCATTGTACTGGTCGATATACACGGCTACGTGTGTGTCTGTGTCAGACGAGTACCGTGTGGTCGTTGGGATAATTGAATATTTCTGATTGCCAGACCCATATCGGTACGAACTTTATATACTACCGAGCGTAAAATGTCGTCCAGTTCGATTAAATTGTTCCAATAGAGCCGATACTGGCCGGAACGTTCTTTCCGATAAGTCAATTATCCCTGGTTAGAAAGTTGCACCGGACGAATCAACGCCGAGAAATAATCTATCTACTTTGCTTCGTGACTCGGTCACTCGAACAGATGGAAAATACCTAGTACTGCCTTCTGGAGAACTTCACATTCGCGATGTCGGACCCGAAGACGGATACAAGACCTATCAATGCCGCACCAAGCATAGACTCACCGGAGAAACAAGACTGTCTGCCACCAAGGGACGTCTCGTCATTACCGGTAAGTGACGATCATAAGAAACGATCAGTTTCAACTTTGTTGAAATCACGATTCTGATTTATTACATCGTCCTTTCTTCTTTATACTCTTCGAAGCGTAATAAACGCAGAGTTATATTATCGCATAGCGTGTAAATACTTGTATATGTTTTTTAAAACAGTGAAAATCAGAATCGTGTTTCTAGTTTCGAACCTGGACGGTAATCGCGTGCGTGCACAAGAGTGGAATAATTGTCATTCCTCTCGCGATGAAGTTAAACGACGATTTAAACGTTTTCAATTTTCCTCTTTCTTCTCTCTTTCTATTTGTTTTTTTTTTTTTTTTTACAACAGTTGCTTGGTTTAGAAATTTACCGTCACACGAGATAAACGCGAGCATGTAAACGAGGACTCTTTTGCGATGTAAATAGTCCCCGCGAACGCGGTACCGAATTCGTGTTGCAGGTCGGACTTTAACTACTCTTTTATCGCGCGAACTATGGCGTTCCGGGAAAGTATTGTCTGGGTTCGAAACTGTTTACCGAGGCAATTGATTTTCCCCGAAGCAGAGTGAACAGTCCGAGCGTTTAGCCAGACCGTGCGATTAAGTAATCGAGTATCTATATATTTAATACCCAAGTATCTTGGAAAATCAATTACCTTCGGCTGAAGTAGCCACGTCGATGTACGTGTTATTTTTTAAGCCAGCCAGCTTGATCGAATTATCAATGAACGTAAAATCAAATTTGAAATTTCGTTTCGTATCGTCGGTGAAATTGAAAACACGTCGTTGTTTTAAAATAGATGTAAATAGAAGAAAGAAGGTAGTGATATTTTGTACGAGATCAAGCTTGTTGGAAAACCTGAATGCTGGGACAGGGTACCCCTGCGGGCACGCGCCACCGCCCGCCCATAATTTGACTCTTGGCATGATCGGTTTCGATGAATTTTGAAAAGAACGGAAGAAAAGAAAGAAAGAGAAAAAAAAGTAAAGAAACTGAGTAAAATTCTTCCGACGCTTTGCGGCGCCCTCACGCGATTTCCGGGCTCTGTCCTTCGCTCTCGCGTGGTAAGTCAAACGTCACTCTATAAGTCTAATATTTCACACGAAATGAAACGCTCTAGACGCTAACACGTGGAATAGATGTGATGCTCAATGCAGCTGTCAGCTTTCACCATTCTTCACTTTGTTCGTTCGTATCGAACGATGTAAGTACGTAACGTCTCGTGTCACGAGTGTTCTATCGCTTTTGGAACATCGTATGAAGAACTATCTTTTTCTTGGAAGCAAATCAGACAGACACACAGCTTCGTTGGGTACAGAGCTATTCTATTGTCAAAGCAATCGGTCAACGATGGCAGGTGAATCCTCCTGTCGATACGATGCGATTCCATCGAGTCTGAGTCGCATAGTGTACCGTGCAAATAACGACGGCCAAGAGATGCGGTAACGAGAATCACAATGACGACAAAGGGTCCGAGCAGGGGGGCCCACGCGCCGCAAAGACGGCTCCACACAGTCATAGCGTTTTCGTTGTGAAACAGAACCCGTGGGGAGCGTACGGCCAAAGTTTCCTTCGATGGACAACATTAACGGACTTTCCACGGAATCGAAAAGCAATTTACCGCTTCTCTGCCCTGCCCAAGGATTCCCGGTACCGGTTTATAGGTACGATATATCTCTGATCACCGATACGAGATACATGCATTAGCATGATCGAAAAAAAGGGAACTCGAACTGCGTAGGCAAAACTAGAAGCATTGAAAAAAAAAGACGAGAGAAAAGTAGGCTGTTGAACGATGCCTGTGAACGATTACCGGAGCTAGACATTCGATAGGAAGCTTTCGTCCATTGAAACGATTATTCGTCTTCTACTAACGCGTCGACGAGGAAAGGATGGTTTTTGAAACGACCCTGTATCCCTCGGGGGTTCCCCGTTCCACGTGCAGACAGGAGAAATTATCTGAATCGTTATTCGCGTGCCCTTCAGAACCGGTAGGCAGTGTCCGCCCAAAGATTCCTTCAACGGACGATATACGTGGATTCAGGACGGTGCTGAACGGAAGTCAAGCTTTGATTTGCCCTGCACAGGGGTTCCCCGTTCCCTTAAACAGGTAGACAATTAATTAAAAAAGAAAGAAGGCAAAATGTTACGCGATATTTGGAAAGCGACGTTGCTGTTTAATTGCATAATCAGAGCCAGTTGGAAGCGTGAGGCCGAAATTCCCGACCATCGACGACTCCAGGAGTTTCCGCACAACTATCGACGGCTCTGTAACCCTTCTTTGCCCCGCACAGGGGTATCCTGTCCTGGTTTTCAAGTAAGTTTCGTCTCGTCACGATCGATATCGTGTTCTGTGTCTTTCTCGCACCTTTCCCGGATACTCGAACGTAGAACCGGTGGGGAGCGTCCGACCGAAATTTCCATCTGTGAGCAACATAAACGGTCTGACTGTCGTCACCGATGGAACGCTGCCTCTCCTCTGTCCCGCGCAGGGGTTTCCGGTACCAAGTTATAGGTATGCCTTCGAATTAAAATAGAAGAACGTGGCAAGTTCGAGGAGAGTTTTTCCCAGTGAACATTTCTAGAACTCGTTGACTGCTGGAGATAAGACGCGAGAAACGATCGCTAAAATAATTGTGTCGTAGCTCTCATATAGGAGTTTGAACTGTCAACTGCTATTTTAGAAAGAAGATATCGATCGAGCAATCTCGTTTGTCTCACGGCGTTCTTTCTTCTCTATTTTCTCTTCAATCTCATGTTTTCTTCAACTGTTTACAAAGTTCTTTTAAAAATGGGCGTGTCACACTTCCCCTGGTCCTGGTATTTTCTCGCGATCGTTCAAGTCCGCCCAGGGGTTCCCAATCCCACGTGTTATCACACGCGAGTTCACGCCGCGTGTACACTATATGGTAACATTCAGAGCCGGTGGGCAGCGTGAGACCGAAATTTCCGACGATCGATGACACCAGAGGATTCCGTACGATGAAAGACGGCTCGGTGACGTTGCAGTGTGCCGCCCAAGGGTTCCCTGTCCCGGTACACAAGTAAGTTGGCGACCGATTCGCGAGCTACGTGGACGCAGCGTGGTAAAATTTCGCTGTGTTTTTTCCTTTCGACGATGTTTCGCAGAGCCCGTGGCGAGTGCCCGGCCGAAACTCTCCAGCACGATCAACTTAATCGGACTCACGACGAGGACGAACGGAAGCTTGCCGCTTTTCTGCCCCGCGCAAGGATTCCCCCTCCCGTCTTATAGGTAGGGAGTTTGTTGTTAAGTTTTCGAGATGCGAAATGGTCGAGGCGAATCTGGGTTTGCCCGGCTTCTGAGAGCTTCTCTCATTCAATAGTTTCTAGGACGCTTTATCTTTGTTGCGTCGAGATCAAAGGACAAGTGGCTGTGTTAAATAACCGATGTTAATCCACGATTGAAGGGGCAGCGATAAATTATAGCGCAACGGTTGCGCGGCCAAACGCCGTTTCTACTTTCGATAACTTTTCCCGTCTCGACAAACACGATCCTTATGTTTCCCCCGATGCGGTGGGTTCCCTGTCCCCGTTTCCGTGCACATGAAACGTCGACGCGTTATCAACGTTTGTTACGTGCTTCTTCCCCTTGGGATTGCAGAACCCGTGGGGAGCGTACGACCCAAGTTTCCGACGATGGATAATTCTCGTGGATTCGTCTCGACCGTCGAACGCGCTCTGACTCTCCTGTGCCCTGCTCAAGGATTTCCAGTTCCTTCGCATAGGTGGGATAAGGTCGCGGAATTGTCTCATAGATATATCGTCGTAAATGTCGTTTTATATAGAGATACAGAGATCAAGAACGTCGAAGAAATTCAGGTGTGACGGTCGATTGCCCTGTCCCGGCGTTCCACGCAACGAAGAGAATCGACTCAACGATCGTGTTTGTAGCGAAGGTATTTTCTCGTAGAACCGGTGGCCAGCACGAAACCGAAGTTCCCGATGACGGAGAACTCGCGCACGTACACGGTTCACTGCGACCAGCCGCTCACTTTGATGTGTCCAGCTCAGGCGTTCCCCGTTCCAGCCTTCAGGTATAGAAACTTTGGAATTTCCAAGGCGTCGGTCGGTTGAACACGTACGCGAATCGATGCGCGGCTCGATATCAAAGAAATAATCCAGATGAAAAATAACGCGATAAACGACGCGATCATTTGCCCGGTTCGTATGGACGTATCCTCCGTCATATTTTTCTTGGTATCTCCCTTAGAGCCTGTTGCCAGCACTCGACCGAAATTTCCGTCGTTGGCGGACTCGCAAGCGTTCAAAATGGTTCTCGGTGGTGCGATGACGTTGCTGTGTCCTGCCCAAGGGTTTCCCGTTCCGTCGTACAGGTAACAGCCCCTGTTCTCTGTCTTGGCTCTCATCTCGCGAATCGTTTGACTTTTTTCATCAGAGCCAGCATCAAGCACGCGTCCACAATTATCTGGTCCAAGCGATCTTCAACGATTCAGCGCCTCTTCGCTAAAAAGCGTCACCCTTTTGTGTCCAGCTCAAGGATTTCCAGTCCCGATCTATAGGTAGGCAGCGAAACAGTTCTCACGATCGGAGAAAAATGAGAGCTTCTCGTAACTTTGATAAGCTTTCGATTCGTTTCAATAGATGCTCCATTCAGAGATCGGCGACTTTTTTTTAGGAGGAAGGCACGTATGAACGTGGGTCCGTGAAAAGAACTAGCTTGCTCTATAGTAAAAAGGGGGAGTCCCTATTCCAGCATGTTCAAAGACACTCTTCATAACTTCCCCTTTACACACGACCTCTCCGTATCACGGTCTCGCGTTCTGTTTTTAGAACCCGCGTCGAGCAGCAAGCCACAGTTTCCATCTGTGAACGACGTCGGATTACGAGTAACGAAAGGCACAGGCTTCTCGTTGCTTTGTTCTGCACAGGCGTTTCCAGTTGCCACGTTTAGGTAGGTCGATATATCTGTCGAGCGTGCACGCTTCCACGCGGCACGAAGAAAAATAGACGACGTCTCGTCGTTTTCTTCCTCTCTTCCGTCTGCCGTCTCACCCTGTCCCAGTATATTAGACACGTTGACGAAATGGAATCCGTGGATTCCGCGTAAGTCCTCTCGAGAACGAGAACAAGAAAGTTGGAACGATATTCGCGACCGAGCAACAAGATCCACGAAGTCTTCACTCTTCGAGTTTAAACCACTTTTTCCAAGAGGTTATCCCTTTTTCTAGAACCAGTCGGTTTCGCGAAGCCAAAGTTCTCGATGATCGACAAGAGCCGAACGTTCGAGATCCTGGAAGCTCAGAGCGTAACGTTGCAGTGTCCCGCTCAGGCGTATCCTGTCCCAGTCCTCAAGTAAGTCCACGAAGAAGAAGCGTAGGGATCACCGTCGCACTCTAAAGATCGGCTTGTTTCTCGTGTGATCCGCAGAACCGTTATCGAGCTCGAAACCTAAATTAACCGCCCTGGACGTGAAATCGACGAACCCTAGCACGATGCTGGGTACCATTGCCACCTTACTGTGTCCCGTTCAAGGATTCCCAGTGCCAGCATTCAGGTAAAACGTACGAGAAACTCCTGGTTTGTTTTTCCGCAACGTTCGAAGCGACCCTCGTGACGGCAGGTAACGCTAGAACAACTAGTCCTCCTTGAAAACAACGAGCAGCCAATGAGCACTCTTTGTCTCACAGTAGAGCGGTTCTTCCATCACGTGAATAGTTTAATCGATATCGCCTTTCGCTTGCTCGTTCTTTTCCGTCGATTCGATGATATCGCGATTCAATTGGCTGAATGTGCCAGTCAATTACCAGGAACAATTAGCGCGATGGTTGTCAGGACCCTGTCCCAGTGGCATAGAGCGGACGGTGATTCGTTTCTTCTCGTAGAGCCGGTGGCCAGCACGAAGCCGAAATTTCCGATGACGGAGAATTCGCGCACATATACCACCTACACGGTGCGACGCGAGCTGCCTTTGACTTTGCCTTGTCCGGCACAGGCGTTCCCCGTTCCGGTCTTCAGGTACGCGTAAAGTTGCGCTTTCATCTGGTCGAAGCATCGATTTCAGTGTACGTTTCTATCGTAAATAGGACAAGTACTTTGCTTCCTATCGAAGAGTCGAGTGAAGATTGAACGCAAGAAGATAGACGATAGCTCGCAAACGTTCACCGAATAGATCTCTGTTTGTCTTTTACTCGAGCCGAGGGGATACCCAGTCTCAGTGTCAGGGAATCGAACCACCTGTCGTTCAGCCGTATACAGCTAACCGCTCTTTTGGTCAGAACCGGTGTCCAGTGCGAAACCAAAATTCACGAACGCCGACATAAAGGTTGTGAGACCAACGGCGACTACCAACGCGGTGTCGATGACTTGTCCTGCACAAGGATTCCCTGTCCCCATCACACGGTCAGTAAGAATTCTCGAGCATAAATGGATTTTCGTATGATTCTCAGAGCCTACCTCCAGCGTAAAGCCAAAACTACCGTACGTTCGTAAAGTCGAGTTTATGGAAGGGAGAACCAGCGATGCGGTGTGTTTGACGTGTCCGGTGCAAGGTTACCCTGTTCCACTTTCGAGGTGAGACGATATATAATCGCGAGCGCACGGTCGCGCGAATCCGCGGTCGATACAATTTCCCAATGGTTCCGACGCCACGTCGGTTTCGAATGACTCGCGTTTGGCTTTCGCCGCGGCTTGTTCGTTAATTCTAATTTCACACTGTCGCCGGCTTTGTGTCGTCGCTTTCCAGAGTCGTTTTATATATCGGAAACGTAATTCCCGTTGTCACGATATTTTCCCCAGAACCTGTTGGACTCAAGTCGCCCATTTTCTCCACCGACAATAGCTTTAGTAAATATGCGAGGCGCAAGGGTATAAACGTGGTGCTCGCGTGCAACGCTCAGGGATTCCCCGTACCAACCACCAGGTAATCTCGCGTGTCGCTCGGAAATATCGCACGCTTTGTTTAACGTGTTTATGCCTCTTAAAATACGATCGAATACAGCGTATTTTAATCGCGATCGTTCGTCGACTCGCTTCCTATGTCTAGCGCGTCGAGCTCGTCACTTTGTTCTTTGCTCGTCGTCGGGAATATTCTTTCCGTGTTTTTCGTAGAACCGGTCGGATTCAAGTCGCCGATCTTCTCCAACGATCTCAGTCTTAGCGCGTACGCGAGGCGACAGGGCATGAGCGTGGTTCTCGCGTGCAGTGCTCAGGGATTCCCCGTGCCAACCACCAGGTAATTTATCACCATCACCTTCTTCGAACGTTTGGAAAATATTCTTGCTCCTATAAAACGCTATCGAGAAAATAGCTTACAATGAAATAGCTTACAATTGGAGAGCACTGTGTATTTCGTAGAACCGGTTGGATTCAAGTCGCCGATCTTCTCCAGCGATGATAGTCTGAGTAAATATGCGAGGCGCAAGGGCACGAGCGTGGTGCTCGCGTGCAGCGCTCAGGGATTCCCAGTGCCAACAACCAGGTAAATCTGTCGCGCCAGTCGAGAAATCAGCTGGATCGAATGCGATGTGAAACAATCGATTTCAGAACCGGTTGCAGCAAGGTCCCCGCGATTAACGTCGGATGATTTGAGCCGTACGATCAGACGATACGAGGGTCAACCAATCTCCATTTTTTGTGCCGCGCAGGGAAGCCCTGTGCCCACTACTAGGTAAAGAATTCAACGTGGTTCGGTATATCGATTAAATTCCAGCCGTGAAAACCGTTGAACGGTTAGCTGAATTAGTTATCGGGTACTGTTGCTCGGCTACGTTCTATCGGCGTTCGGTATCGACGAACTGGAGCTGTGTATGCTAGAATAATCAAGCGTCAATGTTGTTTAGAGCCTGTCGGAAGCAAAGCGCCAACCTTTGCCGGAGATCCAAAACTCTCCTTGTTGGGACGTCGAATAAACACGGATATTAGTCTTCCGTGTAATGCTCAAGGCCATCCAACTCCTGTCTATAGGTATGAAACTGGATGACATGGACCGAAAGAACGCGCGCTTTTACTTTCTTCTCTCTCACAAGGTAGCGCGAAAAAAGGGGAACCCTGTCCGGCGGACTCAGGAACACCGGCTAAAAATTTTAATGGCATTTCGCGTGACTTCGTTGTTTCCCTTGCTTAGAGCCGATGGGGATCAAAGCGCCTGCTTTTGTGGGGGACGTTAAATCGTTCTTCTTCCTTCGTAAAGGGGGCTCGGAAATGAGCATGGCGTGTAACGCCCAGGGGCATCCTGTTCCCGTAACCAGGTACTAAATTACCCATTGAAAGGCATCGACTATCGCGCTAGGCCGAGTCGTCGTCCCGTGATATCTAGTCATTTCGCAAAGCTGCGCAAAAGAATGAGATCTCGCGTTGCTTAACAATTTGCCGAAGATTTCTAGTTATTCACGGGACGATGATTTTGTAAGTCCATTAAGTGACGACGGTCAGGTGCAAACCTTACTTCCTCTAGAGTATCGTGTTCGGTAATCCGAGATAGTTAGGTAAAATAGTTAGTCTGGTCGGTTCGAAGGCGGTCTTCAAGCCAGCTTTTGCTAATCCTGTGACAGAGCCGGTCGCCACGAAGAAGCCAAAGTTCTCGAGTGACACGAAATTATCTTCGTACGATCGTCCCAGTGATCAAGATCTCACTCTGCTCTGTCCTGCTCAGGGGTTCCCAGTTCCATCTCATAGGTATACCTTTCAAATTAATCGGCGAGTGTTAGTCAAAGAGCGTCGAGCTCACAGCATGGCCCTATGTATTTGTATGATTAGAACCAGTTGGCAGCAAAGCGCCAGCGTTCACGGGCACATTGAAGGGAGGATGGATGGAGGCTAAAGGAGATACCAGTGTCGTACTCTTGTGCCCCGCGCAAGGGTACCCTGTGCCATCATTTAGGTAACTGATTCTTCCATAAAATTCCTGATCGTGTTCTACGTGCTCCGATTATTCCACTGGTAGCGGAAGTATAAGATAACGTTTTAATTAAACGAGTTTCGTATTCATTTAAATCCGTAGAACTTGCGCAACGTACGAATAGGTAAAGTAATCTGGTCGATTCGAAGGCGGTCTTCATGCGAGCTTTTCCTAATCCTGACAGAGCCGGTCGCCACGAAGAAGCCAAAGTTTTCGAGTGACGCGAAGAAGTCCTGGTACGATCGCGTCGTTGGTCAAGATCTCACACTGTTTTGTCCTGCTCAGGGGTTCCCAGTTCCATTCTATAGGTATACTTCTTAAATTAATCACTGGTTGTTAGTCAAAGAGCTCACAGCACGGTCCTGTGTCTTCCTGTAATTCGATAGAACCATTCGGCAGCAAAGCGCCAGCGATCACGGGCATTTTAAGGGGTGGATACATGGATATTAAAGCGGACACCAGTGTCGTGTTCTTCTGTCCCGCGCAAGGATACCCTGTGCCATCATTTAGGTAAATGATTCTTCCTTCAAGTATTTCTACGTGCGTTGGTCTTCGTTGATACTTTAATAAAACGACTATTCATTTAAACACAAAGATATTTCGATACGGTTAGTTTGTTAAAGTAGTTAGTCTGGTAGACTCGAAGGCAGTCTTCATACGAGCTTTTCCTAATCCCGACAGAGCCGGTCGCTACGAAGAAGCCAAAGTTCTCGAATGACGCGAAGCTATCCTGGTACGATCGTGTCACCGGTCAAGATCTCACTCTATTTTGTCCCGCTCAGGGGTTCCCAGTTCCATCCTATAGGTATACTTCTTGAATTAATCATTGAGTGTTAGTCAAAGAGCTGACAGCATGGTCCTGTATCTCTGTGTAATTCGTTAGAACCAGTTGGCAGCAAAGCGCCAGCATTCACGGGAACGGTAAAGGGCGTATGGATGGAGAATCCAGCGGACACCGATGTCGTTCTCTTCTGTCCCGCGCAAGGGTACCCTGTGCCATCCTTTAGGTAACTGATTCGTCCTTAAAGTATTCCTAATTTACGTGCATCGAGCATACCCTACCGCAGCCAGAGTGACGTTTTAATTAAAAGAGTTGTTCATTTAAACGCGAAAGATCTTCGCGTTGATTTCATGGGACGAGCGCGGCATTATTTGGCAATCGTTTGTGAAAACTGAAGAGCACTTAGTGGACCAGATTGTTTCTATTACGTTGCCTTGGCCTTCTTTTCGTTTGCCCTCATCCCGTACTTGTCCGACATCGTGCTCCCCTTTTCTGACATTCAAAGTGGAACAATTAATTCTGCCTCGCTCATCGCGTGTGCATTGTCAGAACCGGTCGGCAGCAAAGCACCGGCGTTCACGGGGGATGTGAAGGGCGTTTGGCTGGAAAAAGGAGCTGGATCCAGCACCGTGCTGCCATGCCCCGCGCAGGGATACCCCGTCCCCTCCTTTAGGTAAAGCTTTTTGTATTAATTAACCCGAAAGAAAGAAAGGAAACTGGTCGGTTGTTAGACGAGCGCGGTAAGATCGATCGAAGACCGTGAAGAGAAAGCGCTGCAGGTTCGGACCGGATTAGTTTCGTCGGTTACTTTCTCCGTGGATGCCTCTTGCTGCACTGTGATTCTTTGATCCTTTTTAATCCGGGCCCCCCTGTACCATCAGACCAATTACGTAACCGTACAACGAATGTTGCGCCAGTTGTTGGCAAGCATTATCTTGCTCACGGCTTCCTTCTTTTACATCTAATTAGAACCAGTCGGGAGCAAAGCGCCGGCATTGATGGGGATCGTTAAAGGAATAATGTTAGAAGTCGAGACGAAGACGAGTGTCGTGATATTCTGTCCAGCGCAGGGCTATCCCGTGCCTTCATTTAGGTAAATTTATAATTCTTATGAAAATAAAATGTACACGTGATATTCTAACATCTGTCCTACGCGTCTTCTATAGTTAATCAATCGCACTGAATGTCGTGACTAAATCAAACACTCTTCTTCATACCGTATTCATTCTTCACTTGAACAAACGTTCTTACTAACATGTTAATGTAACTTGTCGATCGCACGCGTTTCTTGACTGCATGTACATATACATGAAATTCGTAGAACCGATCGGGACGAAGGCTCCGGCGTTTACGAGCGAGTTAAGGGGTGGTTGGCTGAAGAAGAGAGCGAAGTCCAGCGCCGTTCTGTCGTGCCCGGCTCAGGGGCATCCCGTGCCCAGTTTTAGGTAAACACTCGTTAATCGAATATTTTCGAACTGCTCTGTATAAACAGAGCCAGTCGGAAGCAAAGCGCCAGCGTTGACGGGTGACTTGAAGGGCGGCTGGAAAGAAAAGGCCTACGAGTCGACGGTCGTTCTGTTCTGCCCGGCGCAGGCTTATCCCGTGCCCAGTTTTAGGTAAACCTTCGTTAACGCACGCATCGTTTCATACTTTGGAAACCTCGCACAATTTTTGTGTCGTCAGAGCCCATCGGCAGCAAAGCTCCCGCGTTGATCGGCGAGATGAAACGCGGTTGGAAAGAGACCAGTACGTTATTTAGCGTGGTGTTGACGTGCCCCGCACAGGGATATCCTGTACCCAACTATAGGTAAATCGTTCGATCGTTAGTTGACGAATGGCTCGTTTGTTTTCCCGATAGAACCGGTTGGTAGTAAAGCACCGTCGATTCTCGGGGAAAAGGGAAGTCTCATGGAGAGGCACATGGGTATGCACATCGTGATCCTCTGCCAAGGGCAGGCTTACCCTGTTCCATCGTTCAGGTAAATCGCGAACTAACGAGACGTTGGTTCAAATTTTACGACCAGTTTGTTTGCGTTCCTTTTCACGCGTTTCGTTTTTTCCTGGCGAAGAACCGGTGCAAAGCAAGGCACCATCCGTAAGCGGAGACGCAAAACGATGGCAGAAGACCAAAACCTCATCGGGATTCGCGGTGCAGTGCCAAGCGCAGGGTCACCCGGTACCAGCGTTCAGGTACTCGAGTCACATAGCAGCTCGTCCTTCTTATCGATCGTTTTCGTAATTCCATTTTGCCTATCGAATAAACAAAAATCTCTGAATGCGGAGGAACGCCGCTTCCAAGCGGTAGACGTCCTCTTCTTTTTCGGCTTTCGTCAACACGAGCTCTTCGAAGCTGACAAACCTGCACGATTGTTACATTGCCAGAGCCGATGGGAGCGAAGGGGCCGAAATTCTCGAGCGACGATCGCGTGAATTCGTTCATTCGCGCCGCTGGAAGCTCGTCGACATTGCTTTGTCCCGCACAAGGGTTCCCAGTTCCGTCGTTCAGGTAAATGACAGCTCTGCTCCAGTTAGACCTCTTTGTCTCGCGTGTATTTGATCTAGAGCCCGTGGGATCCAAGGCGCCAGCCTTTCAGAGCGACGCGAAAAGCGTCACCTATGTCAGAACCGCGAAATCCTCGGTCGCGCTCACGTGTTCCGCTCAGGCATCGCCACCTCCGACTCACAGGTAATCTTTTACTTGCTTTTTTCCTTTCTCTTCTTGATCTTTTCGCGTTTCGCGAGTACGAGGCGGCGCGGTGGCACGTTCACGCGGGGCGAGCATTTTGAGCGTTAATAAAGAAATGTCGTTTGTTACGTTTTATGAACGTCAGAGCCGGCAGGTCGGGTGTCACCAAAATTCCCGAAATCAGCAAAATCCGACTCGTTCGAGATGGCAAATGGTGCTGAGCTCAGTTTACTATGCGACGCCCAGGCATTCCCTGCTCCCACGTTTAGGTCAGTGAACTAATCTTCGCTTGTCCATTCACCGGCTCTCTTAATTTGGTGCCTGTGTAGAGCCTGTAAACGGTGCCAAACCCAGAGTCGCGTCCACTGCCAAGTACGACGTTCTCGCCAGTTACGTGGCAACGCCAGTAACGATGCTTTGCCCGGCGCAGGGTCACCCTCTTCCAGCTTATAGGTATTTATCGACGATCTCTTAAGAGATATCGTTTCTCTACATTCAGAGCCTGTGAGCGGCGCTGCGCCCAAAGTGCCACCCACAGCTAAAATAACGGTCTTCTCTCTACCGGCGCAAAAGGCCACGGCCCTGTTGTGTCAGGCTCAGGCGCATCCACTGCCGATCTTCAGGTATGCTCGAACGAGCAGAAAAGAGGAAGTCTTCGATCGCGGTTCGCGATTAGTCTTGGCAGTTTCTTCGGTCGACTCGTTAGGGCGATGGACTACGGAACGCGAGAGAAACGTGAAGATATAGATTGATCCGGTAGCGTTGAATGTTTTGCTCGTTTTGCTTTCTAGAGCCGGTCGGAAGTAGTCCTCCTCGATTGCCGCCTAGATCGAAATTCGATGGATTGGCAAAAGTCCAGGGCCAAGCTTTGACGTTACTGTGCGAGGCTCAGGCCAGTCCTCCGCCTTTGTACAGGTGAGCAACGTCGTTCGGTACTCCTTCGTATTCCGTCCTAGCCTTTGTCGATCGGTCTTTATCTTCACGTCCATCGTTTTCTTTGGGACATGATCACGTGCCGTGCATCGATGACGCGTCCGACAACGACGACAAGCGACATATCCCCGTACCCAATTATTACAGAGCCACGGGGTAGTGTACGCCCAAACGTACGGGACAAGGATGTGAATGGGCTGAAGAAGGACATCCTAGTCGATCGAACAGTGGGTTTGCCGTGTCCTGTTCAAGGTTTTCCAGCCCCCACGTTCAGGTACGGTCACGTGTATGAACGCAAACGAGGGGCTTCGAGCTCGCTCCAGGCGGTGGCGATTCTGCTCGGGTACTCAGCCTTTTTTCTCCATCATTTCCTCGCATCGTTTCGCGTGGTCGGAGATGAGAATCGCGAGTCACGCGCCGAATTAGTCGCGTTCTCTTGCCGCTTACAGAGCCGACAGGTAACGTCGCGCCGCGTATAGCCGGTGAACGTTACGAGGGTGGCAAGCTCGTCGACGTTCCAAGGACATTGGTGGTGGCTCTGGACTGCCCGACTCAGGGATTTCCTGTCCCAGTGACAAGGTACTCCTCTTTCGTTCTCGGGAACACGTTACGATCGCGTTTCAGAGGGCACGACCAAGATAGCTCCGCGTTTTTCGGGCAAGAAAGTCGAAAGGGAAGTGGTTTTGGCTGCTAGGGGTCAGGATATCGCGTTGACTCACGCGCTGCAGGGATTTCCTGAACCTTTGACAAGGTAGACACCACCGATTATCTCGCGGTTTCCCTCTCGTTCCCCCCACTGGTTTCCAAAGTTGTCGTCGTCGTCGTCGATGAGTCGAGTCAGTTGATGTCTGTGCGTTTCGCGAGGCATGTTACCCGGTCGAGGAGCTTATTCTCAAGGTAAGTAGCATGAAACGTTTAAGCATAGTCTACTCAAGGTACTAACCGTTGGGGAGAAGAACGAGGTACGTAATGTGCGTGTTTAATTCTTCGCGAGAAGGGGGTCTCACGTGTGTGTACCAATCGATCGGAGCATTAACTGAATGGTAATAGGAGTACCAAGTTGATCGCAAGTTCCACTAAGAGAATCGATATGCACTAAGAGCCTCTTTCTCGCAGAGTCTCTTTGTAACGATCGACGAATTAAAAGAAACGAATCTAATTACGAATAAATGTAGCAAAGAATGAAACGAATGAGGACGACTTAGTTATTCTGGGCAATGAATGATATCCTTCCAGAACCGTCCGGTCGTACTGCCCCAAAAGGGACTGGAGACGGCCTTAATAAGTACCGCGGGGTAGAGGGCGAGTCTCTGGCGCTGGCGTGTGCGGCACAAGGCTTTCCTGCCCCGATCTCTAGGTACACACAATTCCGTATAGCTTCTCTTTTTTTTCTTTTGTTTGGTCGTTTGGTCTTGCTCCGCAGAGCACGGATCCTATTTTCGAAGCGTTCCATCCTTACCCTCTACCCCGTGTCGGGTGGCGGTACCGCAAAAATCCAAGAAGTCGGACGTTGGACAGAGGCAGAACGAGAGAGGCGACGTATAAGAGACAAATAAGATATAAGAGGCAGACACGAATTGCCGTAAAGCATAAGAGATAAGGGGAACGAAAACAAAGGTAGCCTCGAGTGAGAATAAAAAAGAAAGAAAATGCGAACAAAGAACAAAGCAAAGAAAGAGCGAAAAGAGAAAAGCAAGGGAAAAAGTGAGTGGGCAAAGCATGCATAGCGATGATCCAAGATCCCAATGCCGGCCACTCTCGTAAACTATCTATATAGGAACGGCAGACGAGCTTAGAATAGAGAAGAAGGATGATTATAGGGCGATTTTTGTTGTTGTAAGAGACCGATTTTTTTACTCGTGATTTGCTCGCGCCACAACTCGTCTCGTTCAATTTTAACGCATCTTGCATTTTGTTCTCGATTTAAGCTGAACGTTGATCGTGTCTCTTAGATAGTTACAAAGCCAAAAAAAAAAAACAGGGAAAATCGACGATAAATCTTCGTTAAGAAGGAAGAAAGAAAAAAAGAAAGAAATGAAAATTGTGTATCCCGTATCCGGGGCCAATCGCACATGTTGGTTTTCAGTGCCAACTGGAGCCCCGTGGCGCAACCCCACGAGATAGGTGACGGAAGCGCGACTCTGAAAAGGATGCGGGCCCTCTTCTCCTTCGGTAACCTCGGTGCTGATCCGGGTGGTCCGAGAGGGTGTCACCCGATCAATGGGGCGAACAATGTTGCCCAGCACCTGCACACCTCCAATAAGTCCCACGATATCTGGCTGGTAAGTCCTCGCCACCTTCGTGCTTCCGTTCATCCGTTCGTGTATTTCACTGCCCCACACCCTCTCTTTCTCTCACTTGCCAGGATTGCGCGTCATGATTCGTGTAGTATGTCTCGCGCGTTGTCCACTTGCACAATTGTCACACGTCGTGTCGCTCGATTGTCACCGCCTTCCTGAACCTCTTTCTTGTTCGTCTTCCCAACTTCGTTCCAGATCCAATTCCTACTTTTACGGGAACAAGTTTCCCGTGATTCGCTGTACATTATTCACACACGAGTGGTGTGGAAGCTTATTTTGATTTCGTTAAGCAGTTTTTAACACGATCCATCCCGATCTTGGAGTAGATTTTTCTTAATTTTAACCCGGTCGTCCGTTTCTTTCTGTTGTTAAGTTCTTTCGCCTCTAATCCATTCCGGTGATCGTAAATTGTCAGTCAACACGTGGCGAAGATCGAGAGTAAGGACGACGCACACAGCGTGACCTAGTTACGTTCTTGACTCCACGGCGATCGCCTTCTCACTTTCTCCCTTAGGCATACGATATACATTTCGGCTCTGAGGTCTCGGCGTGTGTGTACGGGCTACGAAACCGATGCTTCTCTTGCGCATTTTTTGTTTTTCGGCCGTAACGAAGTTGTCGCTGCCAGCCTTCATTCCCTCCGTTTCCCGACCTGCTCTGCTTTACGACCGCTATTTACGCTCCAGTTGTTGTTGAAGCTCTCTTTTTCATTAAGTTTGCGTACTCGTGTCGTAGCGAGACACGCGCTAATGAACCATCAGTAGAGACAGAAGCCCGCGCCCAGAGACGCCCAAAGCCCTGCCTATATGGAAAATGGAAAATAAAAGCAGCATGGAACGAAGCGAACAGAAACGTCGCGTATCGACCTGGTCGTACCTCGTGTCGATCTTCGCTGGTATGCATTCTCCGCCAACATCACGCGATCGCGTTTCTTCCCATTCACACGGATCGAACGTTTCGACCTTTGAACGGGCAAAATGTTTCCATTGGCTTCGTTTCATCTCTTTCATTTTGTATGAGAATCGATCCGCCACGAAAGCGCCTCGTTCCAGCAGCCGACTTGCGAAAACAATCCCCTTTCATCCTGTCGTTTCAGATGGTACAAGTTCATCGAAGGCTCCTCTCGTCGTCAACCTGTCCAACTCAATGAGCGCGTTCGTCAAGTTAGCGGAACACTGATCATTCGTGAGGCTCGCGTCGAAGATTCTGGCAAATATCTGTGCATCGTAAACAACTCTGTCGGCGGTGAAAGCGTGGAGACTGTGTTGACTGTAACAGCACCATTGGCAGCGGAAATCGAACCTAACACACAGACTATCGACTTTGGAAGACCAGCTACTTTCACGTGCAACGTCAGAGGAAATCCAATCAAGACCATCTCCTGGCTGAAGGATGGCAAACCCCTTGGACTGGAAGAACCCGTGCTCAGAATCGACAGCGTCAAGAAGGAGGATAAGGGAATGTACCAATGTTTTGTTAGAAACGATCAAGAAAGCGCCCAGGCAACCGCTGAACTGAAACTTGGTGGACGATGTGAGTTTTGGTTCTAAGGAATTCGAGTCTATGGCTCGTAGTTCACATTTTTAAGAGGCCGTTTTGATTGCAAATGTTTTTACATCCACAGTCGAACCCCCGCAGATTCGCCAGGCCTTCGCCGAGGAGACTCTTCAACCTGGACCCAGCATGTTCCTGAAGTGTGTCGCCAGTGGAAACCCAACTCCTGAGATCACCTGGGAACTCGATGGCAAACGTTTATCCAACACTGAGAGGCTTCAAGTAGGACAGTACGTTACGGTGAACGGCGACGTGGTTTCTCATTTGAACATCTCCAGCATTCATACAAACGACGGTGGACTCTACAAATGCATTGCCGCTTCAAAGGTAAGAAGGGTCTCATTCTTCTTTTTAAGAAATAAAGGAGAACGAAGGTTGGTAATGATGGGATAATTTGGTGATTACAGGTTGGATCTGCTGAACATTCTGCGCGTCTCAATGTCTATGGTCTGCCCTTCATTCGTCACATGGACAAAAAGGCTATCGTTGCTGGTGAAACTCTTCGCGTGACCTGTCCAGTAGCCGGATATCCGATCGAAAGCATCGTATGGGAGAGAGACACCAGAGTTTTGCCGATCAACAGGAAACAGAAGGTCTTCCCTAATGGCACGCTTATCATTGAAAACGTCGAGAGAATGAGCGATCAGGCTACTTACACCTGTGTTGCACGCAACGCTCAAGGCTACAGCGCAAGGGGAACATTGGAAGTTCAAGTTATGGGTAAGTTCCAAGTTTCTTTATCTATCTTTAGGACCAATTTCGCGAACTTCGATTGTCGCGTGTAGTTGAAGTACGAGTAATCTCGAAATTTGAACAAAGATGCGATATTATGACGAATAAATATTTCGATCACACGTTTTCAAGATATGCGATATAAGATATTTTGTTTATTACGAATAAAGATATTTTTTAATTTTTTTAAAGTAAAGAAGCAGATTGTATAATCGCGAGCAATCGGTAAAGCGTATCGGGATCCTGCGTAAAACGTTCTTTTCAGGTGATGAGAGACGATTCGACGAACGTTATGTACAATAGCGTTCGACGTTGTCTTACAACTCTAATGACGACTCTTTCAGCGAATCCTGGCATTTGTCGACGATGTCGATAAAGGCTAAATTAGGTGCAATCGAGTATCTCGGCCGAAAATCGAGAATCGTGAGAACTGTGTAACGTAGAACCGTGAAACAAGCCGGTGGATCGCGATTCGAGAATTGTCGCATACGGACACGGACGCGCACACGCACACGGACGACGACCTCGTTGCAGATTTCACGAACACTTTAATCGCACGTAAAATGGGAACGTCTCGAAAAGAGGCACGAGCGCTTTCGTTGGAATGTGGGAAGTTGGTATGGCGGTGGCCAACGATCGACCGTAAGAAATCTAGTGCATTCTTGTCAGAATTGTTCTCTCTTCGCGCGTCCACCACGCATAGCAACCGCTGCTCCACAGAGTACCGTGTCTCTGAACGTATATTAACAGCCAATGGGTTGGCTTCATCAAATCGTTTTCTATCGTTTGCTATCGATCGATCTACGTTTCCATGTAAATGAATTTTTATTGTTTCCCGTTTTGTAAATTAAAAGAACCATGAAGCGAAGCCAACCCATCGACGTATACACGTCAGTACACGTGACGTACGACACGTACACAATCACGTACATACGCTCGCGACCTGTCATTACACGTCCATACATCGATCCTCCACCCTCAGTGCCGCCCACGATACAGCAGTTCTCGTTCACGAAGCTACCCATGAACGCTGGAGAATTCGCAAACCTGCAGTGTATCGTGCCAACCGGTGACCTGCCTTTGAACATACGTTGGAGCTATCCCGGAGAAGAGATGGGCGGTTCCTCCGGCGTACTTGCGAAGAAGGTCGCGGATCGCGTTAGCATGCTCATGATCTCAGTCATCACCGCGAGACACGCGGGGGAGTACGTTTGCACCGCTGAAAACGCGGCTGGAACTGTGTCCCATTCGACCACACTCACCGTCAATGGTTCGGGACTATCATCCGTTCCTAGAGAAATATGATACACTTTCTCGTGTTTATTTTTTCTTCTTCTTTCGTTTCGTTCGTTTTCTGCACAATCCTGGCAAAAAGCACCGTAGCGAAATCCCTCTTTGTATCCTGGCCCGTGATCTCCTGCATTGAGAAACCCAACGATCTCCACTGCCCGAAACGTTCGCTTTCGAGAGACCTAGAACGCTATCGTTGTTTCACGATACGGACGACGATCATTGCGCCGCAATCAGATCCATAGGACTGTGTGCATGCGATGAGACCCGATTCTAATTGTACGATGACTTCAGTTGGCCCGCAGCTTCTACCGATCGCTTTCAATGCCGAGGTCGCCAACTCGGGAGACTCCGTGTCCGTACCTTGCTCGATCTTGAAGGGCGATATGCCCATGGATATATCGTGGGCGTTCAACGGCGTGCCGATCGACACGTCGAAAGACGCTAGTATCACTATCACGAGAATCAGCAAACACCTGAGCACCCTTATCATCGACGGCGTCTCTGCAAGACACGCCGGAGAGTACGCCTGCTCGGCATCGAATCTCGCCGGTTCCGTCAGTCGATCGGCAACCTTAACGGTGAACGGTACGATTTCCACTTCAACCCTCGCCACCCTTTCCCTTTCTTTGTATTCTTGCGAGCTATGCTTTCGCTGTGACAGACTATCCTCGCATTTTTCCATTTTACAACCAGTTTCCGTCATGAAAAACCTTTTTCCCATTGCGTGTTAGCGTTAACTCCACCGCCATACCAACCCTAACGTCGCGTCGCGTCGTTTAAACAACTAGGATCGATGGTAGAAGCGTTGCACGCGAATCGACACTCGTTTCTCCTCGCTTCGACTCTTCTAGTCATGTTTTCCAGTTGCTCCGCTGATACTACCCTTCGCATTCGGCGACGAACCCGCCAGCTGGGGCGAATTAGTCTCCGTGACATGCTCCGTGGCGAAGGGCGATCAGCCTCTCGAGATATCTTGGGCGTTTAACGGGACTCCGATCGACAGCCACCACGGATCCGACGTCGTCATAGGGAGTACGAACAAGAAAAACAGCGTCCTAACTATCGAGTCGGTCGCGGCAAGACACGCTGGAGAATATACTTGTTCCGCGTCGAATCGCGCTGGCGCTACCACACACTCGTCTCAGCTAACTGTAAACGGTACATGTGTACGACCCCTTCGCACGTAACCGAACACATCTTTGCGTTCCTTCGTTGTCATCGTCTTCTTTTCTTCCTACTAAGGCATTCGTTCTTCTCCTTCTGTCTATCCTTCTCGATCGTTCCCGCTTATAACAGTTAACCGTCCTTTCTTACATCCTTTCGTACGATCGACGCTCGGATCTGTAAATACGCGGCTGCGAGCGGAGCTTCCCGTTAGGGGGATGCAATGTTCGTCTCGTAGGCGACATCCAGAGAACGCGTCCCTCTTCGAACCCATTCTGAATCTGTTTGTTTCTCACGCCTCTACCTTTCGTCCATGCTGCCGTGTCGCTCACGCAGTCGCGCCACAGATCCTCCAGTTCTCTTTCGGCGACGATCCGCTCAACTCCGGCGAGATGCTGTCGGTCTCTTGCACGATCGTCAAAGGCGACTTCCCGGTGAATTTGACGTGGACGTTCGACGACAGCCCGATAGACTCGAGCAGACCGGACATTAATATCATAATTAATAAGAGGGTCAGCTTCTTGAGCATCGACAGTGTGGCGGCGAGACATGCTGGAAGATACAAGTGCATCGCGTCTAATGCCGCCGGATCCGACAGTCACACCGCCGTGCTCTCGGTCAACGGTATCCCCTCGACTATACGAATTTACTAACTTTGCGACTATAAACGGCCTATTAAAGGGCGCGCCGACCATTCAAGGGGAGATCGATCGGTACCGCGGATATATAGCGAGAAAAGTTTCGACAAATGTGGGTCGTTCTTTTTTAAAGTACGCTCCACTTTCGCCCGACGAACTTTTACGTTTAAAACGTTAATCGTTCTACGAACTTTACCGCTAATTTCTTCTCTCGTTTTAATTATATTTTTACTGCAACGTTTGCCTCGAATAATCGGTCGGCGCGTTTTTCAATAGCTTTGTACACTCTCAGTATCTTCTCTCGTAACTTCTTGTTTTCCGCAGTAATCTTCATAGTGTAATAATGTTTATCAGAAGACCACTGCCGTCGTCGTGCCGATGATCGAACGATGTGCGAACGAATGTCTCGATCCTCGCGTACGAAGGCAAGGTAAGATTATCGTCAGAGACGACGGCAGGTAAGGACACGGCCCATCCCGCAGATACAGCGAGACGATGGTCCATGTTTCTTTCACTTGTTTTCGTATTGCTTTTTTACAGTTCTGTCTACCGTTTTCTATCCACCTCCTTTAAATCTCCTCGAACACCTCGTAGCCGTTCTAGTCTACGCACCGTCATCCTCGATCAAAACGACAGCTCCAACGCGTCGTTCGTGGTACGCGATTGTTTTCGCGCTTCGATCAACCGGGATGTAAAAACTCCGAACCTGTGTCCTGCTCCGGAAGCTCCTACGCGTGATTCAAAGGTTGTTTGTAACTTGCAGTAGGACCGCAGTTAGCGTCGTTCACGTTCGGTGACGAGGCTGCCAACGCGGGAGATATGGCCACCGTTCAGTGCGCCGTGATCAAAGGCGATTTGCCGGTGAAGATCGTGTGGTCACTGAACGGTAGGTCTATCGATGTCGGACGCGTGTCCGGTGACCACAGTTACGACATTCCTGACATCGTCGTGACCAGAAGTAGTAAACGGATCAGCACCCTGTCGATAGACTCGGTAGCCGCAAGACATGCGGGCGACTACTCGTGCACCGCGATCAACGCAGCCGGATCCGCTACGCACACGTCGGTTCTGACAGTGAACGGTACGCTTTGATGAATTTAGGACGATTGGGTGAACCGATTGGGTGATTGGTCGGCCGTGTACTACACCGGGGGTATGCGTCATCGATCTCGTAGGAGCCACTGAGGATGGAGGCGAACGTCGAGAGACAAATTCTTCGTGTCAACATCTTACGGTTCTTTCCTCGTGTCGTGAAACGTTCCTTAAGGAGTTCGATAATTATCTCGTCGTACATCCATATTAACGACGGTCGCGTATTTTTTTTTTTCATCGAATGATACATGTACATCGATACGTTCGACCTATCCATCTAGCGTTGTTATCACGTCGACAGTACCGCCACGCATTGCCCCGTTCGAAATGGCCGACAAGGCTGTGAATTGGGGCGATTCCGTATCGGGTGTCTGCACCGTAGTCAACGGGGATTCCCCGCTCGAGATCAGCTGGGCGTTGAACGGTATGCCCATCGACGAGAGTCATCGGATATCTGTCACTACCACGAAAAGGAACAGCCTGCTGTCCATAGATTCAGCCAGTCCGAGTCACGCGGGAATGTATACCTGCGTTGCCTCGAACGCAGCCGGTGCCACCAGCTATTCGGCGGAATTGACAGTGAATGGTACCTACAGTAGACACACCCGAAACAGATATAGAGAAACCTTGATCTTCACCCCCTTTTAATCCTCTCGTTCATTGCAATCCCACGTACCGCTTCCGCTATTTCGTATCTTGGCGAGCGATCGAAGGGGTCGCGTGAACTCATTCCAGCAACGTTCGTTTTCTCACGAACCACGGAAACTGGTAAAGTACTCGGTTACAGTCGCACCGCAGATAGCTCCGTTCGTAATCACCGAGGAGCCGGCGAATTGGGGCGACTCGATTTCCGTGGTGTGCGCCATCCTCAAGGGTGATTTACCAATCGAGATCACGTGGGCTCTGAACGGCGAACCAATCGGCCGTGATCGTTCGGATATTAACATTCTGGCAACCACGCGAAAGAATAGCATCCTCAGCATCGAGTCCGTGGCCGCGAGACACGCGGGAGAGTACACGTGTTCGGCGTCCAACAAAGCTGGAGCGACCAGTCATTCGGCTACCCTGGCTGTCAATGGTACTTTTCCTCAACAGAGATGTTCTCCGATACATTTCCCTCTTTTGCACTCCTTGACTGTCATCACTGTTTCCTCGCTGCCTCCCAGTCGGTGTCGGTGGTTGAGGCTTGGAATCTCTCTCGAACGAAACGTATCGATCCTCTAACGAATGATATCCAAAATTTAGACCTCCGACCGGTACTGCTACATGTGGTTATAAATTGGTAATCGAGTCGTGGTACTCGAGGACAATAGAGAACGAAACAATTAGACAATTAAGGATTCTTTATTCCTCTTAGTTGCCCCCGAGATAGCTCCGTTCGTGATCAGTGAGAAACCAGCAAACTGGGGAGACACGGTCACCGCAACCTGCACCATGTTGAAGGGTGATTCTCCGATTCAGATCGAATGGGCTCTCAATGGTGAACCGATCTCCCACGATTATTCCGATATATCGATCGCGACCAGCCGGCGTGTCAGTTTGCTGACGATAGATGCCGTGACGGCGAGTCACGCCGGGGAATATACCTGCATGGCCAGCAATGCCGCCGGTGGAACGAGTTTCACCGCGACTTTGGCCGTGAATGGTACAATACGTGTTCCTTACTCCCCATTCAGTTTGCTTTATTTTCTCGATGCATGCACGATACTCGGTCAAATAGCTTTCCTCTGTATCCGATTTCCGTTTCCATCGTTGACTGTTTCAATCATCGTACCTTTCCTAATTCCTCTGGTTGCTTTTTTTTATTTCAAAAAAGGATTACATCGTTGTCATTGATCAGATATCCTGCTGATAAATTCGTCATTCTTAGGAAGGGTCGTTCCATTTGTCACTCGCTTTATACGAGAAATTAAACATCTCTGGCATATTATGCTGATCGCAGTTGCACCGGAACTCGTGCCATTCGTGATCGGAGAGGGACCAGCGAATTGGGGGGACACCGTTACTGCAACGTGCACGGTACTGAAAGGGGATCACCCGATCCAGATCGAGTGGGCCCTGAACGGCGAGCCGATTTCGCGTAACCATTACGATATATCGATAGTAAATACCAGCAAGCGTGTCAGCGTATTGACGATCGACGCTGTGACAGCCAGACACGCGGGAGAGTACACGTGTTCTGTCAGCAATGCAGCCGGTGGAACGAGCTATTCCGCATCTCTCGCTGTGAACGGTACAACGACATCCCGTATTTTCTCTTCTTCCATTCCTCTCTAGTCTCACTGTTTTCTTTTCGTTTCATGCATGCACACAACCTTCCATCGCCCTTACATGTTCTCCTCGATCCAACCTGTCGAAGAGAAGAGGAGATTCGTCGCATCGTGTATCACATGTATCGTTGATATCACGCGCGCGTTGCTTTCGTTTATCGAATGAATTCTTCATCAGTGTTCCAACGAGACCGCAACAGGAATTATCGATCTGTTTCGCCTCGACGCGATGGCTCGGCCGTATAACCGTTCTCGCGAGGTGAAGCGTCTCTAAGCCTCTAGCAAACATTCACGGGATCGTGACGCAGCTGGTTGAATCGATAGCCATTAATCAGCATGCCGTGGTCCATGAATGCTAAACAAAGTTTCCATGTCCTTGTAGTTACGCCGCATATAGGGCCATTCTCGATCAGTGACGGACCAGCTAACTCGGGCGACATGGTCTCGGCTACCTGTTCGATTATGAAAGGCGATTTTCCGGTAGAGATCGTTTGGAAGTTTAACGATAGGGTGATAGGTTTCAACGATCCGGACATTACTATCACGAGGATCAATAAACATATGAGCGCACTGAGCATCGAGTCCGTGGCAGCGAGACACGCGGGCGAGTATACGTGCGTCGCGACGAACAGAGCTGGAAACGTCAGCCACTCGACGACTCTGGCCGTGAACGGTACCTATCTAAACAAGCACGCTTGCACGTCAAAACTCGTTTTGCACATAAGCCTCGCCTATAAGATATCGAAAAAATTGCTATATCGTTGCACTTGTCGTATCTATCGGTAATCCTCTGCCTTGTGTCCGTTTCCTTGAAATCCTGTGTTTACCTGTGTTTTCCCGTACGAGTAAGAACGAGAGAACGAAGAAACCGGCGACTCGACGAAAGATGCATATTCCCACGTCGAATTTCGCGATCGGTTAACACCTTTGCGGCGCTCGTTTCTCAGTTGCACCGCAGATTTTTCCATTTACATTTGGCGACGAGCCGGTGAACTCGGGCGAAGCGATCTCGGCGACCTGCTCGATCCTGAAGGGAGACTTCCCGATGGACATATCCTGGGCGTTCAACGGCGTGTTGATCGATCCCGAGAGAACCGATCAGTACACGATCACGAAGAGTAAGCGGCTGAGCGTGTTGGCGATCGATGCCGTGGCCGCAAGACACGCGGGAGAGTACACTTGCACCGCGTCGAACAAAGCTGGAGCCTCGAGCCATACGGCGATGTTAGCTGTGAACGGTAATATGCACGCATATGTGTAGACCGGCGCACGTCTGTTCAGACTTTCTTTCGTTTAGATGACGGGAAAGCTGGGACCTTCCTTTTTCATCCCTCCACTCATCTACCTCTATTCAGCAGCTTATTCAGATCCGTCCTATGTATCGTCGTGTGTACACGGGGGACGTTGGGGCCGTTTCGCCACTAAAACTCGCGATCTCGCCACGAACGATTAAACAGCTAGGAGATTGGACGATCGATCGATTCGCCGACAAAATCGTATCAATTCCTGTGGTCGTTAATTAGGTTAACGCGGAGGATTATGAGATTCTCGGATGGTGTCGCATGCTCATCGATCTTGCGTTAACGTTTCAGTCGCGCCACAGATCGCGCCATTTACGATCAGTGACGAACCCGCGAATTGGGGAGAAGCAGTTTCGGCGGTTTGCACCGTTGTAAAGGGTGACCTACCTATCGAAGTAGCGTGGGCTTTGAACGGAGAGCCTATCACTAACAAGAATCACGGCGATATCACGATACAAAGCACTGGAAAGCGAGTCAGTCTGATGACCATCGAAGCCGTGAGTGGCAGACATGCTGGGGAATATACTTGCACAGCCTCGAACGCAGCTGGAGCGACGAGCTATTCGGCTATCTTGGCCGTCAATGGTACAGAAATGCACGAAACCGTTCCATGAGCTGTGTCATGTAATAGATACGAACGAAACTGCTATCATTCCCATTCACTAGCACGCGTCCGTGAAAACTTTGAGACTATCTCCTTTCTCCTGACTTAACGTGAAAGCCACTCCCGTCCTGTCTCTTCCCGTACCTTTTCTTAAACTTCCTTTTACTATTTCTTTCCTGGTTTTCCTACATTTGTCTAACGTGGACATACAAGACTGACCGAGACGAGTATCCACGAATCAAAAAGAACTGAAATGGCTATCGGATATTGTTTCTAGTCGCTCCACAGATCGCGCCATTCTCTGTCAACGAAGAACCGGCCAATTGGGGTGAACAAATTTCAACAGTATGTAGCATCTTGAAAGGTGACCCACCTATCGAGATACGGTGGAGTTTGAACGGGGAACCGATTACACGCGCTAGCCATCCGGATATAACCGTCACGAAAAGCGGGAAAAAGACTTCGCTTCTAATCATCGAGTCCGTCACCGCGCATCACGCAGGCGAATATACTTGCGTTGCGAGCAATTTGGTGGGATCCGTCAGCCGTTCGGCAGTATTATCGGTGAACGGTACTACGCAATTATACCATTAAGGCATCTCGCACGATCTCCCATCGAAACTTTCCCAAAGTTGATCCTCAACCCTTCGTATTACACGCGTGAGACCGCATTGTCTTCGGTCCCTTTGTTTTTATTTTTCTCGTGGATATATATTCTCATATCGGCTCGCAAGAGATCGTCACGATTTCAAATTCTTCCATCGACAGTTTCTATGTGGTTGTTCGTCTCATAGTCTCTCCGCAGATCGCGCCGATCTCCTTTGGCGACGAGCCCGTGAACGCAGGAGACTTGGTTTCCGTACAGTGCGTGGTGACCAAAGGCGACTCTCCTCTGGAGATCACTTGGACTTTCGATAACCAGCAAATCCGATCCGATCGAATGGACGTGATCGTGTCTAACTCCGGGAAACGCGTCAAGCAACTGACAATCGAGTCCGTAGCTGCGAGACATGCCGGAGAATACACCTGCGTTGCTTCGAATGCGGCTGGATCGACCTCACATTCGGCCAAATTGGACGTCAACGGTACACGCTTGTTGACGAAACTTCCACACCCTGATATTCCCCGTCTCTATTTCCCTAGTGCCGACTAAACTCTTTCCATCCATTCCTGGCATCCTCCGATCGATATCACGATTACTCGGCGTTTTTCTATTTTTCGTTTCGATTGCTTTTCTCGTTTTCCCGGTTTTACCGTATTTTTGGTGCTTTGTTTTAGTTGATTTTCTTCTTCTGTCGAACATCGTCTGTCTGCCGTGTGAATTAGGCGATGCAAGGAAGCGAGACACGTAATTCGCGAATAAAGTAATTCGATCGATGTGAATGCGAATCGCGAGAGAGTGAGAAAGAGGAAGAGAGAGAATATTCTTCTTTGATCGGGCAGCTACGTGCACGGTTGCGTGACCGTGGCACTGCTGGCACAGGCTGACCGTGACGCGGCGGCCAACGCAGACTTTTGTTGCTTTCAGTTTTTTTCTCTTTCCAGTCATTCCGAAATTATTGCCGTTCACGTTCGGCGAAAAACCGCTTAACTCGGGTCAAGTAGTAACGGTACCGTGCGCCGTGGTCGAGGGCGATCAACCCTTGAAGCTTCGCTGGACCTTAAATGGTCATGCGATTTCGCCGCACTCTGGAATCTCAATCGTGGATCTCGGCGGACGGGGTGCCATACTCAGCATAGGATCCGTCCAGGCGACACACGCTGGAACGTACACGTGTATCGCGGAAAACCTTGCCGGAAGGCACGAGCTCTCGGCCGATCTGATTGTCAACGGTGCTTAAAAATCAAAGATCTATACCAATAAGATAGATCTTGTTCGAAAGTCGCACACCTATGTTCTTGTCTTGTTCCTCTGAAGAATATCCAGCTTCCTTCGACCACTTCTCCAGTAGCAGTACATTTTTCCTTGCTTGTGTAACGTTAAAAAGACCTCTCCACTTTTTTGTACTTTCTTGCTTTCTTTTTCTTTTCCGGGATTAAATTTATCTTTACATACGTTCATTTCTATTTTTCTTTCGCACTCACGAATAACACGAAGACAAGTTTTTGCATCAGCCACGGCCAATTCGAAATCCAAGGATAATCGCGTTCGAAATCGTTTCGTTAAAAATCGCGATCGACTTGAAACAAGCCTTGTGTTACGGAACCCGTGGCCGAATTCTCGTCGCGGTTAGATCATTCCCGCTAAAATGAAACGTCTATTTTCTCCCGTTCCTTCGTTTGTATCTGTGCCTGACTCTAGAGTCAATCTGTCTCTATCTCTCGGCAGTCGCTCCGCATGTGCAGCCGTTCTCGTTCGACGAGGCCAACTCCGGCGATCTGATAATCGTCCATTGCGCGGTCGTAAAGGGGGACACGCCGATTTCGCTCAAGTGGTTGTTCGAGGGACGCCATTTAGAAGTAGGCGACGGAGTGGGTATCACCGCGTTGGGGGATAGAGTGTCCGCTCTGACGATCCCCGCAGTCAGGGGAGAGCACGCCGGGGAGTATGCTTGCGTCGCCGATAATCCAGCCGGTCGTGCTAGGCACAGCGCCCATCTCAAAGTGAATGGTACAAAAAAACGAGACATCATGCACGTAATTCATGGTATTCAGCAGAAATCAGAGCGAACGTGTGGTATATCCGAAACAATTGGAAACCGGCATGATGTTGTGATCCAGCCGTATATGACGCGTAGCCCGTTGGAACGCCGTTGCTATACGTTTTTTCGTGTTACGTTACGCTGTTATTCGGGCCGAAAAACAGAACGATGTTTTTTTATTAATTGAATTAATTATCCGCTCTTGCGTGATTCGTAGTTCGAGTAGTAGTCGTGTATATATTATATATTTGAAAGAGAACTAACCAAAGTTTCTACCACTGTCTGTTGTTGATTGTTGTAATAGCGTACATATATTGAATATGTTTTTTGGAAAGTCTACATTTGCTCCACTGTCCATTCTCTTTCTTTCTTACATTATAATTATCTTCCCGCATCGTTTGTTTCGAAGCATCATCGTTTAGGTAGGTCGCTCAGCCGAGTGTAGCTTTTGGACACCACAGTCCCACTCTCGTTATCCTTGGGCTACCATGATCAAAGGTAATTTGTCCATAGTTCAGGACGAGCTAAAGTTTCCCCTTCATTCCCAGGTCCAGTTCTCTTTCTCGTTTTCTCCTTTTGAACACTAACACGCGCACGCGCGCGCGCGCACACACACACACACACATATGCTGTGTCACTTTCTCTTTCCGTTTCGCTGTTACTCTCTTTTGTTTCTCTGGCTGGCTCATTCTCGATCCTTCTCTTCTCATCCTCCGTGATTCATCATGGATTAATGACCATCATTCGCATAGAGAGAGAAATGAAAAGTATCGCTGGCGCACGAAGCTAAAGTTTCGACTCGATCGTTCTCCGTAACGATGTAACAGAAACGCGGTAAAGTAGGTTTCGATGCAGAAAGGGAGAAGGACTACTGAGAGATCGGATGAAAGACGAGAGTCGTGAGAGTCTGTCGCGGATTATAGGGAATAATCGACGAACCGATGAAAGTCGACGATGAATATGACCACGAGATGGACCGCGATCCAGTCCAACGAATCGGGATCGCACGGAACTTTGGACCGCAGGAAGCGTGTACCGTGGATCTAGCTAGAGACTATCATTCCAGTCTTGCCACGGATCAATCCGTTCGATTTTGGGGATCAACCGATTTATGCGGGGCAGGCTGCTCAATTGGCGTGCATGGTGTTGGTGGGTGACACTCCGATCGATATTTCCTGGACCCACAAGGACCAGCCACTGTCACAATTCATGGGATACAACGTCGGGAAACTCGGCCCACGGACGAGTATCTTGCTGATCGAGCCGGTAACACCGGAGCACGCTGGACGTTACACGTGTATCGCCAGCAATCCGTCTGGGAAAGTGATGCACGAGGCGACATTGCGAGTTCATGGTTAGGGCCAGAGTAATGTGGGATCATTGAATGATATACTAATGATTGAACGATGATTAAATAACTCGGAATGAAAAGCAACCGCGTCGGAAGCCCGTGAGAGTATATGATTGCAGGCTTGATTGATGCATCTTCGTCGTTGCCGAAGCTGTCGTGTTTCCTTGGCGAAAAGCTTTCTGGATTTCAGTTCTCAGCGGAAGAGTTTGACACCACAGTGTGTTGCTTTCGTCACCGGGGACGACACTCTCGCTCTTTCTAAATGTTTCTTTACTTTTACCATTATCTTCTACCATTTATTCTACGTTTTTGTTCATTGTTTCTGGACCCGCCTATGTTTTTCAGCCGAGTAGCAAACGCAAAGTTACGCCCAAATTCTTACGTGTTCCCCCCCTAGCAAATTGGTTGAGCTTGACCCGCATCGTATTTGTGGCTAAGTATCTCGCCTCGTTTGATTACCCCGTCTCGTTGTCATGCTCATCGTCGCTAATTTCTTCGACGACACTTTTCGTTGGCTTTCGAATTGTTTTCTCGCTGCGCGATTATAAATCCAGGCACGTGATTAGGATACACATCAATATTCGTTCTCATACGCGACTCTAATCGCGTTACATGCTTCATTTAATCATTCTCATTTACCAATACCGAATGATAATCGGTGGATCGTCGCGATCTTTCAGCGATCATCTAGGTCCCAGCGATCGAGCTGTGTGTTTTTCGTGATTACATTCGAGTGTCGATTTATTATACCTCACCGTACCCCCGTCGCGCTACAACGTGTCCTTGTTCCAAGATGACCGACCGACCATCCAATCACCCATGAAAATCACCCTTTCAACCTGTGCCTCGTCAACCTATGGAAAAGTACCTTTTCCACCTTTTCACCTCCGCCCTGCCTCTCACCACACGTCTCGCCTCGTTCATTTTTTACATGCATTCGTAGTGGTAGCTAATATATCTTTTAATACGCATGTGATTTTTCCTTAGACTATAACACGTAGATTATTTTTCAAGCGGTGCAGCATGATGAACCATGCTTGAGTATCATAGTCACAGTGATTATACGTAGTGTTCCTTGCACGAACGCTGTGAGCTCCTTCAGAGCCGCAACCATATTCTTTTCTATCTGCCTGTTTCACCTATCTTTCTGTTCGTGCTGTAGTCACCCGCATAATCATTTTGAATTCCCGCATGTTGAACTTTTGCAATGTTGTCGCAGTTGCGGGGGCGAGTCGCGTTTCGTTCAGCATGCCACGAAACTGACTGTCGTGATCTTTGGTTTTATTTTTATTAAATCGATAAAAAGAAACACACGTGATTCGAGATTCGAAATAGTTGTCGATTATCGGTTGCAAAGTATCGGAATGTCCGATAGAAATTACTTGGAAACCCAAGATCACGATGCGACTGACTCCCGGATTAACTGCTGATATGGTGGATGCGCCAGGAGGACATTTGAATAACTTTGTTGTTCTATAACAGTACCTCCCCGCTGGATTCTGGAACCCACCGATAAGGCATTTGCTCAAGGCTCTGATGCACGTGTTGAATGTAAAGCTGATGGTTTCCCCAAGCCCCAGGTCACATGGAAGAAAGCTGCTGGTAAATATATTCGCCTTGACGATTATTATCATTACCTTTCCTCTGTCGATACCTTTATGACAAATTGTATTTTCTATTTTATAGGAGATACACCGGGCGATTATACCGATTTGAAACTGAGCAACCCAGATATCAGCGTTGAGGATGGAACTCTGTCAATCAATAATATCCAGAAGACGAACGAGGGCTACTATCTGTGCGAAGCTGTAAATGGAATTGGCGCAGGACTTTCGGCTGTTATTTTCATCTCGGTTCAGGGTAACACACTATTCGCGATTATTTCTTTCTTACTTCTTTTAATTCTATTAATAATTTTTATATCGCTTCAATCGCAGCTCCACCCCACTTTGAGATCAAACTGAAGAACCAGACCGCACGACGTGGAGAACCTGCTGTGCTGCAATGTGAGGCTCAAGGCGAAAAACCAATTGGTATTTTATGGAACATGAACAACAAGAGACTGGACCCGAAGAGCGATTCTCGTTACACCATCCGCGAAGAAATTTTGGCTAACGGCGTACTGTCTGACTTGAGCATCAAGAGAACTGAGAGAAGCGACTCTGCCCTTTTCACCTGTGTTGCCACCAATGCCTTTGGAAGTGATGACACCAGCATTAACATGATTGTACAAGGTTCGAAGTGATTTGCATAAATTCAACGTCTGCCTAACCTTTCGCATATCGATCGAAGTAGTAACAAAACTTGATGAGATTTCCTTGATTTTTGAATTCCAGAGGTTCCTGAAGTACCATACGGCCTGAAGGTATTAGACAAATCCGGACGATCGGTTCAATTATCCTGGGCAGCACCATACGACGGAAACAGCCCCATAAAACGCTATGTCATTGAATACAAAATCAGCAAAGGCTCTTGGGAAACTGACATAGACAGAGTACTGGTACCCGGATCGCAACAGAACGTAGCTGGCGTTTTCAACCTGAGACCTGCCACCACATATCACCTGAGAATTGTTGCTGAGAATGAAATTGGTGCATCCGACCCGTCTGATACCGTTACAATTATCACTGCCGAAGAAGCTCCTAGCGGCCCACCAACCTCTGTTCGCGTTGACGCTCTTGACCAGCACACTCTTAAGGTAACTAAAGTTTCTTATAGCTGATAAATATTTAAATAACAAAGTATATTTTGATTAAGACTGTCGATTTCATTCGACTAGGTAACATGGAAACCACCCCCACGCGAAGACTGGAACGGTGAGATTCTTGGATACTACGTTGGCTACAAACTCTCTTCCTCCTCTGACTACATTTACGAAACCGTTGATTTCTCGAAGGAAGATGGAAAGGAACACCACTTGCAAATCATGAATCTGAAGACCTACACTCAATACAGCGTTGTTGTTCAAGCGTTTAACAAAGTTGGATCGGGACCAATGAGCGAGGAACGAAGACAACACACCGCCGAAGGAGTACCTGAACAACCCCCTCATGACACTACTTGCACCACCTTGACTTCTCAGACTATCAGAGTTTCCTGGATGTCACCGCCTCTTAGTGCCGCCAATGGAGTCATTACCGGATACAAGGTAGATAAAGGATTACACTCTGAATAAGTGTCTTTGTGTGTGTTGTGGCGATATTTACGATTCTCTTTCGCAGGTTATTTACGGACCATCTGACACCTGGTACGACGAGAACACCAAGGACACCAAGATCACCTCCTCCAGCGAGACCATCTTACACGGACTGAAGAAATACACCAACTACACTATGCAGGTTCTAGCTTTTACTTCTGGCGGCGATGGAGTTAAATCTGCACCTATTCACTGCCAAACGGAACAAGACGGTAAGTGATGCCTGGTAGAAGTAAATTTACAACAAATTGTAACTGGTGTCTGAAACGTGCTCTATTCTCTTTCTTATAGCCCCTGAAGCACCTATCGCGATCAAGGCTCTGGTTATGTCAGCTGAATCGATTCTTGTCTCGTGGCGCCCACCAAGCCAACCAAATGGAGTTATCACCCAGTATATCGTTTACACCAAGGCAGACAACGCAGAGGAACCAACTAGCCAGAAAGTACCACCGAATCAATTGACTCACGAGGCATCTGGATTGGACAAACAACGCAGATATGACTTCTGGGTAACTGCTAGTACCAACATTGGCGAAGGAGAGGCTTCAAAGATCGTGGCATTGGCACCAAGCGTTCGAGGTACTCTTCAATTTTCTATTGTTTAAATTTTAGCCATTTGTGGTAAACTAATTTGATCGTGATAAACTAACTTTCCAGTACCGGCAAAGATCGCATCGTTTGACGACAAATTCACTGCTACTTACAAGGAAGATGTTAAATTACCCTGCCTGGCTGTCGGAGTACCTGCACCGGAAGTTACATGGAAAGTACGTGGCGCCGTTCTTCAATCTAGCGACAGACTGCGACAACTGCCCGAGGGATCTCTGTTCATCAAGGAAGTCGATCGTACCGATGCTGGAGAATACTCTTGCTATGTTGAGAACTCGTTTGGCCATGATACCGTTACTCACCAACTGATCGTTCACGGTGAGTAATATCTTAGGACTTCAGATGGGATTCGATGGGATTCGATGGGATTCGAGAACGAATGATTGATATAAGACGACGTTTCGTAGCCCCCCCGCACTCACCGCAAGTTACTCTTACTGCTACGACCACCAACTCGTTGACAATGAAACTGAGACCTCACCCTGCCGATAATGCTCCGATCCATGGATACACGATTCACTACAAACCGGAATTCGGCGACTGGGAAACTGCACAAATTAGCTCTACTGCTCAGAAATATACTCTTGAAAATCTGTGGTGCGGCTCAAGATACCAGATTTACGTTACTGCATATAACGGGTAATAATCTAGGCCTGCATGAATAAAACTGTCATGGAGCGAGGCTCACTTGTCATTCCCTTAGAATTGGAACCGGCGATCCTTCTGACATGCTCAACACACGTACCAAGGGCTCGAAACCGATCATTCCCGAAGCGGCCAGATTCATCGAAGTTTCCACGAATAGCATCACTCTGCATCTGAGCGCCTGGTCCGACGGTGGCTGCCCAATGCTCTACTTCGTCGTCGAACACAAGAAGAAGTAAGGAAAATTGTATAGAAGAGACTCTTTGAGTTTGATGAAAATTTAAACGCCCTTTGACGCGATTCAGGCACCAACAGGAATGGAATCAAGTCTCAAACAATGTGAAACCCGGTGGAAACTTTGTCGTTTTGGATTTGGACCCTGCCAGTTGGTATCACTTGCGCGTTACTGCTCACAATAATGCTGGTTTCGCTGTAGCCGAGTATGAATTCGCGACACTGACCGTAACCGGAGGTAAGAGGATTCAAACGGCAGCGGCACACTCGTCGCCGGTGCTAATGGTGGCTGGATTGAATGGTCGCCATATTTTTTGTTCCAGGCACCATTGCACCGGCCCGAGAGCTACCTGATGTGAACGGTGGTGGCAACGACGAAGATCCGATGAAAATTTTCATGGCTAACTTAAATCTGGTCGTACCCGTGGTAGCAGCTATTCTTGTTATAATCGTTGCCGTCATCGTGATCTGCGTTCTCAGAGGAAAGGGTCATGGTGGTGATAAAGGTAATATTCCTTTTTTTTATTGTTTTAACGAACAGGTACGATCGCACCTCCCGTACGCAATAGTGGCAACGACAACACGGATGTCAGGCGTTATTTCCCCTGGTTACCTAGCTGGCTCGACGTGAATGTTGTGGTACCGGTGGGAGCTACGGTTGTTGTGATTATTGTAGGCATAGTTGTGATTTGCGTCGCGCTGTCTAGGAGAACTCGAGGTCCGGAACAAACACGGCTGCGAGGTATCTCTTCAGCCGACGAGAAATATTACGAAGGACAATGTATACCAATTTTTTTTTATTATTTTATCTTGCTATGAGAACATAGATGGAAGTTTATCAGAAGGATAATTTGTAAGTAAAAGAAGAGTTTAATCGATTGAATGAAAATGACATTAACGATGAAACTAGTTCGAGATGTTCGAAGAAATTATTTTTCTGATAATCGATCCAAATCGAATACCGAATGCTCGATATTGTCGAACTCTCGAGTGGCATTTGTATCGTTCGTTCTTTTAGACGATGTGGTATATCAGCAAACTGGAGTTGGCGGAGCTACCCTTGACAAACGCAGGCCCGATCTTCGCGACGAACTTGGATACATCGCCCCACCGAATCGCAAACTGCCCCCTGTTCCTGGCTCAAATTATAACACCTGCGATCGCATCAAGCGAGGTACAGTGATAAGTAAGCCACAACTGCCTACAATATGATTTCTAGCTAAATTCCAATTATTGTCTAGATGTTGTCGCATCGGCACGATAGTGTTACCGTTATTTTTATTTTACGTGACACACGATCGAATCGCACAGGTGACACTATTTTAGACCTCACCATCGTCAGACAAATCGGCGTGCCGATACGTCGTTGATAAACCTCACACACACACACACACACACACACACACACACACACACACACACACACACACACACACACGTCCAGACACATTATTTATATACGCGTTGATCATAGTCAATGCCAGTTGTTTTATTGTTTGCCTCGCTTCAAAATGTTTTTCTCTACACCTAATCAATATGTATGTCCCACGGGAACGGTTATCTTTCCTCCCTTATTTTGCGCTTATCACATTTGCTGCGCGTACCAAGCGTGTACCATGAACGATTACCTTGTTCACTCGGATGACTCCGTGAATCGTCAATGAAATCAATCACCCCGATATGGCAGCGAGCCAAAACCGAACATTGGTAAGCGTCAGTCAGTCGTACGACCTTTGTAGTATATGTTCGATAGGTGGAACAGGCTCGATAAGAAGCCACTCGACGTGGGATCCCAGACGACATATGTACGAAGAATTGAATCATTGCGCACCGAATCGAAGATGTCCACCACCACCCCGTATGGGCAGTGCCGAAGCTCTCTCCCACAGAGGTTGGTAAAAATAGTTAAAGACCCGAACGAAGTGCTCTTTCTCCTTCTTGTGTCGCCATGACGAGCCTTCGTCTATCGCGAGACTACGATTACTAACCTACGGCCGGTGCAGCTATTGGCTGGTTGCAGTCGGTCTTCGTAAGTCCTTTGAGCTCCACGGTTCTTACACCGTGCTGATGCAACCCTCTTAATGTTTGCACGTCCTCGCATGCTTGCGCTCTGGTACCCTTTGGTTTCGCAAACAGATAAACACGATGTACTCATAGGAAACACCTCTTTCGATTTGTCCCACTTTTCTAAGCGGAACAGGACCCGTTTCTCACTTGATTTTCGCCAGTTTTCAGTTGATGATATTTAGGACATTTATCATAAGATACGAAAATCGAGCAAATGTAAATGGACCTGTACCTATACGACTAACATGCATGAGATCTTCCCTTAAATATTTCTCGTTGCAAAGCAAGTACAAGACAAGAGGAAAAACATAGGAATGTAATACGTAGGTACCTGACAATTTTAGCGATAGCGATGACTGCACGAGACCAACACCTTGCGAGAGATTATCCGATTGATGAAGATAATCCTATACAATGAATAGATTAGTTCAAGCAGGACTATAACTGCAGTGTCTACCCTGAGTGATTGTTTCTTTCAGGCATGGAGGATGAGATCTGCCCGTACGCTACCTTCCACCTTCTTGGATTCCGCGAAGAAATGGACCCCAGCAAGGCTATGCAATTCCAGACCTTCCCTCACCCTGGCAATGGACACTCTGGTACCATGGGACCACCTGTTGGACATCCTACTAACGCCTCTGCTCACAGCCGCTCTGGATCTCAGTCTATGGTATCAGAACTCTTTCTAGAGATATTTCCTAGTTTAATTAATTCAATTTATTGAATTAAATTCCTCCCTTTTTTTTATAGCCACGTCAAAATGGTCGTTACTCTCGAGTTCCATCCCAAGGAGGTGGCAGCGGAACCCATAACGTCTTCTCTCCTGAATACGATGACCCTGCAAACTGCGCTCCTGAAGAAGATCAATATGGCTCTCAATACGGACAATACGGCGCTCCCTATGATCATTATGGATCTCGTGGCTCTGTTGGACGTCGCAGTGTAGGATCGGCCCGCAATATTCCCGTTTCTGGATCACCGGAACCACCCCCACCACCACCAAGGAACCACGACCAGAACAATTCCAGCTTCAACGACAGCAAAGAGAGCAACGAGATCAGCGAAGCAGAGTGTGATCGCGACCAACTTGTGAACCGCAACTACGGCGGTCAGTACAAAGAACCGTGATCGAGTAGGGAATCAGAGGATCGAATTACGAAGCGAATTAATTTACAATAGAATGACTCGTTACCGGGAAGAACAATTTGCTAACGTTGTATCTTCTTGAGCCGAGTCAAGGCGATCTCGTTTCGACTATTCACTCTGTGTTTCCTTATCGCTGCTCGTCCTTAAATAGTAGAACATATAGGCATGCCGAGTGAGTCACGGCGTACAAGAATGAACCGGGACTCGCTGCGGAGTCTGTGTATCTAATCGTTTAGCTTCCACGATTTGCATGCTACGTGTCGTCGTAGTAGTTTACCGTTGTGTCAATCGTGCCGTGTGTTTTTCTATTTCAGTGAATGCTCGCGGCAAGGACGGCATGACCACCGAGGAGATGCGTAAACTCATAGAGAGGTCAGTAGAGATCGAGTGAGTTTGGTTAACGGTGTACGATTAAGAAACGTCACCGTTTATGCCGCTGTGTCTCGAGCGATTTCTTGCCTCGAGAACTGTCATTGACTTTCTCGAAAGTAAATTGGCCAACCACTCCGTTAGTCGCTTCGACTTTTACTGTTCGAACAAACGTCATACGTTTCTCGATTCTCCATAATATAATATTGTAATTTTGCCAGACCTGCTTCTTCTTCTCGTAAATTGTTTTTTCTTTTTTTTTTTTTTTTCTAAACCATTGGTATCTTCGGATTCAATTTGGACCAATTGATTCGCTGGGTGTTCCAAAATAATAGTGGCGATCGAGTGCACGGTGGTTTCGCTAAGAATTCTGAACAATCCTTTTGACAATCTGCTTAACGTATCTCTGACTTTTTCTTGTTTCATGACTCTTTACGCAGGAAGCCGTAAGTTCGTTAGACAATAATAATAATAATTAAACCGCAGGATGCATTCTTGTAACGACAATCGCGTTATAGATGAGTTTTGGAAAGCTTTAGAAGTTGCGTTAACTTTGTTCTTAGCTAGTTTTTTGTGGCCACGAGAATATAGGTCAGTCAATGCTTCGACAGCGTCGCTTCCATACCAACGACAATCAGATCTCTACCTGGGTCGAATAATGCTTACTAAGTTTATATGTATTTGCATGCGATTTTCATGACATTTTGCCAAATGTGATATTCGTAGATAATACTAATTTTTGTTCACTAGATCACATCGACCGATCACGATCACGATTGCGATCGATGCCATATTTATTTTCGCTACAGCTCTTACTTTTGTCATTGCTACAGATCCTGCTGCCATTGCCGCTGGTGCTACTAACTTAACAACCGCTATAAAATATCTTTATTATCGTACTAATGAAACGATTCTTATTATTAATGTACTGACGATTGCAACTAGTGCATGTTTCGCTGAATCACGTGCAGATAGTTTCTATTTCTATCCTTTAGATGCATAGAAGCTACCGGAAAAATGCGATATATAGCTAGTATCTGTACGCGGATACTTAGAATAACGCTAATGTAAAAGGAAACGCACGAGTACAAGGAGGAGAATTGAAAGCATAAACTGCCTGTTACAGAAACGAAGCCCCCAGCCGGCAAACCGGCGCCGGCCACGGCGGTCACGGGGGACTCCTCACACCCTACGATACTGTGGCAGTGTAACCTGTAAATCATCTTCCGTGGTCTTCCGTCTCTCTCATCACCAGCGACCGAAGATTCGAGAGAAACGGAGAGAGCGCGTACGCTAACTCTTCCCCCGGTGCTGTCGTCGGTCCAAATTGCAACGATATATCAGAAAAATTACCATCGTCGCGAGTAAATAGATTCGGTCCATCGCATTAGGCGGTACACTTGTTGAGACGTTTCGTTTACAATCCAACAATCAACCCTGAGGTTGATTTACCAGCGACGACGATATTTGCCTCCTGAAGGGACCGTTTTCTTCGTCTTCGACCATATCATTTTATCCCCTTTTTGGCCTTTCTCTATTTCGATCTCGCGTTTTTTCGTATAAGCGCACTCATTCTTGCTCAATTGTCGACAAGGCCATATTACGAAACTGCCAAATTGATTGACTGCCGATTCAGGCGAAGAGGTAATTTTTATTCGAGGGGCAACATACCGCGTCGTTTTGTGTAACTTAACGACCCATCGAACTCATCGATTCGTCCTAAACGAGTGTCTTGTTAGAAAACGAACAAACCCGGCATGTTCGTGGACGTTGATAAAATGCGACTAGAATCCGGCCCGCGACGCGTGCTCTCGGCGACGGTGCGTTTCACGGGGGTTTTGGCGGTATATCCTAGGTTACAATTGTCGCTTCCAAGCGCCACGAGTCACGGGAAGTACACACGAGATACATTAGTTACTCGCTTTTTAAGTCATGGTTGTGCCACACTGCCGCTCCCTGCAGGCATATGATATTATACATACATATATATATATATATATATATATATATATATATATATATATATATATATATGATGATATTATACATATATATACAATTTATAATTTCGTAACGAAGGTTGTGTCCCTCTTTTTGGTGATTGACGATCTTGAGTCTCGACGTCGCGGAGAGCAAGTCTAGAAAGCACTGTATTGCGACAGTGTCGCAGAGAGTGCGTCGTCGTTGTCGTCGTTGTAGCAAGTAGTCAGGCAACAGGTCGCATCGATGCCGTGGTGGCGTTTAATCGATACTTCCTTCCGCCGCGTGTATCGAACCAACAAATTTTCATAAAATTCCTTTTTCACCGATCGACTTATCCGTAGGAAGAACGCGGCACGCTAAATCGTAGATCACGATTCGAAACACGAAATCGTCAGCTGACCACATTATAAAACATCACATGCCATACTTTAAAAGGAGAGAAGATAACGCGTAAGCACACACCACGTTCGTTGTCGATTTTTAATCGTCCTATATAATATTTAGTCCGCTATACACACACATATATTCGCAAGCTAATCTCGATCAATTATGAACCTACGTGAATTTAATTATAAAAGCGACGATGATATTATACGTGTAAGCAATTCGAGCAACAAGTACCGATTTAAACATAAGTAGGACATAAGTCGGACGGATGGTCGCGAGGTGCGCCGTTCTCTTTCGTTCAATGGTGACACGTCGAGTATAGATGAGTAAATAGAAAAATCAGGCCATATAAATGCGATTAGATACAGCGCTATTGAAAATCGAAAAAAGTAAATAGATAAGAAAAATCGAAACACCGTTCGTTCGAATATTCAATCCTGTATATCGATGTGGCGCCAGGATACAGTTACGACGCGTATCTCATAGTTCGTTTTTATCACAACACTATTTAGATATATAAAAATATATAAATATATAAATATAAATATATATGTATACATTGACGTTCATATATATACGTTGTAAGTAGGTATGTCTAGATGTTGCATTTATTTGCCGAGGCGATGCACGAGTGGTACACCAGTTGAACTTGGATCACGGTCGAAGGATGTCTCGTCGTTGACGACGAGCTGTTGCCGGGATACTTTGTCCGTGAATCTGTGACTTTGAATGTGTGGCTGCAACTCTGCTCGCCGACGCACTTTTACTCATCGATGTGATTTTAAAGGTTGCGCAAAGTCTCGTGTCTCGTGTATGTATTACGATCGCGCTCTACCACATTAATGTAGCCATGTGCAAGTCACCTTTTACGATGTATATCACGTTTTACTCACATAACGCTCGCGGAACTTTTCGCTTTGATGCTTTGGAACTTAACGCGATGAAAAAGAAATCGAAAGATATTTAACATATTCGATATTAGCCGTACGATTGATGACGTGACCGTCGATATTAAGTAACAAAAGCTGAAAAATATAAAAGAAAAAAAAAAAAAAACGTGATGTTCGCGGATTGTCGCATAGCTTTCTTCTATTAATCGATTGGAAATACTATTCGTTTAATCGTTATCGTTTATGTGATCGATCTGGTATCGTTTTTCTTCGCAAGGTTTAACGTTACTTTTGATGATGCTGTGAAACGGTCGGTGTCGCCGTCCGCGTTATACCTATATATTATGCTTTGTTCATTGGTAATTTTGGATATTCATTTTCCTGCAGCAACGAGGCGGTTCTTCGAGCTTCTCCTTCGGCGGAGCGCGTATCGTTTTCTTTTTCTGTTGCAAGCAGACTCGGGACATTTCGTGATTAGTACCCTGTGTTGCGCTCAGTGCTCGCCTTTAAATTGGCTGTAAGTTCGCATTCTCGTACAACGATACTCGTATTTCTCCGCGTTCGTAGGGACTCGAGGATCCGCTCGCAGTACACCGTTTCCTCAGTACCACTATTTTATGTTTTTGTACCAAAGTCGTAGCGTCTAACTTTACGTTAAATAAATAAAACCAAAAAAAAAAAAAAAAGGAAACAATTACTTGTTTGATTTTAGATTCCTAAACATCAAATCGTTTATTTAATCTATGTGTATGTTCACGAAGGACTGGATTTTTCGTTAAACATAATTGTAAAATAATCGCTATATCATGTTTTAAATATTTTAAAGATCCATTAGAACACGTTTTATTACACTACAAAAGCAACTCGCTATTGATTTGTAATATTTAATATTTTACTGGGTTATAAAAAACCGCGTCGCATTTCGAATGTTTACGATATGGTAACATTTGAATGGTGTTTATGCAGTGATAACTCGTAATAGTTGGTAACATTATTTGTTCGCACAATGGCGTCTGGCGGTGGTACGTACCGTTTATTTTGCTTTTTATTATTTAATAGGTAGTGTTAGAGGATACGTTTCGGACAAGAATTTGTGTTAATAATAATGTCGAACAACGTGTTGTTCTTGTAATAGCAGAAAATACAACGGAGGAAAGGACTGAGCCAGCAACGCCGGCACAACCCCTCACCAATGTTGTGAGCGAAACAGCGCACGTAAGTTAGATAACCTATAAATGTAGGCGTAACCTGTTGTGCTATTATTTTTTTACGTTGACTTTTATCATTGACAGTTTCTAAGATATGATTATTAATCAAATATTTTTCTAGTGTTACGCCGATTTTATGTATCGAAATTTACAATGGATTATTCGAACGAAACAGTTTTGACATTTCCCGCCAAACTAATGACAGCTGTTGTATCGAAATTTAAGTTTGGTTTTGTACCAACGACATTGGATTAGGTTATTTGAGCAATTAGGTTTGCATATTTTTGTACAGTTATATTAGTTTTATCAATATCTTGTGCTTCTTATGACTGCCTTCGTATGCAGTTTATAAAAAGTGTAAAGAAAATAATAGCACATAGTTCTAGCTATGTTTGTAAGAATAAAATTAACACCGACCTTAATATGCTGTATTGTTTTTCATTGTTGCAGAGGATACTAGCAATGAATAAGGATTCAGATCTGTCTGGTGCGCCACCAAAGAAATCACGTGTTGAATTACAATCCCTGCCAACGAGGCAATATTTGGATCAGACTGTAGTTCCAATTTTGTTACAAGCTTTATCTAGTTTAGCCAAGGAACGACCTGCTGACCCCATTAGCTTTCTGGCTGGATACTTGCTGAGGAATAAAAGTCAATACGATAATGGCGAATCTCCACCTACTAGTCAGTGAACTGCATATGCATGTATAAGTATGTGGTGAAAATTGAAGAATTGTTTATGAACACTTATTGACATTTCTTAGGAGCATATTCAAGTTGAGCAAGGTGTATTTGTGTATCAAATTAAATAAAAATGTATTAGCTTTTTATCGTATGACAAGTTTTTTGGTGGTTAAATGGCAAAAAAATGTAACGAGTTTCTTCTTTGGTGTTTATCTTTGTGCTTAATTTTAATGACAATTTTCTGGTGAATAACAAGGTTATTTCTTTATATATATATATAATATATATAATATAATATAATATAATATAATATAATATAATATAATATTATATTATATATATAGTATGTATATATACACATATATATAGAATTAGAATATAGAATTTATATATATATATATATATATATATATATATATATAAAAATAATTATATATATAATTTATATATATATATATATATATATATAAATTCTATATTCTAATTCTATATATATAGAGAATATGGAATATATATATATAGAATATAGAATATATATGTATATTATGTGTATTATAATGTATAAATCTATAGAGATTAAGTTCATCATCATTAAGATATACGATACTTCCAATAATTTATATCTGAAAAAATTTTAATCAGATCGTGCCGGGTTGAATAAAAATACTTTATTGAACTTCACTGAACCGATGTGTTTCACATCGACCATGAAAAACGAGAAGGATCGTTATCATTGGTCCAATAAATTGTAATGAGTATTCCGTGTTCACGTCGATATAATTGGATGCAATTAAATGTAATCGTCCACTGAATTGGCATGAAATTTATTTTACAGTTCGATAAGATCAATAATACGTATGGACATGCAACGTTCGACCGTACACTTTAATTTTGTTCCATTGCGGAAGTGATACCAATTTTTTCGAATTTAAAATCTGCGCGCGCCGTTTCGTCAATTATGTAGGTGTATCATTTAATTGTTGATTTGTCGAGCGTAGTGTGTTGCATCAACGGTTTAATTGCGCCGGTGGATCGTAACGATGCTGAAGAAAATTCGTGTATATCCCAGATAACGCTATGACATTGGTACAAAACAACGACAACGAGAAGATATCGAGGTAATTTCGTGGGGAACAATTCGCACGGCAACATCATCGTATCAAGTCCAATTAACGAGGTGAGCTCCCATTCAAGTCCCCCGTATATTACCTTGGTTTCTTGATACGACTGTCACCGTGTATTTGCCGTGAACTTCATATTGCTTTTATTTTTCTGCTATTATTTCGTGCTGTCTGGGTAGAATTTTTATACTGTGTAATATCCAGCAAATATCTTTTTCGTCTGGTTAAACCAAATCGGACAAAGATTCGCGTTTCATATCGTATTGTACATAGGGTATCTATTGTAGGAACTTTTGAGATTCAACCGTATATGATGCGATACAATATGGAAACCAGGGAAAGATACAGTAACAGTGAGTTTATGTTTCCTTCCTGGTTTTCGTAATTCTTTGTATTTAGACGAAACAGCGAGATTCGAGCGCGATCGTATTACAGTTAGCGCTCTCTAGGAGTCCGTGCACAAAGAGCGTGTATCAAGTAAATTGAGATAGTTAATGGGTGAATCGTGTCATGGCTTTCGTCGTGCGCGCACAATCTGCAGATTCACGCCCGTATGGTCATACGGTGACTCGGTTCAATTGGCACGCATATTGGAATTCTATTAGCGAGATTACCGACAGTAATTGCTCGGTTTGGCACAATATCGCACGTTCGTCTATACCCAGCCAACAGGCTAGTGAGCGTCAAACGCGGATTAAGCGCGCGTCTTGCATTGTGGTTAAGGCAAGGCGGGTGTATTATGTCCCCGATTATGCTAGTACTAGTTACTAATCGCACTCGGATCATCTGAACCGAATATGTCACGAATTGCGAATTTGAATATGCACCGTTATATTAGCCGGGACGAGTCGTGTCAAAGGAGATGTTCCGTTGAAATTACTCGAGCCACCTAGGCGGGAGCGTTGGTCTCGCGCGTTCCTCTGTGAAAATTTAATCGAAAGTTTCTACGGGTTGGGAAATGAAAGTTGAACATAGATGGGGTGAGGGGAATCGGAGGGGGATAGGTTGGAAAAAGGAAACGTGTTTCGTCGGGAAAGAAACGAAACTTGTAAGTTCGCCGATCTCGAAGGCCGGAAAACGATTTACCGGTTATAAGTGCGCGAGACTTCCCAGGTTGCACCGAGGTTTTTTGAAATTTCTGTCTCCAAACGACTCCGGATAATATAAAATTTTTCTCCATAACTGGAAACTGCCGCAGCTTTCTGTCCCGCTCTCTTCCCCTCTCTAGCCCGAGTCTCTCTGTGTTGGAGTTAGGGAAAAAACGCTTACCGAGCAGATTCGCGCGAGCTAAAGCCCTCTTTTCTCTCGTATTTTTTACCAAGCTAAAATTCTATCTGATAACCAGAAAGTTTTTTACCGCTCTTTTTATATTTTTCTACTTTCTCTCTCTCGCTATCCTCTTTTTTGCATTTTATTTTGTCCATGAAAGATGATACACAGACTTTTGTCTGAGCGCGGCTGCGTAGCCTGAGACAATAAATAGCGGTTGGGTTTCGCTCTAGTTACGATTATTAAATGTATCTGTTTTGAAAATAACGAAGCTCGTTGTAATATAAAATCGTTAATTGAATATCAGAACGTTTGAAGCTTGCAAATTGAAACTGAAACTTGCGAACTGAAGCGTTCGGGAACATATTCAGTTCGAAAATGAAATTCGTAATATGGTCACGTTATAAACGGATATTTTAATCAGTCTGACTGAATCGTTCGCGATTTCGTGAAAGAGAGCGAAGGTACATAGGACGTTTGCTATGCCGTTGCCGGGCTGTGCCTTCCCCTCTTTCTTCCAGTCATTCTCTTCTTTTTGAATTATCTTGCGGTTCCTCGCTCGCGGAGCCACAGATTTTCATTTCAGATCTGGCTCTAGTACAGTGCAGAGGAGAAAATAGAAGTCGCTTCCCGTTGATTTCAATCTGTTTGACGGTACTCTCCTCGCTTCTTCTCGCTTCTCGAAGGCCCGCGATGCCGGGGATGCTGGCGTACCGCGTCACTGCCCGAAGACAACGAGACAAGATCCGCGACGCGAGACATCTGTTATCATGCCACGGCATCTCCTCAGCTATTTCATGCTCTCGTTTCTTTCCTTCTGTTCCGCTCTGCTTCCTCTTCAGGACTTATTGGTCTCGCGAAGACATTTCCCTGAAGGACATTGATGCGCAATTACGTGAAAGTCCCGTCGGCACGGTCGTGTAAACTCGAAAACGTCGCGTCGTCCGGCTTCTTACTCGTCCACTGCGAATAGCTCGTTCTCTTTTATAGCTATGTAAATCGGCTAGATGGGACAATAGGGAACTTCATTGTTTGAAAAATCTTTTATTATCACGCGAAGAAGAGGCTCGTCTTAATTGGAGAGCAATGATACACAAATATATTCGTTAAATTCCCAAGTTATCTGCCATACAGAAGCGTATTCGCGTTGAGTAATTAGACGAAATAAAATCAATTCGATAATGATGTTTATCTTCGGACTGTATGCAAGATGCGCGCAAACAAAACAAGTATGGAGCCTTCATTCCAATGAAGAGTATGAACGTTTGATGGCATTGTGCGAAGTTGATTTCACCAGCGAAAATCATTGTGTGTCGTTCCTAAAACGATATCCTGGTTTAAAAGGTCTCTATCCAGAGATAAGATTTAAGGACGAAATTGGAAGGAAAAAAGAGCCTAAGTGGTTTCATCCTTTTGTCTCGAACGTTTTTTCAAATTAAGTATGCTTTCTTTTTCTTTGATATCATCCGCCCTAGCAATAGCAATATCGATATCACCCGGAATAGCTTTGATATTATCAGGGAACATTTTACACAAAGCAATACGTTTCTATGGATGGGGTTTAATGTAGAGGATCCACTCCCCAGAGTTTTAGTTTTCGATCGCAGCTGGACGTAGAACCGACTGCTATCTCTCTTTCTCTCTCTCTCTCCGCCCTTCATCTTCTCTCCACACCGGCAGGTAGGCGTCTCTCGAAAAGCGCTTAATCCTCCGACCAGTCGAAAGCCCCTCTGCTGGTATTACAGCAAACGCTGATTTGTGGTCGCGGCAGAGACATTATTTATAATTTGTGAGTATTAATAGCTGACTCACACGTGTATACCTACCGGGATATATATTGTACGGGGGCCTTTTCAGTCTCATCGATCTCGCCTATCGTCGATAAATTTCCGTCTCGTTCGTGGCCAGTAGTTCAAGTTTCAGTTCGGTCGCGGTTCTATTTTGCCGTACACGCATGCACATACACACTTTCATCGCGCCAAATCATTCTCCATTCCGACATACACACTAGCTTATCTCCGTAGGATGGTGGTAGCGATTTCAATCTCCCCTTTTCTTTTTTGTGACAAACCTATGAGTTTCTGGCGTGGCTGTGCAGGCTGTGTGTAATTATTAATTCATTCATCGCCGTACGACTCTGCAAGTAATGGGACAATGAACGTCGCTTTAATTCTTAAGGACGCGTATACGTAGGACAATCTGGGCGGTACGTATGCGAGTTGCAATCGCGGAGTTGGTTCCGTTTTCTGGCCGCACCCAACGTCGCGCGGCATTGTTCACCACCTCCGACCTTCGTCTTTCGCGGTCAGAGCAGAAAAGAAGAAAAACTTAGTCGATGAAAGACGAATGAAGACAGACATGTTCGAACGTACCCGCGAGAGACGCTGAAAGGGCCGACCTACGGAATACGTTATTTCTGAGGACTGTTATTTTGCCGCGGAATCCACGGACTGGGTATATGGCGCCGAGATAACGGAATCAGATAGCTATCGTGCCATCTCTTACCGCAGAATGATACCTTACGGGGATATAACTCACCGTTTCTAGACCGATACCTCTACCGGAAGGTACATACGAAACTCGACTCTGTCCGTATTCTCTGTGTCTCGATGCAGGTCTCGAGACGCCCACCGTACTTACGCAACTCTCCGTGATGGCTTATTCTCGAAATTGTCGACCAGAGCGTAATAAAGCGTTCGGGGACTGCCAATCAGTCAATAGAACTTAACATGGAACGGTAGACGCGGCGCGGTGAGGGCGTGGACGACACGATACCGCTGCGCCACCCTGACGACCATGCTACCGCATTCATATTTTTTCCCCTTCGACGACCTGGATCGGAACATTTATCAGTTACGTAAAAAATAGTCCATTCAATCACGCTCGTTTGATATGGCATCAAAGGCGAAGACTCGTTCTACATAAAAAGAGAGGTTCGTTCGAAGTTGTTGCTTTTTCGCGAATCCAATCTAACTGCGTACGATAACGACTACGAAAGGTCAGTGGGAGTGGTGGGGAGAGAACGAAACCATTACTCGTTTCTACCCCTATTAGTTCATTTTCTCGTTAGGAAAACCGACGGATGTACAATTATCGACGATTGCGACGGCAATTAAGCCAGTTCTTGATACCCTTTGAAAATCTGCTTTCATTGTTTCGCTGCGGCTCTCTGGGATCTCGTCCGAACGAAACAATGCTCCTCTTTTTCCTCCCTTTATAATCGGACATGATCAGCCGACGCGATCTCGTCACGCTAATTGCTTAGCAACTAATCCGGTCAAATGTCCGTATGTATGGGATTTCCATAAGTGTTCGACCGTTCGCAGAGAGACGCGATCGCGAAGGAATGTTTTAAGGACCATCCATAAACCAAAGACATTTACGGGATTTGAGAATTCTGATTTTTAGAAATACTAAGATTTATGGTGGATCCTTAGGTTTATCGAGGGTGGGTGGACATCTGGCGACCAGACAACGGGGGATGGCGTACGGTTTATATTACGCGACGTAACGATGAGACTTGAAGCAACAGAAAGTAGCGAAAGGCAATTCTATAACAAAATACGTGAACGTAAGCCATAAGAGGAATTATTAGGAAGAGAGGGTCGAAGATGTTTACTGGATTCATCTGCGGTCCACGATGAACCGGCCCGCGAATTGGAATTCTCCACCTAATAAATCACCGTTGTATATTTGCGTGCACGGGGACGCAGGCACCGATGTAAACCGGCGTTCTCTCCGCGCCCATGCAACCTATAGCGTCAGTTTCATCGTTGGCTGGCACAATCTCTCCAGGAAAGCGAACATTGTTTCGTGTGTGACCGTAGAATCGATTACAGCGGAACGATCGTCTAGATAACGAAACATACCCGGCACAACGAAACAGCTGGGATCTAAAAGCAGGTCGGATCGATTTTGTGGATCGATAGGTTTTCGACGCTGCTAGAATCGCGAAGGTGTACGAGCGTGATGGTTATCGACGTTCCACTGTTTACTCGCGGCTTAGATTCTCATTGATAAACAAGAGTCGATCGAATGGCAGAGTCGAGCTATTATGGGAATAAGGTCAATCTGTTCTATTTTTGTTTCGCCCACACTTTGCCCGTTTTTGTCCTTTCTCTTTTCCCTTTTTTTTCTATTGTTGTGGTACATCCAGTAAAACGTTAAGAATATCTAACCTCGTTTATTTCGGTGAAACTACTACGTGTACGGGAGCTGTGTTCGAGTTCAGGTTTTAATATCGCTGAGAGCAGCGCACGTTGACAAAAAGGGTAGGGAGTTTTTATTAAAACGCGCGTTCTCTCTCTCGTGCACCCTGTCCTTCTCTAGCGCATTGATTTTCAATGTAATTTCACAAATTTATGGGCCATTTGCATCGGCCCGGATGGTACCGATATCATCGTGTTTAATAATTTTTTACTTCTGCATCAGTTCTTCCACTCCTGTCTCATTTTCTCTCTTTCTTTCTCTGTCTCTGTTTTTTTTATCTAACGGAATGGATTTCGTTCTATCGGATGTTGTTCTTGCAAAACAGCTAACCGGTTATCTTATTCCTGTTACAGAACATTTTTCAAGGCCTATCCAGCCACAGTATCGCATTTCGGATACGTCGCGAAAAAGCAATAAATTACGGAACGAAACGATCGCCCCTTTTTCTCGCTTCTTTGTCACCGAAAACCCCAGCTGCTCTACCACCCTCACCACAGACAAATCTTCTTGCCGACATTTGGATTCACCATTAAACATGGTCTCGGCTTATCTCAATGGATATCTAGTTGGTTTCTTGGATCTTGGGATGTGAGACGACGAGGAACCTTGCTTCGACTATTTTGTTTTGGATATATAACGACCGACGACGAAAATTTGGATGGGACCATCGAATTGTGAGTACTCGTTAGCAAATATTTTTCAAATTATTTTGAGGTGGATTAAACGTGTAGCTTTGTTTGATAAAGAAACGAGTAGATGAATTCGTAATAGTCAACTGTACTAAGATCAGTACAAATGCAGGTACAGATACAGAGATAGAGTATGCAAGTTGCAATCGTCGCTAGCTCAATGCAATTATGTCGAATCGAAGAAAGGATAGTAATACGATATACGTTATATCCAATGTCTACGTAACGTTATACGTTATATCCAATATCTCAATAACGTTATACGTTATAACATATAACTATATAACGTAATACGTTATATCCTATATCTACATATCGTTATACGTTACATCCAATATCTAAATAACGTAATACGATATATCCTATGTGTACGTAACGTTATACGATATATCCTATGTCTACATTACGTAATACGTTATATCCTATGTCTACGTATCGTTATACCTTATATCCTATATCAACATATCGGAAAACGTTATATCCTATATGTAGATAACTTTATACGTTATATCCTATATCTACGTATCGTTATACGTTGTATCCTATAACTAGATAACATTATACGTTATATCCTACATCTAAGTAACGTTATACGTTATATCCTATGTCTACATAACGTAATGCGTTATATCCTATATCTACATATCGTTATACGTTATATCCTATATCTACCTGTCGTTGTACGTTATATCCTATAAGCAGATAACGTGATATGTTATATCCTATATCTACCTATCGTTATACGTCATATCCTATATCTACATGTCGTTATACGTTATGTCCTATGTCTACGTGCTGTTATACGTTATATCCTATATCTACATATCGTTATTCGTTATATCCCATGTCTTCGTAACGTTATATTTTATGTCCTATATCTACGTATCGTTATACGTTATATCCTATATGTAGATAACGTTATACGTTATATCCTATCTGTAGATATCGTTACACTTTATATCCTATATCTAGAAATCCTTATACGTTATATCCTATATCTACATATCATTATTCGTTATATCCTATGTCTTCGTAACGTTATATGGTATATCCTATATGTAGATATCGTTATACGTTATATCCTATATCTGCGTATCGTTATACGCTATATCCTATATCTACGTATCGTTACACGTTATATCCTATGTGTAGATATCGTTATACGTTATATCCTATATGTAGATAACGTTATACGTTATATCCTATATGTAGATATCGTTATACGTTATATCCTATGTGTAGATAACGTTATAAGTTATATCCTATATGTAGATATCGTTATACGTTATATCCTATATCTGCGTATCGTTATACGCTAAATCCTATATCTACGTATCGTTACACGTTATATCCTATGTGTAGATAACGTTATACGTTATATCCTATTTCTAGGTACCGTTATACGTCATATCCTATATCTACATATCGTTATACGTTATATCCCATGTCTTCGTAACGTTATATTTTATGTCCTTTATCTACGTATCGTTATACGTTATATCCTATATGTAGATAATGTTATACGTTATATCCTATATGTATATATCGTTGTACGTTATATCCTACATCTACGTATCGTTATACGTTATATGCTATGTGTAGATAACGTTATACGATATATCCTATCTGTAGATATCGTTACACTTTATATCCTATATCTAGAAATCCTTATACGTTATATCCTATATCTACATATCATTATTCGTTATATCCCATGTCTTCGTAACGTTATATTTTATGTCCTATATCTACGTATCGTTATACGTTATATCCTATATCTACATGTCGTTGTACGTTATATCCTATATGCAGATAACGTGATACGTTATATCCTACATCTACCTATCGTTATACGTCATATCCTATATCTACATGTCGTTATACGTTATGTCCTATGTCTACGTGCTGTTATACGTTATATCCTATATCTACATATCGTTATTCGTTATATCCCATGTCTTCGTAACGTTATATTTTATGTCCTATATCTACGTATCGTTATACGTTATATCCTATATGTAGATAACGTTATACGATATATCCTATATGTATATATCGTTATACGTTATATCCTACATCTACGTATCGTTGTACGTTATATGCTATGTGTAGATAACGTTATACGTTATATCCTATATGTAGATATCGTTACACTTTATATCCTATATCTAGGTATCCTTATACGTTATATCCTATATGTAGATTACGTTATACGTTATATCCTATATGTAGACAACGTTATACGTTATATCCTATATGCAGATATCGTTATACGTAATATCCTATGTGTAGATAACGTTATACGTTATATCCTATCTGTAGATATCGTTATACGTTTTATCCTATAACTACGTATCGTTATACGTTATTTCCTATGTCTACGTATCGTTATACGTTATATCCTATACGTAGATAACGTTATACGTTATATTCTATATCTACATATCGTTATACGTTATATCCTAAATCTGCAAATCGTTATACGTTATATCCTATATCTCCATACCGTTATACGTTATATCCTATATGTAGATGACGTTATACGTTATATCCCATATATCTACGTATCGTGATACGTTATATCCTATATCTACGTATCGTTATACGTTATATCCTACATGTAGATAACGTTATACGTTATATCCTATATGTAGATATCGTTATACGTTATATCCTATGTGTAGATAACGTTATAAGTTATATCCTATATGTAGACATCGTTATACGTTATATCCTATATCTGCGTATCGTTATACGCTATATCCTATATCTACGTATCGTTACACGTTATATGCTATGTGTAGATAACGTTATACGTTATATCCTATCTGTAGATATCGTTACACTTTATATCCTATATCTAGAAATCCTTATACGTTATATCCTATATCCACATATCATTATTCGTTATATCCTATGTCTTCGTAACGTTATATGGTATATCCTATATGTAGATATTGTTATACGTTATATCCTATATCTGCGTATCGTTATACGCTATATCCTATATCTACGTATCGTTACACGTTATATCCTATGTGTAGATAACGTTATACGTTATATCCTATATCTGGGTATCGTTATACGTTATGTCCTATATCTACGTATCGTTATACGTTATAACCTATATCTACATATCGTTATTCGTTATATCCCATGTCTTCGTAACGTTATATTTTATGTCGTATATCTACGTATCGTTATACGTTATATCCTATATCTACATGTCGTTGTACGTTATATCCTATATGTAGATAACGTTATACGTTATATCCTATATGTAGATAACGTTATACGTTATATCCTATATGCAGATATCGTTATACGTAATATCCTATGTGTAGATAACGTTATACGTTATATCCTATCTGTAGATATCGTTATACGTTTTATCCTATATCTACGTATCGTTATACGTTATTTCCTATGTCCACGTATCGTTATACGTTATATTCTATATCTACGTATCGTTATACGTTATGTCCTAAATCTGCAAATCGTTATACGTTATATCCTATATCTCCATACCGTTATACGTTATATCCTATATGTAGATGACGTTATACGTTATATCCCATATATCTACGTATCGTGATACGTTATATCCTATATCTACGTATCGTTATGCGTTGTATCCTAGGTGTAGATAACGTTATACGTTATATCCTATATGTAGACATCGTTATACGTTATATCCTATATGTAGATAACGTTATACGTTATATCCTATATGTAGATATCGTTATACGTTATATCCTATGTGTAGATAACGTTATACGTTATATCCTATATGTAGATATCGTTATACGTTATATCCTATATCTACGTATCGTTATACGTTATATCCTATATGTAGATAACGTTATACGTTATATCCTATATGTAGATAACGTTATACGTAATATCCTACATGCAGATATCGTTATACGTAATATCCTATGTGTAGATAACGTTATACGTTATATCCTATATGTAGATAACGTTATACGTTATATCCTATATGTAGATATCGCTACACGTTATATCCTATGTGTAGATAACGTTATACGTTATATCCTATATCTACGTATCGTTATACGTTATATCCTAAAACTGCAAATCGTTATACGTTATATCCTATATCTACATACCGTTATACGTTATATCCTATATGCAAATGACGTTATACGTTATATCTCATGTATCTACGTACCGTGATACGTTATATCCTATATCTACATATCGCTATACGTTATATCCTATATCTACATATCGGTATACTATATATCCTATGTCTTCGTAACGTTATACGTTGTATCCTATATGTAGATAACGTTATTCGTTATATCTGATATGTACGTAACGTTATACGTTATATCCTATATCTACATATCGGTATACTTTATATCCTATGTATTCGTAACTTTATACGTAATATCCTATATGTAGATAACGTTATACGTTATATGCTATGTGTAGAGAACGTTATACGTTACATCCTATGTGTAGATATCGTAATACGTTAAGTCCCATATCTACGTATCGTTATACGTTACATCCTATATGTAAATAACGTTATTCGTTATATTCTATATCTACATATCGTTATTCGTTATATCCCATGTCTTCGTAACGTTATATTTTATGTCCTATATCTACGTATCGTTATACGTTATATCCTATATGTAGATAACGTTATACGTTATATCCTATATGTAGATAACGTTATACGTTATATCCTATGTGTAGATAACGTTATACGTTATATCCTATTTCTAGGTACCGTTATACGTCATATCCTATATCTACATATCGTTATACGTTATATCCCATGTCTTCGTAACGTTATATTTTATGTCCTATATCTACGGATCGTTATACGTTATATCCTATATGTAGATAACGCTATTCGTTATATCCTATATGTATATATCGTTATACGTTATATCCTACATCTACGTATCGTTATACGTTATATGCTATGTGTAGATAACGTTATACGTTATATCCTATCTGTAGATATCGTTATACTTTATATCCTATATCTGCGTATCGTTATACGCTATATCCTATATCTACGTATCGTTACACGTTATATCCTATGTGTAGATAACGTTATACGTTATATCCTATATGTAGACATCGTTATACGTTATATCCTACATCTACGTATCGTTATACGTTATATGCTATGTGTAGATAACGTTATACGTTATATCCTATCTGTAGATATCGTTACACTTTATATCCTATATCTAGAAATCCTTATACGTTATATCCTATATCCACATATCATTATTCGTTATATCCTATGTCTTCGTAACGTTATATGGTATATCCTATATGTAGATATTGTTATACGTTATATCCTATATCTGCGTATCGTTATACGCTATATCCTATATCTACGTATCGTTACACGTTATATCCTATGTGTAGATAACGTTATACGTTATATCCTATATCTGGGTATCGTTATACGTTATGTCCTATATCTACGTATCGTTATACGTTATAACCTATATCTACATATCGTTATTCGTTATATCCCATGTCTTCGTAACGTTATATTTTATGTCCTATATCTACGTATCGTTATACGTTATATCCTATATCTACATGTCGTTGTACGTTATATCCTATATGTAGATAACGTTATACGTTTTATCCTATATGTAGATAACGTTATACGTTATATCCTATATGCAGATATCGTTATACGTAATATCCTATGTGTAGATAACGTTATACGTTATATCCTATCTGTAGATATCGTTATACGTTTTATCCTATATCTACGTATCGTTATACGTTATTTCCTATGTCCACGTATCGTTATACGTTATATTCTATATCTACGTATCGTTATATGTTATGTCCTAAATCTGCAAATCGTTATACGTTATATCCTATATCTCCATACCGTTATACGTTATATCCTATATGTAGATGACGTTATACGTTATATCCCATATATCTACGTATCGTGATACGTTATATCCTATATCTACGTATCGTTATACGTTATATCCTATATCTTCATATCGTTATACGTTATATGCCATGTCCACGTAACGTTATACGCTGCATCCTATATGTCGATAACGTTATTCGTTATATCTGATATGTACGTTTCGTTATACGTTATATCCTATATCTACGTATCGTTATACGTTATATCCTATATCTACATATCGGTATACTTTATATCCTATGTCTTCGTAACGTTATACGTTATATCCTATATGTAGAAAACGTTATACGATATATCCTATATGTAGATAACGTTATACGTTATATCCTATATGTAGATATCGTTATACGTTATATCCTATGTGTAGATAACGTTATACGTTATATCCTATATGTAGATATCGTTATACGTTATATCCTGTATCTACGTATCGTTATACGTTATATCCTATATGTAGATAACGTTATACGTTATATCCTATATGTAGATAACGTTATTCGTAATATCCTACATGCAGATATCGTTATACGTAATATCCTATGTGTAGATAACGTTATACGTTATATCCTATCTGTAGATATCGTTATACTTTATATCCTATATCTGCGTATCGTTATACGCTATATCCTATATCTACGTATCGCTACACGTTATATCCTATGTGTAGATAACGTTATACGTTATATCCTATATCTACGTATCGTTATACGTTATATCCTAAAACTGCAAATCGTTATACGTTATATCCTATATCTACATACCGTTATACGTTATATCCTATATGCAGATGACGTTATACGTTATATCTCATGTATCTACGTACCGTGATACGTTATATCCTATATCTACGTATCGTTATACGTTATATCCTATATCTACATATCGCTATACGTTATATCCTATATCTACATATCGGTATACTATATATCCTATGTCTTCGTAACGTTATACGTTGTATCCTATATGTAGATAACGTTATTCGTTATATCTGATATGTACGTAACGTTATACGTTATATCCTATATCTACATTTCGGTATACTTTATATCCTATGTATTCGTAACGTTATACGTAATATCCTATATGTAGATATCGTTATACGTTATATGCTATATGTAGAGAACGTTATACGTTACATCCTATGTGTAGATATCGTAATACGTTAAGTCCCATATCTACGTATCGTTATACGTTACATCCTATATGTAAATAACGTTATTCGTTATATTCTATATCTACATATCGTTATTCGTTATATCCCATGTCTTCGTAACGTTATATTTTATGTCCTATATCTACGTATCGTTATACGTTATATCCTATATGTAGATAACGTTATACGTTATATCCTATATGTAGATAACGTTATACGTTATATCCTATGTGTAGATAACGTTATACGTTATATCCTATTTCTAGGTACCGTTATACGTCATATCCTATATCTACATATCGTTATACGTTATATCCCATGTCTTCGTAACGTTATATTTTATGTCCTATATCTACGTATCGTTATACGTTATATCCTATATGTAGATAACGCTATTCGTTATATCCTATATGTATATATCGTTATACGTTATATCCTACATCTACGTATCGTTATACGTTATATGCTATGTGTAGATAACGTTATACGTTATATCCTATCTGTAGATATCGTTATACTTTATATCCTATATCTGCGTATCGTTATACGCTATATCCTATATCTACGTATCGTTACACGTTATATCCTATGTGTAGATAACGTTATACGTTATATCCTATATCTAGGTATCCTTATACGTTATATCCTATAACTAGGTATCGTTATACGTTATGTCCTATATCTACGTATCGTTATACGTTATTTCCTATATGTAGATAGCGTTATACGTTTTATCCCATATCTACATATCGTTATACGTTATATCCAATGTCTACGTATCGTTATACGTTATATCCTATATGTAGATAACGTTATACGTTATATTCTATATCTACATATCGGTATACTATATATCCTATGTCTTCGTAACGTTATACGTTGTATCCTATATGTAGATAACGTTATTCGTTATATCTGATATGTACGTAACGTTATACGTTATATCCTATATCTACATTTCGGTATACTTTATATCCTATGTATTCGTAACGTTATACGTAATATCCTATATGTAGATATCGTTATACGTTATATGCTATATGTAGAGAACGTTATACGTTACATCCTATGTGTAGATATCGTAATACGTTAAGTCCCATATCTACGTATCGTTATACGTTACATCCTATATGTAAATAACGTTATTCGTTATATTCTATATCTACATATCGTTATTCGTTATATCCCATGTCTTCGTAACGTTATATTTTATGTCCTATATCTACGTATCGTTATACGTTATATCCTATATGTAGATAACGTTATACGTTATATCCTATATGTAGATAACGTTATACGTTATATCCTATGTGTAGATAACGTTATACGTTATATCCTATTTCTAGGTACCGTTATACGTCATATCCTATATCTACATATCGTTATACGTTATATCCCATGTCTTCGTAACGTTATATTTTATGTCCTATATCTACGTATCGTTATACGTTATATCCTATATGTAGATAACGCTATTCGTTATATCCTATATGTATATATCGTTATACGTTATATCCTACATCTACGTATCGTTATACGTTATATGCTATGTGTAGATAACGTTATACGTTATATCCTATCTGTAGATATCGTTATACTTTATATCCTATATCTGCGTATCGTTATACGCTATATCCTATATCTACGTATCGTTACACGTTATATCCTATGTGTAGATAACGTTATACGTTATATCCTATATCTAGGTATCCTTATACGTTATATCCTATAACTAGGTATCGTTATACGTTATGTCCTATATCTACGTATCGTTATACGTTATTTCCTATATGTAGATAGCGTTATACGTTTTATCCCATATCTACATATCGTTATACGTTATATCCAATGTCTACGTATCGTTATACGTTATATCCTATATGTAGATAACGTTATACGTTATATTCTATATCTACATATCGGTATACTATATATCCTATGTCTTCGTAACGTTATACGTTGTATCCTATATGTAGATAACGTTATTCGTTATATCTGATATGTACGTAACGTTATACGTTATATCCTATATCTACATTTCGGTATACTTTATATCCTATGTATTCGTAACGTTATACGTAATATCCTATATGTAGATATCGTTATACGTTATATGCTATATGTAGAGAACGTTATACGTTACATCCTATGTGTAGATATCGTAATACGTTAAGTCCCATATCTACGTATCGTTATACGTTACATCCTATATGTAAATAACGTTATTCGTTATATTCTATATCTACATATCGTTATTCGTTATATCCCATGTCTTCGTAACGTTATATTTTATGTCCTATATCTACGTATCGTTATACGTTATATCCTATATGTAGATAACGTTATACGTTATATCCTATATGTAGATAACGTTATACGTTATATCCTATGTGTAGATAACGTTATACGTTATATCCTATTTCTAGGTACCGTTATACGTCATATCCTATATCTACATATCGTTATACGTTATATCCCATGTCTTCGTAACGTTATATTTTATGTCCTATATCTACGTATCGTTATACGTTATATCCTATATGTAGATAACGCTATTCGTTATATCCTATATGTATATATCGTTATACGTTATATCCTACATCTACGTATCGTTATACGTTATATGCTATGTGTAGATAACGTTATACGTTATATCCTATCTGTAGATATCGTTATACTTTATATCCTATATCTGCGTATCGTTATACGCTATATCCTATATCTACGTATCGTTACACGTTATATCCTATGTGTAGATAACGTTATACGTTATATCCTATCTGTAGATATCGTTATACTTTATATCCTATATCTGCGTATCGTTATACGCTATATCCTATATCTACGTATCGTTATACGTTATTTCCTATATGTAGATAGCGTTATACGTTTTATCCCATATCTACATATCGTTATACGTTATATCCAATGTCTACGTATCGTTATACGTTATATCCTATATCTAGGTATCCTTATACGTTATATCCTATAACTAGGTATCGTTATACGTTATGTCCTATATCTACGTATCGTTATACGTTATTTCCTATATGTAGATAGCGTTATACGTTTTATCCCATATCTACATATCGTTATACGTTATATCCAATGTCTACGTATCGTTATACGTTATATCCTATATGTAGATAACGTTATACGTTATATTCTATATCTACATATCGGTATACTATATATCCTATGTCTTCGTAACGTTATACGTTGTATCCTATATGTAGATAGCGTTATACGTTTTATCCCATATCTACATATCGTTATACGTTATATCCAATGTCTACGTATGGTTATACGTTACATCCTATATGTAAATAACGTTATTCGTTATATTCTATATCTACATATCGTTATTCGTTATATCCCATGTCTTCGTAACGTTATATTTTATGTCCTATATCTACGTATCGTTATACGTTATATCCTATATGTAGATAACGTTATACGTTATATCCTATATGTAGATAACGTTATACGTTATATCCTATGTGTAGATAACGTTATACGTTATATCCTATGTGTAGATAACGTTATAAGTTATATCCTATATGTAGATATCGTTATACGTTATATCCTATATCTGCGTATCGTTATACGCTAAATCCTATATCTACGTATCGTTACACGTTATATCCTATGTGTAGATAACGTTATACGTTATATCCTATTTCTAGGTACCGTTATACGTCATATCCTATATCTACATATCGTTATACGTTATATCCCATGTCTTCGTAACGTTATATTTTATGTCCTTTATCTACGTATCGTTATACGTTATATCCTATATGTAGATAATGTTATACGTTATATCCTATATGTATATATCGTTGTACGTTATATCCTACATCTACGTATCGTTATACGTTATATGCTATGTGTAGATAACGTTATACGATATATCCTATCTGTAGATATCGTTACACTTTATATCCTATATCTAGAAATCCTTATACGTTATATCCTATATCTACATATCATTATTCGTTATATCCCATGTCTTCGTAACGTTATATTTTATGTCCTATATCTACGTATCGTTATACGTTATATCCTATATCTACATGTCGTTGTACGTTATATCCTATATGCAGATAACGTGATACGTTATATCCTACATCTACCTATCGTTATACGTCATATCCTATATCTACATGTCGTTATACGTTATGTCCTATGTCTACGTGCTGTTATACGTTATATCCTATATCTACATATCGTTATTCGTTATATCCCATGTCTTCGTAACGTTATATTTTATGTCCTATATCTACGTATCGTTATACGTTATATCCTATATGTAGATAACGTTATACGATATATCCTATATGTATATATCGTTATACGTTATATCCTACATCTACGTATCGTTGTACGTTATATGCTATGTGTAGATAACGTTATACGTTATATCCTATATGTAGATATCGTTACACTTTATATCCTATATCTAGGTATCCTTATACGTTATATCCTATATGTAGATTACGTTATACGTTATATCCTATATGTAGACAACGTTATACGTTATATCCTATATGCAGATATCGTTATACGTAATATCCTATGTGTAGATAACGTTATACGTTATATCCTATCTGTAGATATCGTTATAGGTTTTATCCTACATCTACGTATCGTTATACGTTATATGCTATGTGTAGATAACGTTATACGATATATCCTATCTGTAGATATCGTTACACTTTATATCCTATATCTAGAAATCCTTATACGTTATATCCTATATCTACATATCATTATTCGTTATATCCCATGTCTTCGTAACGTTATATTTTATGTCCTATATCTACGTATCGTTATACGTTATATCCTATATCTACATGTCGTTGTACGTTATATCCTATATGCAGATAACGTGATACCTTATATCCTATATCTACGTATCGTTATACGTCATGTCCTATATCCATATATCCTTATACGTTATATCCTATCTGTAGATAACGTTATACGGTATATCGTATATCTACGTATCGTTATACGTCATATCCTATATCTACATATCGTTATACGTTATATCCTACATCTACATATCGTTATAAGTTATATCCTATATGTAGATAACGTTATACGTTATATCCTTTATCTACATATCGTTATACGTTATATCCAATATCTACGTATCGTTATACCTTATATCCTATATCTACGTATCGTTATACGTCATATCCTATATCCACATATCCTTATACGTTATATCCTATCTGTAGATAACGTTATACGTTATATCCTATATCTACATATCGTTATACCTTATATCCTGTATCTACGCATTACTATACGTTATATCCTATACCTACATACCGTTATACGTTATATCCTATATCTACGTATCGTTATACGTCATATCCTATATCTACATATCGTTATACGTTATATCCTATATGTAGATAACGTTGTACGTTATATCCTATACCAACATATCGTTGTACGTTATATCCTATATGTAGATATCGTCATACGTTATATCCTATATATACTTATCGTTAAAGGTTATATCCCATATCTACATATCGTTATACGTTATATCCTATATCTGCGTGTCGTTACACGTTATATCCTATGTCTTCGTAACGTTATACGGTATATCGTATATCTACGTATCGTTACACGGTATATCCTATATCTACATACCGTTATACGTTATATCCTATATCTCCATATCGTTATACGTTATAACCAATATGTAGATATCGTTGTACGTTATATCCTATATCTACGTATCGTTAAACGTTATATCCTATATTTAGGTAACATTATACGTTATGTCCTATAGGTAGATAACGTTGTACGTTATATTCTATATCTACGTATCGTTAAACGTTATATCCTATATCTACGTCTCGTTATACGTTATATCCTATATCTACATATCGTTATACGTTATATCCTATATATACGTATCGTTATACGTTATATTCTATATCGACGGATCGTTATACATTATATCCTACATCTACATATCGTTATACGTTATATTCTATATCGACGTATCGTTATACATTATATCCTACATCTACATATCGTTATACGTTATATCCTATGTGTAGATAACGTTTTGCGTTATATCTTACATGTAGATATCGCTATACGTTATATCCTATATCTACATATCGTTATACGTTATATCCTATGTGTAGATAACGTTAAACGTTATATCCTATATGTAGATAACGTAATACGTTATATCCTATGTCTACATATCGTTGTACGTTATATCCTATATGTAGATATCGTCATACGTTATATCCTATATATACGTATCGTTAAAGGTTATATCCTATATCTACATATCGTTATACGTTATATCCTATATCTACGTATCGTTACACGTTATATCCTATGTCTTCGTAACGTTATACGTTATATGCTATATCTACGTATCGTTACACGGTATATCCTATATCTACATAGCCTTATACGTTATATCCCATATCTATATATCGTTATACGTTATATCCCATATCTACGTATCGTTATACGTCATATCCTATATCTACATTTCGTTATACGTTATATCCTACATCTACATATCGTTATAAGTTATATCCTATATGTAGGTAACGTTATACCTTAAATCCTATATCTACATATCGTTATACGTTATATCCTATATATACGTATCGTTATACGTTATATCCTATATTTAGATAACGTTATACGTTATATCCTATATCTACGTATCGTTATACGTTATTTCCTATATCTACATATCGTTATACGTTATATCCTATGTCTTCGTAACGTTATACGGTATATCCTATATCTACGTATCGTTATACGTCATATCCTGTATCTACATATCGTTATACGTTATATTCTATATCTCCGTATAGTTATACGTCATATCCTATATTTAGATAACGTTATACGTTGTATCCTATATCTACATATCGTTATACGTTATATCCTATATATACGTATCGTTATACGTTATATCCTATATTTGGATTACGTTATACGTTATATCCTATATCTACGTATCGTTATACGTTATATCCTATATCTACATATCGTTATACGTTATATCCTATATCTACGTATCGTTACACGTTATATCCTATGTCTTCGTAACGTTATACGTTATATGCTATATCTACGTATCGTTACACGGTATATCCTATATCTACATAGCCTCATACGTTATATCCTATCTGTAGATAACGTTATACGTTATATCCTATATTTAGATTACGTTATACGTTATATCCTATATCTACGTATCCTTATACGTTATATACTTTATGTAGATAACGTCGTACGTTATATCCTATATCTACGTATCGTTATACGTTATATCCTATATTTAGGTAACATTATACGTTGTGTCCTATATGTAGATAACGTTGTACGTTATATCCTATATCTACATATCGTTGACGGTATATCCTATATGTACATATCGTTATACGTTATATCCTATATATACGTATCGTTATACGTTATATCCTATATTTAGATAACGTTATACGTTATATCCAATATCTGTGTATCGTTATACGTTATATCCTATATCTATATATCGTTATACGTTATATCCTATATGTAGATAACGTTGTACGTTATATCCCATATCTACATATCGTTATACGTTATATCCTATGTCTTCGTAACGTTATACGTTATATCCTATATCTACATATCGTTATACGTTATATCCTATATCTTCCTATCGTTATACGTTATATCCTATATGTAGATAACGTTATACATTATATCCAATATCTTCGTATCGTTATACGGTATATCCTATATCTACGTACCGTTATACGTCATATCCCATGTCTACATATCGTTATACGTTATATCATATATACGTATCGTTATACGTTATATCCTATATTTAGATAACGTTATACGTTATATCCTATATCTACATATCGTTATACGTTATATTCTATATCGACGTAACGTTATACATTATATCCTACATCTACATATCGTGATACGTTATATCCTATATGTCGATAACGTTGTACGTTATATCCGACATCTATATATCGTTGTACGTTATATCCTATATGTAGATATCGTCATACGTTATATCCTTTATCTACGTATCGTTATACGATATATCCTATTTCCACATATCGTTATACGTGTTATCCTACATGTAGATAACGTTATACGTTATATCCTACAGCTACGTATCGTTATACGTTATATCCTATATCTACATAACGCTATACGTTATATCCAATATCTACGTATCGCTATACGTTATAACCTATGTCTTCGTAACGTTATACGGTATATCCTATATCTACGTATCGTTATACGTCATATCCTATATTTACATATCGTTATACGTTATATCCTATATATACGTGTCGTTATACGTTATATCCTATATTTAGATAACGTTATACGTTGTATCCTATATCTACATATCGTTATACGTTATATCCTATATGTAGGTAACGTTATACGTTAAATCCTATATCTACATATCGTTATACGTTATATCCTATGTCTTCGTAACGTTATACGGTATAACCTATATCTACGTATCGTTATACGTTATATAATATATCTACGTATCGTTATACGTTATATCCTATATCTACATATCGTTATACGTTATAACCTATGTCTTCGTAACGTTATACGGTATATCGTATATCTACGTATCGTTATACGTCATATCCTATATTTACATATCGTTATACGTTATATCCTATATATACGTGTCGTTATACGTTATATCCTATATTTAGATAACGTTATACGTTGTATCCTATATCTACATATCGTTATACGTTATATCCTATATGTAGGAAACGTTATACGTTAAATCCTATATCTACATATCGTTATACGTTATATCCTATATATACGTATCGTTATACGTTATATCCTATATTTAGATAACGTTATACGTTATATCCTATATCTGCGTATCGTTATACGTTATATCCTATATCTACATATCGTTATACGTTATATCCTATGTCTTCGTAACGTTATACGGTATAACCTATATCTACGTATCGTTATACGTCATATCCTGTATCTACATATCGTTATACGTTATATTCTATATCTACGTATAGTTATACGTTATATCCTATATCTACATATCGTTATACGTTATATCCTATATGTAGATAACGTTATACGTTATATCCTATATGTACATATCGTTATGCGTTATATCCTTTATCTACGTATCGTTATACGATATATCCTATATCTACATATCGTTATACGTTATATCCCATATCTACGTATCGTTATACGTTATATCCAATATCTACGTATCGTTGTACGTTATATCCTATATCTATATATCGTTATACGTGTTATCCTACATGTAGATAACGTTATACGTTAAATCCTACAGCTACGTATCGTTATACGTTATATCCTATATCTACATAACGCTATACGTTATATCCAATATCTACGTATCGTTATACGTTATATCCTATATCTATATACCGTTAAACGTTATATCCTATATGTAGATAACGTTGTACGTTATATCCTATAGCCAGGTACAGTTATACGTTAAATCCTATATCTACATATCGTTATACGTTATATCCTATATATACGTATCGTTATACGTTATATCCTATATTTAGATAACGTTATACGTTATATACTATATCTACGTATCGTTATACGGTATATCCTATATTTAGATAACGTTATACGTTATATCCTATATGTAGATAACGTTGTACGTTATATCCTATATCTACATATCGTTGTACGTTATATCCTACATGTAGATATCGTTATACGTTATATCCGATATATACGTATCGTTATACGTTATATCCTATATTTAGATAACGTTATACGTTATATCCTATATCTACGTATCGTTATACGTTAGATCCTATATCTACATATCGTTATACGTTACATCCTATGTCTTCGTAACGTTATACGGTATATCCTATATCTACGTATCGTTATACGTCATATCCTATATCTACATATCGTTATACGTTATATTCTATATCTACCTATAGTTATACGTTATATCCTATATCTACATATCGTTATACGTTATATCCTATATGTAGATAACGTTATACGTTATATCCAATATCTACGTATCGTTGTACGTTATATCCTATGTCTATATATCGTTATACGTGTTATCCTACATGTAGATAACGTTATACGTTATATCCTACAGCTACGTATCGTTATACGTTATATCCTATATGTAGATAACGTTATACGTTATATCCTACAGCTACGTATCGTTATACGTTTTATCCTATATGTAGATAACGTTATACGTTATATCCTATTACTACTTATCGTTATACGTTATATCCACCGTCTTCGTAACGTTATGCGGTATATCCTACATCTACGTATCGTTATACGTTATATAATATATCTACGTATCGTTATACGTTATATCCTATATCTACATATCGTTATACGTTATATCCTATGTCATCGTAACGTTATACGGTATATCCTATATCTACGTATCGTTATACGTCATATCCTATATTTACATATCGTTATACGTTATATCCTATATATACGTGTCGTTATACGTTATATCCTATATTTAGATAACATTATACGTTTATCCTATATCTACATATCGTTATACGTTATATCCTATATGTAGGTAACGTTATACGTTAAATCCTATATCTACATATCGTTATACGTTATATCCCATATATACGTATCGTTATACGTTATATCCTATATTTAGATAACGTTATACGTTATATCCTATATTTAGATAACGTTATACGTTATATCCTATATCTGCGTATCGTTATACGTTATATCCTATATCTACATATCGTTATACGTTATATCCTATGTCTTCGTAACGTTATACGGTATATCCTATATCTACGTATCGTTATACGTCATATCCTGTATCTACATATCGTTATACGTTATATTCTATATCTACGTATAGTTATACGTTATATCCTATATCTACATATCGTTATACGTTATATCCTATATGTAGATAACGTTATACGTTATATCCTATATGTACATATCGTTATGCGTTATATCCTTTATCTACGTATCGTTATACGATATATCCTATATCTACATATCGTTATACGTTATATCCCATATCTACGTATCGTTATACGTTATATCCAATATCTACGTATCGTTGTACGTTATATCCTATATCAATATATCGTTATACGTGTTATCCTACATGTAGATAACGTTATACGTTATATCCTACAGCTACGTATCGTTATACCTTATATCCTATATGTAGATAACGTTATACGTTATATCCTACTACTACTTATCGTTATACGTTATATCCACCGTCTTCGTAACGTTATACGGTATATCCTATATCTACGTATCGTTATACGTCATATCCTATGTCTACATATCGTTACATATACATATCGTCTACATACGATATATTCTATATCTACGTATCGTTATACGTTATATAATATATCTACGTATCGTTATACGTTATATCCTATATCTACATATCGTTATACGTTATAACCTATGTCTTCGTAACGTTATACGGTATATCCTATATCTACGTATCGTTATACGTTATATCCTATATTTAGATTACGTTATACGTTATATCCTATATCTACGTATCCTTATACGTTATATACTTTATGTAGATATCGTCGTACGTTATATCCTATATCTACGTATCGTTATACGTTATATCCTATATTTAGGTAACATTATACGTTGTGTCCTATATGTAGATAACGTTGTACGTTATATCCTATATCTACATATCGTTGACGGTATATCCTATATGTACATATCGTTATACGTTATATCCTATATATACGTATCGTTATACGTTATATCCTATATTTAGATAACGTTATACGTTATATCCTATATCTACATATCGTTATACGTTATATTCTATATCGACGTATCGTTATACATTATATCCTATATCTACATATTGTTATACGATATATCCTATATGTAGATAACGTTGTACGTTATATCCGATATATACGTATCGTTATACGTTATATCCTATATTTAGATAACGTTATACGTTATATCCTATATCTACGTATCTTTATACGTTATATCCTATATCTACATATCGTTATACGTTATATCCTATGTCTTCGTAACGTTATACGGTATATCCTATATCTACGTATCGTTATACGTCATATCCTATATCTACATATCGTTATACGTTATATTCTATATCTACGTATCGTTATACGTTATATCCTATATCTACATATCGTTATACGTTATATCCCATATGTAGATAACGTTATACGTTATCATCCCATATCTACATGTCGTTATACGTTATATCCTATTTCTTCGTATCGTTATACGGTATACCCTATACCTAGGTATCGTTATACATTATATCCTATGTCAACATACCGTTATACGTTATATCCTATATGTAGATATCGTCATACGTTATATCCTATATATACGTATCGTTAAAAGTTATATCCTGTATCTACGTATCGTTATACGTTATATCCTATATGTAGATAACGTTATACGTTATATCCTATGTCTTCGTATCGTTATACGGTATATCCAATGTCTACGTATCGTTATACGTCATATCCTATATCTACATATCGTTATACGTTACATCCTATATATACGTATCGCTATACGTTATATCCTATATTTAGATTACGTTATACGTTATATCCTATATCTACGTATCGTTATACGTTATATCCTATATCTACATATCGTTATACGTTATATCCTACATCTACATATCGGTATACATTAAATCCTATATGTAGATAACGTTGTACGTTATATCCTATATTTAGGTATCGTTATACGTTATATCCTACTTTTACGTACCGTTATACGTTATATCCTATATTTATATATCGATATACGTTATATCCTATATGTAGATAACGTTATACGTTGTATCCTATATCTACGTATCGTTATACGTTATATCATATATGTATATAACGTTGTACGTTATATCCTATATCTAGGTACCGTTATACGTTATATCCTATATCTACATATCGTTATACGTTATATCCTATGTGTAGATAACGTTGTACGTTATATCCTATATCTAGGTACCGTTATACGTTATGTCCTATATCTGCATTACGTTATACGTTATATCCCATATCTACATATCGTTATACGTTATATCCTATATCTACGTATCGTTATACGTTATATCCTTTATGTAGATAACGTTATACGTTATATCCAATATCTACGTATCGTTATACGTTATATCCTATATCTAGGCACCGTTATACGTTATATCCTATATCTACATATCGTTATAAATTATATCCTATATATACGTATCGTTATACGTTATATCCTATATCTACATATCGTTATAGGTTATATCCTATGTCTTCGTAACGTTATACGGTATATCCTATATCTACGTATCGTTATACGTCATATCCTATGTCTACATATCGTTATACGTTATATTTTATATCTACGTATCGTTATACGTTATATCCTATATCTACGTATCGTTATACGTTATATCCTATATCTACATATCGTTATACGTTATATCCTATGTCTTCGTAACGTTATACGTTATATCCTATATCTACATATCGTTATACGTTATATTCTATTTCTTCCTATCGTTATACGTTATATCCTATATGTAGATAATGTTATACATTATATCCAATATCTACATATCGTTATACGTTATATCCTATGTCTTCGTAACGTTATACGTTATATCCTATATCTACATATCGTTATACGTTATATCCTATATCTTCCTATCGTTATACGTTATATCCTATATGTAGATAATGTTATACATTATATCCAATATCTTCGTATCGTTATACGGTATATCCTATATCTACGTACCGTTATACGTTATATCCTATATTTAGATAACGTTATACGTTATATCCTATATTTAGATAACGTTATACGTTATATCCCATATCTACGTATCGTTATACGTTATATCCTATATGTAGATAACGTTATACGTTATATCCTACAGCTACGTATCGTTATACGTTATATCCTATATGTAGATAACGTTATACGTTATATCCTATATCTACATATCGTTATACCTTATATCCTATATCTACATATCGTTATACGTTATATCCTATATATACGTATCGTTATACGTTATATTCTATATCGACGGATCGTTATACATTATATCCTACATCTACATATCGTTATACGTTATATTCTATATCGACGTATCGTTATACATTATATCCTACATCTACATATCGTTATACGTTATATCCTATATGTAGATAACGTTGTACGTTATATCAAATATCTATATATCGTTGTACGTTATATCCCATATGTAGATATCGTCATACGTTATATCCTATATCTTCCTATCGTTATACGTTATATCCTATACGTAGATAACGTTATACATTATATCCAATATCTATGTATCGTTATACGTTATATCCGATATCTATATATCGTTATACGTTATATCCTATATGTAGATAACGTTATACGTTATATCCTATATCTGCGTATCGTTATACGTTATATCCTATATGTAGATAACGTTATACGTTATATCCTATATCTGCGTATCGTTATACGTTATATCATATATGTATATAACGTTGTACATTATATCCTAAATCTTGGTACCGTTATACGTTATATCCTATATCTAGATATCGTAATACGTTATATCCTATATGTATATAACGTTGTACGTTATATCCTATATCTAGGCACCGTTATACGTTATATCCTATATCTACATATCGTTATAAATTATATCCTATATATACGTATCGTTATACGTTATATCCTATATCTACATATCGTTATAGGTTATATCCTATGTCTTCGTAACGTTATACGGTATATCCTATATCTACGTATCGTTATACGTCATATCCTATGTCTACATATCGTTATACGTTATATTTTATATCTACGTATCGTTATACGTTATATCCTATATCTACGTATCGTTATACGTTATATCCTATATCTACATATCGTTATACGTTATATCCTATGTCTTCGTAACGTTATACGTTATATCCTATATCTACATATCGTTATACGTTATATCCTATTTCTTCCTATCGTTATACGTTATATCCTATATGTAGATAATGTTATACATTATATCCAATATCTACATATCGTTATACTTTATATCCTATGTCTTCGTAACGTTATACGTTATATCCTATATCTACATATCGTTATACGTTATATCCTATATCTTCCTATCGTTATACGTTATATCCTATATGTAGATAATGTTATACATTATATCCAATATCTTCGTATCGTTATACGGTATATCCTATATCTACGTACCGTTATACGTTATATCCTATATTTAGATAACGTTATACGTTATATCCTATATTTAGATAACGTTATACGTTATATCCCATATCTACGTATCGTTATACGTTATATCCTATATGTAGATAACGTTATACGTTATATCCTACAGCTACGTATCGTTATACGTTATATCCTATATGTAGATAACGTTATACGTTATATCCTATATCTACATATCGTTATACCTTATATCCTATATCTACATATCGTTATACGTTATATCCTATATATACGTATCGTTATACGTTATATTCTATATCGACGGATCGTTATACATTATATCCTACATCTACATATCGTTATACGTTATATTCTATATCGACGTATCGTTATACATTATATCCTACATCTACATATCGTTATACGTTATATCCTATATGTAGATAACGTTGTACGTTATATCAAATATCTATATATCGTTGTACGTTATATCCCATATGTAGATATCGTCATACGTTATATCCTATATCTAGATATCGTTATACGTTATATCCTACATCTACATATCGTTATACGTTATATCCTATATCTACGTATCGTTACACGTTATATCCTATGTCTTCGTAACGTTATACGTTATATGCTATATCTACGTATCGTTACACGGTATATCCTATATCTACATACCGTTATACGTTATATCCTATATCTCCATATCGTTATACGTTATAACCAATATGTAGATATCGTTGTACGTTATATCCTATATCTACGTATCGTTAAACGTTATATCCTATATTTAGGTAACATTATACGTTATGTCCTATAGGTAGATAACGTTGTACGTTATATTCTATATCTACGTATCGTTAAACGTTATATCCTATATCTACGTCTCGTTATACGTTATATCCTATATCTACATATCGTTATACGTTAAATCCTATGTCTTCGTAACGTTATACGGTTTATCCTATATCTACGTATCGTTATACGTCATATCCTATATCTACATATCGTTATACGTTATATCCTATATCTACGTATCGTTACACGTTATATCCTATATGTAGATAACGTCATATGTTATATCCAATATATACGTATCGTTAAAGGTTATATCCTATATCTACATATCGTTATACGTTTTATCCTATATGTAGATAACTTTTTACGTTATATCCTATATCTAGGTACCGTTATACGATATATGCTATAGCTACATATCGTTATACGTTATATCCTATATGTAGATAACGTCATATGTTATATCCAATATCTACGTATCGTTACACGTTATATCCTATGTGTAGATAACGCTATACGTTGTAACTAAATGTAGATAACGTTATACGTTATATCCTATATCTACGTACCGTTATACGTTATATCCTGTGTCTACATATCGTTATACGTTATATCCTATGTGTAGATAACGTTTTGCGTTATATCTTACATGTAGATATCGCTATACGTTATATCCTATATCTACATATCGTTATACGTTATATCCTATGTGTAGATAACGTTAAACGTTATATCCTATATGTAGATAACGTAATACGTTATATCCTATGTCTACATATCGTTGTACGTTATATCCTATATGTAGATATCGTCATACGTTATATCCTATATATACGTATCGTTAAAGGTTATATCCTATATCTACATATCGTTATACGTTATATCCTATATCTACGTATCGTTACACGTTATATCCTATGTCTTCGTAACGTTATACGTTATATGCTATATCTACGTATCGTTACACGGTATATCCTATATCTACATAGCCTTATACGTTATATCCTATATCTATATATCGTTATACGTTATATCCCATATCTACGTATCGTTATACGTCATATCCTATATCTACATTTCGTTATACGTTATATCCTACATCTACATATCGTTATAAGTTATATCCTATATGTAGGTAACGTTATACCTTAAATCCTATATCTACATATCGTTATACGTTATATCCTATATATACGTATCGTTATACGTTATATCCTATATTTAGATAACGTTATACGTTATATCCTATATCTACGTATCGTTATACGTTATTTCCTATATCTACATATCGTTATACGTTATATCCTATGTCTTCGTAACGTTATACGGTATATCCTATATCTACGTATCGTTATACGTCATATCCTGTATCTACATATCGTTATACGTTATATTCTATATCTCCGTATAGTTATACGTCATATCCTATATCTACATATCGTTATACGTTATATCCTATATGTAGATAACGTTATACGTTATATCCACCGTCTTCGTAACGTTATACGGTATATCCTATATCTCTGTATCGTTATACGTCATATCCTATGTCTACATATCGTTACATATACATGTCGTCTACATACGTTATAATCTATATCTACGTATCGTTATACGTTATAAAATATTTCTACGTATCGTTATACGTTATATCCTATATCTACATATCGTTATACGTTATAACCTATGTCTTCGTAACGTTATGCGGTATATCCTATATTTACGTATCGTTATACGTCATATCCGATATTTACATATCGTTATACGTTATATCCTATATATACGTGTCGTTATACGTTATATCCTATATTTAGATAACGTTATACGTTGTATCCTATATCTACATATCGTTATACGTTATATCCTATATATACGTATCGTTATACGTTATATCCTATATTTAGATAACGTTATACGTTATATCCAATATCTATGTATCGTTATACGTTATATCCTATATCTATATATCGTTATACGTTATATCCTATATGTAGATAACGTTGTACGTTATATCCCATATCTACATATCGTTATACGTTATATCCTATGTCTTCGTAACGTTATACGTTATATCCTATATCTACATATCGTTATACGTTACATCCTATATCTTCCTATCGTTATACGTTATATCCTATATGTAGATAACGTTATACATTATATCCAATATCTTCGTATCGTTATACGGTATATCCTATATCTACGTACCGTTATACGTCATATCCCATGTCTACATATCGTTATACGTTATATCATATATACGTATCGTTATACGTTATATCCTATATTTAGGTAACATTATACGTTATATCCTATATGTCGATAACGTTGTACGTTATATCCGACATCTATATATCGTTGTACGTTATATCCTATATGTAGATATCGTCATACGTTATATCCTTTATCTACGTATCGTTATACGATATATCCTATATCCACATATCGTTATACGTGTTATCCTACATGTAGATAACGTTATACGTTATATCCTACAGCTACGTATCGTTATACGTTATATCCTATATCTACATAACGCTATACGTTATATCCAATATCTACGTATCGCTATACGTTATAACCTATGTCTTCGTAACGTTATACGGTATATCCTATATCTACGTATCGTTATACGTCATATCCTATATTTACATATCGTTATACGTTATATCCTATATATACGTGTCGTTATACGTTATATCCTATATTTAGATAACGTTATACGTTGTATCCTATATCTACATATCGTTATACGTTATATCCTATATGTAGGTAACGTTATACGTTAAATCCTATATCTACATATCGTTATACGTTATATCCTATGTCTTCGTAACGTTATACGGTATAACCTATATCTACGTATCGTTATACGTTATATAATATATCTACGTATCGTTATACGTTATATCCTATATCTACATATCGTTATACGTTATAACCTATGTCTTCGTAACGTTATACGGTATATCGTATATCTACGTATCGTTATACGTCATATCCTATATTTACATATCGTTATACGTTATATCCTATATATACGTGTCGTTATACGTTATATCCTATATTTAGATAACGTTATACGTTGTATCCTATATCTACATATCGTTATACGTTATATCCTATATGTAGGAAACGTTATACGTTAAATCCTATATCTACATATCGTTATACGTTATATCCTATATATACGTATCGTTATACGTTATATCCTATATTTAGATAACGTTATACGTTATATCCTATATCTGCGTATCGTTATACGTTATATCCTATATCTACATATCGTTATACGTTATATCCTATGTCTTCGTAACGTTATACGGTATAACCTATATCTACGTATCGTTATACGTCATATCCTGTATCTACATATCGTTATACGTTATATTCTATATCTACGTATAGTTATACGTTATATCCTATATCTACATATCGTTATACGTTATATCCTATATGTAGATAACGTTATACGTTATATCCTATATGTACATATCGTTATGCGTTATATCCTTTATCTACGTATCGTTATACGATATATCCTATATCTACATATCGTTATACGTTATATCCCATATCTACGTATCGTTATACGTTATATCCAATATCTACGTATCGTTGTACGTTATATCCTATATCTATATATCGTTATACGTGTTATCCTACATGTAGATAACGTTATACGTTAAATCCTACAGCTACGTATCGTTATACGTTATATCCTATATCTACATAACGCTATACGTTATATCCAATATCTACGTATCGTTATACGTTATATCCTATATCTATATACCGTTAAACGTTATATCCTATATGTAGATAACGTTGTACGTTATATCCTATAGCCAGGTACAGTTATACGTTAAATCCTATATCTACATATCGTTATACGTTATATCCTATATATACGTATCGTTATACGTTATATCCTATATTTAGATAACGTTATACGTTATATACTATATCTACGTATCGTTATACGGTATATGCTATATTTAGATAACGTTATACGTTATATCCTATATGTAGATAACGTTGTACGTTATATCCGATATCTACATATCGTTGTACGTTATATCCTACATGTAGATATCGTTATACGTTATATCCGATATATACGTATCGTTATACGTTATATCCTATATTTAGATAACGTTATACGTTATATCCTATATCTACATATCGTTATACGTTACATCCTATGTCTTCGTAACGTTATACGGTATATCCTATATCTACGTATCGTTATACGGTATATCCTATTTCTACGTATCGTTATACGTCATATCATATATCTACATATCGTTATACTTTATATTCTATATCTACGTATCGGTATACGTTATATCCTATATCTATATACCGTTATACGTTATATCCTATATGTAGATAACGTTATACGTTATATCCTATATCTACATATCGTTAAACTTTATATGCTCTGTCTACATATCGTTATACGTTATATCCTACATCTACATATCGTTATACGTTATATCCTATATGTAGATAACGTTGTACGTTATAACCTATATCTACATATCGTTATACGTTATATCCTATGTCTTCGTAACGTTATACGGTATATCCTATATGTGGAAATCGTCATACGTTATATCCTATATCTTCGTATCGTTATACGTTATATCCTATATCTACATATCGTTCTACGTTATATCCTATGTCTTCGTAACGTTATACGGTATATCCTATATCTACGTATCGTTATACGTTATAAACTTTATGTAGATAACGTTATACGTTATATCCAATATCTACGTATCGTTATACGTTATATCCTATATCTATATATCGTTATACGTTATATCCTATGTGTAGATAACGTTGTACGTTTTATCCTATATCTAGGTACCGTTATACGTCATATCCTATATATACGTATCGTTATACGTTATATCCTATATTTAGATAACTTTGTACGTTATATCCTATATCTACGTATCGTTATACGGTATATCCTATATTTAGATAACGTTATACGTTATATCCTATATCTACGTACCGTTATACGTTATATCCTATATCTACATATCGTTATACGTTATATCCTATGTCTTCGTAACGTTATACGGTGTATCCTATTTCTACGTATCGTTATACGTCATATCCTATATCTACATATCGTTATACTTTATATTCTATATCTACGTATCGTTATACGTTATATCCTATATCTACATATCGTTATACGTTATATCCTATATCTACGTATCGCTATACGTTATATCCTATATGTAGATAACGTTATACGTTATATCCAATATCTACGGATCGTTATTCGTTATATCCTTTATGTAGATAACGTTATACGCTATATCCTATATCTACATATCGTTAAACTTTATATGCTATGTCTACATATCGTTATACGTTATATCCCACATCTACATATCGTTATACGTTATTTCCGACATGTAGATAACGTTATACGTTATATCCTATATCTACATATCGTTATACGTTATATCCTATGTGTAGATAACGTTATACGTTATATCCTATATGTAGATATCGTTATACGTTATATCCTATATGCAGATAACGTTATACGTAATATCCTATGTCTACATATCGTTAAAGGTTATATCCTATATCTACATATCGTTATACGTCATATCCTATATGTAGATAACCTTGTACGTTATATCCTATATCTAGGTACCGTTATACGATATATGCTATACCTACATATCGTTATACGTTATATCCTATATGTAGATAACGTTATATGTTATGTCCAATATCTACGTATCGTTATACGTTATATCCTATATCTACATATCGTTATACGCTATATCCTATGTCTACATAACGCTATACGTTATTTCCAATATCTACGTATCGTTACACGTTATATCCTATGTGTAGATAACGTTATACGTTGTATCCTAAACGTAGATATCGTTATACGTTATATCCTATATCTACGTACCGTTATACGTTATATCCTGTGTCTACATATCGTTATACGTTATATCCTATGTGTAGATAACGTTATACGTTATATCCTACATGTAGATATCGCTATAAGTTATATCCTATATCTACATATAGTTATACGTTATATCCTATGTGTAGATAACGTTATACGTTATATCCTACATGTAGATATCGCTATAAGTTATATCCTATATCTACATATAGTTATACGTTATATCCTATGTGTAGATAACGTTATACTTTATATGCGACATGTAGATATCGCTATACGTTATATCCTATATCTACGTATCTTTATACGTTATATCCTATATGTAGATAACGTTATACGTTATATCCAATATCTACGTATCGTTGTACGTTATATCCTATGTCTATATATCGTTATACGTGTTATCCTACATGTAGATAACGTTATACGTTATATCCTACAGCTACGTATCGTTATACGTTATATCCTATATGTAGATAACGTTATACGTTATATCCTACAGCTACGTATCGTTATACGTTATATCCTATATGTAGATAACGTTATACGTTATATCCTATTACTACTTATCGTTATACGTTATATCCACCGTCTTCGTAACGTTATGCGGTATATCCTATATCTACGTATCGTTGTACGTTATATAATATATCTACGTATCGTTATACGTTATATCCTATATCTACATATCGTTATACGTTATATCCTATGTCATCGTAACGTTATACGGTATATCCTATATCTACGTATCGTTATACGTCATATCCTATATTTACATATCGTTATACGTTATATCCTATATATACGTGTCGTTATACGTTATATCCTATATTTAGATAACATTATACGTTTATCCTATATCTACATATCGTTATACGTTATATCCTATATGTAGGTAACGTTATACGTTAAATCCTACATCTACATATCGTTATACGTTATATCCTATATATACGTATCGTTATACGTTATATCCTATATTTAGATAACGTTATACGTTATATCCTATATTTAGATAACGTTATACGTTATATCCTATATCTGCGTATCGTTATACGTTATATCCTATATCTACATATCGTTATACGTTATATCCTATGTCTTCGTAACGTTATACGGTATATCCTATATCTACGTATCGTTATACGTCATATCCTGTATCTACATATCGTTATACGTTATATTCTATATCTACGTATAGTTATACGTTATATCCTATATCTACATATCGTTATACGTTATATCCTATATGTAGATAACGTTATACGTTATATCCTATATGTACATATCGTTATGCGTTATATCCTTTATCTACGTATCGTTATACGATATATCCTATATCTACATATCGTTATACGTTATATCCCATATCTACGTATCGTTATACGTTATATCCAATATCTACGTATCGTTGTACGTTATATCCTATATCTATATATCGTTATACGTGTTATCCTACATGTAGATAACGTTATACGTTATATCCTACAGCTACGTATCGTTATACCTTATATCCTATATGTAGATAACGTTATACGTTATATCCTACTACTACTTATCGTTATACGTTATATCCACCGTCTTCGTAACGTTATACGGTATATCCTATATCTACGTATCGTTATACGTCATATCCTATGTCTACATATCGTTACATATACATATCGTCTACATACGATATATTCTATATCTACGTATCGTTATACGTCATATCCTATGTCTACATATCGTTACATATACATATCGTCTACATACGATATATTCTATATCTACGTATCGTTATACGTTATATCCTATATATACGTATCGTTATACGTTATATCCTATATTTAGATAACGTTATACGTTATATCCTATATCTACGTATCTTTATACGTTATATCCTATATCTACATATCGTTATACGTTATATCCTATGTCTTCGTAACGTTATACGGTATATCCTATATCTACGTATCGTTATACGTCATATCCTATATCTACATATCGTTATACGTTATATTCTATATCTACGTATCGTTATACGTTATATCCTATATCTACATATCGTTATACGTTATATCCCATATGTAGATAACGTTATACGTTATCATCCCATATCTACATGTCGTTATACGTTATATCCTAATTCTTCGTATCGTTATACGGTATACCCTATACCTAGGTATCGTTATACATTATATCCTATGTCAGCATACCGTTATACGTTATATCCTATATGTAGATATCGTCATACGTTATATCCTATATATACGTATCGTTAAAAGTTATATCCTATATCTACGTATCGTTATACGTTATATCCTATATGTAGATAACGTTATACGTTATATCCTATGTCTTCGTATCCTTATACGGTATATCCAATGTCTACGTATCGTTATACGTCATATCCTATATCTACATATCGTTATACGTTACATCCTATATATACGTATCGCTATACGTTATATCCTATATTTAGATTACGTTATACGTTATATCCTATATCTACGTATCGATATACGTTATATCCTATATGTAGATAACGTTATACGTTGTATCCTATATCTACGTATCGTTATACGTTATATCATATATGTATATAACGTTGTACGTTATATCCTATATCTAGGTACCGTTATACGTTATATCCTATATCTACATATCGTTATACGTTATATCCTATGTGTAGATAACGTTGTACGTTATATCCTATATCTAGGTACCGTTATACGTTATGTCCTATATCTGCATTACGTTATACGTTATATCCCATATCTACATATCGTTATACGTTATATCCTATATCTACGTATCGTTATACGTTATATCCTTTATGTAGATAACGTTATACGTTATATCCAATATCTACGTATCGTTATACGTTATATCCTATATCTATATGTCGTTATACGTTATATCCTATATGTAGATAACGTTATACGTTATATCCTACAGCTACATGTCGTTATACGTTGTATCCTATATGTAGATAACGTTGTACGTTATATCCTATATGTAGCTATCGTTATACGTTATATCCTATATCTACATATCGTTATACGTTATATCCTATGTCTTCGTAACGTTATACGGTATATCCTATATATACGTATCGTTAAAGGTTATATCCCATATCTACATATCGTTATACGTTATATCCTATATCTGCGTATCGTTACACGTTATATCCTATGTCTTCGTAACGTTATACGGTATATCGTATATCTACGTTACGTTATAGGTCATATCTTATATCTACATATCGTTATACGTTATATCCTACATCTACATATCGTTATAAGTTATATCCTATATGTAGATAATGTTGTACGTTATATCCTATATCTACATATCGTTATACGTTACATCCTATATCTACGTATCGTTATACGTTATATCCTATATGTAGATTACGTTATACGTTATATCCAATATCTACGTATCGTTATACGTTATATCCTATATCTATATATCGTTATACGTTATATCCTATATGTAGATAACGTTGTACGTTATATCCCATATCTACATATCGTTGTACGTTATATCCTACATGTAGATATCGTTATACGTTATATCCTATATATACGTATCGTTAAAGGTTATATCCTATATATACATATCGTTATACGTTTTATCCTATATGTAGATAACTTTGTACGTTATATCCTATATCTAGGAACCGTTATACGATATATGCTATAGCTACATATCGTTATACGTTATATCCTATATGTAGATAACGTCATATGTTATATCCAATATCTACGTATCGTTACACGTTATATCCTATGTGTAGATAACGCTATACGTTGTAACTAAATGTAGATAACGTTATACGTTATATCCTATATTTACGTACCGTTATACGTTATATCCTGTGTCTGCATATCGTTATACGTTATATCCTATGTGTAGATAACGTTATACGTTATATCTTACATGTAGATATCGCTATACGTTATATCCTATATCTACATATCGTTATACGTTATATCCTATGTGTAGATAACGTAATACGTTATATCGTATGTCTACATATCGTTGTACGTTATATCCTATATGTAGACATCGTCATACGTTATATCCTATATATACGTATCGTTAAAGGTTATATCCTGTATCTACATATCGTTATACGTTATATCCTATATCTACGTATCGTTACACGTTATATCCTATGTCTTCGTAACGTTATACGTTATATGCTATATCTACGTATCGTTACACGGTATATCCTATATCTACATAGCCTTATACGTTATATCCTATCTGTAGATAACGTTATACGTAATATCCTGTATATAGATAACGTTATACGTTATATCCAATATCTACATATCGTTGTACGTTATATCCTACATGTAGATATCGTTATACGTTATATCCTATATATACGTATCGTTAAAGGTTATATCCTATATCTACATATCGTTATGCGTTTTATCCTATATGTAGATAACTTTGTACGTTATATCCTATATCTGGGTACCGTTATACGATATATGCTATAGCTACATATCGTTATACGTTATATCCTATGTGTAGATAACGTCATATGTTATATCCAATGTCTACGTATCGTTACACGTTATATCCTATGTGTAGGTAACGCTATACGTTGTAACTAAATGTAGATAACGTTATACGTTATATCCTATATCTACGTATCGTTACACGTTATATCCTATGTCTTCGTAACGTTATACGTTATATGCTATATCTACGTATCGTTACACGGTATATCCTATATCTACATAGCCTTATACGTTATATCCTATCTGTAGATAACGTTATACGTTATATCCTATATGTAGATAACGTTATACGTTTTATCCAATATCTACGTATCGTTATACGTTATATCCTATATGTAGATAACGTTATACGTTATATCCAATATCTACGTATCGTTATACGTTATATCCTACATGTAGATATCGTTATACGTTATATCCTATATATACGTATCGTTATACGTTATATCCTATATTTAGATAACGTTATATGTTATATCCTTTATCTACGTATCGTTATACGTTATATCCTATATCTACATATCGTTATACGTTATATCCTATGTCTTCGTAACGTTATACGGTATATCCTATATCTACGTATCGTTATACGTCATATCCTATATCTACATATCGTTATACGATATATCCTATATGTAGATAACGTTGTACGTTATATCCGATATATACGTATCGTTATACGTTATATCCTATATTTAGATAACGTTATACGTTATATCCTATATCTACGTATCTTTATACGTTATATCCTATATCTACATATCGTTATACGTTATATCCTATGTCTTCGTAACGTTATACGGTATATCCTATATCTACGTATCGTTATACGTCATATCCTATATCTACATATCGTTATACGTTATATTCTATATCTACGTATCGTTATACGTTATATCCTATATCTACATATCGTTATACGTTATATCCCATATGTAGATAACGTTATACGTTATCATCCCATATCTACATGTCGTTATACGTTATACCCTATTTCTTCGTATCGTTATACGGTATACCCTATACCTAGGTATCGTTATACATTATATCCTATGTCAACATACCGTTATACGTTATATCCTATATGTAGATATCGTCATACGTTATATCCTATATATACGTATCGTTAAAAGTTATATCCTATATCTACGTATCGTTATACGTTATATCCTATATGTAGATAACGTTATACGTTATATCCTATGTCTTCGTATCCTTATACGGTATATCCAATGTCTACGTATCGTTATACGTCATATCCTATATCTACATATCGTTATACGTTACATCCTATATATACGTATCGCTATACGTTATATCCTATATTTAGATTACGTTATACGTTATATCCTATATCTACGTATCGTTATACGTTATATCCTATATCTACATATCGTTATACGTTATATCCTACATCTACATATCGGTATACATTAAATCCTATATGTAGGTAACGTTGTACGTTATATCCTATATTTAGCTATCGTTATACGTTATATCCTACTTTTACGTACCGTTATACGTTATATCCTATATTTATATATCGATATACGTTATATCCTATATGTAGATAACGTTATACGTTGTATCCTATATCTACGTATCGTTATACGTTATATCATATATGTATATAACGTTGTACGTTATATCCTATATCTAGGTACCGTTATACGTTATATCCTATATCTACATATCGTTATACGTTATATCCTATGTGTAGATAACGTTGTACGTTATATCCTATATCTAGGTACCGTTATACGTTATGTCCTATATCTGCATTACGTTATACGTTATATCCCATATCTACATATCGTTATACGTTATATCCTATATCTACGTATCGTTATACGTTATATCCTTTATGTAGATAACGTTATACGTTATATCCAATATCTACGTATCGTTATACGTTATATCCTATATCTATATGTCGTTATACGTTATATCCTATATGTAGATAACGTTATACGTTATATCCTACAGCTACGTATCGTTATACGTTATATCCTTTATGTAGATAACGTTATACGTTATATCGTATAACTACAAATCGTTAAACTTTATATGCTATGTCTACATATCGTTATACGTTATATCCTACATCTACATATCGTTATACGTTGTATCCTATATATAGATAACGTTGTACGTTATATCCTATATGTAGCTATCGTTATACGTTATATCCTATATCTACATATCGTTATACGTTATATCCTATGTCTTCGTAACGTTATACGGTATATCCTATATATACGTATCGTTAAAGGTTATATCCCATATCTACATATCGTTATACGTTATATCCTATATCTGCGTATCGTTACACGTTATATCCTATGTCTTCGTAACGTTATACGGTATATCGTATATCTACGTTACGTTATAGGTCATATCTTATATCTACATATCGTTATACGTTATATCCTACATCTACATATCGTTATAAGTTATATCCTATATGTAGATAATGTTGTACGTTATATCCTATATCTACATATCGTTATACGTTACATCCTATATCTACGTATCGTTATACGTTATATCCTATATCTATATATCGTTATACGTTATATCCTATATGTAGATAACGTTGTACGTTATATCCCATATCTACATATCGTTGTACGTTATATCCTACATGTAGATATCGTTATACGTTATATCCTATATATACGTATCGTTAAAGGTTATATCCTATATATACATATCGTTATACGTTTTATCCTATATGTAGATAACTTTGTACGTTATATCCTATATCTAGGAACCGTTATACGATATATGCTATAGCTACATATCGTTATACGTTATATCCTATATGTAGATAACGTCATATGTTATATCCAATATCTACGTATCGTTACACGTTATATCCTATGTGTAGATAACGCTATACGTTGTAACTAAATGTAGATAACGTTATACGTTATATCCTATATTTACGTACCGTTATACGTTATATCCTGTGTCTGCATATCGTTATACGTTATATCCTATGTGTAGATAACGTTATACGTTATATCTTACATGTAGATATCGCTATACGTTATATCCTATATCTACATATCGTTATACGTTATATCCTATGTGTAGATAACGTAATACGTTATATCGTATGTCTACATATCGTTGTACGTTATATCCTATATGTAGACATCGTCATACGTTATATCCTATATATACGTATCGTTAAAGGTTATATCCTGTATCTACATATCGTTATACGTTATATCCTATATCTACGTATCGTTACACGTTATATCCTATGTCTTCGTAACGTTATACGTTATATGCTATATCTACGTATCGTTACACGGTATATCCTATATCTACATAGCCTTATACGTTATATCCTATCTGTAGATAACGTTATACGTAATATCCTGTATATAGATAACGTTATACGTTATATCCAATATCTACATATCGTTGTACGTTATATCCTACATGTAGATATCGTTATACGTTATATCCTATATATACGTATCGTTAAAGGTTATATCCTATATCTACATATCGTTATGCGTTTTATCCTATATGTAGATAACTTTGTACGTTATATCCTATATCTGGGTACCGTTATACGATATATGCTATAGCTACATATCGTTATACGTTATATCCTATGTGTAGATAACGTCATATGTTATATCCAATGTCCACGTATCGTTACACGTTATATCCTATGTGTAGGTAACGCTATACGTTGTAACTAAATGTAGATAACGTTATACGTTATATCCTATATCTACGTATCGTTACACGTTATATCCTATGTCTTCGTAACGTTATACGTTATATGCTATATCTACGTATCGTTACACGGTATATCCTATATCTACATAGCCTTATACGTTATATCCTATCTGTAGATAACGTTATACGTTATATCCTATATGTAGATAACGTTATACGTTTTATCCAATATCTACGTATCGTTATACGTTATATCCTATATGTAGATAACGTTATACGTTATATCCAATATCTACGTATCGTTATACGTTATATCCTACATGTAGATATCGTTATACGTTATATCCTATATATACGTATCGTTATACGTTATATCCTATATTTAGATAACGTTATATGTTATATCCTTTATCTACGTATCGTTATACGTTATATCCTATATCTACATATCGTTATACGTTATATCCTATGTCTTCGTAACGTTATACGGTATATCCTATATCTACGTATCGTTATACGTCATATCCTATATCTACATATCGTTATACGTTATATTCTATATCTACGTATCGTTATACGTTATATCCTATATCTACATATCGTTATACGTTATATCCCATATGTAGATAACGTTATACGTTATCATCCCATATCTACATGTCGTTATACGTTATATCCTATTTCTTCGTAACGTTATACGGTATACCCTATACCTAGGTATCGTTATACATTATATCCTATGTCAACATACCGTTATACGTTATATCCTATATGTAGATATCGTCATACGTTATATCCTATATATACGTATCGTTAAAAGTTATATCCTATATCTACGTATCTTTATACGTTATATCCTATATGTAGATATCGTTATACGTTATATCCTATGTCTTCGTATCGTTATACGGTATATCCAATGTCTACGTATCGTTATACGTCATATCCTATATCTACATATCGTTATACGTTACATCCTATATATACGTATCGCTATACGTTATATCCTATATTTAGATTACGTTATACGTTATATCCTATATCTACGTATCGTTATACGTTATATCCTATATCTACATATCGTTATACGTTATATCCTACATCTACATATCGGTATACATTAAATCCTATATGTAGATAACGTTGTACGTTATATCCTATATTTAGCTATCGTTATACGTTATATCCTACTTTTACGTACCGTTATACGTTATATCCTATATTTATATATCGATATACGTTATATCCTATATGTAGATAACGTTATACGTTGTATCCTATATCTACGTATCGTTATACGTTATATCATATATGTATATAACGTTGTACGTTATATCCTATATCTAGGTACCGTTATACGTTATATCCTATATCTACATATCGTTATACGTTATATCCTATGTGTAGATAACGTTGTACGTTATATCCTATATCTAGGTACCGTTATACGTTATGTCCTATATCTGCATTACGTTATACGTTATATCCCATATCTACATATCGTTATACGTTATATCCTATATCTACGTATCGTTATACGTTATATCCTTTATGTAGATAACGTTATACGTTATATCCAATATCTACGTATCGTTATACGTTATATCCTATATCTATATGTCGTTATACGTTATATCCTATATGTAGATAACGTTATACGTTATATCCTACAGCTACGTATCGTTATACGTTATATCCTTTATGTAGATAACGTCATACGTTATATCGTATAACTACAAATCGTTAAACTTTATATGCTATGTCTACATATCGTTATACGTTATATCCTACATCTACATATCGTTATACGTTGTATCCTATATGTAGATAACGTTGTACGTTATATCCTATATGTAGCTATCGTTATACGTTATATCCTATATCTACATATCGTTATACGTTATATCCTATGTCTTCGTAACGTTATACGGTATATCCTATATATACGTATCGTTAAAGGTTATATCCTATATCTACATATCGTTATACGTTATATCCTATATCTGCGTATCGTTACACGTTATATCCTATGTCTTCGTAACGTTATACGGTATATCTTTATCTACGTTACGTTATAGGTCATATCTTATATCTACATATCGTTATACGTTATATCCAATATCTACGTATCGTTATACGTTATATCCTATATCTATATATCGTTATACGTTATATCCTATATGTAGATAACGTTGTACGTTATATCCCATATCTACATATCGTTGTACGTTATATCCTACATGTAGATATCGTTATACGTTATATCCTATATATACGTATCGTTAAAGGTTATATCCTATATATACATATCGTTATACGTTTTATCCTATATGTAGATAACTTTGTACGTTATATCCTATATCTAGGAACCGTTATACGATATATGCTATAGCTACATATCGTTATACGTTATATCCTATATGTAGATAACGTCATATGTTATATCCAATATCTACGTATCGTTACACGTTATATCCTATGTGTAGATAACGCTATACGTTGTAACTAAATGTAGATAACGTTATACGTTATATGCTATATCTACGTATCGTTACACGGTATATCCTATATCTACATAGCCTTATACGTTATATCCTATCTGTAGATAACGTTATACGTTATATCCTATATGTAGATAACGTTATACGTTTTATCCAATATCTACGTATCGTTATACGTTATATCCTATATGTAGATAACGTTATACGTTATATCCAATATCTACGTATCGTTATACGTTATATCCTACATGTAGATATCGTTATACGTTATATCCTATATATACGTATCGTTATACGTTATATCCTATATTTAGATAACGTTATATGTTATATCCTTTATCTACGTATCGTTATACGTTATATCCTATATCTACATATCGTTATACGTTATATCCTATGTCTTCGTAACGTTATACGGTATATCCTATATCTACGTATCGTTATACGTCATATCCTATATCTACATATCGTTATACGTTATATTCTATATCTACGTATCGTTATACGTTATATCCTATATCTACATATCGTTATACGTTATATCCCATATGTAGATAACGTTATACGTTATCATCCCATATCTACATGTCGTTATACGTTATATCCTATTTCTTCGTAACGTTATACGGTATACCCTATACCTAGGTATCGTTATACATTATATCCTATGTCAACATACCGTTATACGTTATATCCTATATGTAGATATCGTCATACGTTATATCCTATATATACGTATCGTTAAAAGTTATATCCTATATCTACGTATCTTTATACGTTATATCCTATATGTAGATATCGTTATACGTTATATCCTATGTCTTCGTATCGTTATACGGTATATCCAATGTCTACGTATCGTTATACGTCATATCCTATATCTCCATATCGTTATACGTTACATCCTATATATACGTATCGCTATACGTTATATCCTATATTTAGATTACGTTATACGTTATATCCTATATCTACGTATCGTTATACGTTATATCCTATATCTACATATCGTTATACGTTATATCCTACATCTACATATCGGTATACATTAAATCCTATATGTAGATAACGTTGTACGTTATATCCTATATTTAGCTATCGTTATACGTTATATCCTACTTTTACGTACCGTTATACGTTATATCCTATATTTATATATCGATATACGTTATATCCTATATGTAGATAACGTTATACGTTGTATCCTATATCTACGTATCGTTATACGTTATATCATATATGTATATAACGTTGTACGTTATATCCTATATCTAGGTACCGTTATACGTTATATCCTATATCTACATATCGTTATACGTTATATCCTATGTGTAGATAACGTTGTACGTTATATCCTATATCTAGGTACCGTTATACGTTATGTCCTATATCTGCATTACGTTATACGTTATATCCCATATCTACATATCGTTATACGTTATATCCTATATCTACGTGTCGTTATACGTTATATCCTTTATGTAGATAACGTTATACGTTATATCCAATATCTACGTATCGTTATACGTTATATCCTATATCTATATGTCGTTATACGTTATATCCTATATGTAGATAACATTATACGTTATATCCTACAGCTACGTATCGTTATACGTTATATCCTTTATGTAGATAACGTCATACGTTATATCGTATAACTACAAATCGTTAAACTTTATATGCTATGTCTACATATCGTTATACGTTATATCCTACATCTACATATCGTTATACGTTGTATCCTATATGTAGATAACGTTGTACGTTATATCCTATATGTAGCTATCGTTATACGTTATATCCTATATCTACATATCGTTATACGTTATATCCTATGTCTTCGTAACGTTATACGGTATATCCTATATATACGTATCGTTAAAGGTTATATCCTATATCTACATATCGTTATACGTTATATCCTATATCTGCGTATCGTTACACGTTATATCCTATGTCTTCGTAACGTTATACGGTATATCTTTATCTACGTTACGTTATAGGTCATATCTTATATCTACATATCGTTATACGTTATATCCAATATCTACGTATCGTTATACGTTATATCCTATATCTATATATCGTTATACGTTATATCCTATATGTAGATAACGTTGTACGTTATATCCCATATCTACATATCGTTGTACGTTATATCCTACATGTAGATATCGTTATACGTTATATCCTATATATACGTATCGTTAAAGGTTATATCCTATATATACATATCGTTATACGTTTTATCCTATATGTAGATAACTTTGTACGTTATATCCTATATCTAGGAACCGTTATACGATATATGCTATAGCTACATATCGTTATACGTTATATCCTATATGTAGATAACGTCATATGTTATATCCAATATCTACGTATCGTTACACGTTATATCCTATGTGTAGATAACGCTATACGTTGTAACTAAATGTAGATAACGTTATACGTTATATCCTATATTTACGTACCGTTATACGTTATATCCTGTGTCTGCATATCGTTATACGTTATATCCGATGTGTAGATAACGTTATACGTTATATCTTACATGTAGATATCGCTATACGTTATATCCTATATCTACATATCGTTATACGTTATATCCTATGTGTAGATAACGTTATACGTTATATCCTATATGTAGATAACGTAATACGTTATATCGTATGTCTACATATCGTTGTACGTTATATCCTATATGTAGACATCGTCATACGTTATATCCTATATATACGTATCGTTAAAGGTTATATCCTATATCTACATATCGTTATACGTTATATCCTATATCTACGTATCGTTACACGTTATATCCTATGTCTTCGTAACGTTATACGTTATATGCTATATCTACGTAACGTTACACGGTATATCCTATATCTACATAGCCTTATACGTTATATCCTATCTGTAGATAACGTTATACGTTATATCCTATATATAGATAACGTTATACGTTATATCCAATATCTACATATCGTTGTACGTTATATCCTACATGTAGATATCGTTATACGTTATATCCTATATATACGTATCGTTAAAGGTTATATCCTATATCTACATATCGTTATGCGTTTTATCCTATATGTAGATAACTTTGTACGTTATATCCTATATCTGGGTACCGTTATACGATATATGCTATAGCTACATATCGTTATACGTTATATCCTATGTGTAGATAACGTCATATGCTATAGCCAATGTCTACGTATCGTTACACGTTATATCCTATGTGTAGGTAACGCTATACGTTGTAACTAAATGTAGATAACGTTATACGTTATATCCTATATCTACGTATCGTTACACGTTATATCCTATGTCTTCGTAACGTTATACGTTATATGCTATATCTACGTATCGTTACACGGTATATCCTATATCTACATAGCCTTATACGTTATATCCTATCTGTAGATAACGTTATACGTTATATCCTATATGTAGATAACGTTATACGTTTTATCCAATATCTACGTATCGTTATACGTTATATCCTATATGTAGATAACGTTATACGGTATATCGTATATCTGCGTACCGTTATACCTTATATCCTATATCGACATATCGTTATACGTTATATCCTATATCTACGTATCGTTATACGTTATATCCTATATGTAGATAACGTTATACGTTATATCCAATATCTACGTATCGTTATACGTTATATCCTATATGTAGATAACGTTATACGTTTTATCCAATATCTACGTATCGTTATACGTTATATCCTATATGTAGATAACGTTATACGGTATATCGTATATCTACGTACCGTTATACCTTATATCCTATATCGACATATCGTTATACGTTATATCCTTTATCTACGTATCGTTATACGTTATATCCTATATCTACATATCGTTATACGTTATATCCTATGTCTTCGTAACGTTATACGTTGTATCCTATATCTACGTATCGTTATACGTTATATCATATATGTATATAACGTTGTACGTTATATCCTATATCTAGGTACCGTTATACGTTATATCCTATATCAACATATCGTTATACGTTATATCCTATGTGTAGATAACGTTGTACGTTATATCCTATATCTAGGTACCCTTATACGTTATGTCCTATATCTGCATTACGTTATACGTTATATCCCATATCTACATATCGTTATACGTTATATCCTATATCTACGTATCGTTATACGTTATATCCTTTATGTAGATAACGTTATACGTTATATCCAATATCTACGTATCGTTATACGTTATATCCTATATCTATATGTCGTTATACGTTATATCCTATATGTAGATAACGTTATACGTTATATCCTACAGCTACGTATCGTTATACGTTATATCCTTTATGTAGATAACGTCATACGTTATATCGTATAACTACAAATCGTTAAACTTTATATGCTATGTCTACATATCGTTATACGTTATATCCTACATCTACATATCGTTATACGTTGTATCCTATATGTAGATAACGTTGTACGTTATATCCTATATGTAGCTATCGTTATACGTTATATCCTATATCTACATATCGTTATACGTTATATCCTATGTCTTCGTAACGTTATACGGTATATCCTATATATACGTATCGTTAAAGGTTATATCCTATATCTACATATCGTTATACGTTATATCCTATATCTGCGTATCGTTACACGTTATATCCTATGTCTTCGTAACGTTATACGGTATATCGTATATCTACGTTACGTTATAGGTCATATCTTATATCTACATATCGTTATACGTTATATCCAATATCTACGTATCGTTATACGTTATATCCTATATCTATATATCGTTATACGTTATATCCTATATGTAGATAACGTTGTACGTTATATCCCATATCTACATATCGTTGTACGTTATATCCTACATGTAGATATCGTTATACGTTATATCCTATATATACGTATCGTTAAAGGTTATATCCTATATATACATATCGTTATACGTTTTATCCTATATGTAGATAACTTTGTACGTTATATCCTATATCTAGGAACCATTATACGATATATGCTATAGCTACATATCGTTATACGTTATATCCTATATGTAGATAACGTCATATGTTATATCCAATATCTACGTATCGTTACACGTTATATCCTATGTGTAGATAACGCTATACGTTGTAACTAAATGTAGATAACGTTATACGTTATATCCTATATTTACGTACCGTTATACGTTATATCCTGTGTCTGCATATCGTTATACGTTATTTCCGATGTGTAGATAACGTTATACGTTATATCTTACATGTAGATATCGCTATACGTTATATCCTATATCTACATATCGTTATACGTTATATCCTATGTGTAGATAACGTTATACGTTATATCCTATATGTAGATAACGTAATACGTTATATCGTATGTCTACATATCGTTGTACGTTATATCCTATATGTAGACATCGTCATACGTTATATCCTATATATACGTATTGTTAAAGGTTATATCCTATATCTACATATCGTTATACGTTATATCCTATATCTACGTATCGTTACACGTTATATCCTATGTCTTCGTAACGTTATACGTTATATGCTATATCTACGTATCGTTACACGGTATATCCTATATCTACATAGCCTTATACGATATATCCTATCTGTAGATAACGTTATACGTTATATCCTATATATAGATAACGTTATACGTTATATCCAATATCTACATATCGTTGTACGTTATATCCTACATGTAGATATCGTTATACGTTATATCCTATATATACGTATCGTTAAAGGTTATATCCTATATCTACATATCGTTATGCGTTTTATCCTATATGTAGATAACTTTGTACGTTATATCCTATATCTGGGTACCGTTATACGATATATGCTATAGCTACATATCGTTATACGTTATATCCTATGTGTAGATAACGTCATATGTTATATCCAATGTCTACGTATCGTTACACGTTATATCCTATGTGTAGGTAACGCTATACGTTGTAACTAAATGTAGATAACGTTATACGTTATATCCTATATCTACGTATCGTTACACGTTATATCCTATGTCTTCGTAACGTTATACGTTATATGCTATATCTACGTATCGTTACACGGTATATCCTATATCTACATAGCCTTATACGTTATATCCTATCTGTAGATAACGTTATACGTTATATCCTATATGTAGATAACGTTATACGTTTTATCCAATATCTACGTATCGTTATACGTTATATCCTATATGTAGATAACGTTATACGGTATATCGTATATCTACGTACCGTTATACCTTATATCCTATATCGACATATCGTTATACGTTATATCCTATATCTACGTATCGTTATACGTTATATCCTATATGTAGATAACGTTATACGTTATATCCAATATCTACGTATCGTTATACGTTATATCCTACATGTAGATATCGTTATACGTTATATCCTATATATACGTATCGTTATACGTTATATCCTATATTTAGATAACGTTATACGTTATATCCTTTATCTACGTATCGTTATACGTTATATCCTATATCTACATATCGTTATACGTTATATCCTATGTCTTCGTAACGTTATACGGTATATCCTATATCTACGTATCGTCATACGTCATATCCTATATCTACATATCGTTATACGTTATATTCTATATCTACGTATCGTTATACGTTATATCCTATATCTACATATCGTTATACGTTATATCCCATATGTAGATAACGTTATACGTTATCATCCCATATCTACATGTCGTTATACGTTATATCCTATTTCTTCGTAACGTTATACGGTATACCCTATACCTAGGTATCGTTATACATTATATCCTATGTCAACATATCGTTATACGTTATATCCTATATGTAGATATCGTCATACGTTATATCCTATATATACGTATCGTTAAAAGTTATATCCTATATCTACGTATCGTTATACGTTATATCCTATATGTAGATAACGTTATACGTTATATCCTATGTCTTCGTATCGTTATACGGTATATCCAATGTCTACGTATCGTTATACGTCATATCCTATATCTACATATCGTTATACGTTACATCCTATATATACGTATCGCTATACGTTATATCCTATATTTAGATTACGTTATACGTTATATCCTATATCTACGTATCGTTATACGTTATATCCTATATCTACATATCGTTATACGTTATATCCTATATCTACATATCGTAATACGTTATATCCTATGTCTTCGTAACGTTATACGGTATATCGCATATCTACGTATCGTTATACGTCATATAATATATCTACATATCGTTATACGTTATATCCTACATCTACATATCGTTATAAGTTATATCCTATATGTAGATAACGTTATACGTTATATCCTTTATCTACATGTCGTTATACGTTATATCCAATATCTACGTATCGTTATACCTTATATCCTATATCTACGTATCGTTATACGTCATATCCTATATCCACATATCCTTATACGTTATATCCTAGCTGTAGATAACGTTATACGTTATATCCTATATCTACATATCGTTATACCTTATATCCTGTATCTACGCATTACTGTACGTTATATCCTATACCTACATACCGTTATACGTTATATCCTATATCTACGTATCGTTATACGTTATATCCTATATCTACATATCGTTATACGTTATATCCTATATGTAGACAACGTTGTACGTTATATCCTATACCAACATATCGTTGTACGTTATATCCTATATGTAGATATCGTCATACGTTATATCCTATATATACGTATCGTTAAAGGTTATATCCTATATCTACATATCGTTATACGTTATATCCTATATCTACATATCGTTATACGTTATATCCTATATGTAGGTAACGTTATACGTTATATCCTATATCTACATATCGTTATACGTTATATCCTACGTCTTCGTAACGTTATACGGTATATCCTATATCTACGTATCGTTATACATTATATCCTATGTCAACATGTCGTTATACGTTATATCCTATATGTAGGTAACGTTGTACGTTATATCCGATATCTACATGTCGTTGTACGTTATATCCTATATGTAGATATCGTCATACGTTATATCCTATATCTACGTATCGTTACCCGTTATATCCTATGTCTTCGTAACGTTATACGTTATATGCTATATCTACGTATCGTTACACGGTATATCCTATATCTACATATCGTTATACGTTATATCCTATCTGTAGATAACGTTATACGTTATATCCTATATCTACATATCGTTATACGTTATATCCTGTATCTACGTATCACTATACGTTATATCCTATATCTATATATAGTTATACGTTATATCCTATATGTAGATAACGTCGTACGTTATATCCTATACCTACATATCGTTGTACGTTATATCCTACATGTAGATATCGTTATACCTTATATCCTATATGTAGATAACGTTATACGTTATATCCTATATCTACATGTCGTTATACGTTATATCCTATGTCTTCGTAACGTTATACGGTAGACCCTATACCTGCGTATCGTTATACATTATATCCTATGTCAACATATCGTTATACGTTATATCCTATGTAGATAACGTCGTACGTTATATCCTATATCTACATATCATTGTACGTTATATCCTATATGTAGATATCGTCATACGTTATATCCTATATATACGTATCGTTAAAGGTTATATCCTATATCTACGTATCGTTATACGTTATATCCTATATGTAGATAACGTTATACGTTATATCCTATATCTACATATCGTTATACGTTCTATCCTATATCTACGTATCGTTATACCTTATATCCTATATCTACATATCGTTATACGTTATATCCTATATCTACGTATCGTTATACGTTATATTCTATATGTAGATAACGTTCTACGTTATATCCAATATCTACGTATCGTTATACGTTATATCCTACATCTATATATCGTTATACGTTATATCCTATATGTAGATAACGTTGTACGTTATATCCTACATCTACATATCGTTGTACGTTGTATCCAACATGTAGATATCGTTATACGTTATATCCTATATATACGTATCGTTATACGTTATATCCTATATCTACGTATCGTTATATCTTATATCCTATATCTACATATCGTTATACGTTATATCCTATATCTACGTATCGTTATACGTTATATCCTATATGTAGATAACGTTATACGTTATATCCAATATCTACGTATCGTTATACGTTATATCCTATATCTATATATCGTTAAACGTTATATCCTATATGTAGATAACGTCGTACGTTATATCCTATATCTACATATCGTTGTACGTTATATCCTATATTTAGATAACGTTATACGTTATATCCTATATCTACGTATCGTTATACGTTATATCCTATATTTAGATAACGTTATACGTTATATCCTATATGTAGATAACGTTATACGTTATATCCAATATCTACGTATCGTTATACGTTATATCCTACATCTATATATCGTTATACGTTATATCCTATATGTAGATAACGTTGTACGTTATATCCTATATCTACATATCGTTGTACGTTGTATCCTACATGTAGATAACGTTATACGTTATATCCAATATCTACGAATCGTTATACGTTATATCCTACATCTATATATCGTCATACGTTATATCCTATATCTACGTATCGTTATACGTTATATCCTACATCTATATATCGTCATACGTTATATCCTATATCTACGTATCGTTACACGTTATATCCTATGCCTTCGTAACGTTATACGTTATATGCTATATCTACGTATCGTTACACGGTATATCCTATATCTACATATCCTTATACGTTATATCCTACCTGTAGATAACGTTATACGTTATATCCTATATCTACGTATCGTTATACCTTATATCCTATATCTACATATCGTTATACGTTATATCCTATATCTACGTATCGTTATACGTTATATCCTATGTCTTCTTACCGTTATACTTTATATTCTACATCTACGTATCGTTACACGTTATATCCTATGTGTAGGTAACGTTATAAGTTTAATCCTATATCTACATATCGTTTTACGTTATATCCTATACCTACATACCGTTATACCTTGTATCCTATATCTGAATATCGTTATACGTAATATCCTATATGTAGATATCGTTATACGTTATATCCTATATGTAGATATCGTTATACGTTATATCCTATATGTAGATAACGTTATACGTTATATCCTATATCTGCATATCGTTATACGTTATTTCTTATGTGTAGATAACGTTAAAGTTTATATCCAATATCTACATATCGTTATTCGTTATATCCTATATGTAGAGAACTTTGTACGTTATATCCTATATCTAGGTACCGTTATACTATATATGCTGTATCTACGTATCGTTATAAGTTATATCCTATATGTAGATAAAGTTATACGTTATATCCTGCAGCTACGTATCGTTATACGTTATATCCTTTATGTAGATATCGTTATACGTTATATCCTATATCTACATATCGTTATACGTTATATCCTATGTCTTTGTAACGTTATACGGTATATCGTATATCTACGTATCGTTATACGTCATATCTTATATCTACATATCGTTATACGTTATATCCTACATCTACATATCGTTATACGTTATATCCTGTATCTACGTATCGTTATACCTTATATCCTATATCTACATATCGTTATACGTTATATCCTATATCTACGTATCGTTATACGTTATATCCTATATCTATATATCGTTATACGTTATATCCTATATGTAGATAACGTTGTACGTTATATCCTATATCTACATATCGTTGTACGTTATATCCTATATCTATATATCGTTATACGTTATATCCTATATGTAGATAACGTTGTACGTTATATCCTATATCTACATATCGTTGTACGTTGTATCCTACTTGTAGATATCGTTATACGTTATATCCTATATATACGTATCGTTATACGTTATATCCTATATTTAGATAACGTTATACGTTATATCCTATATCTACGTATCGTTACACGTTATATCCTATATCTACATATCGTTATTCGTTATATGCTATGTCTTCGTAACGTTATACGGTATATCCTATATCTACGTATCGTTATACGTCATATCCTATATCTACATATCGTTATACGTTATATTCTATATCTACGTATCGTTATACGATATATCCTATGTCTACATATCGTTATATGTTATATCCTATATCTACATAACGTTGTACGTTATATCCTATATGTAGATATCGTCATACGTTATATCCAATATCTACGTACCGTTATACGTTATATCATATATCTACATATCGTTATACGTTATATCCTGTATCTACGTATCACTATACGTTATATCCTATACCTACATACCGTTATACGTTATATCCTATATCTGGATATCGTTATACGTTATATCCTATAAGTAGATATCGTTATACGTTATATCCTATATGTAGATATCGTTATACGTTATATCCTATATGTAGATAACGTTATACGTCATATCCCATATCTACATATCGTTATACGTTATATGCTATGTGTAGATAACGTTATACGTTATATCCTATATGTGGATAACGTTATACGTTATATCCTATATCTACATATCCTTATACGTTATAACCTATGTCTTCGTAACGTTATGCGTTATATCCTGTATGTAGATAACGTTATACATTATATCCAATATCTACGTATCGTTATACGTTATATCCTATATGTAGATAAAGTTATACGTTATATCCTGCAGCTACGTATCGTTATACGTTATATCCTTTATGTAGATATCGTTATACGTTATATCCTATGTCTTCGTAACGTTATACGGTATATCCTATATCTACGTATCGTTATACGTCATATCCTATATCTACATATCGTTATACGTTATATTCTATATCTACGTATCGTTATACGATATATCCTATGTCTACATATCGTTATATGTTATATCCAATATCTACGTATCGTTATACGTTATATCCTATATGTAGATATCGTTATACGTTATATCCTATATGTAGATAACGTTATACGTTATATCCTATATCTGCATATCGTTATACGTTATTTCTTATGTGTAGATAACGTTAAAGTTTATATCCAATATCTACATATCGTTATTCGTTATATCCTATATGTAGAGAACTTTGTACGTTATATCCTATATCTAGGTACCGTTATACTATATATGCTGTATCTACGTATCGTTATAAGTTATATCCTATATGTAGATAAAGTTATACGTTATATCCTGCAGCTACGTATCGTTATACGTTATATCCTTTATGTAGATATCGTTATACGTTATATCCTATATCTACATATCGTTATACGTTATATCCTATGTCTTTGTAACGTTATACGGTATATCGTATATCTACGTATCGTTATACGTCATATCTTATATCTACATATCGTTATACGTTATATCCTACATCTACATATCGTTATACGTTATATCCTGTATCTACGTATCGTTATACCTTATATCCTATATCTACATATCGTTATACGTTATATCCTATATCTACGTATCGTTATACGTTATATCCTATATCTATATATCGTTATACGTTATATCCTATATGTAGATAACGTTGTACGTTATATCCTATATCTACATATCGTTGTACGTTATATCCTATATCTATATATCGTTATACGTTATATCCTATATGTAGATAACGTTGTACGTTATATCCTATATCTACATATCGTTGTACGTTGTATCCTACTTGTAGATATCGTTATACGTTATATCCTATATATACGTATCGTTATACGTTATATCCTATATTTAGATAACGTTATACGTTATATCCTATATCTACGTATCGTTACACGTTATATCCTATATCTACATATCGTTATTCGTTATATGCTATGTCTTCGTAACGTTATACGGTATATCCTATATCTACGTATCGTTATACGTCATATCCTATATCTACATATCGTTATACGTTATATTCTATATCTACGTATCGTTATACGATATATCCTATGTCTACATATCGTTATATGTTATATCCTACATCTACATATCGTTATACGTTATATCCTATATCTACATAACGTTGTACGTTATATCCTATATGTAGATATCGTCATACGTTATATCCAATATCTACGTACCGTTATACGTTATATCATATATCTACATATCGTTATACGTTATATCCTGTATCTACGTATCACTATACGTTATATCCTATACCTACATACCGTTATACGTTATATCCTATATCTGGATATCGTTATACGTTATATCCTATAAGTAGATATCGTTATACGTTATATCCTATATGTAGATATCGTTATACGTTATATCCTATATGTAGATAACGTTATACGTCATATCCCATATCTACATATCGTTATACGTTATATGCTATGTGTAGATAACGTTATACGTTATATCCTATATGTGGATAACGTTATACGTTATATCCTATATCTACATATCCTTATACGTTATAACCTATGTCTTCGTAACGTTATGCGTTATATCCTGTATGTAGATAACGTTATACATTATATCCAATATCTACGTATCGTTATACGTTATATCCTATATGTAGATAAAGTTATACGTTATATCCTGCAGCTACGTATCGTTATACGTTATATCCTTTATGTAGATATCGTTATACGTTATATCCTATATCTACATATCGTTATACGTTATATCCTATATCTACGTATCGTTATACATTATATAATATATGTAGATAACGTTATACGTTATATCCTATATCTACGTATCACTATACGTTATATCCTATACCTACATACCGTTATACGTTATATCCTATATCTGGAGATCGTTATACGTTATATCCTATATGTAGATAACGTTATACGTCATGTCCTACATCTACATATCGTTATATGTTATACGCTATGTGTAGATAACGTTATACGTTATATCCTATATGTGGATAACGTTATACGTTACATCCTATATCTACATATCCTTATACGTTATATCCTATCTGTAGATAACATTATACGTTATATCCTATATGTAGATAACGTTATACATTATATCCAATATCTACGTATCGTTATACGTTATATCCTATATGTAGATAAAGTTATACGTTATATCCTGCAGCTACGTATCGTTATACGTTATATCCTACATGTAGATATCGTTATACGTTATATCCGATATCTACGTATCGTTATACCTTATATCCTATATCTACAAATCCTTATACGTTATATCCTACATCTACATATCGTTATACGTTATATCCTATATGTAGATAACGTTTTACGTTATATCCTATATCTACATATCGTTGTACGTTATATCCTACATGTAGATATCGTTATACGTTATATCCTATACCTATATATCGTTATACGTTATATCCTATATGTAGATAACGTTGTACGTTATATCCTATATCTACATATCGTTGTACGTTATATCCTACATGTAGATATCGTTATACGTTATATCCTATATCTGGATATCGTTATACGTTATATCCTATAAGTAGATATCGTTATACGTTATATCCTATATGTAGATATCGTTATACGTTATATCCTATATGTAGATAACGTTGTACGTTATATCCTATATGTAGATAAAGTTACACGTTATATCCTGCAGCTACGTATCTTTATACGTTATATCCTTTATGTAGATATCGTTATACGTTATATCCTATATCTACATATCGTTATACGTTATATCCTATGTCTTCGTAACGTTATACGGTATATCGTATATCTACGTATCGTTATACTTCATATCTTATATCTATATATCGTTATACGTTATATCCTACATCTACATATCGTTATACGTTATATCCTATATCTACGTATCGTTATACCTTATATCCTATATCTACATATCGTTATACGTTATATCCTATATCTACGTATCGTTATACGTTATATCCTATATCTATATATCGTTATACGATATATCCTATATGTAGATAACGTTGTACGTTATATCCTATATCTACATATTGTTGTACGTTATATCCTATATCTATATATCGTTATACGTTATATCCTATATGTAGATAACGTTGTACGTTATATCCTATATCTACATATCGTTGTACGTTATATCCTACATGTAGATATCCTTATACGTTATATCCTATATATACGTATCGTTATACGTTATATCCTATATTTAGATAACGTTATACGTTATGTCCTATATCTACGTATCGTTATACGTTATATCCTATATCTACATATCGTTATACGTTATATCCTATGTCTTCGTAACGTTATACGGTATATCCTATATCTACGTATCGTTATACGTGATATCCTATATCTACATATCGTTATACGTTATATCCTATGTCTTCGTAACGTTATACGGTATATCCTATATCTACGTATCGTCATACGTGATATCCTATATCTACATATCGTTATACGTTATATTCTATATCTACGTATCGTTATACGATATATCCTATGTCTACATATCGTTATATGTTATATCCTACATCTACATATCGTTATACGTTATATTCTATATCTACATAACGTTGTACGTTATATCCTATATGTAGATATCGTCATACGTTATATCCAATATCTACGTATCGTTATACGTTATATCCTATATCTATGTATCGTTATACGTTATATCCTATATGTAGATAACGTTGTACGTTATATCCTATATCTACATATCGTTGTACGTTATATCCTACATGTAGATATCGTTATACGTTATATCCTATATATACGTATCGTTATACGTTATATCCTATATGTAGATAAAGTTATACGTTATATCCTGCAGCTACGTACCGTTATACGTTATATCCTTTACGTAGATATCGTTATACGTTATATCCTATATCTACATATCGTTATACGTTATATCCTATGTCTTCGTAACGTTATACGGTATATCGTATATCTACGTATCGTTATACGTCATATCTTATATCTACATATCGTTATACGTTATATCCTACATCTACATATCGTTATACGTTATATCCTATATCTACGTATCGTTATACCTTATATCCTACATCTACATATCGTTATACGTTATATCCTATATCTACGTATCGTTATACCTTATATCCTATATCTACATATCGTTATACGTTATATCCTATATCTACGTATCGTTATACGTTATATCCTATATCTATATATCGTTATACGTTATATCCTATATGTAGATAACGTTGTACGTTATATCCTATATCTACATATCGTTGTACGTTATATCCTATATCTATATATCGTTATACGTTATATCCTATATGTAGATAACGTTGTACGTTATATCCTATATCTACATATCGTTGTACGTTGTATCCTACTTGTAGATATCGTTATACGTTATATCCTATATATACGTATCGTTATACGTTATATCCTATATTTAGATAACGTTATACGTTATATCCTATATCTACGTATCGTTACACGTTATATCCTATATCTACATATCGTTATTCGTTATATGGTATGTCTTCGTAACGTTATACGGTATATCCTATATCTACGTATCGTTATACGTCATATCCTATATCTACATATCGTTATACGTTATATTCTATATCTACGTATCGTTATACGATACATCCTATGTCTACATATCGTTATATGTTATATCCTACATCTACATATCGTTATACGTTATATCCTATATCTACATAACGTTGTACGTTATATCCTAGATGTAGATATCGTCATACGTTATATCCAATATCTACGTACCGTTATACGTTATATCATATATCTACATATCGTTATACGTTATATCCTGTATCTACGTATCACTATACGTTATATCCTATACCTACATACCGTTATACGTTATATCCTATATCTGGATATCGTTATACGTTATATCCTATAAGTAGATATCGTTATACGTTATATCCTATATGTAGATATCGTTATACGTTATATCCTATATGTAGATAACGTTATACGTCATATCCCATATCTACATATCGTTATACGTTATATGCTATGTGTAGATAACGTTATACGTTATATCCTATATGTGGATAACGTTATACGTTATATCCTATATCTACATATCCTTATACGTTATAACCTATGTCTTCGTAACGTTATGCGTTATATCCTGTATGTAGATAACGTTATACATTATATCCAATATCTACGTATCGTTATACGTTATATCCTATATGTAGATAAAGTTATACGTTATATCCTGCAGCTACGTATCGTTATACGTTATATCCTTTATGTAGATATCGTTATACGTTATATCCTATGTCTTCGTAACGTTATACGGTATATCCTATATCTACGTATCGTTATACGTCATATCCTATATCTACATATCGTTATACGTTATATTCTATATCTACGTATCGTTATACGATATATCCTATGTCTACATATCGTTATATGTTATATCCAATATCTACGTATCGTTATACGTTATATCCTATATGTAGATAACGTTGTACGTTATATCCTACATGTAGATATCGTTATATGTTATATCCTATGTCTTCGTAACGTTATACGGTATATCCTATATTTACGTATCGTTATACGTCATATCCTATATCTACATATCGTTATACGTTATATTCTATATCTACGTATCGTTATACGATATATCCTATGTCTACATATCGTTATATGTTATATCCTACTTCTACATATCGTTATACGTTATATCCTATATCTACATAACGTTGTACGTTATATCCTATATCTACATAACGTTGTACGTTATATCCTATATGTAGATATCGTCATACGTTATATCCAATATCTACGTACCGTTATACGTTATATCATATATCTACATATCGTTATACGTTATATCCTGTATCTACGTATCACTATACGTTATATCCTATACCTACATACCGTTATACGTTATATCCTATATCTGGAGATCGTTATACGTTATATCCTATATGTAGATATCGTTATACGTCATGTCCTACATCTACATATCGTTATATGTTATACGCTATGTGTAGATAACGTTATACGTTATATCCTATATGTGGATAACGTTATACGTTACATCCTATATCTACATATCCTTATACGTTATATCCTATCTGTAGATAACATTATACGTTATATCCTATATGTAGATAACGTTATACATTATATCCAATATCTACGTATCGTTATACGTTATATCCTATATGTAGATAAAGTTATACGTTATATCCTGCAGCTACGTATCGTTATACGTTATATCCTACATGTAGATATCGTTATACCTTATATCCTATATCTACGTATCGTTATACCTTATATCCTATATCTACAAATCCTTATACGTTATATCCTATCTGTAGATAACATTATACGTTATATCCTATATGTAGATAACGTTATACGGTATATCGTATATCTACGTATCGTTATACGTCATATCTTATATCTACATATCGTTATACGTTATATCCTACATCTACATATCGATATACGTTATATCCTATATGTAGATAACGTTGTACGTTATATCCTATATCTACATATCGTTGTACGTTATATCCTACATGTAGATATCGTTATACGTTATATCCTATACCTATATATCGTTATACGTTATATCCTATATGTAGATAACGTTGTACGTTATATCCTATATCTACATATCGTTGTTCGTTATATCCTACATGTAGATATCGTTATACGTTATATCCTATATCTGGATATCGTTATACGTTATATCCTATAAGTAGATATCGTTATACGTTATATCCTATATGTAGATATCGTTATACGTTATATCCTATATGTAGATAACGTTGTACGTTATATCCTATATGTAGATAAAGTTACACGCTATATCCTGCAGCTACGTATCTTTATACGGTATATCCTTTATGTAGATATCGTTATACGTTATATCCTATATCTACATATCGTTATACGTTATATCCTATATGTAGATAACGTTATACGTTATATCCTATATCTACATATCGTTATACGTTATATTCTATATGTAGATAACGTTATACGTTATATCCTATATCTACATATCGTTATACGTTCTATCCTATATCTACGTATCGTTATACCTTATATCCTATATCTACATATCGTTATACGTTATATCCTATATCTACGTATCGTTATACGTTATATTCTATATGTAGATAACGTTCTACGTTATATCCAATATCTACGTATCGTTATACGTTATATCCTACATCTATATATCGTTATACGTTATATCCTATATGTAGATAACGTTGTACGTTATATCCTACATCTACATATCGTTGTACGTTGTATCCAACATGTAGATATCGTTATACGTTATATCCTATATATACGTATCGTTATACGTTATATCCTATATCTACGTATCGTTATATCTTATATCCTATATCTACATATCGTTATACGTTATATCCTATATCTACGTATCGTTATACGTTATATCCTATATGTAGATAACGTTATACGTTATATCCAATATCTACGTATCGTTATACGTTATATCCTATATCTATATATCGTTAAACGTTATATCCTATATGTAGATAACGTCGTACGTTATATCCTATATCTACATATCGTTGTACGTTATATCCTATATTTAGATAACGTTATACGTTATATCCTATATCTACGTATCGTTATACGTTATATCCTATATTTAGATAACGTTATACGTTATATCCTATATGTAGATAACGTTATACGTTATATCCAATATCTACGTATCGTTATACGTTATATCCTACATCTATATATCGTTATACGTTATATCCTATATGTAGATAACGTTGTACGTTATATCCTATATCTACATATCGTTGTACGTTGTATCCTACATGTAGATAACGTTATACGTTATATCCAATATCTACGAATCGTTATACGTCATATCCTACATCTATATATCGTCAGACGTTATATCCTATATCTACGTATCGTTATACGTTATATCCTACATCTATATATCGTCATACGTTATATCCTATATCTACGTATCGTTACACGTTATATCCTATGCCTTCGTAACGTTATACGTTATATGCTATATCTACGTATCGTTACACGGTATATCCTATATCTACATATCCTTATACGTTATATCCTACCTGTAGATAACGTTATACGTTATATCCTATATCTACGTATCGTTATACCTTATATCCTATATCTACATATCGTTATACGTTATATCCTATATCTACGTATCGTTATACGTTATATCCTATATGTAGATATCGTTATACGTTATATCCTATATCTACGTATCATTATACGTTATATCCTATATCAACATATCGTTATACGTTATATCCTATATCTACGTATCGTTAAACGTTATATCCTATATGTAGATAACGTTATACGATATATCCTATATCTACGTATCGTTATACGTTATATCCTATGTCTTCTTACCGTTATACTTTATATTCTACATCTACGTATCGTTACACGTTATATCCTATGTGTAGGTAACGTTATAAGTTTAATCCTATATCTACATATCGTTTTACGTTATATCCTATACCTACATACCGTTATACCTTGTATCCTATATCTGAATATCGTTATACGTTATATCCTATATGTAGATATCGTTATACGTTATATCCTATATGTAGATATCGTTATACGTTATATCCTATATGTAGATAACGTTATACGTTATATCCTATATCTACATATCGTTATACGTTATATCCTATGTGTAGATAACGTTAAAGTTTATATCCAATATCTACATATCGTTATTCGTTATATCCTATATGTAGATAACTTTGTACGTTATATCCTATATCTAGGTACCGTTATACGATATATGCTGTATCTACGTATCGTTATAAGTTATATCCTATGTCTTCGTAACGTTATACGTTATATCCTATATCTACGTATCGTTATACCTTATATCCTATATCTACATATCGTTATACGTTATATCCTATATCTACGTATCGTTATACGTTATATCCTATATCTACATATCGTTATACGTTATATCCTATGTCTTCGTAACGTTATACGGTATATCCTATATCTACATATCGTTATACGTTATATCCTATATCTACATATCGTTATACGTTATATTCTATATCTACGTATCGTTATACGTCATATCTTATATCTACATATCGTTATACGTTATATCCTACATCTACATATCGATATACGTTATATCCTATATGTAGATAACGTTGTACGTTATATCCTATATCTACATATCGTTATACGTTATATCCTATATGTAGAAAACGTTATACGTTATATCCTATATCTTCATATCGTTATACGTTATATTCTATATCTACGTATCGTTATACCTTATATCCTATATCTACATATCGTTATACGTTATATCCTATATCTACGTATCGTTATACGTTATATCCTATATGTAGATAACGTTATACGTTATATCCAATATCTACGTATCGTTATACGTTATATCCTACATCTATATATCGTTATACGTTATATCCTATATGTAGATAACGTTGTACGTTATATCCTATATCTACATATCGTTGTACGTTGTATCCTACATGTAGATAACGTTATACGTTATATCCAATATCTACGTATCGTTATACGTTATATCCTACATCTATATATCGTCATACGTTATATCCTATATCTACGTATCGTTACACGTTATATCCTATGTCTTCGTAACGTTATACGTTATATGTTATATCTACGTATCGTTACACGGTATATCCTATATCTACATATCCTTATACGTTATATCCTATCTGTAGATAACGTTATACGTTATATCCTGTATCTACATATCGTTATACCTTATATCCTGTATCTACGAATTACTATACGTTATATCCTATACCTACATACCGTTATACCTTGTATCCTATATCTGAATATCGTTATACGTAATATCCTATATGTAGATATCGTTATACGTTATATCCTATATGTAGATATCGTTATACGTTATATCCTATATGTAGATAACGTTATACGTTATATCCTATATCTGCATATCGTTATACGTTATTTCTTATGTGTAGATAACGTTAAAGTTTATATCCAATATCTACATATCGTTATTCGTTATATCCTATATGTAGAGAACTTTGTACGTTATATCCTATATCTAGGTACCGTTATACTATATATGCTGTATCTACGTATCGTTATAAGTTATATCCTATATGTAGATAAAGTTATACGTTATATCCTGCAGCTACGTATCGTTATACGTTATATCCTTTATGTAGATATCGTTATACGTTATATCCTATATCTACATATCGTTATACGTTATATCCTATGTCTTTGTAACGTTATACGGTATATCGTATATCTACGTATCGTTATACGTCATATCTTATATCTACATATCGTTATACGTTATATCCTACATCTACATATCGTTATACGTTATATCCTGTATCTACGTATCGTTATACCTTATATCCTATATCTACATATCGTTATACGTTATATCCTATATCTACGTATCGTTATACGTTATATCCTATATCTATATATCGTTATACGTTATATCCTATATGTAGATAACGTTGTACGTTATATCCTATATCTACATATCGTTGTACGTTATATCCTATATCTATATATCGTTATACGTTATATCCTATATGTAGATAACGTTGTACGTTATATCCTATATCTACATATCGTTGTACGTTGTATCCTACTTGTAGATATCGTTATACGTTATATCCTATATATACGTATCGTTATACGTTATATCCTATATTTAGATAACGTTATACGTTATATCCTATATCTACGTATCGTTACACGTTATATCCTATATCTACATATCGTTATTCGTTATATGCTATGTCTTCGTAACGTTATACGGTATATCCTATATCTACGTATCGTTATACGTCATATCCTATATCTACATATCGTTATACGTTATATTCTATATCTACGTATCGTTATACGATATATCCTATGTCTACATATCGTTATATGTTATATCCTATATCTACATAACGTTGTACGTTATATCCTATATGTAGATATCGTCATACGTTATATCCAATATCTACGTACCGTTATACGTTATATCATATATCTACATATCGTTATACGTTATATCCTGTATCTACGTATCACTATACGTTATATCCTATACCTACATACCGTTATACGTTATATCCTATATCTGGATATCGTTATACGTTATATCCTATAAGTAGATATCGTTATACGTTATATCCTATATGTAGATATCGTTATACGTTATATCCTATATGTAGATAACGTTATACGTCATATCCCATATCTACATATCGTTATACGTTATATGCTATGTGTAGATAACGTTATACGTTATATCCTATATGTGGATAACGTTATACGTTATATCCTATATCTACATATCCTTATACGTTATAACCTATGTCTTCGTAACGTTATGCGTTATATCCTGTATGTAGATAACGTTATACATTATATCCAATATCTACGTATCGTTATACGTTATATCCTATATGTAGATAAAGTTATACGTTATATCCTGCAGCTACGTATCGTTATACGTTATATCCTTTATGTAGATATCGTTATACGTTATATCCTATGTCTTCGTAACGTTATACGGTATATCCTATATCTACGTATCGTTATACGTCATATCCTATATCTACATATCGTTATACGTTATATTCTATATCTACGTATCGTTATACGATATATCCTATGTCTACATATCGTTATATGTTATATCCAATATCTACGTATCGTTATACGTTATATCCTATATGTAGATATCGTTATACGTTATATCCTATATGTAGATAACGTTATACGTTATATCCTATATCTGCATATCGTTATACGTTATTTCTTATGTGTAGATAACGTTAAAGTTTATATCCAATATCTACATATCGTTATTCGTTATATCCTATATGTAGAGAACTTTGTACGTTATATCCTATATCTAGGTACCGTTATACTATATATGCTGTATCTACGTATCGTTATAAGTTATATCCTATATGTAGATAAAGTTACACGTTATATCCTGCAGCTACGTATCTTTATACGTTATATCCTTTATGTAGATATCGTTATACGTTATATCCTATATCTACATATCGTTATACGTTATATCCTATGTCTTCGTAACGTTATACGGTATATCGTATATCTACGTATCGTTATACTTCATATCTTATATCTATATATCGTTATACGTTATATCCTACATCTACATATCGTTATACGTTATATCCTATATCTACGTATCGTTATACCTTATATCCTATATCTACATATCGTTATACGTTATATCCTATATCTACGTATCGTTATACGTTATATCCTATATCTATATATCGTTATACGATATATCCTATATGTAGATAACGTTGTACGTTATATCCTATATCTACATATTGTTGTACGTTATATCCTATATCTATATATCGTTATACGTTATATCCTATATGTAGATAACGTTGTACGTTATATCCTATATCTACATATCGTTGTACGTTATATCCTACATGTAGATATCCTTATACGTTATATCCTATATATACGTATCGTTATACGTTATATCCTATATTTAGATAACGTTATACGTTATGTCCTATATCTACGTATCGTTATACGTTATATCCTATATCTACATATCGTTATACGTTATATCCTATGTCTTCGTAACGTTATACGGTATATCCTATATCTACGTATCGTTATACGTGATATCCTATATCTACATATCGTTATACGTTATATCCTATGTCTTCGTAACGTTATACGGTATATCCTATATCTACGTATCGTCATACGTGATATCCTATATCTACATATCGTTATACGTTATATTCTATATCTACGTATCGTTATACGATATATCCTATGTCTACATATCGTTATATGTTATATCCTACATCTACATATCGTTATACGTTATATTCTATATCTACATAACGTTGTACGTTATATCCTATATGTAGATATCGTCATACGTTATATCCAATATCTACGTATCGTTATACGTTATATCCTATATCTATGTATCGTTATACGTTATATCCTATATGTAGATAACGTTGTACGTTATATCCTATATCTACATATCGTTGTACGTTATATCCTACATGTAGATATCGTTATACGTTATATCCTATATATACGTATCGTTATACGTTATATCCTATATGTAGATAAAGTTATACGTTATATCCTGCAGCTACGTACCGTTATACGTTATATCCTTTACGTAGATATCGTTATACGTTATATCCTATATCTACATATCGTTATACGTTATATCCTATGTCTTCGTAACGTTATACGGTATATCGTATATCTACGTATCGTTATACGTCATATCTTATATCTACATATCGTTATACGTTATATCCTACATCTACATATCGTTATACGTTATATCCTATATCTACGTATCGTTATACCTTATATCCTACATCTACATATCGTTATACGTTATATCCTATATCTACGTATCGTTATACCTTATATCCTATATCTACATATCGTTATACGTTATATCCTATATCTACGTATCGTTATACGTTATATCCTATATCTATATATCGTTATACGTTATATCCTATATGTAGATAACGTTGTACGTTATATCCTATATCTACATATCGTTGTACGTTATATCCTATATCTATATATCGTTATACGTTATATCCTATATGTAGATAACGTTGTACGTTATATCCTATATCTACATATCGTTGTACGTTGTATCCTACTTGTAGATATCGTTATACGTTATATCCTATATATACGTATCGTTATACGTTATATCCTATATTTAGATAACGTTATACGTTATATCCTATATCTACGTATCGTTACACGTTATATCCTATATCTACATATCGTTATTCGTTATATGGTATGTCTTCGTAACGTTATACGGTATATCCTATATCTACGTATCGTTATACGTCATATCCTATATCTACATATCGTTATACGTTATATTCTATATCTACGTATCGTTATACGATATATCCTATGTCTACATATCGTTATATGTTATATCCTACATCTACATATCGTTATACGTTATATCCTATATCTACATAACGTTGTACGTTATATCCTAGATGTAGATATCGTCATACGTTATATCCAATATCTACGTACCGTTATACGTTATATCATATATCTACATATCGTTATACGTTATATCCTGTATCTACGTATCACTATACGTTATATCCTATACCTACATACCGTTATACGTTATATCCTATATCTGGATATCGTTATACGTTATATCCTATAAGTAGATATCGTTATACGTTATATCCTATATGTAGATATCGTTATACGTTATATCCTATATGTAGATAACGTTATACGTCATATCCCATATCTACATATCGTTATACGTTATATGCTATGTGTAGATAACGTTATACGTTATATCCTATATGTGGATAACGTTATACGTTATATCCTATATCTACATATCCTTATACGTTATAACCTATGTCTTCGTAACGTTATGCGTTATATCCTGTATGTAGATAACGTTATACATTATATCCAATATCTACGTATCGTTATACGTTATATCCTATATGTAGATAAAGTTATACGTTATATCCTGCAGCTACGTATCGTTATACGTTATATCCTTTATGTAGATATCGTTATACGTTATATCCTATGTCTTCGTAACGTTATACGGTATATCCTATATCTACGTATCGTTATACGTCATATCCTATATCTACATATCGTTATACGTTATATTCTATATCTACGTATCGTTATACGATATATCCTATGTCTACATATCGTTATATGTTATATCCAATATCTACGTATCGTTATACGTTATATCCTATATGTAGATAACGTTGTACGTTATATCCTACATGTAGATATCGTTATATGTTATATCCTATGTCTTCGTAACGTTATACGGTATATCCTATATTTACGTATCGTTATACGTCATATCCTATATCTACATATCGTTATACGTTATATTCTATATCTACGTATCGTTATACGATATATCCTATGTCTACATATCGTTATATGTTATATCCTACTTCTACATATCGTTATACGTTATATCCTATATCTACATAACGTTGTACGTTATATCCTATATCTACATAACGTTGTACGTTATATCCTATATGTAGATATCGTCATACGTTATATCCAATATCTACGTACCGTTATACGTTATATCATATATCTACATATCGTTATACGTTATATCCTGTATCTACGTATCACTATACGTTATATCCTATACCTACATACCGTTATACGTTATATCCTATATCTGGAGATCGTTATACGTTATATCCTATATGTAGATATCGTTATACGTCATGTCCTACATCTACATATCGTTATATGTTATACGCTATGTGTAGATAACGTTATACGTTATATCCTATATGTGGATAACGTTATACGTTACATCCTATATCTACATATCCTTATACGTTATATCCTATCTGTAGATAACATTATACGTTATATCCTATATGTAGATAACGTTATACATTATATCCAATATCTACGTATCGTTATACGTTATATCCTATATGTAGATAAAGTTATACGTTATATCCTGCAGCGACGTATCGTTATACGTTATATCCTACATGTAGATATCGTTATACCTTATATCCTATATCTACGTATCGTTATACCTTATATCCTATATCTACAAATCCTTATACGTTATATCCTATCTGTAGATAACATTATACGTTATATCCTATATGTAGATAACGTTATACGTTATATCCTATATCTACATATCGTTGTACGTTATATCCTACATGTAGATATCGTTATACGTTATATCCTATACCTATATATCGTTATACGTTATATCCTACATCTACATATCGATATACGTTATATCCTATATGTAGATAACGTTGTACGTTATATCCTATATCTACATATCGTTGTACGTTATATCCTACATGTAGATATCGTTATACGTTATATCCTATACCTATATATCGTTATACGTTATATCCTATATGTAGATAACGTTGTACGTTATATCCTATATCTACATATCGTTGTACGTTATATCCTACATGTAGATATCGTTATACGTTATATCCTATATCTGGATATCGTTATACGTTATATCCTATAAGTAGATATCGTTATACGTTATATCCTATATGTAGATATCGTTATACGTTATATCCTATATGTAGATAACGTTGTACGTTATATCCTATATGTAGATAAAGTTACACGCTATATCCTGCAGCTACGTATCTTTATACGTTATATCCTTTATGTAGATATCGTTATACGTTATATCCTATATCTACATATCGTTATACGTTATATCCTATGTCTTCGTAACGTTATACGGTATATCGTATATCTACGTATCGTTATACTTCATATCTTATATCTATATACCGTTATACGTTATATCCTACATCTACATATCGTTATACGTTATATCCTATATCTCCGTGTCGTTATACCTTATATCCTATATCTACATATCGTTATACGTTATATCCTATATCTACGTATCGTTATACGTTATATCCTATATCTATATATCGTTATACGATATATCCTATATGTAGATAACGTTGTACGTTATATCCTATATCTACATATTGTTGTACGTTATATCCTATATCTATATATCGTTATACGTTATATCCTATATGTAGATAACGTTGTACGTTATATCCTATATCTACATATCGTTGTACGTTATATCCTACATGTAGATATCCTTATACGTTATATCCTATATATACGTATCGTTATACGTTATATCCTATATTTAGATAACGTTATACGTTATGTCCTATATCTACGTATCGTTATACGTTATATCCTATATCTACATATCGTTATACGTTATATCCTATGTCTTCGTAACGTTATACGGTATATCCTATATCTACGTATCGTTATACGTGATATCCTATATCTACATATCGTTATACGTTATATCCTATGTCTTCGTAACGTTATACGGTATATCCTATATCTACGTATCGTCATACGTGATATCCTATATCTACATATCGTTATACGTTATATTCTATATCTACGTATCGTTATACGTTATATCCTGTATCTACGTATCACTATACGTTATATCCTATACCTACATACCGTTATACGTTATATCCTATATCTGGAGATCGTTATACGTTATATCCTATATGTAGATATCGTTATACGTCATGTCCTACATCTACATATCGTTATATGTTATACGCTATGTGTAGATAACGTTATACGTTATATCCTATATGTGGATAACGTTATACGTTACATCCTATATCTACATATCGTTGTACGTTATATCCTACATGTAGATATCGTTATACGTTATATCCTATATATACGTATCGTTATACGTTATATCCTATATGTAGATAAAGTTATACGTTATATCCTGCAGCTACGTATCGTTATACGTTATATCCTTTACGTAGATATCGTTATACGTTATATCCTATATCTACATATCGTTATACGTTATATCCTATGTCTTCGTAACGTTATACGGTATATCGTATATCTACGTATCGTTATACGTCATATCTTATATCTACATATCGTTATACGTTATATCCTACATCTACATATCGTTATACGTTATATCCTATATCTACGTATCGTTATACCTTATATCCTATATCTACATATCGTTATACGTTATATCCTATATCTACGTATCGTTATACGTTATATCCTATGTCTTCGTAACGTTATACGGTATACCCTATATCTACGTATCGTTATACGTCATATCCTAAATCTACATATCGTTATACGTTATATTCTACATCTACGTATCGTTATACGTTATATCCTATATCTACATATCGTTATACATTATATAATATATGTAGATAACGTTATACGTTATATCCTATATCTACATGTCGTTATACGTTATATCCTATGTCTTCGTAACGTTATACGGTATATCCTATATCTACGTATCGTTATACGTTATATCCTACATCTATATATCGTTATACGTTATATCCCATATGTAGATAACGTTGTACGTTATATCCTATATCTACATATCGTTGTACGTTGTATCCTACATGTAGATGTCGTTATACGTTATATCCTATATATACGTATCGTTATACGTTATATCCTATATTTAGATAACGTTATACGTTATATCCTATATCTACATATCGTTATACGTTATATCCAATATCTACGTATCGTTATACGTTATATCCTATATCTACATATCGTTATACGTTATATCCTATATCTACGTATCGTTATACGTTATATCCTATATCTACGTATCGTTATACGTTATATCCTATATGTAGATAACGTTATACGTTATATCCAATATCTACGTATCGTTATACGTTATATCCTACATCTATATATCGTTATACGTTATATCCTATATGTAGATAACGTTGTACGTTATATCCTATATCTACATATCGTTGTACGTTATATCCCATATCTACGTATCGTTATACGTTACATCCTATATGTAGATAACGTTATACGTCATATCCAATATCTACGTATCGTTATACGTTATATCCTATATCTACATATCGTTTGACGTTATATCCCATATCTACGTATCGTTATACGTTATATCCTATGTGTAGATAACGTTATACGATATATCCTATGTCTACATATCGTTGTACGTTATATACTACATCTACATATCGTTATACGTTATATCCTACATCTACATAACGTTATACGTTGTATCCTATGTGTAGATAACGTTATACGATATATCCTATATCTATATATCGTTATACGTTATATCCTACAGCTACGTATCGTTATAGGTTATATCATTTATGTAGATAACGTTATACGCTATATCCTATATCTACATATCGTTAAACTTTATATGCTATGTCTTCATATCGTTATACGTTATATCCTACATCTACATATCGTTATACGTTATATCCTATATTTAGATAACGTTATACGTTATATCCTATATCTACATATCGTTATACGTTATATCCAATATCTACGTATCGTTATACGTTATATCCTATATCTACATATCGTTATACGTTATATCCTATATCTACGTATCGTTATACGTTATATCCTATATCTACGTATCGTTATACGTTATATCCTATATGTAGATAACGTTATACGTTATATCCAATATCTACATATCGTTATACGTTATATCCTACATCTATATATCGTTATACGTTATATCCTATATGTAGATAACGTTGTACGTTATATCCTATATCTACATATCGTTGTACGTTGTATCCTACATGTAGATGTCGTTATACGTTATATTCTATATATACGTATCGTTATACGTTATATCCTATATTTAGATAACGATATACGTTATATCCTATATCTACATATCGTTATACGTTATATCCAATATCTACGTATCGTTATACGTTATATCCTATATCTACATATCGTTATACGTTATATCCTATATGTAGATAACGTTATACGTTATATCCTATATCTAAGTATCGTTATGCGATATATCCTATATCTACATATCGTTATACGTTATATCCTATATCTACGTATCGTTATACGTTATATCCTGAATGTACATATCGTCATACGTTATATCCTATGTGTAGATAACGTTATACTTTATATGCGACATGTAGATATCGCTATACGTTATATCCTACATCTACATATCGTTATACGTTGTACCCTAATTCTACGTATCGTTATACGTTATATCCTATATGTAGATAACGTTATACGTTATATCCTATGTCTACATATCGATATACGTTATATCCTACATCTACATATCGCTATACGTTACATCCTATATGTAGATAACGTTATACGTTATATCCTATATCTACATATCGTTAAACTTTATATCCTGTGTCTACATATCGTTATACGTTATATCCTATGTGTAGATAACGTTATACGTTATATCCTACATGAAGATATCGCTATACGTTATATCCTGTATCTACATATCGTTATACGTTATATCCTATATGTAGTTACCGTTTTACGTTATATCCCACATCTACGTATCGTTATACGTTATATCCTATATCTACGTATCGTTACACGTTATATCCTATATGTAGATAACGTTATACGTTATATCCAATATCTACGTATCGTTATACGTTATATCCTACATCTATAAACCGTCATACGTTATATCCTATATGTAGATAACGTTATGCGGTATATCCTATATCTACGTATCGTTATGCGATATATCCTATATCTACATATCGTTATACGTTATTTCCCATATATACGTATCGTTATAAGTTATATCCTATATGTAGATAACGTCATACGTTATATCCTATATCTACATATCGTTATACGTTATATCCTATATCTACGTATCGTTATACGTTATATCCTATATCTACATATCGTTATACGTTATACCCTATGTTTTCGTAACGTTATACGGTATATCATATATCTACGTATCGTTATACGTCTCTTTCTATATCTACATATCGTTATACGTTATATCCCATATGTAGACAACGTTCTACGTTATATCCTATGTCTTCGTAACGTTATACGGTATTTCCTATATCTACGTATCGTTATACGTTACTTTCTATATCTACATATCGTTATACGTTATATCCTATATGTAGATAACGTTATACTTTATATCCTATATCTACATATCGTTATACGTTATATCCTATATCTACGTTTCGTTATACGATATATCCTTTATGTCGATAACGTTATACGTTATATCCAATATGTACGTATCGTTATACGTTATATCCTACATCTATATATCGTTATACGTTATATCCTATATATAGATAACGTTATACGTTATATCCTATATCTACGTATCGTTATACGTTATATCATATATGTATACAACGTTGTACGTTATATCCTATATCTAGGTACCGTTATACGTTATATCCTATATCTATATATCGTTATACGTTATATCCTATGTGTAGATAACGTTGTACGTTTTATCCTATATCTAGGTACCGTTATACGTCATATCCTATATATACGTTTCGTTATACGTTATATCCTTTATGTAGATAACGTTATACGTTATATCCAATATCTACGTATCGTTATACGTTATATCCTGCATATATATATCGTTATACGTTATATCCTATATGTAGATAACGTTATACGTTATATCCTATATCTACGTACGTTATACGTCATATCCTATATATACGTATCGTTATACGTTATATCCTATATTTAGATAACGTTGTACGTTATATCCTATATCTACGTATCGTTATACGTTATATCATATATGTATACAACGTTGTACGTTATATCCTATATCTAGGTACCGTTATACGTTATATCCTATATCTACATATCGTTATACGTTATATCCTATGTGTAGATAACGTTGTACGTTTTATCCTATATGTAGATAACGTTATGCGGTATATCCTATATCTACGTATCGTTATGCGATATATCGTATATCTACATATCGTTATACGTTATATCCCATATGTACGTATCGTTATACGTTATACTCTATTTGTAGATAACGATATACGTTATATCCAATATCTACGTATCGATATACGTTATATCCTATATCTATATATCGTTATACGTGTTATTCTATATGTAGATATCGATATACGTTATATCCTATATCTACGTATCGTTATACGTTATATCCTATATCTACATATCGTTATACTTTATATTCTATATCTACGTATCGTTGTACGTTATATCCTATATCTACATATCGTTATACGTTATATCCTATATCTACATATCGTTATACGTTATATCCCATATATACGTATCGTTATACGTTATATTCTATATGTAGATAACGATATACGTTATATCCAATATCTACGTATCGTTATACGTTATATCCTATATCTATATATCGTTATACGTGTTATTCTATATGTAGATATCGTTATACGTTATATCCTATATCTACGTATCGTTATACGTTATATCCTATATCTACATATCGTTATACGTTATACCCTATGTCTTCGTAACGTTATACGGTATATCCTATATCTACGTATCGTTATACGTCTCTTTCTATATCTACATATCGTTATACGTTATATCCCATATGTAGACAACGTTCTACGTTATATCCTATGTCTTCGTAACGTTATACGGTATGTCCTATATCTACGTATCGTTATACGTTACTTTCTATATCTACATATCGTTATACGTTATATCCTATATATAGATAACGTTATACGTTATATCCTACAGCTACATATCGTTATACGTTATATCCTTCATGTAGATAACGTTATACGTTATATCCTATATCTACATATCGTTATACGTTATATCCTATGTCTTCGTAACGTTATACGGTATATCCTATATCTACGTACCGTTATACGTCATATCCTATATCTACATATCGTTATACGTTATATCCTACATCTACATATCGTTATAAGTTATATCCTATATGTAGATAACGTTATACGTTATATCCTATATCTACAAATCGTTATACGTTATATCCTATATCTACGTATCGTTATACGTTATATCCTATGTGTAGATAACGTTGTACGTTTTATCCTATATCTAGGTACCGTTATACGTCATATCCTATATATACGTTTCGTTATACGTTATATCCTTTATGTAGATAACGTTATACGTTATATCCAATATCTACGTATCGTTATACGTTATATCCTGCATCTATATATGGTTATACGTTATATCCTATATGTAGATAACGTTATACGTTATATCCTATATCTACGTACGTTATACGTCATATCCTATATATACGTATCGTTATACGTTATATCCTATATTTAGATAACGTTGTACGTTATATCCTATATCTACGTATCGTTATACGTTATATCATATATGTATACAACGTTGTACGTTATATCCTATATCTAGGTACCGTTATACGTTATATCCTATATCTACATATCGTTATACGTTATATCCTATGTGTAGATAACGTTGTACGTTTTATCCTATATCTAGGTACCGTTATACGTCATATCCTATATATACGTTTCGTTATACGTTATATCCTTTATGTAGATAACGTTATACGTTATATCCAATATCTACGTATCGTTATACGTTATATCCTGCATCTATATATCGTTATACGTTATATCCTATATGTAGATAACGTTATACGTTATATCCTATATCTACGTACGTTATACGTCATATCCTATATATACGTATCGTTATACGTTATATCCTATATGTAGATAACGTTATACGTTATATCCAATATCTACGTATCGTTATACGTTATATCCTACATCTATATATCGTTATACGTTATATCCTATATGTAGATAACGTTGTACGTTATATCCTATATCTACATATCGTTGTACGTTGTATCCTACATGTAGATGTCGTTATACGTTATATTCTATATATATACGTATCGTTATACGTTATATCCTATATTTAGATAACGTTATACGTTATATCCTATATCTACATATCGTTATACGTTATATCCAATATCTACGTATCGTTATACGTTATATCCTGAATGTACATATCGTCATACGTTATATCCTATGTGTAGATAACGTTATACTTTATATGCGACATGTAGATATCGCTATACGTTATATCCTACATCTACATATCGTTATACGTTGTACCCTAATTCTACGTATCGTTATACGTTATATCCTATATGTAGATAACGTTATACGTTATATCCTATGTCTACATATCGATATACGTTATATCCTACATCTACATATCGCTATACGTTACATCCTATATGTAGATAACGTTATACGTTATATCCTATATCTACATATCGTTAAACTTTATATCCTGTGTCTACATATCGTTATACGTTATATCCTATGTGTAGATAACGTTATACGTTATATCCTACATGAAGATATCGCTATACGTTATATCCTGTATCTACATATCGTTATACGTTATATCCTATATGTAGTTACCGTTTTACGTTATATCCCTCATCTACGTATCGTTATACGTTATATCCTATATCTACGTATCGTTACACGTTATATCCTATATGTAGATAACGTTATACGTTATATCCAATATCTACGTATCGTTATACGTTATATCCTATATCTATAAACCGTCATACGTTATATCCTATATGTAGACAACGTTCTACGTTATATCCTATGTCTTCGTAACGTTATACGGTATGTCCTATATCTACGTATCGTTATACGTTATATCCTATATCTACATATCGTTATACGTTATACCCTATGTTTTCGTAACGTTATACGGTATATCATATATCTACGTATCGTTATACGTCTCTTTCTATATCTACATATCGTTATACGTTATATCCTATATGTAGATAACGTTATACGTTATATCCTACAGCTACATGTCGTTATACGTTATATCCTTTATGTAGATAACGTTATACGTTATATCCTATATCTACATATCGTTATACGTTATATCCTATGTCTTCGTAACGTTATACGGTATATCCTATATCTACGTACCGTTATACGTCATATCCTATATCTACATATCGTTATACGTTATATCCTACATCTACATATCGTTATACGTTATATCCTATATCTACGTTTCGTTATACGATATATCCTTTATGTCGATAACGTTATACGTTATATCCAATATCTACGTATCGTTATACGTTATATCATATATGTATACAACGTTGTACGTTATATCCTATATCTAGGTACCGTTATACGTTATATCCTATATCTGTATATCGTTATACGTTATATCCTATGTGTAGATAACGTTGTACGTTTTATCCTATATCTAGGTACCGTTATACGTCATATCCTATATATACGTTTCGTTATACGTCATATCCTATATATACGTATCGTTATACGTCATATCCTATATGTAGTTACCGTTTTACGTTATATCCCACATCTACGTATCGTTATACGTTATATCCTATATCTACGTATCGTTAGACGTTATATCCTATATATAGATAACGTTATACGTTATATCCAATATCTACGTATCGTTATACGTTATATCCTATATCTATATACCGTTATACGTTATATCCTATATGTAGATAACGTTATACGTTATATCTATATCTACATATCGTTATACGTTATATCCTATATCTACGTATCGTTATACGTTATATCCTATATCTACATATCGTTATACGTTATACCCTATGTTTTCGTAACGTTATACGGTATATCATATATCTACGTATCGTTATACGTCTCTTTCTATATCTACATATCGTTATACGTTATATCCCATATGTAGACAACGTTCTACGTTATATCCTATGTCTTCGTAACGTTATACGGTATGTCCTATATCTACGTATCGTTATACGTTATATCCTATGTGTAGATAACGTTATACGTTATATCCTACATGAAGATATCGCTATACGTTATATCCTGTATCTACATATCGTTATACGTTATATCCTATATGTAGTTACCGTTTTACGTTATATCCCACATCTACGTATCGTTATACGTTATATCCTATATCTACGTATCGTTACACGTTATATCCTATATGTAGATAACGTTATACGTTATATCCAATATCTACGTATCGTTATACGTTATATCCTATATCTATAAACCGTCATACGTTATATCCTATATGTAGATAACGTTATGCGGTATATCCTATATCTACGTATCGTTATGCGATATATCCTATATCTACATATCGTTATACGTTATTTCCCATATATACGTATCGTTATAAGTTATATCCTATATGTAGATAACGTTATACGTTATATCCTATATCTACATATCGTTATACGTTATATCCTATATCTACGTATCGTTATACGTTATATCCTATATCTACATATCGTTATACGTTATACCCTATGTTTTCGTAACGTTATACGGTATATCATATATCTACGTATCGTTATACGTCTCTTTCTATATCTACATATCGTTATACGTTATATCCCATATGTAGACAACGTTCTACGTTATATCCTATGTCTTCGTAACGTTATACGGTATTTCCTATATCTACGTATCGTTATACGTTACTTTCTATATCTACATATCGTTATACGTTATATCCTATATGTAGATAACGTTATACTTTATATCCTATATCTACATATCGTTATACGTTATATCCTATATCTACGTTTCGTTATACGATATATCCTTTATGTCGATAACGTTATACGTTATATCCAATATCTACGTATCGTTATACGTTATATCCTACATCTATATATCGTTATACGTTATATCCTATATATAGATAACGTTATACGTTATATCCTATATCTACGTACGTTATACGTCATATCCTATATATACGTATCGTTATACGTTATATCCTATATGTAGTTACCGTTTTACGTTATATCCCACATCTACGTATCGTTATACGTTATATCCTATATCTACGTATCGTTAGACGTTATATCCTATATATAGATAACGTTATACGTTATATCCAATATCTACGTATCGTTATACGTTATATCCTATATCTATATACCGTCATACGTTATATCCTATATGTAGATAACGTTATGCGGTATATCCTATATCTACGTATCGTTATGCGATATATCCTATATCTACATATCGTTATACGTTATATCCCATATGTACGTATCGTTATACGTTATACTCTATTTGTAGATAACGATATACGTTATATCCAATATCTACGTATCGATATACGTTATATCCTATATCTATATATCGTTATACGTGTTATTCTATATGTAGATATCGATATACGTTATATCCTATATCTACGTATCGTTATACGTTATATCCTATATCTACATATCGTTATACTTTATATTCTATATCTACGTATCGTTGTACGTTATATCCTATATCTACATATCGTTATACGTTATATCCTATATCTACATATCGTTATACGTTATATCCCATATATACGTATCGTTATACGTTATATTCTATATGTAGATAACGATATACGTTATATCCAATATCTACGTATCGTTATACGTTATATCCTATATCTATATATCGTTATACGTGTTATTCTATATGTAGATATCGTTATACGTTATATCCTATATCTACGTATCGTTATACGTTATATCCTATATCTACATATCGTTATACGTTATACCCTATGTCTTCGTAACGTTATACGGTATATCCTATATCTACGTATCGTTATACGTCTCTTTCTATATCTACATATCGTTATACGTTATATCCCATATGTAGACAACGTTCTACGTTATATCCTATGTCTTCGTAACGTTATACGGTATGTCCTATATCTACGTATCGTTATACGTTACTTTCTATATCTACATATCGTTATACGTTATATCCTATATATAGATAACGTTATACGTTATATCCTACAGCTACATATCGTTATACGTTATATCCTTTATGTAGATAACGTTATACGTTATATAATATATCTACGTATCGTTATACGTTATATCCTATGTGTAGATAACGTTGTACGTTTTATCCTATATCTAGGTACCGTTATACGTCATATCCTATATATACGTTTCGTTATACGTTATATCCTTTATGTAGATAACGTTATACGTTATATCCAATATCTACGTATCGTTATACGTTATATCCTGCATCTATATATGGTTATACGTTATATCCTATATGTAGATAACGTTATACGTTATATCCTATATCTACGTACGTTATACGTCATATCCTATATATACGTATCGTTATACGTTATATCCTATATTTAGATAACGTTGTACGTTATATCCTATATCTACGTATCGTTATACGTTATATCATATATGTATACAACGTTGTACGTTATATCCTATATCTAGGTACCGTTATACGTTATATCCTATATCTACATATCGTTATACGTTATATCCTATGTGTAGATAACGTTGTACGTTTTATCCTATATCTAGGTACCGTTATACGTCATATCCTATATATACGTTTCGTTATACGTTATATCCCTTATGTAGATAACGTTATACGTTATATCCAATATCTACGTATCGTTATACGTTATATCCTGCATCTATATATCGTTATACGTTATATCCTATATGTAGATAACGTTATACGTTATATCCTATATCTACGTACGTTATACGTCATATCCTATATATACGTATCGTTATACGTTATATCCTATATGTAGATAACGTTATACGTTATATCCAATATCTACGTATCGTTATACGTTATATCCTACATCTATATATCGTTATACGTTATATCCTATATGTAGATAACGTTGTACGTTATATCCTATATCTACATATCGTTGTACGTTGTATCCTACATGTAGATGTCGTTATACGTTATATTCTATATATACGTATCGTTATACGTTATATCCTATATTTAGATAACGTTATACGTTATATCCTATATCTACATATCGTTATACGTTATATCCAATATCTACGTATCGTTATACGTTATATCCTATATCTACATATCGTTATACGTTATATCCTATATGTAGATAACGTTATACGTTATATCCTATATCTACGTATCGTTATGCGATATATCCTATATCTACATATCGTTATACGTTATATCCTATATCTACGTATCGTTATACGTTATATCCTGAATGTACATATCGTCATACGTTATATCCTATGTGTAGATAACGTTATACTTTATATGCGACATGTAGATATCGCTATACGTTATATCCTACATCTACATATCGTTATACGTTGTACCCTAATTCTACGTATCGTTATACGTTATATCCTATATGTAGATAACGTTATACGTTATATCCTATGTCTACATATCGATATACGTTATATCCTACATCTACATATCGCTATACGTTACATCCTATATGTAGATAACGTTATACGTTATATCCTATATCTACATATCGTTAAACTTTATATCCTGTGTCTACATATCGTTATACGTTATATCCTATGTGTAGATAACGTTATACGTTATATCCTACATGAAGATATCGCTATACGTTATATCCTGTATCTACATATCGTTATAGGTTATATCCTATATGTAGTTACCGTTTTACGTTATATCCCTCATCTACGTATCGTTATACGTTATATCCTATATCTACGTATCGTTACACGTTATATCCTATATGTAGATAACGTTATACGTTATATCCAATATCTACGTATCGTTATACGTTATATCCTATATCTATAAACCGTCATACGTTATATCCTATATGTAGATAACGTTATGCGGTATATCCTATATCTACGTATCGTTATGCGATATATCCTATATCTACATATCGTTATACGTTATTTCCCATATATACGTATCGTTATACGTTATATCCTATATCTATATACCGTTATACGTTATATCCTATATGTAGATAACGTTATACGTTATATCTATATCTACATATCGTTATACGTTATATCCTATATCTACGTATCGTTATACGTTATATCCTATATCTACATATCGTTATACGTTATACCCTATGTTTTCGTAACGTTATACGGTATATCATATATCTACGTATCGTTATACGTCTCTTTCTATATCTACATATCGTTATACGTTATATCCTATATGTAGATAACGTTATACGTTATATCTATATCTACATATCGTTATACGTTATATCCTATATCTACGTATCGTTATACGTTATATCCTATATCTACATATCGTTATACGTTATACCCTATGTTTTCGTAACGTTATACGGTATATCATATATCTACGTATCGTTATACGTCTCTTTCTATATCTACATATCGTTATACGTTATATCCTATATGTAGATAACGTTATACGTTATATCCTACAGCTACATGTCGTTATACGTTATATCCTTTATGTAGATAACGTTATACGTTATATCCTATATCTACATATCGTTATACGTTATATCCTATGTCTTCGTAACGTTATACGGTATATCCTATATCTACGTACCGTTATACGTCATATCCTATATCTACATATCGTTATACGTTATATCCTACATCTACATATTGTTATACGTTATATCCTATATCTACGTTTCGTTATACGATATATCCTTTATGTCGATAACGTTATACGTTATATCCAATATCTACGTATCGTTATACGTTATATCATATATGTATACAACGTTGTACGTTATATCCTATATCTAGGTACCGTTATACGTTATATCCTATATCTGTATATCGTTATACGTTATATCCTATGTGTAGATAACGTTGTACGTTTTATCCTATATCTAGGTACCGTTATACGTCATATCCTATATATACGTTTCGTTATACGTCATATCCTATATATACGTATCGTTATACGTCATATCCTATATGTAGTTACCGTTTTACGTTATATCCCACATCTACGTATCGTTATACGTTATATCCTATATCTACGTATCGTTAGACGTTATATCCTATATATAGATAACGTTATACGTTATATCCAATATCTACGTATCGTTATACGTTATATCCTATATCTATATACCGTCATACGTTATATCCTATATGTAGATAACGTTATGCGGTATATCCTATATCTACGTATCGTTATGCGATATATCCTATATCTACATATCGTTATACGTTATATCCTATATGTACGTATCGTTATACGTTATATTCTATTTGTAGATAACGATATACGTTATATCCAATATCTACGTATCGTTATACGTTATATCCTATATCTATATATCGTTATACGTGTTATTCTATATGTAGATATCGATATACGTTATATCCTATATCTACGTATCGTTATACGTTATATCCTATATCTACATATCGTTATACTTTATATTCTATATCTACGTATCGTTGTACGTTATATCCTATATCTACATATCGTTATACGTTATATCCTATATCTACATATCGTTATACGTTATATCCCATATATACGTATCGTTATACGTTATATTCTATATGTAGATAACGATATACGTTATATCCAATATCTACGTATCGTTATACGTTATATCCTATATCTATATATCGTTATACGTGTTATTCTATATGTAGATATCGTTATACGTTATATCCTATATCTACGTATCGTTATACGTTATATCCTATATCTACATATCGTTATACGTTATACCCTATGTCTTCGTAACGTTATACGGTATATCCTATATCTACGTATCGTTATACGTCTCTTTCTATATCTACATATCGTTATACGTTATATCCCATATGTAGACAACGTTCTACGTTATATCCTATGTCTTCGTAACGTTATACGGTATGTCCTATATCTACGTATCGTTATACGTTACTTTCTATATCTACATATCGTTATACGTTATATCCTATATATAGATAACGTTATACGTTATATCCTACATCTACATATCGTTATACGTTATATCCTTTATGTAGATAACGTTATACGTTATATCCTATATCTACATATCGTTATACGTTATATCCTATGTCTTCGTAACGTTATACGGTATATCCTATATCTACGTACCGTTATACGTCATATCCTATATCTACATATCGTTATACGTTATATCCTACATCTACATATCGTTATAAGTTATATCCTATATGTAGATAACGTTATACGTTATATCCTATATCTACATATCGTTATACGTTATATCCTATATCTACGTATCGTTATACGTTATATCCTATGTGTAGATAACGTTGTACGTTTTATCCTATATCTAGGTACCGTTATACGTCATATCCTATATATACGTTTCGTTATACGTTATATCCTTTATGTAGATAACGTTATACGTTATATCCAATATCTACGTATCGTTATACGTTATATCCTGCATCTATATATGGTTATACGTTATATCCTATATGTAGATAACGTTATACGTTATATCCTATATCTACGTACGTTATACGTCATATCCTATATATACGTATCGTTATACGTTATATCCTATATTTAGATAACGTTGTACGTTATATCCTATATCTACGTATCGTTATACGTTATATCATATATGTATACAACGTTGTACGTTATATCCTATATCTAGGTACCGTTATACGTTATATCCTAAATCTACATATCGTTATACCTTATATCCTATGTGGAGATAACGTTGTACGTTTTATCCTATATCTAGGTACCGTTATACGTCATATCCTATATATACGTTTCGTTATACGTTATATCCTTTATGTAGATAACGTTATACGTTATATCCAATATCTACGTATCGTTATACGTTATATCCTGCATCTATATATCGTTATACGTTATATCCTATATGTAGATAACGTTATACGTTATATCCTATATCTACGTACGTTATACGTCATATCCTATATATACGTATCGTTATACGTTATATCCTATATTTAGATAACGTTGTACGTTATATCCTATATCTACGTATCGTTATACGGTATATCCTATATTTAGATAACGCTATACGTTATATCCTATATGTAGATAACGTTGTAAGTTGTATCCTATATCTACATATCGTTGTACGTTATATCCTATATTTAGATAACGTTATACGTTATATCCTATATCTACATATCGTTATACGTTATATCCTATGTGTAGATAACGTTATACGTTATATCCCATATGTAGATATCGTTATATGTTATATCCTATATGCAGATAACGTTATACGTTATATCCTATGTCTACATATCGTTAAAGGTTATATCCTATATCTACATATCGTTATACGTTATATCCTATATGTAGATAACTTTGTACGTTATATCCTATATCTAGGTACCGCTATACGATATATGCTATACCGACATATCGTTATACGTTATATCCTATATGTAGATAACGTTATATGTTATATCCAATATCTACGTATCGTTATACGTTATATCCTATATCTACAATATCGTTATACGCTATATTCTACATCTACGTATCGTTATACGTTATATCCTATATCTACATATCGTTATACGTTATATCCTATATGTAGATAACGTTATACGTTATATCCAATATCTACGTATCGTTATACGTTATATCCTACATCTATATATCGTTATACGTTATATCCTATATGTAGATAACGTTGTACGTTATATGTTATATCTACATTTCGTTGTACGTTGTATCCTACATGTAGATGTCGTTATACGTTATATCCTATATATACGTATCGTTATACGTTATATCCTATATTTAGATAACGTTATACGTTATATCCTATATCTACATATCGTTATACGTTATGTCCAATATCTACGTATCGCTATACGTTATATCCCATATCTACATATCGTTATACGTTATATCCTATATCTACGTACCGTTATACGTTATATCCTATATCTACGTATCGTTATACGTTATATCCTATATGTAGATAACGTTATACGTTATATCCAATATCTACGTATCGTTATACGTTATATCCTACATCTATATATCGTTATACGTTATATCCTATATGTAGATAACGTTGAACGTTATATCCTATATCTACATATCGTTGTAAGTTGTATCCTACATGTAGATGTCGTTATACGTTATATTCTATATATACGTATCGTTATACGTTATATCCTATATTTAGATAACGTTATACGTTATATCCTATATCTACATATCGTTATACGTTATATCCAATATCTACGTATCGTTATACGTTATATCCTATATCTACATATCGTTATACGTTATATCCTATATGTAGATAACGTTATACGTTATATCCTATATCTACGTATCGTTATGCGATATATCCTATATCTACATATCGTTATACGTTATATCCTATATCTTCGTATCGTTATACGTTATATCCTATATCTACATATCGTTATACGTTATATCCTATGTGTAGATAACGTTATACGTTATATCCTATATGTAGATATCGTTATATGTTATATCCTATATGCAGATAACGTTATACGTTATATCCTATGTCTACATATCGTTAAAGGTTATATCCTATATCTACATATCGTTATACGTTATATCCTATATGTAGATAACTTTGTACGTTATATCCTATATCTAGGTACCGCTATACGATATATGCTATACCGACATATCGTTATACGTTATATCCTATATGTAGATAACGTTATATGTTATATCCAATATCTACGTATCGTTATACGTTATATCCTATATCTACATATCGTTATACGCTATATTCTACATCTACGTATCGTTATACGTTATATCCTATATCTACATATCGTTATACGTTATATCCTATATGTAGATAACGTTATACGTTATATCCAATATCTACGTATCGTTATACGTTATATCCTACATCTATATATCGTTATACGTTATATCCTATATGTAGATAACGTTGTACGTTATATCCTATATCTACATTTCGTTGTACGTTGTATCCTACATGTAGATGTCGTTATACGTTATATCCTATATATACGTATCGTTATACGTTATATCCTATATTTAGATAACGTTATACGTTATATCCTATATCTACATATCGTTATACGTTATATCCAATATCTACGTATCGTTATACGTTATATCCTATATCTACATATCGTTATACGTTATATCCTATATCTACGTATCGTTATACGTCATATCCTATATATACGTTTCGTTATACGTTATATCCTTTATGTAGATAACGTTATACGTTATATCCAATATCTACGTATCGTTATACGTTATATCCTGCATCTATATATCGTTATACGTTATATCCTATATGTAGATAACGTTATACGTTATATCCTATATCTACGTACGTTATACGTCATATCCTATATATACGTATCGTTATACGTTATATCCTATATTTAGATAACGTTGTACGTTATATCCTATATCTACGTATCGTTATACGGTATATCCTATATTTAGATAACGCTATACGTTATATCCTATATGTAGATAACGTTGTAAGTTGTATCCTATATCTACATATCGTTGTACGTTATATCCTATATTTAGATAACGTTATACGTTATATCCTATATCTACATATCGTTATACGTTATATCCTATGTGTAGATAACGTTATACGTTATATCCCATATGTAGATATCGTTATATGTTATATCCTATATGCAGATAACGTTATACGTTATATCCTATGTCTACATATCGTTAAAGGTTATATCCTATATCTACATATCGTTATACGTTATATCCTATATGTAGATAACTTTGTACGTTATATCCTATATCTAGGTACCGCTATACGATATATGCTATACCGACATATCGTTATACGTTATATCCTATATGTAGATAACGTTATATGTTATATCCAATATCTACGTATCGTTATACGTTATATCCTATATCTACAATATCGTTATACGCTATATTCTACATCTACGTATCGTTATACGTTATATCCTATATCTACATATCGTTATACGTTATATCCTATATGTAGATAACGTTATACGTTATATCCAATATCTACGTATCGTTATACGTTATATCCTACATCTATATATCGTTATACGTTATATCCTATATGTAGATAACGTTGTACGTTATATGTTATATCTACATTTCGTTGTACGTTGTATCCTACATGTAGATGTCGTTATACGTTATATCCTATATATACGTATCGTTATACGTTATATCCTATATTTAGATAACGTTATACGTTATATCCTATATCTACATATCGTTATACGTTATGTCCAATATCTACGTATCGCTATACGTTATATCCCATATCTACATATCGTTATACGTTATATCCTATATCTACGTATCGTTATACGTTATATCCTATATCTACGTATCGTTATACGTTATATCCTATATGTAGATAACGTTATACGTTATATCCAATATCTACGTATCGTTATACGTTATATCCTACATCTATATATCGTTATACGTTATATCCTATATGTAGATAACGTTGAACGTTATATCCTATATCTACATATCGTTGTAAGTTGTATCCTACATGTAGATGTCGTTATACGTTATATTCTATATATACGTATCGTTATACGTTATATCCTATATTTAGATAACGTTATACGTTATATCCTATATCTACATATCGTTATACGTTATATCCAATATCTACGTATCGTTATACGTTATATCCTATATCTACATATCGTTATACGTTATATCCTATATGTAGATAACGTTATACGTTATATCCTATATCTACGTATCGTTATGCGATATATCCTATATCTACATATCGTTATACGTTATATCCTATATCTACGTATCGTTATACGTTATATCCTATATCTACATATCGTTATACGTTATATCCTATGTGTAGATAACGTTATACGTTATATCCTATATGTAGATATCGTTATATGTTATATCCTATATGCAGATAACGTTATACGTTATATCCTATGTCTACATATCGTTAAAGGTTATATCCTATATCTACATATCGTTATACGTTATATCCTATATCTACATATCGTTATACGCTATATTCTACATCTACGTATCGTTATACGTTATATCCTATATCTACATATCGTTATACGTTATATCCTATATGTAGATAACGTTATACGTTATATCCAATATCTACGTATCGTTATACGTTATATCCTACATCTATATATCGTTATACGTTATATCCTATATGTAGATAACGTTGTACGTTATATCCTATATCTACATTTCGTTGTACGTTGTATCCTACATGTAGATGTCGTTATACGTTATATCCTATATATACGTATCGTTATACGTTATATCCTATATTTAGATAACGTTATACGTTATATCCTATATCTACATATCGTTATACGTTATATCCAATATCTACGTATCGTTATACGTTATATCCTATATCTACATATCGTTATACGTTATATCCTATATCTACGTATCGTTATACGTTATATCCTATATCTACGTATCGTTATACGTTATATCTTATATCTATATACCGTTATACGTTATATCCTATATGTAGTTAACGTTATACGTTATATCCTACATCTACATATCGTTATAAGTTATATCCTATATGTAGGTAACGTTATACGTTATATCCTATATCTACATATCGTTATACGTTATATCCTATATCTACGTAACGTTATACTTTATATCCTATATCTACATATCGTTATACGTTATATCCTACATCTACATATCGTTATAAGTTATATCCTATATGTAGATAACGTTATACGTTATATCCTATATCTACATATCGTTATACGTTATATCCTATATCTACGTAACGTTATACTTTATATCCTATATCTACATATCGTTATACGTTATATCCTATATCTACGTTTCGTTATACGATATATCCTTTATGTAGATAACCTTATACGTTATATCCAATATCTACGTATCGTTATACGTTATATCCTATATCTACGTATCGTTAGACGTTATATCCTATATATAGATAACGTTATACGTTATATCCAATATCTACGTATCGTTATACGTTATATCCTATATCTATATACCGTCATACGTTATATCCTATATGTAGATAACGTTATGCGGTATATCCTATATCTACGTATCGTTATGCGATATATCGTATATCTACATATCGTTATACGTTATATCCCATATGTACGTATCGTTATACGTTATACTCTATTTGTAGATAACGATATACGTTATATCCAATATCTACGTATCGATATACGTTATATCCTATATCTATATATCGTTATACGTGTTATTCTATATGTAGATATCGATATACGTTATATCCTATATCTACGTATCGTTATACGTTATATCCTATATCTACATATCGTTATACTTTATATTCTATATCTACGTATCGTTGTACGTTATATCCTATATCTACATATCGTTATACGTTATATCCTATATCTACATATCGTTATACGTTATATCCCATATATACGTATCGTTATACGTTATATTCTATATGTAGATAACGATATACGTTATATCCAATATCTACGTATCGTTATACGTTATATCCTATATCTATATATCGTTATACGTGTTATTCTATATGTAGATATCGTTATACGTTATATCCTATATCTACGTATCGTTATACGTTATATCCTATATCTACATATCGTTATACGTTATACCCTATGTCTTCGTAACGTTATACGGTATATCCTATATCTACGTATCGTTATACGTCTCTTTCTATATCTACATATCGTTATACGTTATATCCCATATGTAGACAACGTTCTACGTTATATCCTATGTCTTCGTAACGTTATACGGTATGTCCTATATCTACGTATCGTTATACGTTACTTTCTATATCTACATATCGTTATACGTTATATCCTATATATAGATAACGTTATACGTTATATCCTACAGCTACATATCGTTATACGTTATATCCTATATGTAGATAACGTTGTACGTTATATCCTATATCTACATTTCGTTGTACGTTGTATCCTACATGTAGATGTCGTTATACGTTATATCCTATATATACGTATCGTTATACGTTATATCCTATATTTAGATAACGTTATACGTTATATCCTATATCTACATATCGTTATACGTTATATCCAATATCTACGTATCGTTATACGTTATATCCTATATCTACATATCGTTATACGTTATATCCTATATCTACGTATCGTTATACGTTATATCCTATATCTACGTATCGTTATAAGTTATATCCTATATGTAGATAACGTTATACGTTATATCCAATATCTACGTATCGTTATACGTTATATCCTACATCTATATATCGTTATACGTTATATCCTATATGTAGATAACGTTGTACGTTATATCCTATATCTACATATCGTTGTACGTTGTATCCTACATGTAGATGTCGTTATACGTTATATTCTATATATACGTATCGTTATACGTTATATCCTATATTTAGATAACGTTATACGTTATATCCTATATCTACATATCGTTATACGTTATATCCAATATCTACGTATCGTTATACGTTATATCCTATATCTACATATCGTTATACGTTATATCCTATATGTAGATAACGTTATACGTTATATCCTATATCTACGTATCGTTATGCGATATATCCTATATCTACATATCGTTATACGTTATATCCTATATCTACGTATCGTTATACGTTATATCCTGAATGTACATATCGTCATACGTTATATCCTATGTGTAGATAACGTTATACTTTATATGCGACATGTAGATATCGATATACGTTATATCCTATATCTACGTATCGTTATACGTTATATCCTGAATGTACGTATCGTTATACGTTATATCCTATACGTAGATAACGTTATACGTTATAGCCTATATCTACGTATCGTTATTCGTTATATCCTATATCTACATAACGTTATACTATATATCTTATGTCTACATATCGTAATACGTTATATCCTATGTGTAGATAACGTTATACGTTATATCCTATATCTACATATCGTTATACGTTATATCCTATATCTACGTAACGTTATACTTTATATCCTATATCTACATATCGTTATACGTTATATCCTATATCTACGTTTCGTTATACGATATATCCTTTATGTAGATAACCTTATACGTTATATCCAATATCTACGTATCGTTATACGTTATATCCTACATCTATATATCGTTATACGTTATATCCTATATATAGATAACGTTATACGTTATATCCTATATCTACGTATCGTTATACGTTATATCATATATGTATACAACGTTGTACGTTATATCCTATATCTTCGTACCGTTATACGTTATATCCTATATCTAGGTACCGTTATACGTTATATCCTATATCTACGTATCGTTATACGCTATATCCTATTTCTACGTATCGTTATACGTCATATCCTATATCTACATATCGTTATACTTTATATTCTATATCTACGTATCGTTATACGTTATATCTTATATCTATATACCGTTATACGTTATATCCTATATGTAGTTAACGTTATACGTTATATCCTACATCTACATATCGTTATAAGTTATATCCTATATGTAGGTAACGTTATACGTTATATCCTATATCTACATATCGTTATACGTTATATCCTATATCTACGTAACGTTATACTTTATATCCTATATCTACATATCGTTATACGTTATATCCTACATCTACATATCGTTATAAGTTATATCCTATATGTAGATAACGTTATACGTTATATCCTATATCTACATATCGTTATACGTTATATCCTATATCTACGTAACGTTATACTTTATATCCTATATCTACATATCGTTATACGTTATATCCTATATCTACGTTTCGTTATACGATATATCCTTTATGTAGATAACCTTATACGTTATATCCAATATCTACGTATCGTTATACGTTATATCCTACATCTATATATCGTTATACGTTATATCCTATATATAGATAACGTTATACGTTATATCCTATATCTACGTATCGTTATACGTTATATCATATATGTATACAACGTTGTACGTTATATCCTATATCTAGGTACCGTTATACGTTATATCCTATATCTACATATCGTTATACGTTATATCCTATGTGTAGATAACGTTGTACGTTTTATCCTATATCTAGGTACCGTTATACGTCATATCCTATATATACGTTTCGTTATACGTTATATCCTTTATGTAGATAACGTTATACGTTATATCCAATATCTACGTATCGTTATACGTTATATCCTGCATATATATATCGTTATATGTTATATCCTATATGCAGATAACGTTATACGTTGTATCCTATGTCTACATATCGTTAAAGGTTATATCCTATATCTACATATCGTTATACGATATATCCTATATGTAGATAACTTTGTACGTTATATCCTATATCTAGGTACCGTTATACGATATATGCTATACCTACATATCGTTATACGTTATATCCTATATGTAGATAACGTTATATGTTATATCCAATATCTACGTATCGTTATACGTTATATCCTATATCTACGTACCGTTATACGTTATATCCTGTGTCTACATATCGTTATACGTTATATCCTATGTGTAGATAACGTTATACGTTATATCCTACATGTAGATATCGCTATAAGTTATATCCTATATCTACATATCGTTATACGTTATATCCTATGTGTAGATAACGTTATACTTTATATGCGACATGTAGATATCGCTATACGTTATATCCTATATCTACGTATCTTTATACGTTATATCCTGAATGTACGTATCGTTATACGTTATTTCCTATACGTAGATAACGTTATACGTTATAGCCTATATCTACGTATCGTTATTCGTTATATCCTATATCTACATAACGTAATACTATATATCCTATGTCTACATATCGTAATACGTTATATCCTATATCTAGGTACCGTTATACGTTATATCCTATATCTACGTATCGTTATACGGTATATCCTATTTCTACGTATCGTTATACGTCATATCATATATCTACATATCGTTATACTTTATATTCTATATCTACGTATCGTTATACGTTATATCCTATATCTATATACCGTTATACGTTATATCCTATATGTAGATAACGTTATACGTTATATCCTATATCTACATATCGTTAAACTTTATATGCTCTGTCTACATATCGTTATACGTTATATCCTACATCTACATATCGTTATACGTTATATCCTATATGTAGATAACGTTGTACGTTATAACCTATATCTACATATCGTTATACGTTATATCCTATGTCTTCGTAACGTTATACGGTATATCCTATATGTGGAAATCGTCATACGTTATATCCTATATCTTCGTATCGTTATATGTTATATCCTATATCTACATATCGTTCTACGTTATATCCTATGTCTTCGTAACGTTATACGGTATATCCTATATCTACGTATCGTTATACGATATATCCTTTATGTAGATAACGGTATACGTTATATCCAATATCTACGTATCGTTATACGTTATATCCTATATCTATATATCGTTATACGTTATATCCTATGTGTAGATAACGTTGTACGTTTTATCCTATATCTAGGTACCGTTATACGACATATCCTATATATACGTATCGTTATACGTTATATCCTATATTTAGATAACTTTGTACGTTATATCCTATATCTACGTATCGTTATACGGTATATCCTATATTTAGATAACGTTATACGTTATATCCTATATCTACGTACCGTTATACGTTATATCCTATATCTACATATCGTTATACGTTATATCCTATGTCTTCGTAACGTTATACGGTGTATCCTATATCTACGTATCGTTATGCGATATATCCTATATCTACATATCGTTATACGTTATATCCCATATGTACGTATCGTTATACGTTATATTCTATTTGTAGATAACGATATACGTTATATCCAATATCTACGTATCGTTATACGTTATATCCTATATCTATATATCGTTATACGTGTTATTCTATATGTAGATATCGATATACGTTATATCCTATATCTACGTATCGTTATACGTTATATCCTATATCTACATATCGTTATACTTTATATTCTATATCTACGTATCGTTGTACGTTATATCCTATATCTACATATCGTTATACGTTATATCCTATATCTACATATCGTTATACGTTATATCCCATATATACGTATCGTTATACGTTATATTCTATATGTAGATAACGATATACGTTATATCCAATATCTACGTATCGTTATACGTTATATCCTATATCTATATATCGTTATACGTGTTATTCTATATGTAGATATCGTTATACGTTATATCCTATATCTACGTATCGTTATACGTTATATCCTATATCTACATATTGTTATACGTTATACCCTATGTCTTCGTAACGTTATACGTTATATCCTATATCTACGTATTGTTATACGTCTCTTTCTATATCTACATATCGTTATACGTTATATCCCATATGTAGACAACGTTCTACGTTATATCCTATGTCTTCGTAACGTTATACGGTATGTCCTATATCTACGTATCGTTATACGTTACTTTCTATATCTACATATCGTTATACGTTATATCCTATATATAGATAACGTTATACGTTATATCCTACAGCTACATATCGTTATACGTTATATCCTTTATGTAGATAACGTTATACGTTATATCCTATATCTACATATCGTTATACGTTATATCCTATGTCTTCGTAACGTTATACGGTATATCCTATATCTACGTACCGTTATACGTCATATCCTATATCTACATATCGTTATACGTTATATCCTACATCTACATATCGTTATAAGTTATATCCTATATGTAGATAACGTTATACGTTATATCCTATATCTACATATCGTTATACGTTATATCCTATATCTACGTATCGTTATACGTTATATCCTATGTGTAGATAACGTTGTACGTTTTATCCTATATCTAGGTACCGTTATACGTCATATCCTATATATACGTTTCGTTATACGTTATATCCTTTATGTAGATAACGTTATACGTTATATCCAATATCTACGTATCGTTATACGTTATATCCTGCATCTATTTATGGTTATACGTTATATCCTATATGTAGATAACGTTATACGTTATATCCTATATCTACGTACGTTATACGTCATATCCTATATATACGTATCGTTATACGTTATATCCTATATTTAGATAACGTTGTACGTTATATCCTATATCTACGTATCGTTATACGTTATATCATATATGTATACAACGTTGTACGTTATATCCTATATCTAGGTACCGTTATACGTTATATCCTATATCTACATATCGTTATACGTTATATCCTATGTGTAGATAACGTTGTACGTTTTATCCTATATCTAGGTACCGTTATACGTCATATCCTATATATACGTTTCGTTATACGTTATATCCTTTATGTAGATAACGTTATACGTTATATCCAATATCTACGTATCGTTATACGTTATATCCTGCATCTATATATCGTTATACGTTATATCCTATATGTAGATAACGTTATACGTTATATCCTATATCTACGTACGTTATACGTCATATCCTATATATACGTATCGTTATACGTTATATCCTATATTTAGATAACGTTATACGTTATATCCAATATCTACGTATCGTTATACGTTATATCCTACATCTATATATCGTTATACGTTATATCCTATATGTAGATAACGTTGTACGTTATATCCTATATCTACATTTCGTTGTACGTTGTATCCTACATGTAGATGTCGTTATACGTTATATCCTATATATACGTATCGTTATACGTTATATCCTATATTTAGATAACGTTATACGTTATATCCTATATCTACATATCGTTATACGTTATATCCAATATCTACGTATCGTTATACGTTATATCCTATATCTACATATCGTTATACGTTATATCCTATATCTACGTATCGTTATACGTTATATCCTATATCTACGTATCGTTATACGTTATATCCTATATGTAGATAACGTTATACGTTATATCCAATATCTACGTATCGTTATACGTTATATCCTACATCTATATATCGTTATACGTTATATCCTATATGTAGATAACGTTGTACGTTATATCCTATATCTACATATCGTTGTAAGTTGTATCCTACATGTAGATGTCGTTATACGTTATATTCTATATATACGTATCGCTATACGTTATATCCTATATTTAGATAACGTTATACGTTATATCCTATATCTACATATCGTTATACGTTATATCCAATATCTACGTATCGTTATACGTTATATCCTATATCTACATATCGTTATACGTTATATCCTATATGTAGATAACGTTATACGTTATATCCTATATCTACGTATCGTTATGCGATATATCCTATATCTACATATCGTTATACGTTATATCCTATATCTACGTATCGTTATACGTTATATCCTATATCTACATATCGTTATACGTTATATCCTATGTGTAGATAACGTTATACGTTATATCCTATATGTAGATATCGTTATATGTTATATCCTATATGCAGATAACGTTATACGTTATATCCTATGTCTACATATCGTTAAAGGTTATATCCTATATCTACATATCGTTATACGTTATATCCTATATGTAGATAACTTTGTACGTTATATCCTATATCTAGGTACCGCTATACGATATATGCTATACCGACATATCGTTATACGTTATATCCTATATGTAGATAACGTTATATGTTATATCCAATATCTACGTATCGTTATTCGTTATATCCTATATCTACATATCGTTATACGCTATATTCTACATCTACGTATCGTTATACGTTATATCCTATATCTACATATCGTTATACGTTATATCCTATATGTAGATAACGTTATACGTTATATCCAATATCTACGTATCGTTATACGTTATATCCTACATCTATATATCGTTATACGTTATATCCTATATGTAGATAACGTTGTACGTTATATCCTATATCTACATTTCGTTGTACGATGTATCCTACATGTAGATGTCGTTATACGTTATATCCTATATATACGTATCGTTATACGTTATATCCTATATTTAGATAACGTTATACGTTATATCCTATATCTACATATCGTTATACGTTATATCCAATATCTACGTATCGTTATACGTTATATCCTATATCTACATATCGTTATACGTTATATCCTATATCTACGTATCGTTATACGTTATATCCTATATCTACGTATCGTTATACGTTATATCCTATATGTAGATAACGTTATACGTTATATCCAATATCTACGTATCGTTATACGTTATATCCTATATCTACATATCGTTATACGTTATATCCTATATGTAGATAACGTTATACGTTATATCCAATATCTACGTATCGTTATACGTTATATCCTACATCTATATATCGTTATACGTTATATCCTATATGTAGATAACGTTGTACGTTATATCCTATATCTACATTTCGTTGTACGATGTATCCTACATGTAGATGTCGTTATACGTTATATTCTATATATACGTATCGTTATACGTTATATCCTATATTTAGATAACGTTATACGTTATATCCTATATCTACATATCGTTATACGTTATATCCAATATCTACGTATCGTTATACGTTATATCCTATATCTACATATCGTTATACGTTATATCCTATATGTAGATAACGTTATACGTTATATCCTATATCTACGTATCGTTATGCGATATATCCTATATCTACATATCGTTATACGTTATATCCTATATCTACGTATCGTTATACGTTATATCCTGAATGTACATATCGTCATACGTTATATCCTATGTGTAGATAACGTTATACTTTATATGCGACATGTAGATATCGCTATACGTTATATCCTATATCTACGTATCGTTATACGTTATATCCTGAATGTACGTATCGTTATACGTTATATCCTATACGTAGATAACGTTATACGTTATAGCCTATATCTACGTATCGTTATTCGTTATATCCTATATCTACATAACGTTATACTATATATCCTATGTCTACATATCGTAATACGTTATATCCTATGTGTAGATAACGTTATACGTTATATCCTACATGCAGGTATCGTTATACGTTATATCCTATATCTACGTATCGTTATACGTTATATCCTACATCTATATATCGTTATACGTTATATCCTATATGTAGATAACGTTGTACGTTATATCCTACATGCAGGTATCGTTATACGTTATATCCTATATCTACGTATCGTTATACGTTATATCCTATGTCTTCGTACCGTTATACGTTATATCCTATATCTAGGTACCGTTATACGTTATATCCTATATCTACGTATCGTTATACGCTATATCCTATTTCTACGTATCGTTATACGTCATATCCTATATCTACATATCGTTATACTTTATATTCTATATCTACGTATCGTTATACGTTATATCTTATATCTATATACCGTTATACGTTATATCCTATATGTAGATAACGTTATACGTTATATCCTACATCTACATATCGTTATAAGTTATATCCTATATGTAGGTAACGTTATACGTTATATCCTATATCTACATATCGTTATACGTTATATCCTATATCTACGTAACGTTATACTTTATATCCTATATCTACATATCGTTATACGTTATATCCTACATCTACATATCGTTATAAGTTATATCCTATATGTAGATAACGTTATACGTTATATCCTATATCTACATATCGTTATACGTTATATCCTATATCTACGTAACGTTATACTTTATATCCTATATCTACATATCGTTATACGTTATATCCTATATCTACGTTTCGTTATACGATATATCCTTTATGTAGATAACGTTATACGTTATATCCAATATCTACGTATCGTTATACGTTATATCCTACATCTATATATCGTTATACGTTATATCCTATATATAGATAACGTTATACGTTATATCCTATATCTACGTATCGTTATACGTTATATCATATATGTATACAACGTTGTACGTTATATCCTATATCTAGGTACCGTTATACGTTATATCCTATATCTACATATCGTTATACGTTATATCCTATGTGTAGATAACGTTGTACGTTTTATCCTATATCTAGGTACCGTTATACGTCATATCCTATATATACGTTTCGTTATACGTTATATCCTTTATGTAGATAACGTTATACGTTATATCCAATATCTACGTATCGTTATACGTTATATCCTGCATATATATATCGTTATATGTTATATCCTATATGCAGATAACGTTATACGTTATATCCTATGTCTACATATCGTTAAAGGTTATATCCTATATCTACATATCGTTATACGATATATCCTATATGTAGATAACTTTGTACGTTATATCCTATATCTAGGTACCGTTATACGATATATGCTATACCTACATATCGTTATACGTTATATCCTATATGTAGATAACGTTATATGTTATATCCAATATCTACGTATCGTTATACGTTATATCCTATATCTACGTACCGTTATACGTTATATCCTGTGTCTACATATCGTTATACGTTATATCCTATGTGTAGATAACGTTATACGTTATATCCTACATGTAGATATCGCTATAAGTTATATCCTATATCTACATATCGTTATACGTTATATCCTATGTGTAGATAACGTTATACTTTATATGCGACATGCAGATATCGCTATACGTTATATCCTATATCTACGTATCTTTATACGTTATATCCTGAATGTACGTATCGTTATACGTTATTTCCTATACGTAGATAACGTTATACGTTATAGCCTATATCTACGTATCGTTATTCGTTATATCCTATATCTACATAACGTAATACTATATATCCTATGTCTACATATCGTAATACGTTATATCCTATATCTAGGTACCGTTATACGTTATATCCTATATCTACGTATCGTTATACGGTATATCCTATTTCTACGTATCGTTATACGTCATATCATATATCTACATATCGTTATACTTTATATTCTATATCTACGTATCGTTATACGTTATATCCTATATATATATACCGTTATACGTTATATCCTATATGTAGATAACGTTATACGTTATATCCTATATCTACATATCGTTAAACTTTATATGCTCTGTCTACATATCGTTATACGTTATATCCTACATCTACATATCGTTATACGTTATATCCTATATGTAGATAACGTTGTACGTTATAACCTATATCTACATATCGTTATACGTTATATCCTATGTCTTCGTAACGTTATACGGTATATCCTATATGTGGAAATCGTCATACGTTATATCCTATATCTTCGTATCGTTATACGTTATATCCTATATCTACATATCGTTCTACGTTATATCCTATGTCTTCGTAACGTTATACGGTATATCCTATATCTACGTATCGTTATACGTTATAAACTTTATGTAGATAACGTTATACGTTATATCCAATATCTACGTATCGTTATACGTTATATCCTATATCTATATATCGTTATACGTTATATCCTATGTGTAGATAACGTTGTACGTTTTATCCTATATCTAGGTACCGTTATACGTCATATCCTATATATACGTATCGTTATACGTTATATCCTATATTTAGATAACTTTGTACGTTATATCCTATATCTACGTATCGTTATACGGTATATCCTATATTTAGATAACGTTATACGTTATATCCTATATCTACGTACCGTTATACGTTATATCCTATATCTACATATCGTTATACGTTATATCCTATGTCTTCGTAACGTTATACGGTGTATCCTATTTCTACGTATCGTTATACGTCATATCCTATATCTACATATCGTTATACTTTATATTCTATATCTACGTATCGTTATACGTTATATCCTATATCTACATATCGTTATACGTTATATCCTATATCTACGTATCGCTATACGTTATATCCTATATGTAGATAACGTTATACGTTATATCCAATATCTACGGATCGTTAATCGTTATATCCTTTATGTAGATAACGTTATACGCTATATCCTATAGCTACATATCGTTAAACTTTATATGCTATGTCTACATATCGTTATACGTTATATCCTACATCTACATATCGTTATACGTTATTTCCGACATGTAGATAACGTTATACGTTATATCCTATATCTACATATCGTTATACGTTATATCCTATGTGTAGATAACGTTATACGTTATATCCTATATGTAGATATCGTTATACGTTATATCCTATATGCAGATAACGTTATACGTAATATCCTATGTCTACATATCGTTAAAGGTTATATCCTATATCTACATATCGTTATACGTCATATCCTATATGTAGATAACCTTGTACGTTATATCCTATATCTAGGTACCGTTATACGATATATGCTATACCTACATATCGTTATACGTTATATCCTATATGTAGATAACGTTATATGTTATGTCCAATATCTACGTATCGTTATACGTTATATCCTATATCTACATATCGTTATACGCTATATCCTATGTCTACATAACGCTATACGTTATTTCCAATATCTACGTATCGTTACACGTTATATCCTATGTGTAGATAACGTTATACGTTGTATCCTAAACGTAGATATCGTTATACGTTATATCCTATATCTACGTACCGTTATACGTTATATCCTGTGTCTACATATCGTTATACGTTATATCCTATGTGTAGATAACGTTATACGTTATATCCTACATGTAGATATCGCTATAAGTTATATCCTATATCTACATATAGTTATACGTTATATCCTATGTGTAGATAACGTTATACTTTATATGCGACATGTAGATATCGCTATACGTTATATCCTATATCTACGTATCGGTATACGTTATATCCTGAATGTACGTATCGTTACACGTTATATCCTATACGTAGATAAAGTTATACGTTATAGCCTATATTCGTATCGTTATTCGTTATATCCTATATCTACATAACGTTATACTATATATCCTATGTCTACATATCGTAATACGTTATATCCTATGTGTAGATAACGTTATACGTTATATCCTACATGTAGATATCGCTATAAGTTATATCCTATATCTACATATAGTTATACGTTATATCCTATGTGTAGATAACGTTATACTTTATATGCGACATGTAGATATCGCTATACGTTATATCCTATATATACGTATCTTTATACGTTATATCCTGAATGTACGTATCGTTATACGTTATTTCCTATACGTAGATAACGTTATACGTTATAGCCTATATCTACGTATCGTTATTCGTTATATCCTATATCTACATAACGTAATACTATATATCCTATGTCTACATATCGTAATACGTTATATCCTATATCTAGGTACCGTTATACGTTATATCCTATATCTACGTATCGTTATACGGTATATCCTATTTCTACGTATCGTTATACGTCATATCATATATCTACATATCGTTATACTTTATATTCTATATCTACGTATCGTTATACGTTATATCCTATATCTATATACCGTTATACGTTATATCCTATATGTAGATAACGTTATACGTTATATCCTATATCTACATATCGTTAAACTTTATATGCTCTGTCTACATATCGTTATACGTTATATCCTACATCTACATATCGTTATACGTTATATCCTATATGTAGATAACGTTGTACGTTATAACCTATATCTACATATCGTTATACGTTATATCCTATGTCTTCGTAACGTTATACGGTATATCCTATATGTGGAAATCGTCATACGTTATATCCTATATCTTCGTATCGTTATACGTTATATCCTATATCTACATATCGTTCTACGTTATATCCTATGTCTTCGTAACGTTATACGGTATATCCTACATCTACGTATCGTTATACGTTATAAACTTTATGTAGATAACGTTATACGTTATATCCAATATCTACGTATCGTTATACGTTATATCCTATATCTATATATCGTTATACGTTATATCCTATGTGTAGATAACGTTGTACGTTTTATCCTATATCTAGGTACCGTTATACGTCATATCCTATATATACGTATCGTTATACGTTATATCCTATATTTAGATAACTTTGTACGTTATATCCTATATCTACGTATCGTTATACGGTATATCCTATATTTAGATAACGTTATACGTTATATCCTATATCTACGTACCGTTATACGTTATATCCTATATCTACATATCGTTATACGTTATATCCTATGTCTTCGTAACGTTATACGGTGTATCCTATTTCTACGTATCGTTATACGTCATATCCTATATCTACATATCGTTATACTTTATATTCTATATCTACGTATCGTTATACGTTATATCCTATATCTACATATCGTTATACGTTATATCCTATATCTACGTATCGCTATACGTTATATCCTATATGTAGATAACGTTATACGTTATATCCAATATCTACGGATCGTTATTCGTTATATCCTTTATGTAGATAACGTTATACGCTATATCCTATATCTACATATCGTTATACGTTATATCCTATGTGTAGATAACGTTATACGTTATATCCTATATGTAGATATCGTTATACGTTATATCCTATATGCAGATAACGTTATACGTAATATCCTATGTCTACATATCGTTAAAGGTTATATCCTATATCTACATATCGTTATACGTCATATCCTATGTCTACATATCGTTAAAGGTTATATCCTATATCTACATATCGTTATACGTCATATCCTATATGTAGATAACCTTGTACGTTATATCCTATATCTAGGTACCGTTATACGATATATGCTATACCTACATATCGTTATACGTTATATCCTATATGTAGATAACGTTATATGTTATGTCCAATATCTACGTATCGTTATACGTTATATCCTATATCTACATATCGTTATACGCTATATCCTATGTCTACATAACGCTATACGTTATTTCCAATATCTACGTATCGTTACACGTTATATCCTATGTGTAGATAACGTTATACGTTGTATCCTAAACGTAGATAACGTTATACGTTATATCCTACATGTAGATATCGCTATAAGTTATATCCTATATCTACATATAGTTATACGTTATATCCTATGTGTAGATAACGTTATACTTTATATGCGACATGTAGATATCGCTATACGTTATATCCTATATCTACGTATCGATATACGTTATATCCTGAATGTACGTATCGTTACACGTTATATCCTATACGTAGATAAAGTTATACGTTATAGCCTATATTCGTATCGTTATTCGTTATATCCTATATCTACATAACGTTATACTATATATCCTATGTCTACATATCGTAATACGTTATATCCTATGTGTAGATAACGTTATACGTTATATCCTACATGCAGATAACGTTATACGTTATATCCTATATCTACATATCGTTACACGTTATATCCTATGTCTTCGTACCGTTATACGTTATATCCTATATCTACGTATCGTTATACGTTATATCCTGAATGTACGTATCGTTATACGTTATATCCTATACGTAGATAACGTTATACGTTATAGCCTATATCTACGTATCGTTATTCGTTATATCCTATATCTACATAACGTTATACTATATATCCTATGTCTACATATCGTAATACGTTATATCCTATATCTAGGTACCTTTATACGTTATATCCAATATATACGTATCGTAATACGTTATATCCTATGTTTAGATAACGTTATACGTTATATCCTATATCTACGTATCGTTATACTTTATATTCTATATCTACGTATCGTTATACGTTATATCCTATATTTAGATAACGTTATACGTTATATCCTATATCTATATATCGTTACACGTTATATCCTATATGTAGATAACGATATACGTTATATCCTATATCTACGTATCCTTATACGTTATATCCTATGTGTAGATAACGTTGTACGTTATATTCTATATCTAGGTACCGTTATACGTTAAATCCTATATCTCCATATCGTTATACGTTATATCCTATATATACGTGTCGTTATACGTTATATCCTATATCTACGTATCGTTATGCGATATATCCTATATCTACATATCGTTATACGTTATATCCTATGTCTTCGTAACGTTATACGGTATATCCTATTTCTACGTATCGTTATACGTCATATGCTATATCTACATATCGTTATACTTTATATTCTATATCTACGTATCGTTATACGTTATATCCTATATTTAGATAACGTTATACGTTATATCCTATGTCTTCGTATCGTTATACGGTATATCCTATTTCTGCGTATCGTAATACGTCATATCCTATATCTACATATCGTTATACATTATATTCTATATCTACGTATCTTTATACGTTATATCCTATACTTAGATAACGTTATACGTTATATCCTATATCTACGTATCGTTATACGGTATATCCTATATTTAGATAACGTTATACGTTATATCCTATATGTAGATAACGTTGTACGCTGTATCCTATATCTACATATCGTTGTACGTTATATCCTATATTTAGATAACGTTATACGTTATATTCTATATCTACGTATCGTTATACGTTATATCCTATATCTACATATCGTTATACGTTATATCCTATATGTAGATAACGTTATACGTTATATCCTATATCTACGTATCGTTTTGCGATATATCCTATATCTACATATCGTTATACGTTATATCCCATATCTACGTATCGTTGTACGTTATATCCTATATGTAGATAACGTTATACGTTATATCCTATATCTACATATCGTTATACGTTATATCGTATGTCTTCGTAACTTTATACGGTATATCCTATATCTACGTATCGTTATACGTTATATCCTATATCTATATATCGTTATACGTTATATCCTATATGTTGATAACGTTATACGTTATATCCTATATCTACGTATCGTTATACGTTATATCATATATGTATATAACGTTGTACGTTATATCCTACATCTAGGTACCGTTATACGTTATATCCTATATCTACATATCGTTATACGTTATATCCTATGTGTAGATAACGTTGTACGTTTTATCCTATGTCTAGGTACCGTTATACGTCATATCCTATATATACGTATCGTTATACGTTATATCCTATATTTAGATAACGTTATACGTTATATCCTATATCTACGTATCGTTATACGGTATATCCTATATTTAGATAACATTATACGTTATATCCTATATGTAGATAACGCTGTACGTTGTATCCTATATCTACATACCGTTGTACGTTATATCCTATATTTAGATAACGTTATACGTTATATCCTATATCTACGTATCGTTATACGTTATATCCTATATCTACATATCGTTATACGTTATATCCTATGTCTTCGTAACGTTATACGGTGTATCCTATATCTACGTATCGTTATACGTCATATCCTATATCTACATATCGTTATACTTTATATTCTATATCTACGTATCGTTATACGTTATATCCTATATCTACATATCGTTATACGTTATATCCCATATCTACGTATCGCTATACGTTATATCCTATATGTAGATAACGTTATACGTTATATCCAATATCTACGGATCGTTACACGTTATATCCTTTATGTAGATAACGTTATACGCTATATCCTATATCTTCATATCGTTAAACTTTATATGCTATGTCTACATATCGTTATACGTCATATCCTATATCTACATATCGTTATACGTTATATGCTATATCTAGGTACCGTTATACGTTATATCCTATATCTACATATCGTTATACGTTATATCCTATGTGTAGATAACGATGTACGTTTTATCCTATATCTAGGTACCGTTATACGTCATATCCTATATATACGTATCGTTATACGTTATATCCTATATTTAGATAACGTTATACGTTATATCCTATATCTACGTATCGTTATACGGTATATCCTATATTTAGATAACGTTATACGTTATATCCTATATGAAGATAACGTTGTACGTTGTATCCTATATCTACATACTGTTGTACGTTATATCCTATATTTAGATAACGTTATACGTTATATCCTATATCTACGTATCGTTATACGTTATATCCTATATCTACATATCGTTATACGTTATATCCTTTAAGTAGATAACGTTATACGTTATATCCTATATCTACATATCGTTATACGTTATATCCTATGTCTACATAACGCTATACGTTATTTCCAATATCTACGTATCGTTACACGTTATATCCTATGTGTAGATAACGTTATACGTTGTATCCTAAATGTAGATGTCGTTATACGTTATATCCTATATCTACGTACCGTTATACGTTATATCCTGTGTCTACATATCGTTATACGTTATATCCTATGTGTAGATAACGTTATACGTTATATCCTACATGTAGATATCGCTATACGTTATATCCTATATCTACATATCGTTATACGTTATATCCTATATGTAGATAACGTTATACTTTATATGCGACATGTAGATATCGCTATACGTTATATCCTATATCTACGTATCTTTATACGTTATATCCTATATGTAGATAACGTTATACGTTATATCCTATATATACATCGTTATACGTTATATCCTATATGTAGATAACGTTATAAGTTATATCCTATATCCACGGATCGTTATACGTTATATCATATATGTATATAACGTTGTACGTTATATCCTATATCTAGGTACCGTTATACGTTATATCCTATATCTACATATCGTTATACGTTATATCCTATGTGTAGATAACGTTGTACGTTATATCCTATATCTAGGTACCTTTATACGTTATATCCCATATATACCTATCGTTATACGTTGTATCCTATATTTAGATAACGTTATATGTTATATCCTATATCTACTTATCGTTATACGGTATATCCTATATTTAGAAAACGCTATACGTTATATCCTATATGTAGATAACGTTATACGTTGTATCCAATGTCTACATATCGTTGTACGTTATATCCTATATTTAGATAACGTTATACGTTATATCCCATATCTACGTATCGTTATACGTTATATCCTATATCTACATATCGTTATACGTTATATCCTTTAAGTAGATAACGTTATACGTTATATCCTATATCTACCTATCGTTATGCGTTATATCCTATGTCTTCGTAACGTTATACGGTGTATCCTATTTCTACGTATCGTTATACGTCATATCCTATATCTACATATCGTTATACTTTATATTCTATATCTACGTATCGTTATACGTTATATCCTATATCTACATATCGTTATACGTTATATCCTATATCTACGTATCGCTATACGTTATATCCTATATCTACATATCGTTATACGTTATATCCTATGTCTTCGTAACGTTATACGGTGTATCCTATTTCTACGTATCGTTATACGTCATATCCTATATCTACATATCGTTATACTTTATATTCTATATCTACGTATCGTTATACGTTATATCCTATATCTACATATCGTTATACGTTATATCCTATATCTACGTATCGCTATACGTTATATCCTATATGTAGATAATGTTATACGTTATATCCAATATCTACGGATCGTTATTCGTTATATCCTTTATGTAGATAACGTTATACGCTATATCCTATATCTTCATATCGTTAAACTTTATATGCTATGTCTACATATCGTTATACGTTATATCCTACATCTACATATCGTTATACGTTATTTCCGACATGTAGATAATGTTATACGTTATATCCTATATCTACATATCGTTATACGTTATATCCTATGTGTAGATAACGTTATACGTTATATCCTATATGTAGATATCGTTATACGTTATATCCTCTATGCAGATAACGTTATACGTAATATCCTATGTCTACATATCGTTAAAGGTTATATCCTATATCTACATATCGTTATACGTCATATCCTATATGTAGATAACCTTGTACGTTATATCCTATATCTAGGTACCGTTATACGATATATGCTATACCTACATATCGTTATACGTTATATCCTATATGTAGATAACGTTATATGTTATGTCCAATATCTACGTATCGTTATACGTTATATCCTATATCTACATATCGTTATACGCTATATCCTATGTCTACATAACGCTATACGTTATTTCCAATATCTACGTATCGTTACACGTTATATCCTATGTGTAGATAACGTTATACGTTGTATCCTAAACGTAGATACCGTTATACGTTATATCCTATATCTACGTACCGTTATACGTTATATCCTATATCTACGTACCGTTATACGTTATATCCTGTGTCTACATATCGTTATACGTTATATCCTATGTGTAGATAACGTTATACGTTATATCCTACATGTAGATATCGCTATAAGTTATATCCTATATCTACATATAGTTATACGTTATATCCTATGTGTAGATAACGTTATACTTTATATGCGACATGTAGATATCGCTATACGTTATATCCTATATCTACGTATCGGTATACGTTATATCCTGAATGTACGTATCGTTACACGTTATATCCTATACGTAGATAAAGTTATACGTTATAGCCTATATCTACGTATCGTTATTCGTTATATCCTATATCTACATAACGTTATACTATATATCCTATGTCTACATATCGTAATACGTTATATCCTATATCTAGGTACCGTTATACGTTATATCCAATATATACGTATCGTAATAAGTTATATCCTATGTTTAGATAACGTTATACGTTATATCCTATATCTACGTATCCTTATACGTTATATCCTATGTGCAGATAACGTTGTACGTTATATTCTATATCTAGGTAGCGTTATACGTTAAATCCTATATCTCCATATCGTTATACGTTATATCCTATATATACGTGTCGTTATACGTTATATCCTATATTTAGATAACGTTATACTTTATATTCTATATCTACGTATCGTTATACGTTATATCCTATATTTAGATAACGTTATACGTTATATCCTATGTCTTCGTATCGTTATACGGTATATCCTATTTCTACGTATCGTTATACGTCATATCCTATATCTACATATCGTTATACATTATATTCTATATCTACGTATCTTTATACGTTATATCCTATACTTAGATAACGTTATACGTTATATCCTACATCTACGTATCGTTATAAGGTATATCCTATGTCTTCGTAACTTTATACGGTATATCCTATATCTACGTATCGTTATACGTTATATCCTATATCTATATATCGTTATACGTTATATCCTATATGTTGATAAAGTTATACGTTATATCCTATATCTACGTAACGTTATACGTTATATCATATATGTATATAACGTTGTACGTTATATCCTATATCTAGGTACCGTTATACGTTATATCCTATATCTACGTATCGTTATACGTTATATCCTATATCTACATATCGTTATACGTTATATCCTATGTCTACCTAACGTTATACGGTGTATCCTATATCTACGTATCGTTATACGTCATATCCTATATCTACATATCGTTATACATTATATTCTATATCTACGTATCTTTATACGTTATACCCTATACTTAGATAACGTTATACGTTATATCCTATATCTACGGATCGTTACACGTTATATCCTTTATGTAGATAACGTTATACGCTATATCCTATATATACATATCGTTAAACTTTAGATGCTATGTCTACATATCGTTATACGTTATATCCTACATCTACATATCGTTATACGTTATATCCTATATGTAGATAACGTTATACGTTATATCCTATATCTACGTATCGTTATACGTTATATCATATATGTATATAACGTTGTACGTTATATCCTATATCTAGGTACCGTTACACGTTATATCCTATATCTACATATCGTTATACGTTATATCCTATGTGTAGATAACGTTAAACGTTATATCCTATATGTAGATATCGTTATACGTTATATCCTATATGTAGATAACTTTGTACGTTATATCCTATATCTAGGTACCGTTATACGATATATGCTATACCTACATATTGTTATACGTTATATCCTATATGTAGATAACGTTATATGTTATATCCAATATCTACGTATCGTTATACGTTATATCCTATGTGTAGATAACGTTATACTTTATATGCGACATGTAGATATCGCTATACGTTATATCCTATATCTACGTATCTTTATACGTTATATCCTGAATGTACGTATCGTTATACGTTATTTCCTATACGTAGATAACGTTATACGTTATAGCCTATATCTACGTATCGTTATTCGTTATATCCTATATCTACATAACGTAATACTATATATCCTATGTCTACATATCGTAATACGTTATATCCTATATCTAGGTACCGTTATACGTTATATCCTATATCTACGTATCGTTATACGGTATATCCTATTTCTACGTATCGTTATATGTCATATCATATATCTACATATCGTTATACTTTATATTCTATATCTACGTATCGTTATACGTTATATCCTATATCTATATACCGTTATACGTTATATCCTATATGTAGATAACGTTATACGTTATATCCTATATCTACATATCGTTAAACTTTATATGCTCTGTCTACATATCGTTATACGTTATATCCTACATCTACATATCGTTATACGTTATATCCTATATGTAGATAACGTTGTACGTTATAACCTATATCTACATATCGTTATACGTTATATCCTATGTCTTCGTAACGTTATACGGTATATCCTATATGTGGAAATCGTCATACGTTATATCCTATATCTTCGTATCGTTATACGTTATATCCTATATCTACATATCGTTCTACGTTATATCCTATGTCTTCGTAACGTTATACGGTATATCCTACATCTACGTATCGTTATACGTTATAAACTTTATGTAGATAACGTTATACGTTATATCCAATATCTACGTATCGTTATACGTTATATCCTATATCTATATATCGTTATACGTTATATCCTATGTGTAGATAACGTTGTACGTTTTATCCTATATCTAGGTACCGTTATACGTCATATCCTATATATACGTATCGTTATACGTTATATCCTATATTTAGATAACTTTGTACGTTATATCCTATATCTACGTATCGTTATACGGTATATCCTATATTTAGATAACGTTATACGTTATATCCTATATCTACGTACCGTTATACGTTATATCCTATATCTACATATCGTTATACGTTATATCCTATGTCTTCGTAACGTTATACGGTGTATCCTATTTCTACGTATCGTTATACGTCATATCCTATATCTACATATCGTTATACTTTATATTCTATATCTACGTATCGTTATACGTTATATCCTATATCTACATATCGTTATACGTTATATCCTATATCTACGTATCGCTATACGTTATATCCTATATGTAGATAACGTTATACGTTATATCCAATATCTACGGATCGTTATTCGTTATATCCTTTATGTAGATAACGTTATACGCTATATCCTATATCTACATATCGTTAAACTTTATATGCTATGTCTACATATCGTTATACGTTATATCCTACATCTACATATCGTTATACGTTATTTCCGACATGTAGATAACGTTATACGTTATATCCTATATCTACATATCGTTATACGTTATATCCTATGTGTAGATAACGTTATACGTTATATCCTATATGTAGATATCGTTATACGTTATATCCTATATGCAGATAACGTTATACGTAATATCCTATGTCTACATATCGTTAAAGGTTATATCCTATATCTACATATCGTTATACGTCATATCCTATATGTAGATAACCTTGTACGTTATATCCTATATCTAGGTACCGTTATACGATATATGCTATACCTACATATCGTTATACGTTATATCCTATATGTAGATAACGTTATATGTTATGTCCAATATCTACGAATCGTTATACGTTATATCCTATATCTACATATCGTTATACGCTATATCCTATGTCTACATAACGCTATACGTTATTTCCAATATCTACGTATCGTTACACGTTATATCCTATGTGTAGATAACGTTATACGTTGTATCCTAAACGTAGATAACGTTATACGTTATATCCTACATGTAGATATCGCTATAAGTTATATCCTATATCTACATATAGTTATACGTTATATCCTATGTGTAGATAACGTTATACTTTATATGCGACATGTAGATATCGCTATACGTTATATCCTATATCTACGTATCGGTATACGTTATATCCTGAATGTACGTATCGTTACACGTTATATCCTATACGTAGATAAAGTTATACGTTATAGCCTATATTCGTATCGTTATTCGTTATATCCTATATCTACATAACGTTATACTATATATCCTATGTCTACATATCGTAATACGTTATATCCTATGTGTAGATAACGTTATACGTTATATCCTACATGCAGATAACGTTATACGTTATATCCTATATCTACATATCGTTATACGTTATATCCTATGTCTTCGTACCGTTATACGTTATATCCTATATCTACGTATCGTTATACGTTATATCCTGAATGTACGTATCGTTATACGTTATATCCTATACGTAGATAACGTTATACGTTATAGCCTATATCTACGTATCGTTATTCGTTATATCCTATATCTACATAACGTTATACTATATATCCTATGTCTACATATCGTAATACGTTATATCCTATATCTAGGTACCTTTATACGTTATATCCAATATATACGTATCGTAATACGTTATATCCTATGTTTAGATAACGTTATACGTTATATCCTATATCTACGTATCGTTATACTTTATATTCTATATCTACGTATCGTTATACGTTATATCCTATATTTAGATAACGTTATACGTTATATCCTATATCTATATATCGTTACACGTTATATCCTATATGTAGATAACGATATACGTTATATCCTATATCTACGTATCCTTATACGTTATATCCTATGTGTAGATAACGTTGTACGTTATATTCTATATCTAGGTACCGTTATACGTTAAATCCTATATCTCCATATCGTTATACGTTATATCCTATATATACGTGTCGTTATACGTTATATCCTATATCTACGTATCGTTATGCGATATATCCTATATCTACATATCGTTATACGTTATATCCTATGTCTTCGTAACGTTATACGGTATATCCTATTTCTACGTATCGTTATACGTCATATGCTATATCTACATATCGTTATACTTTATATTCTATATCTACGTATCGTTATACGTTATATCCTATATTTAGATAACGTTATACGTTATATCCTATGTCTTCGTATCGTTATACGGTATATCCTATTTCTACGTATCGTAATACGTCATATCCTATATCTACATATCGTTATACATTATATTCTATATCTACGTATCTTTATACGTTATATCCTATACTTAGATAACGTTATACGTTATATCCTATATCTACGTATCGTTATACGGTATATCCTATATTTAGATAACGTTATACGTTATATCCTATATGTAGATAACGTTGTACGCTGTATCCTATATCTACATATCGTTGTACGTTATATCCTATATTTAGATAACGTTATACGTTATATTCTATATCTACGTATCGTTATACGTTATATCCTATATCTACATATCGTTATACGTTATATCCTATATGTAGATAACGTTATACGTTATATCCTATATCTACGTATCGTTTTGCGATATATCCTATATCTACATATCGTTATACGTTATATCCTATGTGTAGATAACGTTGTACGTTTTATCCTATGTCTAGGTACCGTTATACGTCATATCCTATATATACGTATCGTTATACGTTATATCCTATATTTAGATAACGTTATACGTTATATCCTATATCTACGTATCGTTATACGGTATATCCTATATTTAGATAACATTATACGTTATATCCTATATGTAGATAACGCTGTACGTTGTATCCTATATCTACATACCGTTGTACGTTATATCCTATATTTAGATAACGTTATACGTTATATCCTATATCTACGTATCGTTATACGTTATATCCTATATCTACATATCGTTATACGTTATATCCTATGTCTTCGTAACGTTATACGGTGTATCCTATATCTACGTATCGTTATACGTCATATCCTATATCTACATATCGTTATACTTTATATTCTATATCTACGTATCGTTATACGTTATATCCTATATCTACATATCGTTATACGTTATATCCCATATCTACGTATCGCTATACGTTATATCCTATATGTAGATAACGTTATACGTTATATCCAATATCTACGGATCGTTACACGTTATATCCTTTATGTAGATAACGTTATACGCTATATCCTATATCTTCATATCGTTAAACTTTATATGCTATGTCTACATATCGTTATACGTCATATCCTATATCTACATATCGTTATACGTTATATGCTATATCTAGGTACCGTTATACGTTATATCCTATATCTACATATCGTTATACGTTATATCCTATGTGTAGATAACGATGTACGTTTTATCCTATATCTAGGTACCGTTATACGTCATATCCTATATATACGTATCGTTATACGTTATATCCTATATTTAGATAACGTTATACGTTATATCCTATATCTACGTATCGTTATACGGTATATCCTATATTTAGATAACGTTATACGTTATATCCTATATGAAGATAACGTTGTACGTTGTATCCTATATCTACATACTGTTGTACGTTATATCCTATATTTAGATAACGTTATACGTTATATCCTATATCTACGTATCGTTATACGTTATATCCTATATCTACATATCGTTATACGTTATATCCTTTAAGTAGATAACGTTATACGTTATATCCTATATCTACATATCGTTATACGTTATATCCTATGTCTACATAACGCTATACGTTATTTCCAATATCTACGTATCGTTACACGTTATATCCTATGTGTAGATAACGTTATACGTTGTATCCTAAATGTAGATATCGTTATACGTTATATCCTATATCTACGTACCGTTATACGTTATATCCTGTGTCTACATATCGTTATACGTTATATCCTATGTGTAGATAACGTTATACGTTATATCCTACATGTAGATATCGCTATACGTTATATCCTATATCTACATATCGTTATACGTTATATCCTATATGTAGATAACGTTATACTTTATATGCGACATGTAGATATCGCTATACGTTATATCCTATATCTACGTATCTTTACACGTTATATCCTATATGTAGATAACGTTATACGTTATATCCTATATATATATCGTTATACGTTATATCCTATATGTAGATAACGTTATAAGTTATATCCTATATCCACGGATCGTTATACGTTATATCATATATGTATATAACGTTGTACGTTATATCCTATATCTAGGTACCGTTATACGTTATATCCTATATCTACATATCGTTATACGTTATATCCTATGTGTAGATAACGTTGTACGTTATATCCTATATCTAGGTACCTTTATACGTTATATCCTATATATACCTATCGTTATACGTTGTATCCTATATTTAGATAACGTTATATGTTATATCCTATATCTACTTATCGTTATACGGTATATCCTATATTTAGAAAACGCTATACGTTATATCCTATATGTAGATAACGTTATACGTTGTATCCAATGTCTACATATCGTTGTACGTTATATCCTATATTTAGATAACGTTATACGTTATATCCCATATCTACGTATCGTTATACGTTATATCCTATATCTACATATCGTTATACGTTATATCCTTTAAGTAGATAACGTTATACGTTATATCCTATATCTACCTATCGTTATGCGTTATATCCTATGTCTTCGTAACGTTATACGGTGTATCCTATTTCTACGTATCGTTATACGTCATATCCTATATCTACATATCGTTATACTTTATATTCTATATCTACGTATCGTTATACGTTATATCCTATATCTACATATCGTTATACGTTATATCCTATATCTACGTATCGCTATACGTTATATCCTATATCTACATATCGTTATACGTTATATCCTATGTCTTCGTAACGTTATACGGTGTATCCTATTTCTACGTATCGTTATACGTCATATCCTATATCTACATATCGTTATACTTTATATTCTATATCTACGTATCGTTATACGTTATATCCTATATCTACATATCGTTATACGTTATATCCTATATCTACGTATCGCTATACGTTATATCCTATATGTAGATAATGTTATACGTTATATCCAATATCTACGGATCGTTATTCGTTATATCCTTTATGTAGATAACGTTATACGCTATATCCTATATCTTCATATCGTTAAACTTTATATGCTATGTCTACATATCGTTATACGTTATATCCTACATCTACATATCGTTATACGTTATTTCCGACATGTAGATAATGTTATACGTTATATCCTATATCTACATATCGTTATACGTTATATCCTATGTGTAGATAACGTTATACGTTATATCCTATATGTAGATATCGTTATACGTTATATCCTATATGCAGATAACGTTATACGTAATATCCTATGTCTACATATCGTTAAAGGTTATATCCTATATCTACATATCGTTATACGTCATATCCTATATGTAGATAACCTTGTACGTTATATCCTATATCTAGGTACCGTTATACGATATATGCTATACCTACATATCGTTATACGTTATATCCTATATGTAGATAACGTTATATGTTATGTCCAATATCTACGTATCGTTATACGTTATATCCTATATCTACATATCGTTATACGCTATATCCTATGTCTACATAACGCTATACGTTATTTCCAATATCTACGTATCGTTACACGTTATATCCTATGTGTAGATAACGTTATACGTTGTATCCTAAACGTAGATACCGTTATACGTTATATCCTATATCTACGTACCGTTATACGTTATATCCTATATCTACGTACCGTTATACGTTATATCCTGTGTCTACATATCGTTATACGTTATATCCTATGTGTAGATAACGTCATACGTTATATCCTACATGTAGATATCGCTATAAGTTATATCCTATATCTACATATAGTTATACGTTATATCCTATGTGTAGATAACGTTATACTTTATATGCGACATGTAGATATCGCTATACGTTATATCCTATATCTACGTATCGGTATACGTTATATCCTGAATGTACGTATCGTTACACGTTATATCCTATACGTAGATAAAGTTATACGTTATAGCCTATATCTACGTATCGTTATTCGTTATATCCTATATCTACATAACGTTATACTATATATCCTATGTCTACATATCGTAATACGTTATATCCTATATCTAGGTACCGTTATACGTTATATCCAATATATACGTATCGTAATAAGTTATATCCTATGTTTAGATAACGTTATACGTTATATCCTATATCTACGTATCCTTATACGTTATATCCTATGTGCAGATAACGTTGTACGTTATATCCTATGTGTAGATAACGTTATACGTTATATCCTACATGTAGATATCGCTATAAGTTATATCCTATATCTACATATAGTTATACGTTATATCCTATGTGTAGATAACGTTATACTTTATATGCGACATGTAGATATCGCTATACGTTATATCCTATATCTACGTATCGGTATACGTTATATCCTGAATGTACGTATCGTTACACGTTATATCCTATACGTAGATAAAGTTATACGTTATAGCCTATATCTACGTATCGTTATTCGTTATATCCTATATCTACATAACGTTATACTATATATCCTATGTCTACATATCGTAATACGTTATATCCTATGTGTAGATAACGTTATACGTTATATCCTACATGCAGATAACGTTATACGTTATATCCTATATCTACATATCGTTATACGTTATATCCTATGTCTTCGTACCGTTATACGTTATATCCTATATCTACGTATCGTTATACGTTATATCCTGAATGTACGTATCGTTATACGTTATATCCTATACGTAGATAACGTTATACGTTATAGCCTATATCTACGTATCGTTATTCGTTATATCCTATATCTACATAACGTTATACTATATATCCTATGTCTACATATCGTAATACGTTATATCTTATATCTAGGTACCTTTATACGTTATATCCAATATATACGTATCGTAATACGTTATATCCTATGTTTAGATAACGTTATACGTTATATCCTATATCTACGTATCGTTATACTTTATATTCTATATCTACGTATCGTTATACGTTATATCCTATATTTAGATAACGTTATACGTTATATCCTATATCTATATATCGTTACACGTTATATCCTATATGTAGATAACGATATACGTTATATCCTATATCTACGTATCCTTATACGTTATATCCTATGTGTAGATAACGTTGTACGTTATATTCTATATCTAGGTACCGTTATACGTTAAATCCTATATCTCCATATCGTTATACGTTATATCCTATATATACGTGTCGTTATACGTTATATCCTATATCTACGTATCGTTATGCGATATATCCTATATCTACATATCGTTATACGTTATATCCTATGTCTTCGTAACGTTATACGGTATATCCTATTTCTACGTATCGTTATACGTCATATGCTATATCTACATATCGTTATACTTTATATTCTATATCTACGTATCGTTATACGTTATATCCTATATTTAGATAACGTTATACGTTATATCCTATGTCTTCGTATCGTTATACGGTATATCCTATTTCTACGTATCGTAATACGTCATATCCTATATCTACATATCGTTATACATTATATTCTATATCTACGTATCTTTATACGTTATATCCTATACTTAGATAACGTTATACGTTATATCCTATATCTACGTATCGTTATACGGTATATCCTATATTTAGATAACGTTATACGTTATATCCTATATGTAGATAACGTTGTACGCTGTATCCTATATCTACATATCGTTGTACGTTATATCCTATATTTAGATAACGTTATACGTTATATTCTATATCTACGTATCGTTATACGTTATATCCTATATCTACATATCGTTATACGTTATATCCTATATGTAGATAACGTTATACGTTATATCCTATATCTACGTATCGTTTTGCGATATATCCTATATCTACATATCGTTATACGTTATATCCCATATCTACGTATCGTTGTACGTTATATCCTATATGTAGATAACGTTATACGTTATATCCTATATCTACATATCGTTATACGTTATATCGTATGTCTTCGTAACTTTATACGGTATATCCTATATCTACGTATCGTTATACGTTATATCCTATATCTATATATCGTTATACGTTATATCCTATATGTTGATAACGTTATACGTTATATCCTATATCTACGTATCGTTATACGTTATATCATATATGTATATAACGTTGTACGTTATATCCTACATCTAGGTACCGTTATACGTTATATCCTATATCTACATATCGTTATACGTTATATCCTATGTGTAGATAACGTTGTACGTTTTATCCTATGTCTAGGTACCGTTATACGTCATATCCTATATATACGTATCGTTATACGTTATATCCTATATTTAGATAACGTTATACGTTATATCCTATATCTACGTATCGTTATACGGTATATCCTATATTTAGATAACATTATACGTTATATCCTATATGTAGATAACGCTGTACGTTGTATCCTATATCTACATACCGTTGTACGTTATATCCTATATTTAGATAACGTTATACGTTATATCCTATATCTACGTATCGTTATACGTTATATCCTATATCTACATATCGTTATACGTTATATCCTATGTCTTCGTAACGTTATACGGTGTATCCTATATCTACGTATCGTTATACGTCATATCCTATATCTACATATCGTTATACTTTATATTCTATATCTACGTATCGTTATACGTTATATCCTATATCTACATATCGTTATACGTTATATCCCATATCTACGTATCGCTATACGTTATATCCTATATGTAGATAACGTTATACGTTATATCCAATATCTACGGATCGTTACACGTTATATCCTTTATGTAGATAACGTTATACGCTATATCCTATATCTTCATATCGTTAAACTTTATATGCTATGTCTACATATCGTTATACGTCATATCCTATATCTACATATCGTTATACGTTATATGCTATATCTAGGTACCGTTATACGTCATATCCTATATATACGTATCGTTATACGTTATATCCTATATTTAGATAACGTTATACGTTATATCCTATATCTACGTATCGTTATACGGTATATCCTATATTTAGATAACGTTATACGTTATATCCTATATGAAGATAACGTTGTACGTTGTATCCTATATCTACGTATCGTTATACGGTATATCCTATATTTAGATAACGTTATACGTTATATCCTATATGAAGATAACGTTGTACGTTGTATCCTATATCTACATACTGTTGTACGTTATATCCTATATTTAGATAACGTTATACGTTATATCCTATATCTACGTATCGTTATACGTTATATCCTATATCTACATATCGTTATACGTTATATCCTATATGAAGATAACGTTGTACGTTGTATCCTATATCTACGTATCGTTATACGGTATATCCTATATTTAGATAACGTTATACGTTATATCCTATATGAAGATAACGTTGTACGTTGTATCCTATATCTACATACTGTTGTACGTTATATCCTATATTTAGATAACGTTATACGTTATATCCTATATCTACGTATCGTTACACGTTATATCCTTTATGTAGATAACGTTATACGCTATATCCTATATCTTCATATCGTTAAACTTTATATGCTATGTCTACATATCGTTATACGTCATATCCTATATCTACATATCGTTATACGTTATATGCTATATCTAGGTACCGTTATACGTTATATCCTATATCTACATATCGTTATACGTTATATCCTATGTGTAGATAACGATGTACGTTTTATCCTATATCTAGGTACCGTTATACGTCATATCCTATATATACGTATCGTTATACGTTATATCCTATATTTAGATAACGTTATACGTTATATCCTATATCTACGTATCGTTATACGGTATATCCTATATTTAGATAACGTTATACGTTATATCCTATATGAAGATAACGTTGTACGTTGTATCCTATATCTACATACTGTTGTACGTTATATCCTATATTTAGATAACGTTATACGTTATATCCTATATCTACGTATCGTTATACGTTATATCCTATATCTACATATCGTTATACGTTATATCCTTTAAGTAGATAACGTTATACGTTATATCCTATATCTACATATCGTTATACGTTATATCCTATGTCTACATAACGCTATACGTTATTTCCAATATCTACGTATCGTTACACGTTATATCCTATGTGTAGATAACGTTATACGTTGTATCCTAAATGTAGATATCGTTATACGTTATATCCTATATCTACGTACCGTTATACGTTATATCCTGTGTCTACATATCGTTATACGTTATATCCTATGTGTAGATAACGTTATACGTTATATCCTACATGTAGATATCGCTATACGTTATATCCTATATCTACATATCGTTATACGTTATATCCTATATGTAGATAACGTTATACTTTATATGCGACATGTAGATATCGCTATACGTTATATCCTATATCTACGTATCTTTACACGTTATATCCTATATGTAGATAACGTTATACGTTATATCCTATATATATATCGTTATACGTTATATCCTATATGTAGATAACGTTATAAGTTATATCCTATATCCACGGATCGTTATACGTTATATCATATATGTATATAACGTTGTACGTTATATCCTATATCTAGGTACCGTTATACGTTATATCCTATATCTACATATCGTTATACGTTATATCCTATGTGTAGATAACGTTGTACGTTATATCCTATATCTAGGTACCTTTATACGTTTTATCCTATATATACCTATCGTTATACGTTGTATCCTATATTTAGATAACGTTATATGTTATATCCTATATCTACTTATCGTTATACGGTATATCCTATATTTAGAAAACGCTATACGTTATATCCTATATGTAGATAACGTTATACGTTGTATCCAATGTCTACATATCGTTGTACGTTATATCCTATATTTAGATAACGTTATACGTTATATCCCATATCTACGTATCGTTATACGTTATATCCTATATCTACATATCGTTATACGTTATATCCTTTAAGTAGATAACGTTATACGTTATATCCTATATCTACCTATCGTTATGCGTTATATCCTATGTCTTCGTAACGTTATACGGTGTATCCTATTTCTACGTATCGTTATACGTCATATCCTATATCTACATATCGTTATACTTTATATTCTATATCTACGTATCGTTATACGTTATATCCTATATCTACATATCGTTATACGTTATATCCTATATCTACGTATCGCTATACGTTATATCCTATATCTACATATCGTTATACGTTATATCCTATGTCTTCGTAACGTTATACGGTGTATCCTATTTCTACGTATCGTTATACGTCATATCCTATATCTACATATCGTTATACTTTATATTCTATATCTACGTATCGTTATACGTTATATCCTATATCTACATATCGTTATACGTTATATCCTATATCTACGTATCGCTATACGTTATATCCTATATGTAGATAATGTTATACGTTATATCCAATATCTACGGATCGTTATTCGTTATATCCTTTATGTAGATAACGTTATACGCTATATCCTATATCTTCATATCGTTAAACTTTATATGCTATGTCTACATATCGTTATACGTTATATCCTACATCTACATATCGTTATACGTTATTTCCGACATGTAGATAATGTTATACGTTATATCCTATATCTACATATCGTTATACGTTATATCCTATGTGTAGATAACGTTATACGTTATATCCTATATGTAGATATCGTTATACGTTATATCCTATATGCAGATAACGTTATACGTAATATCCTATGTCTACATATCGTTAAAGGTTATATCCTATATCTACATATCGTTATACGTCATATCCTATATGTAGATAACCTTGTACGTTATATCCTATATCTAGGTACCGTTATACGATATATGCTATACCTACATATCGTTATACGTTATATCCTATATGTAGATAACGTTATATGTTATGTCCAATATCTACGTATCGTTATACGTTATATCCTATATCTACATATCGTTATACGCTATATCCTATGTCTACATAACGCTATACGTTATTTCCAATATCTACGTATCGTTACACGTTATATCCTATGTGTAGATAACGTTATACGTTGTATCCTAAACGTAGATACCGTTATACGTTATATCCTATATCTACGTACCGTTATACGTTATATCCTATATCTACGTACCGTTATACGTTATATCCTGTGTCTACATATCGTTATACGTTATATCCTATGTGTAGATAACGTTATACGTTATATCCTACATGTAGATATCGCTATAAGTTATATCCTATATCTACATATAGTTATACGTTATATCCTATGTGTAGATAACGTTATACTTTATATGCGACATGTAGATATCGCTATACGTTATATCCTATATCTACGTATCGGTATACGTTATATCCTGAATGTACGTATCGTTACACGTTATATCCTATACGTAGATAAAGTTATACGTTATAGCCTATATCTACGTATCGTTATTCGTTATATCCTATATCTACATAACGTTATACTATATATCCTATGTCTACATATCGTAATACGTTATATCCTATATCTAGGTACCGTTATACGTTATATCCAATATATACGTATCGTAATAAGTTATATCCTATGTTTAGATAACGTTATACGTTATATCCTATATCTACGTATCCTTATACGTTATATCCTATGTGCAGATAACGTTGTACGTTATATTCTATATCTAGGTAGCGTTATACGTTAAATCCTATATCTCCATATCGTTATACGTTATATCCTATATATACGTGTCGTTATACGTCATATCCTATATTTAGATAACGTTATACTTTATATTCTATATCTACGTATCGTTATACGTTATATCCTATATTTAGATAACGTTATACGTTATATCCTATGTCTTCGTATCGTTATACGGTATATCCTATTTCTACGTATCGTTATACGTCTTATCCTATATCTACATATCGTTATACATTATATTCTATATCTACGTATCTTTATACGTTATATCCTATACTTAGATAACGTTATACGTTATATCCTATATCTACGTATCGTTATAAGGTATATCCTATATTTAGATAACGTTATACGTTATATCCTATATGTAGATAACGTTGTACGTTGTATCCTATATCTACATATCGTTGTACGTTATATCCTATATTTAGATAACGTTATACGTTATATTCTATATCTACGTATCGTTATACGTTATATCCTATGTCTTCGTAACTTTATACGGTATATCCTATATCTACGTATCGTTATACGTTATATCCTATATCTATATATCGTTATACGTTATATCCTATATGTTGATAAAGTTATACGTTATATCCTATATCTACGTAACGTTATACGTTATATCATATATGTATATAACGTTGTACGTTATATCCTATATCTAGGTACCGTTATACGTTATATCCTATATCTACGTATCGTTATACGTTATATCCTATATCTACATATCGTTATACGTTATATCCTATGTCTACCTAACGTTATACGGTGTATCCTATATCTACGTATCGTTATACGTCATATCCTATATCTGCATATCGTTATACATTATATTCTATATCTACGTATCTTTATACGTTATATCCTATACTTAGATAACGTTATACGTTATATCCTATATCTACGGATCGTTACACGTTATATCCTTTATGTAGATAACGTTATACGCTATATCCTATATATACATATCGTTAAACTTTAGATGCTATGTCTACATATCGTTATACGTTATATCCTACATCTACATATCGTTATACGTTATATCCTATATGTAGATAACGTTATACGTTATATCCTATATCTACGTATCGTTATACGTTATATCATATATGTATATAACGTTGTACGTTATATCCTATATCTAGGTACCGTTACACGTTATATCCTATATCTACATATCGTTATACGTTATATCCTATGTGTAGATAACGTTAAACGTTATATCCTATATGTAGATATCGTTATACGTTATATCCTATATGTAGATAACTTTGTACGTTATATCCTATATCTAGGTACCGTTATACGATATATGCTATACCTACATATTGTTATACGTTATATCCTATATGTAGATAACGTTATATGTTATATCCAATATCTACGTATCGTTATACGTTATATCCTATATCTACATATCGTTATACGTTATATCCTATGTCTACATAACGCTATACGTTATTTCCAATATCTACGTATCGTTACACGTTATATCCTATGTGTAGATAACGTTATACGTTGTATCCTAAATGTATATATCGTTATACGTTATATCCTATATCTACGTACCGTTACACGTTATATCCTATATCTACATATCGTTATACGTTATATCCTATGTGTAGATAACGTTAAACGTTATATCCTATATCTACATATCGTTATACGTTATATCCTATGTCTACATAACGCTATACGTTATTTCCAATATCTACGTATCGTTACACGTTATATCCTATGTGTAGATAACGTTATACGTTGTATCCTAAATGTATATATCGTTATACGTTATATCCTATATCTACGTACCGTTATACGTTATATCCTGTGTCTACATAACGTTATACGTTATATGCTATGTGCAGATAACGTTATACTATATATCCTACATGTAGATATCGCTATACGTTATATCCTATATCTACATATCGTTATACGTTATATCCTATGTGTAGATAACGTTATACGTTATATCCTATATGTAGATAACGTTATACGTTATATCCTATATCTACGTATCGTTATACGTTATATCCTATATCTACATATCGTTATACGTTATATCCTATGTCTTCGTAACGTTATACGGTGTATCCCATATCTACGTATCGTTATACGTTATATCCTATATCTACATATCGTTATACGTTATATCCTTTAAGTAGATAACGTTATACGTTATATCCTATATCTACATATCGTTATACGTTATATCGTATGTCTTCGTAACGTTATACGGTATATCCTATATCTACGAATCGTTATACGTCATATCCTATATCTACATATCGTTATACGTTATATCCTATGTCTTCGTAACGTTATACGGTGTATCCTATATCTACGTATCGTTATACGTCATATGCTATATCTACATATCGTTATACTTTATATTCTATATCTACGTATCGTTATACGTTATATCCTATATCTACATATCGTTATACGTTATATCCTATATCTACGTATCGCTATACGTTATATCCTATATGTAGATAACGTTATACGTTATATCCAATATCTACGGATCGTTACACGTTATATCCTTTATGTAGATAACGTTATACGCTATATCATATATCTACATATCGTTAAACTTTATATGCTATGTCTACATATCGTCATACGTTATATCCTATATCTACATACCGTTATACGTTATATCCTATATGTAGATAACGTTATACGTTATATCCTTTAAGTAGATAACGTTATACGTTATATCCTATATCTACATATCGTTATACGTTATATCCTATATCTACGTATCGTTAAACGTTATATCCTATATGTAGATAACGTTATACGTTATATCCTATATCTACGTATCGTTATACGTTATATCCTATGTCTTCTTACCGTTATACTTTATATTCTACATCTACGTATCGTTACACGTTATATCCTATGTGTAGGTAACGTTATAAGTTTAATCCTATATCTACATATCGTTTTACGTTATATACTATATCTACGTAACGTTATACTTTATATCCTATATCTCCATACCGTTATAAGTTATATCCTATATGTAGATAACGTTATACGTTATATCCTATATATATATATATCGTTATACGTTATATCCTATATGTAGATAACGTTATAAGTTATATCCTATATCCACGAATCGTTATACGTTATATCATATATGTATATAACGTTGTACGTTATATCCTATATCTTGGTACCGTTATACGTTATATCCTATATCTACATATCGTTATACGTTATATCCTATGTGTAGATAACGTTGTACGTTATATCCTATATCTAGGTACCTTTATACGTTATATCCTATATATACGTATCGTTATACGTTGTATCCTATATCTACATATCGTTATACGTTATATCCTTTAAGTAGATAACGTTATACGTTATATCCTATATGTAGATAACGTTATACGTTGTATCCAATGTCTACATATCGTTGTACGTTATATCCTATATTTAGATAACGTTATACGTTATATCCCATATCTACGTATCGTTATACGTTATATCCTATATCTACATATCGTTATACGTTATATGCTTTAAGTAGATAACGTTATACGTTATATCCTATATCTACATATCGTTATACGTTATATCGTATGTCTTCGTAACGTTATACGGTATATCCTATATCTACGAATCGTTATACGTCATATCCTATATCTACATATCGTTATACGTTATATCCTATATCTAGGTACCGTTATACGTTATATCCTATATCTACATATCGTTATACGTTATATCCTATGTCTACATAACGCTATACGTTATTTCCAATATCTACGTATCGTTACACGTTATATCCTATGTGTAGATAACGTTATACGTTGTATCCTAAATGTAGATATCGTTATACGTTATATCCTATATCTACGTACCGTTATACGTTATATCCTGTGTCTACATATCGTTATACGTTATATCCTATGTGTAGATAACGTTATACGTTATATCCTATATATATATCGTTATACGTTATATCCTATATGTAGATAACGTTATAAGTCATATCCTATATCCACGGATCGTTATACGTTATATCATATATGTATATAACGTTGTACGTTATATCCTATATCTAGGTACCGTTATACGTTATATCCTATATCTACATATCGTTATACATTATATCCTATGTGTAGATAACGTTGTACGTTATATCCTATATCTAGGTACCGTTATACGTTATATCCTATATCTACATATCGTTATACGTTATATCCTATGTGTAGATAACGTTGTACGTTATATCCTATATCTAGGTACCTTTATACGTTATATCCTATATATACGTATCGTTATACGTTGTATCCTATATTTAGATAACGTTATATGTTATATCCTATATCTACATATCGTTATACGGTATATCCTATATTTAGATAACGTTATACGTTATATCCTATATGTAGATAACGTTATACGCTGTATCCAATGTCTACATATCGTTGTACGTTATATCCTATATTTAGATAACGTTATACGTTATATCCCATATCTACGTATCGTTATACGTTATATCCTATATCTACATATCGTTATACGTTATATCCTTTAAGTAGATAACGTTATACGTTATATCCTATATCTACATACCGTTATACGTTATATCGTATGTCTTCGTAACGTTATACGGTATATCCTATATCTACGAATCGTTATACGTCATATCCTATATCTACATATCGTTATACGTTATATCCCATATCTAGGTACCGGTATACGTTATATCCTATATCTACATATCGTTATACGTTATATCCTATGTCTACATAACGCTATACGTTATTTCCAATATCTACGCATCTTTACACGTTATATCCTATGTGTAGATAACGTTATACGTTGTATCCTAAATGTAGATATCGTTATACGTTATATCCTATATCTACGTACCGTTATACGTTATATCCTGTGTCTACATATCGTTATACGTTATATCCTATGTGTAGATAACGTTATACGTTATATCCTGCATGTAGATATCGCTATACGTTATATCCTATATCTACATATCGTTATACGTTATATCATATGTGTAGATAACGCTATACTTTATATGCGACATGTAGATATCGCTATACGTTATATCCTATATCTACGTATCGTTGTACGTTATATCCTATACGTAGATAACGTTATACGTTATAGCCTATATCTACGTATCGTTACACGTTATATACAATGTCTTCGTAACGTTATGCGTTATATTCTATATCTACGTATCGTTATACGTTATATCCTATATCAACATATCGTTATACGTTATATCCTATATCTACGTATCGTTAAACGTTATATCCTATATGTAGATAACGTTATACGTTATATCCTATATCTACGTATCGTTATACGTTATATCCTATGTCTTCGTACCGTTATACTTTATATCCTATATCTACGTATCGTTACACGTTATATCCTATGTGTAGATAACGTTATAAGTTATATCCTATATCTACATATCGTTTTACGTTATATACTATATCTACGTAACGTTATACTTTATATCCTATATCTACGTACCGTTATACGTTCTATCCTGTGTCTACATATCGTTATACGTTATATCCTATGTGTAGATAACGTTATACGTTATATCCTACATGTAGATATCGTTTTACGTTATATCCTATATCTACGTATCGTTACACGTTATATCCAATGACTTCGTAACGTTATGCGTTATATTCTATATCTACGTATCGTTGTACGTTATATCCTATATCGACATATCGTTATACGTTATATCCTATATCTACATATCGTTATACGTTATATCCTATATCTACGTATCGCTAAACGTTATATCCTATATGTAGATGACGTTATACGTTATATCCTATATCTACGTATCGTTATACGTTATATCCTATGCCTTCGCAAAGTTATACGTTATATTCTATATCTACGTACAGTTATACGTTATATCCTGTGTCTACATATCGTTATATGTTATATCCTATGTGTTGATAACGTTATACGTTATATCCTATATCTACGCATCGTTATACGTCATATCCTATATCTACGTATCGTTATACGTTATATCCTATATCGACATATCGTTATACGTTATATGCTATATCTACATATCGTTATACGTTATATCATATATCTACGTATCGTTATACGTTATATCCTATATCTACATATCGTTATACGTTATATCCTATATCTACGTATCGTTAAACGTTATATCCTATATGCAGATAACGTTATACGTTATATCCTATATCTACGTACCGTTATACGTTATATCCTGTGTCTACATATCGTAATACGTCATATCCTATGTGTAGATAACGTTATACGTTATATGCTACATGTAGGTATCGCTAAACGTTATATCCTATATCTACATATCGTTAAAGGTTATATCCTATATCTACATATCGTTATACGTTATATCCTATATGTAGATAACTTTGTACGTTATATCCCATATCTAGGTACCGTTATACGATATATGCTATACCTACATATCGTTATACGTTATATCCTATATGTAGATAACGTTATATGTCATATCCAATATCTTCGTATCGTTATACGTTATATCCTATGTCTACATATCGTTATACGTCATATCCTATATCTACGCATCGTTATACGTCATATCCTATATCTACGTATCGTTATACGTTATATCCTATATCTACATACTGTTATACGTTATATCCTATAACTACATATCGCTATACGTTATATCCTATATCTACATATCGTTATACGTTATATCCTATATCTAGCTATCATAATACGTTATATCCTATATCTGCATATCGTTATACGTTATATCCTATATCTACATATCGTTGCACGTTATATCATTTGTCTTCGAAAAGTTATACCTTATATTATATATACGTATCGCTATACGCTATATCCTATATCTACATATCGTTAGACGTTATATCCTACATCTTCGTATCGTTATACGGTATATCCTATATGTAGATAACGTTATATGTTATATTCTATATCTACGTATTGTTATATGTTGTATCCTACATCTACATATCGTTATACGTTATATCCTATATGTAGATAACGTTATACGTTATATCCTATATCTACATATCGTTATACGTTATATGCTATATCTACGTATCGTTTTACGTTATATCGTATATCTACATACTGTTATACGCTAAATCCTATATTTACACATCGTTACACGTTATATCCTATGTCTACATATCGTTATACGTCATATCCTATGTCTTCGTAACGTTATACGTCATATCCCATATCTACGTATCGTTATACGTTACATCCTATGTGTAGATAATGTGATACGTTATATCCTATATCTACATATCGTTATGCGTTATATCATATGTCTTCGAAACGTTATACGTTATATTCTATATCTACGTATCGTTGTACGTTATATCCTATATCTACATATCGTTATACGGTATATCCTATATCTACATATCGTTACACGTTATATCCTATGTGTAGATAACGTTATACGTTACATCCTATATGTAGATACCGTTATACGTTATATCCTATATCTACATATCGTTATACGTTATATCCTATATCTACGTAACGTTATATGGTATATCCTATATGTAGATAACGTTATCCCTTATATTCTATATCTACGTATCGTTATATGTTATATCGTATATCTACATATCGTTACCCGTTATATGCTATGTGTAGATAACGTTATACGTTACATCCTATATGTAGATACCGTTATACGTTATATCCTATATCTACATATCGTTATACGTTATATCCTATATCTACGTAACGTTATATGGTATATCCTATATGTAGATAGCGTTATCCGTTATATTCTATATCTGCGTATCGTTATACGGTATATCCTATATCTACATATTGTTACACGTTATATCCTGTGTGTAGATAATGTTATACGTTACATTCTATATTTCCGTATCATTATATGTTATATCCTATATCTACATATCGTTACACGTTATATCCTATGTGTAGATAACGTTATACGTTACATCCTATATGTAGATACCGTTATACGTTATATCATATATCTACATATCGTTATACGTTACATCCTATATCTACGTAACGTTATATGGTATATCTTATATGTAGATAACTTTATCCGTTATATTCTATATCTACGTATCGTTGTACGGTATATCCTATATCTACATATCGTTACACGTTATATCCTATGTGTAGATAATGTTATACGTTATATCCTATATCTACATATCGTTATGCGTTATATCATATGTCTTCGAAACGTTATACGTTATATTCTATATCTACGTATCGTTGTACGCTATATCCTACATCTACATATCGTTATACGTTACATCCTATATGTACATAACGTTATACGTTATATCCTGTATATACATATCGCTATACGTTATAACCTATGTCTACATATCGTTATACGTTATATCCTATGTCTACATATCGTTATACGTCATATCCTATATCTACGTATCGTTATACGTTATATCCTATATCTACATATCGTTATACGTTATATCCTATATCTACCTATCATTATACGTTATATCCTATATCTGCATATCGTTATACGTTATATCCTATATCTACATATCGTTATGCGTTATATCATTTGTCTTCGAAAAGTTATACCTTATATTCTATATATACGTATCGCTATACGCTATATCCTATATCTACATGTCGTTAGACGTTATATCCTATATCTTCGTATCGTTATACGGTATATCCTATATGTAGATAACGTTATATGTTATATTCTATATCTACGTATTGTTATATGTTGTATCCTACATCTACGTATCTTTATACGTTATATCCTATATGTAGATAACGTTATACGTTATATCCTATATCTACATATCGTTATACGTTATATCCTATATCTACGTATCGTTATACGTTATATCGTATATCTACATACTGTTATACGCTAGATCCTATATTTACACATAGTTATACGTTATATCCTATGTCTACATATCGTTATACGTCATATCATATGTCTTCGTGACGTTCTACGTCATATCCCATATCTACGTATCGTTATACGTTATATCCTATATCTACATATCGTTATTCGTTACATTCTATGTCTTCGTAACGGTATACTGTATATCCTATATCTACATATCGTTATACGTTATATCATATATGTAGATAACGTTGTACGTTATATCCTATATCTAGGTACCGTTATACGTTATATCCTATATCTACATAACGTTATACGTTATATCCTATATCTACGTATCGTTATACGTTATATCCTATATCCACGTATCGTTATACGTCATATCCTATATCTACATATCGTTATGAGTTATATCCTATATCTACATATCGTTATACGTTGTATCCTATATGTTGGTATCGTTATACGTTATATCCTATATGTAGATACCGTTATAGGTTATATCCTATATCTACATATCGTTATACGTTATATCTTATATCTACATACTGAAATACGTTATATCCTATATCTACGTACCATTATACGTTATATTCTATATCTACATATCGTTATACGTTATATCCTAAATCTACATGTCGTTATACGTTATATCCTATATCTGCGTATCTTTATACGGTATATCCTATATGTAGATAACGTTTTACGTTACATTCTATATTTACGTATCATTATATGTTGTATCCTATATCTACATATCGTTACACGTTATATCCTATGTGTAGATAACGTTATACGTTACAACCTATATGTAGATACCGTTATAGGTTATATCCTGTATCTACATATCGTTATACGCTATATCCTATATCTACGTAACGTTATATGGTATATCCTATATGTAGATAACGTTATCCGTTATATTCTATATCTACGTATCGTTATATGTTATATCATATATCTACATATCGTTACACGTTATATCCTATGTGTAGATATCGTTATACGTTACATACTATATGTCGATATCTTTATACGTTATATCCTATATCTACGTATTCTTATACGATATATCTTATTTCTACATAATGTTATACGCTATATCCTATATCTACGTATCGTTATACGTTATATCCTACATCTACATATCGTTATACGTTATATCCTCCATGTAGATAACGTTATACGTTATATCCTATATCTACGTATCATTATACGTTATATCCTATATCTACATATCGTTACGCTTTATATCCTATGTGTAGATAACGTTATACGTTACATCCTATATGTAGATAACGTAATACGTTATATCCTATATCTACATATCGTTATACGTTATATCTTATATTTACGTATCGTTATGTGTTATATCCCATATCTACATATCGTTACACATTATATCCTATATCTGCATATCGTTATACGTTATATCCTATATCTACATATCGTTAGACGTTATATCCTATATCTTCGTATCGTTATACGGTATATCCTATATGTAGATAACGTTATATGTTATATTCTATATCTACGTAAGGTTATATGTTGTATCCTATATCTACGTATCGTTAAACGTTATATCTTATATCTACATACTGTTATACGCTATATCCTATATCTACGTATCGTTATACGTTATATCCTACATCTACATAACGTTATACGTTATATCATATATGTAGATAACGTTATACGTTATATCCTATATCTACGTACCGTTATACGTTCTATCCTGTGTCTACATATCGTTATACGTTATATCCTATGTGTAGATAACGTTATACGTTATATCCTACATGTAGATATCGCTAAACGTTATATCCTATATTTACATATCGTTAAAGGTTATATCCTATATCTACATATCGTTATACGTTATATCCTATATGTAGATTACTTTGTACGTTATATCCCATATCTAGGTACCGTTATACGATATATGCTATACCTACATATCGTTATACGTTATATCATATATGTAGATAACGTTATATGTCATATCCAATATCTTCGTATCGTTATACGTTATATCCTATGTCTACATATCGTTATACGTTATATCCTATATCTACATATCGTTACACGTTATATCCTATGTGTAGATAACGTTATACGTTACAACCTATATGTAGATACCGTTATAGGTGATATCCTATATCTACATATCGTTATACGTTATATCCTATATCTACGTAACGTTATATGGTATATCCTATATGTAGATAACGTTATCCGTTATATTCTATATCTACGTATCGTTATATGTTATACCATATATCTACATATCGTTACCCGTTGTATCCTATGTGTAGATAACGTTATACGTTACATACTATATGTCGATATCTTTATACGTTATATCCTATATCTACGTATTGTTATACGTTATATCTTATATCTACATACTGTTATACGCTATATCCTATATCTACGTATCGTTATACGTTATATCCTACATATACATAACGTTATACGTTATATCCTATATGTACATAACGTTATACGTTATATCCTATATCTACGTATCATTATACGTTATATTCTATATCTACATATCGTTATACGTTATATCCTATATCTACATATCGTTATACGTTATATCCTATGTCTGCGTATCGTTATACGGTATGTCCTATATGTAGATAACGTTTTACGTTACATTCTATATTTATGTATCACTATATGTTATATCCTATATCTACATATCTTTACACGTTATATCCTATGTGTAGATAACGTTATACGTTACAACCTATATGTAGATACCGTTATAGGTTCTATCCTATATCTACATATCGTTATACGTTATATCCTGTATCTACGTAACGTTATATGGTATATCCTATATGTAGATAACGTTATCCGTTATCTTCTATATCTACGTATCGTTATATGTTATATCATATATCTACATATCGTTACACGTTATATCCTATGTGTAGATATCGTTATACGTTACATAGTATATGTCGATACCTTTATACGTTATATCCTATATCTACGTATTGTTATACGATATATCTTATTTCTACATAATGTTATACGCTATATCCTATATCTACGTATCGTTATACGTTATATCCTACATCTACATATCGTTATACGTTATATCCTCCATGTAGATAACGTTATACGTTATATCATATATCTACGTATCATTATACGTTATATCCTATATCTACATATCGTTACGCGTTATACCCTATGTGTAGATAACGTTATACGTTACATCCTATATGTAGATAACGTAATACGTTATATCCTATATCTACATATCGTTATACGTTATATCTTTTATTTACGTATCGTTATGTGTTATATCCTATATCTACATATCGTTACACATTATATCCTATGTGTAGATAACGTTATACGTTATATCCTATATCTACAAATCGTTATATATTATATCATATGCCTTCGAAACGTTATACGTTATATTCAATATCTACGTATCGTTGTACGCTATATCCTATATCTACATATCGTTATACGTTATATCCTACATGTAGATAACGTAATACGTTATATACTATATCTACATATCGTTATACGTTATATCCTATATCTACGTGTCGTTATACGTAATATCCTACATCTACATATCGTTATACGTTATATCCTATATGTAGATACCGTTATACGTTATTTCCCATATCTACATATCGTTATACGTTGTATCCTATATCTACGTATCGTTATACGTTACATCCTATATGTAGATAACGTAATACGTTATATCCTATATCTACATATCGTTATACGTTATATCTTATATTTACGTATCGTTATGTGTTATATCCTATATCTACATATCGTTACACATTATATCCTATGTGTAGATAACGTTATACGTTATATCCTATATCTACAAATCGTTATATATTATATCATATGCCTTCGAAACGTTATACGTTATATTCAATATCTACGTATCGTTGTACGCTATATCCTATATCTACATATCGTTATACGTTATACCCTACATGTAGATAACGTTATACGTTATATACTATATCTACATATCGTTATACGTTATATCCTATATCTACGTGTCGTTATACGTAATATCCTACATCTACATATCGTTATACGTTATATCCTATATGTAGATACCGTTATACGTTATTTCCCATATCTACATATCGTTATACGTTGTATCCTATATCTACGTATCGTTATACGTTACATCCTATATGTAGATAACGTAATACGTTATATCCTATATCTACATATCGTTATACGTTATATCTTATATTTACGTATCGTTATGTGTTATATCCTATATCTACATATCGTTACACATTATATCCTATGTGTAGATAACGTTATACGTTATATCCTATATCTACAAATCGTTATATATTATATCATATGCCTTCGAAACGTTATACGTTATATACTATATCTACATATCGTTATACGTTATATCCTATATCTACGTGTCGTTATACGTAATATCCTACATCTACATATCGTTATACGGTATATCCTATATGTAGATAACGTTATCCGTTATATTCTATATCTACGTATCGTTATATGTTATATCATATATCTACATATCGTTATCCGTTATATCCTATGTGTAGATAACGTTATACTTTACATACTATATGTAGATATCGTTATACGTTATATCCTATATCTACGTGTCCTATATGTACATATCGTTATACGCTATATCCTATATCTACATATCGTTAGACGTTATATCCCATATCTTCGTATCGTTATACGGTATATCCTGTATGTAGATAACGTTATATGTTATATTCTATATCTACGTATTGTTATATGTTGTATCCTACATCTACATATCGTTATACGGTATATCCTATATGTCGATATCTTTATACGTTATATCCTATATCTACGTATTGTTATTCGTTATATCCTATATCTACGTATCATTATACGTTATATCCTATATCTACATATCGTTATACGTTATATCCTACATCGACATATCGTTATACGTTATATCCTATATCTACGTATCGTTATACGGTATATGCTATATGTAGATAACGTTATACGTTATATTCTATATCTTCGTATCGTTATACGTTATATCATATGTCTTCGAAACGTTATACGTTATATTCTATATCTGCGTATCGTTGTACGCTATATCCTATATCTACACATCGTTATACGTTATATCCTATATGTAGATAACGTTATACGTTGTATCCTATATGTGCATATCGTTATACGTTATATGCTGCATCTACATATCGTTATGCGTTATATCCTATACCTACATATCGATACACGATGTATCCTATTTATACGTATCGTTATACCTTATATCCTATATGTAGATAACGTTATACGTTATATCCTGTATCTACATATCGTTATACGTTATATCCTATATCTACGTGTCGTTATACGTTATATCCTATATCTACATATCGTTATACGTTATATCATATGTCTTCGAAACGTTACACGTTATATTCTATATCTACGTATCGTTATATGTTATATCATATATCTACATATCGTTACCCGTTAAATCCTATGTGTAGATAACGTTATACGTTACATACTATATGTCGATATCTTTATACGTTATATCCTATATCTACGTATCGTTATACGCTATATCCTATATCTACATATCGTTATACGTTATATCCTACATGTAGATAACGTTATACGTTATATACTATATCTACATATCGTTATACGTTATATCCTATATCTACGTGTCGTTATACGTAATATCCTACATCTACATATCGTTATACGTTATATCCTATATGTAGATACCGTTATACGCTATTTCCCATATCTACATATCGTTATACGTTGTATCCTATATCTACGTATCGTTATACGTTACATCCTATATGTAGATAACGTAATACGTTATATCCTATATCTACATATCGTTATACGTTATATCTTATATTTACGTATCGTTATGTGTTATATCCTATATCTACATATCGTTACACATTATATCCTATGTGTAGATAACGTTATACGTTATATCCTATATCTACAAATCGTTATATATTATATCATATGCCTTCGAAACGTTATACGTTATATTCAATATCTACGTATCGTTGTACGCTATATCCTATATCTACATATCGTTATACGTTATATCCTACATGTAGATAACGTTATACGTTATATACTATATCTACATATCGTTATACGTTATATCCTATATCTACGTGTCGTTATACGTAATATCCTACATCTACATATCGTTATACGTTATATCCTATATGTAGATACCGTTATACGTTATTTCCCATATCTACATATCGTTATACGTTGTATCCTATATCTACGGATCGTTATACGTTACATCCTATATGTAGATAACGTAATACGTTATATCCTATATCTACATATCGTTATACGTTATATCTTATATTTACGTATCGTTATGTGTTATATCCTATATCTACATATCGTTACACATTATATCCTATGTGTAGATAACGTTATACGTTATATCCTATATCTACAAATCGTTATATATTATATCATATGCCTTCGAAACGTTATACGTTATATACTATATCTACATATCGTTATACGTTATATCCTATATCTACGTGTCGTTATACGTAATATCCTACATCTACATATCGTTATACGGTATATCCTATATGTAGATAACGTTATCCGTTATATTCTATATCTACGTATCGTTATATGTTATATCATATATCTACATATCGTTATCCGTTATATCCTATGTGTAGATAACGTTATACTTTACATACTATATGTAGATATCGTTATACGTTATATCCTATATCTACGTGTCCTATATGTACATATCGTTATACGCTATATCCTATATCTACATATCGTTAGACGTTATATCCCATATCTTCGTATCGTTATACGGTATATCCTGTATGTAGATAACGTTATATGTTATATTCTATATCTACGTATTGTTATATGTTGTATCCTACATCTACATATCGTTATACGGTATATCCTATATGTCGATATCTTTATACGTTATATCCTATATCTACGTATTGTTATTCGTTATATCCTATATCTACGTATCATTATACGTTATATCCTATATCTACATATCGTTATACGTTATATCCTACATCGACATATCGTTATACGTTATATCCTATATCTACGTATCGTTATACGGTATATGCTATATGTAGATAACGTTATACGTTATATTCTATATCTTCGTATCGTTATACGTTATATCATATGTCTTCGAAACGTTATACGTTATATTCTATATCTGCGTATCGTTGTACGCTATATCCTATATCTACACATCGTTATACGTTATATCCTATATGTAGATAACGTTATACGTTGTATCCTATATGTACATATCGTTATACGTTATATGCTGCATCTACATATCGTTATGCGTTATATCCTATACCTACATATCGATACACGATGTATCCTATTTATACGTATCGTTATACCTTATATCCTATATGTAGATAACGTTATACGTTATATCCTGTATCTACATATCGTTATACGTTATATCCTATATCTACGTGTCGTTATACGTTATATCCTATATCTACATATCGTTATACGTTATATCATATGTCTTCAAAACGTTACACGTTATATTCTATATCTACGTATCGTTATATGTTATATCATATATCTACATATCGTTACCCGTTAAATCCTATGTGTAGATAACGTTATACGTTACATACTATATGTCGATATCTTTATACGTTATATCCTATATCTACGTATCGTTATACGTTATATCCTATATCTACATATCGTTATACGTAATATCCTATATGTAGATAACGTTATACGTTATATCCTATATCTACGTATCATTATACGTTATATCCTATATCTACATATCGTTATACGTTATATCCTATATCTACATACCGTTATACGTTATATCCTATATCTACGTATCGTTATACGGTATATCCTATGTGTAGATAACGTTATACGTTATATCCTATATCTACGTATCGTTATACGGTATATCCTATGTGTAGATAACGTTATACGTTATATTCTATATCTACATATCGTTATACGTTATATCCTATGTCTACCTATCGTTATACGTTATATCCTATGTCTACATATCGTTATAAGTCATATCCTATGTCTTCGTAACGTTATACGTCATATCGTATATCTACGTATAGTTATACGTTATATCCTATATCAAATTACTGTTATACGTTATATCCTATATCTACATATCGCTATACGTTATAACCTATGTCTACATATCGTTATACGTTATATCCTATGTCTACATATCGCTATACGTCATATCCTATATCTACGTATCGTTATGCGTTATATCCTACATCTACATATCGTTATACGTAATATCCTATATGTAGATAACGTTATACGTTATATCCTATATCTACGTATCGTTATACGGTATATCCTATGTGTAGATAACGTTATACGTTATATTCTATATCTACATATCGTTATACGGTATATCCTATGTGTAGATAACGTTGTACGTTATATCCTATATCCACGTACCGTTATACGTTATATCCTATATCTACATATCGTAATACGTTATATCCTATATCTACATACCGTTATACGTTATATCCTATATCTACGTGTCGTTATACGTTATACCCTATATCTACATATCGTTATGCGTTATATCATATGTCTTCGAAACGTTATACGTTATATACTATATCTACGTATCGCTATACGCTATATCCTATATCTACATATCGTTAGACGTTATAACCTATATCTTCGTATCGTTATACGGTATATCCTATATGTAGATAACGTTATATGTTATATTCTATATCTACGTATTGTTATGTGTTGTATCCTACATCTACATATCGTTATACGTTATACCCTTTATGTAGATAACGTTATACGTTATATCCTATATCTACATATCGTTATACGTTATATCCTATATCTACGTATCGTTATACGTTATATCGTATATCTACATACTGTTATACGCTAAATCCTATATCTACGTATCGTTATACGTTATATCCTATATCTACATATCGTTATAGGTTATATCCTATATGTAGATAACGTTGTACGTTATATCCTATATCTACATATCGTTATATGTTATATCCTATATGTAGATAACGTTGTACGTTATATCCTATATCCACGTATCGTTATACGTCATATCCTATATCTACATATCGTTATACGTTATATCCTATTTGTAGATAACGTTATACGTTATATCCTATATCTACATATCGTTATGCGTTATATCCTATATCTACGTATCATTATACGTTATATCCTACATCTACATATCGTTATACGTTATATCCTATATGTAGATACCGTTATACGTTATATCACATATCTACATATCGTTATACGTTGTATCATATATCTACGTATCGTTATACGGTATATCCTATATGTAGATAACGTTATCCCTTATATTCTATATCTACGTATCGTTATATGTTATATCATATATCTACATACCGTTACCCGTTATATCCTATGTGTAGATAACGTTATACGTTACATACTATATGTCGATATCTTTATACGTTATATCCTATATCTACGTACCATTATACGTTGTATCCTATATCTACATATCGTTATGCGTTATATCCTATATCTACGTATCGTTATACGTTGTATCCTACATCTACATATCGTTATACGTTATACCCTATATGTAGATAACGTTATACGTTATATCGTATATCTACATATCGTTATACGTTATATCCTATATCTACATATCGTTATACGTTATATCCTATATCTACGTGTCGTTATACATTATATCCTATATCTACATATCGTTATACGTTATATCATATGTCTTCGAAACGTTATACGTTATATTCTATATCTACGTGTCGTTATATGTTATATCATATATCTACATATCGTTACCCGTTAAATCCTATGTGTAGATAACGTTATACGTTACATACTATATGTCGATATCTTTATACGTTATATCCTATATCTACGTATCGTTATACGTTATATCCTACATCTACATATCGTTATACGTAATATCCTATATGTAGATAACGTTATACGTTATATCCTATATCTACGTATCATTATACGTTATATCCTATATCTACATATCGTTATACGTTATATCCTATATCTACATACCGTTATACGTTATATCCTATATCTACGTATCGTCATACGGTATATCCTATGTGTAGATAACGTTATACGTTATATCCTATATCTACGTATCGTTATACGGTATATCCTATGTGTAGATAACGTTATACGTTATATTCTATATCTACATATCGTTATACGTTATATCCTATATCTACATATCGCTATACGTTATAACCTATGTCTACATATCGCTATACGTTATAACCTATGTCTACATATCGTTATACGTTATATCCTATGTCTACATATCGCTATACGTCATATCCTATATCTACGTATCGTTATACGTTATATCCTACATCTACATATCGTTATACGTAATATCCTATATGTAGATAACGTTATACGTTATATCCTATATCTACGTATCATTATACGTTATATCCTATATCTACATATCGTTATACGTTATATCCTGCATCTACATATCGTTATACGGTATATTCTATATCTACATATCGTTATACGTTATATCCCATATGTAGATAACGTTATACGTTATATCCTATGTCTACATATCGTTATACGTTATATCCTATGTCTACATATCGCTATACGTCATATCCTATATCTACGTATCGTTATGCGTTATATCCTACATCTACATATCGTTATACGTAATATCCTATATGTAGATAACGTTATACGTTATATCCTATATCTACGTATCATTATACGTTATATCCTATATCTACATATCGTTATACGTTATATCCTATATCTACATACCGTTATACGTTATATCCTATATCTACGTATCGTTATACGGTATATCCTATGTGTAGATAACGTTATACGTTATATCCTATATCTACGTATCGTTATACGGTATATCCTATGTGTAGATAACGTTATACGTTATATTCTATATCTACATATCGTTATACGTTATATCCTATGTCTACCTATGGTTATACGTTATATCCTATGTCTACATATCGTTATAAGTCATATCCTATGTCTTCGTAACGTTATACGTCATATCGTATATCTACGTATAGTTATACGTTATATCCTATATCTACATACTGTTATACGTTATATCCTATATCTACATATCGCTATACGTTATAACCTATGTCTACATATCGTTATACGTTATATCCTATGTCTACATATCGCTATACGTCATATCCTATATCTACGTATCGTTATGCGTTATATCCTACATCTACATATCGTTATACGTAATATCCTATATGTAGATAACGTTATACGTTATATCCTATATCTACGTATCATTATACGTTATATCCTATATCTACATATCGTTATACGTTATATCCTATATCTACATACCGTTATACGTTATATCCTATATCTACGTGTCGTTATACGTTATATAATATATCTACATATCGTTATACGTTATATCATATGTCTTCGAAACGTTAAACGTTATATTCTATATCTACGTATCGTTATATGTTATATCATATATCTACATATCGTTACCCGTTATATCCTATGTGTAGATAACGTTATACGTTACATACTATATGTCGATATCTTTATACGTTATATCCTATATCTACGTATCGTTATACGTTATATCCTATATCTACGTATCGTTATACGGTATATCCTACGTGTAGAAAACGTTATACGTTATATCCTATATCTACATACCGTTATACGTTATATCCTATATCTACGTGTCGTTATACGTTATACCCTATATCTACATATCGTTATGCGTTATATCATATGTCTTCGAAACGTTATACGTTATATACTATATCTACGTATCGCTATACGCTATATCCTATATCTACATATCGTTAGACGTTATAACCTATATCTTCGTATCGTTATACGGTATATCCTATATGTAGATAACGTTATATGTTATATTCTATATCTACGTATTGTTATGTGTTGTATCCTACATCTACATATCGTTATACGTTATACCCTTTATGTAGATAACGTTATACGTTATATCCTATATCTACATATCGTTATACGTTATATCCTATATCTACGTATCGTTATACGTTATATCGTATATCTACATACTGTTATACGCTAAATCCTATATCTACGTATCGTTATACGTGATATCCTATATCTACATATCGTTATAGGTTATATCCTATATGTAGATAACGTTGTACGTTATATCCTATATCTACATATCGTTATATGTTATATCCTATATGTAGATAACGTTGTACGTTATATCCTATATCCACGTATCGTTATACGTCATATCCTATATCTACATATCGTTATACGTTATATCCTATTTGTAGATAACGTTATACGTTATATCCTATATCTACATATCGTTATGCGTTATATCCTATATCTACGTATCATTATACGTTATATCCTACATCTACATATCGTTATACGTTATATCCTATATGTAGATACCGTTATACGTTATATCCCATATCTACATATCGTTATACGTTGTATCATATATCTACGTATCGTTATACGGTATATCCTATATGTAGATAACGTTATCCCTTATATTCTATATCTACGTATCGTTATATGTTATATCATATATCTACATACCGTTACCCGTTATATCCTATGTGTAGATAACGTTATACGTTACATACTATATGTCGATATCTTTATACGTTATATCCTATATCTACGTACCATTATACGTTGTATCCTATATCTACATATCGTTATGCGTTATATCCTATATCTACGTATCGTTATACGTTGTATCCTACATCTACATATCGTTATACGTTATACCCTATATGTAGATAACGTTATACGTTATATCGTATATCTACATATCGTTATACGTTATATCCTATATCTACATATCGTTATACGTTATATCCTATATCTACGTGTCGTTATACGTTATATCCTATATCTACATATCGTTATACGTTATATCATATGTCTTCGAAACGTTATACGTTATATTCTATATCTACGTATCGTTATATGTTATATCATATATCTACATATCGTTACCCGTTAAATCCTATGTGTAGATAACGTTATACGTTACATACTATATGTCGATATCTTTATACGTTATATCCTATATCTACGTATCCTTATACGTTATATCCTACATCTACATATCGTTATACGTAATATCCTATATGTAGATAACGTTATACGTTATATCCTATATCTACGTATCATTATACGTTATATCCTATATCTACATATCGTTATACGTTATATCCTATATCTACATACCGTTATACGTTATATCCTATATCTACGTATCGTCATACGGTATATCCTATGTGTAGATAACGTTATACGTTATATCCTATATCTACGTATCGTTATACGGTATATCCTATGTGTAGATAACGTTATACGTTATATTCTATATCTACATATCGTTATACGTTATATCCTATATCTACATATCGCTATACGTTATAACCTATGTCTACATATCGCTATACGTTATAACCTATGTCTACATATCGTTATACGTTATATCCTATGTCTACATATCGCTATACGTCATATCCTATATCTACGTATCGTTATACGTTATATCCTACATCTACATATCGTTATACGTAATATCCTATATGTAGATAACGTTATACGTTATATCCTATATCTACGTATCATTATACGTTATATCCTATATCTACATATCGTTATACGGTATATTCTATATCTACATATCGTTATACGTTATATCCCATATGTAGATAACGTTATACGTTATATCCTATGTCTACATATCGTTATACGTTATATCCTATACCTACATATCGCTATTCGTTATATTCTATATCTACGTATCGTTATACGTTATATCCTATATCTACATATCGCTATACGTTACATCCTATGTATAGATATCGTTATACGTTATATCCTATGTGTGGAAATCGTTATACGTTATATCCTATATCTACATATCGTTATACGTTATATTCTATATCTACGTGTCGCTATACGTTATATTCTGTATCTACGTATCGTTATACGTTATATCCTATATCTACATATCGTTATACGTTATATCCTATGTGTGGAAATCGTTATACGTTATATCCTATATCTACGTATCGTTATACGTTATATCCTATATATACATATCGTTATACGTTATATCCTATACCCACAAAGCGTTATACGTTATATACTATATCTACATATCGTTATACGTTATATCCTATATCTACGTGCCGTTATACGTTACATACTATATCTACATTACATTGTACGTTATATCCTATATGTAGATAAAGTTATACGCTATATCCTATATCTACGTATCGCTATACGCTATATCCTATATCTACATATCGTTAGACGTTATAACCTATATCTTCGTATCGTTATACGGTATATCCTATATGTAGATAACGTTATCCCTTATATTCTATATCTACGTATCGTTATATGTTATATCATATATCTACATACCGTTACCCGTTATATCCTATGTGTAGATAACATTATACGTTACATACTATATGTCGATATCTTTATACGTTATATCCTATATCTACGTACCATTATACGTTGTATCCTATATCTACATATCGTTATGCGTTATATCCTATATCTACGTATCGTTATACGTTGTATCCTACATCTACATATCGTTATACGTTATACCCTATATGTAGATAACGTTATACGTTATATCGTATATCTACATATCGTTATACGTTATATCCTATATCTACGTATCGTTATACGTTATATCGTATATCTACATACTGTTATACGCTAAATCCTATATTTACACATCGTTATACGTTATATCCTATGTCTACATATCGTTATACGTCATATCCTATGTCTTCGTAACGTTATACGTCATATCCCATATCTACGTATCGTTATACGTTATATCCTATATCTACATATCGTTATTCGTTATATTCTATGTCTTCGTAACGGTATACTGTATATCCTATATCTACGTATCGTTATACGTCATATCCTATATCTACATATCGTTATACTTTATATTCTATATCTACGTATCGTTATACGTTACATCCTATATCTACATATCGTTATAGGTTATATCCTATATGTAGATAACGTTGTACGTTATATCCTTTATCTAGGTACCGTTATACGTTATATCCTATATCTGCATAGCGTTATACGTTATATCCTATATCTACGTATCGTTATACGTTATATCCTATATCCACGTATGGTTATACGTCATATCCTATATCTACATATCGTTATACGTTATATCCTATTTGTAGATAACGTTATACGTTATATCCTATATCTACATATCGTTATGCGTTATATCCTATATCTACGTATCGTTATACGTTATATCCTACATCTACATATCGTTATACGTTATATCCTATATGTAGATACCGTTATACGTTATATCCCATATCTACATATCGTTATACGTTGTATCATATATCTACGTATCGTTGTACGTTATATCATAAGTCTTCGAAACGTTATACGTTATATTCAATATCTACGTATCGTTGTACGCTATATCCTATATCTACATATCGTTACACGTTATATCCTATGTGTAGATAACGTTATACGTTACATCCTATATGTAGATACCGTTATACGTTATATCCTATATCTACATATCGTTATACGTTATATCCTATATCTACGTCACGTTATATGGTATGTCCTATATGTAGATAACGTTATCCGTTACATTCTATATCTACGTATCGTTATACGGTATATCCTGTATGTAGATAACGTTATACGTTATATTCTATGTCTTCGTATCGTTATACGTTATATCCTATATCTACATATCGTTATACGTTATATCTTTTGTCTTCGAAACGATATACCTTATATCCTATATCTACATATCGTTACACGTTATATCCTATGTGTAGATAACGTTATACGTTATATCCTATATCTACATATCGTTGTACGTTATATCATAAGTCTTCGAAACGTTATACGTTATATTCAATATCTACGTATCGTTGTACGCTATATCCTATATCTACATATCGTTATACGTTATATCCTATATGTAGATAACGTTATACGTTATATCCTATATATACATATCGTTATACGTTATATCGTATATCTACGTGTCGTTATACGTTATATCCTATATCTACATATCGTTATACGTTATATCATATGTCTTCGAAACGTTATACGTTATATCCTATATCTACGTATCGTTATACGTTATATCCTATATCTGCATATCGTTATAGGCTATATCCTACATGTAGATAACGTTGTACGTTATATCCTATATCTACATATCGTTATATGTTATATCCTATATCTACATAGCGTTATACGTTATATCCTATATCTACGTACCGTTATACGTTATATCCTATATCCACGTATCGTTATACGTCATATCAAATATCTACATATCCTTATACGTTATATCCTATATGTAGATATCGTTATACGTTATATCCTATGTGTAGATGACGTTAAACGTTATATCCTATATGTAGATAACGTTATACGGTATATCCTATATCTACGTATCGATATACATTATATCCGATGTCAACATATCGTTATACGTTATATCCTATATGTAGAAAACGTTGTATGTTATATTCTATATCTACACATCGTTGTTCGTTATATCCTATATCGACATAACTTTGCACGTTATATCCTACAACTACGTATCGTTATACGTTATATCCTATATGTAGATAACGTTATATGTTATATTCTATATCTACGTATTGTTATATGTTGTATCCTACATCTACATATCGTTATACGTTATACCCTATATGTAGATAACGTTATACGTTATATCCTATATCTACATATCGTTATACGTTATATCCTATGTCTACATATCGTTATACGTTATATCCTATGTGTAGATGACGTTATACGTTATATCCTATATGTACATAACGTTATACGTTATATCCTATGTGTAGATAACGTTATACGTTATATCCTACATATAGATATCGCTATACGTTATATCCTATATCTACGTATCGTTATACGTTATATCCTATATGTAGATAACGTTATAAGTTATATCCTATATCTACATATCGTTATACGTTATATCCTATGTCTACATATCGTTATACGTTATATTCTATATCTACGTATCGTTGTACGCTATATCCTACATCTACATATCGTTATACGTTATATCCTATATGTAGATATCGTTATACGTTATATCCTATGTGTAGATGACGTTAAACGTTATATCCTATATGTAGATAACGTTATACGGTATATCCTATATCTACGTATCGATATACATTATATCCTATGTCAACATATCGTTATACGTTATATCCTATATGTAGATAACGTTATCCGTTATATTCTATATCTACACATCGTTGTTCGTTATATCCTATATCGACATAACTTTGCACGTTATATCCTATAACTACGTATCGTTATACGTTATATCCTATATCTACATATCGTTATACGTCATATCCTATGTCTTGGTAACGTTATACGTCATATCCCATATCTACGTATCGTTATACGTTATATCCTATATCTACATACTGTTATACCATATATTCTATATCTACGTATCGTTATACGTTAGATCCTCTATCTACATATCGTTATACGTTATATCCTATATCTCCATATCGTTATACGTTATAACCTATACCTACATATCGCTATTCGTTATATTCTATATCTACGTATCGTTATACGTTATATCCTATATCTACATATCGCTATACGTTACATCCTATGTATAGATATCGTTATACGTTATATCCTATGTGTGGAAATCGTTATACGTTATATCCTATATCTACATATCGTTATACGTTATATTCTATATCTACGTGTCGCTATACGTTATATTCTATATCTACGTATCGTTATACGTTATATCCTATATCTACGTGCCGTTATACGTTACATACTATATCTACATAACATTGTACGTTATATCCTATATGTAGATAAAGTTATACGCTATATCCTATATCTACATATCGTTAAACTTTATATGCTATGTCTACATATCGTTATACGTTATATCCTATATCTACGTAACATTATACGTTATATCCTATATCTACATATCGTTAACGTTATATCCTATATGTAGATAACGTTGTACGTTATATCCTATATCTACGTATCGTTGCACGTTATATCCTACATCTACATATCGCTATACGTTACATCATATATGTAGATTACGTTATACGTTATATCCTATATGTACGTATCGTTATACGTTATATCCTACACGTAGATAACATTATACGTTATATCCATTATCTACGTATCGCTATACGTTATATCCTATATCTACATATTGTTATACGTTATATCCTATACCAACGTATCGTTATACGTTATATCCTATATGTAGATAACGTTATACGTTATATCCACTATCTACGTACCGTTATACGTTGTATCCTATGTCTACATATCGTTATACTTTATATCCTATATCTACGTAACATTATACGTTATATCCTATATCTAGATATCGTTAACGTTATATCCTATATGTAGATAACGTTGTACGTTATATCCTATGTCTTCCTAACGTTATACGTCATATCCTATATCTACATATCGTTATACGTTATATTCTATATCTACGTAACATTATACGTTATATCCTATATCTACATATCGTTATACGTTATGTCCTGTATGTAGATAACGTTGTACGTTATATCCTATATCTACGTATCGTTATACGTTATATACTATATCTACGTATTGTTATACGTTATATCCGATACGTAGATAACGTTATACGTTATATCCTATATCTACGTATCGTTATACGTTATATCCTCTATCTACATATCGTTATACGTTATATCCTATATCTCCATATCGTTATACGTTATAACCTATATGTAGCTAACGTTATACATTATATCCTATATCTACGTATCGTTATACGTTATGTCCTATATGTAGATAATGTTATACGATATATCCTATGTCTACATATCGTTATACGTTATATCCTGCATCTACATATCGTTATACGGTATATCCTATATCTACATATCGTTATACGTTATATCCCATATGTAGATAACGTTATACGTTACATCCTATGTCTACATATCGTTATACGTTATATCCTATATCTACATATCGCTATTCGTTATATTCTATATCTACGTATCGTTATACGTTATATCCTGCGTCTACATATCGTTATACGGTATATCCTATATCTACATATCGTTATACGTTATATCCCATATGTAGATAACGTTATACGTTATATCCTATGTCTACATATCGTTATACGTTATATCCTATATCTACATATCGCTATTCGTTATATTCTATATCTACGTATCGTTATACGATATATCCTATGTCTACATATCGTTATACGTTATATCCTATACCCACAAAGCGTTATGCGTTAAATCCTATATCTACATATCGTTATACGTTATATCCTATATCTACGTACCGTTATACGTTACATACTATATCTACATAACATTGTACGTTATATCCTATATGTAGATAAAGTTATACGCTATATCCTATATCTACATATCGTTAAACTTTATATGCTATGTCTACATATCGTTATACGTTATATCCTACATATACATATCGTTATACGTTATATCCTATATGTAGATAACGTTGTACGTTATATCCTATATGTAGCTATCGTTATACGTTATATCCTATATCTACGTATCGTTATACGTTATATCCTATATGTAGATAACGTTATACGTTATATCCTATATCTACGTATCGTTGCACGTTATATCCTACACGTAGATAACATTATACGTTATATCCATTATCTACGTATCGCTATACGTTATATCCTATATCTACATATTGTTATACGTTATATCCTATACCAACGTATCGTTATACGTTATATCGTATATGTAGATAACGTTATACGTTATATCCACTATCTACGTACCGTTATACGTTGTATCCTATGTCTACATATCGTTATACTTTATATCCTATATCTACGTAACATTATACGTTATATCCTATATCTACATATCGTTAACGTTATATCCGATATGTAGATAACGTTGTACGTTATATCCTATGTCTTCCTAACGTTATACGTCATATCCTATATCTACATATCGTTATACGTTATATTCTATATCTACGTAACATTATACGTTATATCCTATATCTACATATCGTTATACGTTATGTCCTGTATGTAGATAACGTTGTACGTTATATCCTATATCTACATATCGTTATACGTTATATCCTATATCTACATATCGCTATTCGTTATATTCTATATCTACGTATCGTTATACGTTATATCCTGCGTCTACATATCGTTATACGGTATATCCTATATCTACATATCGTTATACGTTATATCCCATATGTAGATAACGTTATTCGTTATATCCTATGTCTACATATCGTTATACGTTATATCCTATATCTACATATCGCTATTCGTTATATTCTATATCTACGTATCGTTATACGTTATATCCTGCGTCTACATATCGTTATACGGTATATCCTATATCTACATATCGTTATACGTTATATCCCATATGTAGATAACGTTATACGTTATATCCTATGTCTACATATCGTTATACGTTATATCCTATATCTACATATCGCTATTCGTTATATTCTATATCTACGTATCGTTATACGATATATCCTATGTCTACATATCGTTATACGTTATATCCTATACCCACAAAGCGTTATGCGTTAAATCCTATATCTACATATCGTTATACGTTATATCCTATATCTACGTACCGTTATACGTTACATACTATATCTACATAACATTGTACGTTATATCCTATATGTAGATAAAGTTATACGCTATATCCTATATCTACATATCGTTAAACTTTATATGCTATATCTACATATCGTTATACGTTATATCCTACATATACATATCGTTATACGTTATATCCTATATGTAGATAACGTTGTACGTTATATCCTATATGTAGCTATCGTTATACGTTATATCCTATATCTACGTATCGTTATACGTTATATCCTATATGTAGATAACGTTATACGTTATATCCTATATCTACGTATCGTTGTACGTTATATCCTATATGTAGATAACGTTATACGTTATATCCACTATCTACGTACAATTATACGTTGTATCCTATGTCTACATATCGTTATATTTTATATCCTATATCTACGTAACATTATACGTTATATCCTATATTTACATATCGTTAACATTATATCCTATATGTAGATAACGTTGTACGTTATATCCTATGCCTTCCTAACGTTATACGTCATATCCTATATCTACATATCGTTATACGTTATATTCTATATCTACGTAACATTATACGTTATATCCTATATCTACATATCGTTATACGTTATGTCCTATATGTAGATAACGTTGTACGTTATGTCCTATATGTAGATAACGTTGTACGTTATATCCTATATGTAGATAACGTTATACGTTATATCCTACATGTAGATATCGCTATACGTTACATCCTATATCTACCTATCGTTATACGTTATATCCTATGTCTACATATCGTTATACGTTATATCCTATATCTACATATCGCTATTCGTTATATTCTATATCTACGTATCGTTATACGATATATCCTATGTCTACATATCGTTATACGTTATATCCTATACCCACAAAGCGTTATGCGTTAAATCCTATATCTACATATCGTTATACGTTATATCCTATATCTACGTACCGTTATACGTTACATACTATATCTACATAACATTGTACGTTATATCCTATATGTAGATAAAGTTATACGCTATATCCTATATCTACATATCGTTAAACTTTATATGCTATGTCTACATATCGTTATACGTTATATCCTACATATACATATCGTTATACGTTATATCCTATATGTAGATAACGTTGTACGTTATATCCTATATGTAGCTATCGTTATACGTTATATCCTATATCTACGTATCGTTATACGTTATATCCTATATGTAGATAACGTTATACGTTATATCCTATATCTACGTATCGTTGCACGTTATATCCTACACGTAGATAACATTATACGTTATATCCATTATCTACGTATCGCTATACGTTATATCCTATATCTACATATTGTTATACGTTATATCCTATACCAACGTATCGTTATACGTTATATCGTATATGTAGATAACGTTATACGTTATATCCACTATCTACGTACCGTTATACGTTGTATCCTATGTCTACATATCGTTATACTTTATATCCTATATCTACGTAACATTATACGTTATATCCTATATCTACATATCGTTAACGTTATATCCGATATGTAGATAACGTTGTACGTTATATCCTATGTCTTCCTAACGTTATACGTCATATCCTATATCTACATATCGTTATACGTTATATTCTATATCTACGTAACATTATACGTTATATCCTATATCTACATATCGTTATACGTTATGTCCTGTATGTAGATAACGTTGTACGTTATATCCTATATCTACATATCGTTATACGTTATATCCTATATCTACATATCGCTATTCGTTATATTCTATATCTACGTATCGTTATACGTTATATCCTGCGTCTACATATCGTTATACGGTATATCCTATATCTACATATCGTTATACGTTATATCCCATATGTAGATAACGTTATACGTTATATCCTATGTCTACATATCGTTATACGTTATATCCTATATCTACATATCGCTATTCGTTATATTCTATATCTACGTATCGTTATACGTTATATCCTGCGTCTACATATCGTTATACGGTATATCCTATATCTACATATCGTTATACGTTATATCCCATATGTAGATAACGTTATACGTTATATCCTATGTCTACATATCGTTATACGTTATATCCTATATCTACATATCGCTATTCGTTATATTCTATATCTACGTATCGTTATACGATATATCCTATGTCTACATATCGTTATACGTTATATCCTATACCCACAAAGCGTTATGCGTTAAATCCTATATCTACATATCGTTATACGTTATATCCTATATCTACGTACCGTTATACGTTACATACTATATCTACATAACATTGTACGTTATATCCTATATGTAGATAAAGTTATACGCTATATCCTATATCTACATATCGTTAAACTTTATATGCTATATCTACATATCGTTATACGTTATATCCTACATATACATATCGTTATACGTTATATCCTATATGTAGATAACGTTGTACGTTATATCCTATATGTAGCTATCGTTATACGTTATATCCTATATCTACGTATCGTTATACGTTATATCCTATATGTAGATAACGTTATACGTTATATCCTATATCTACGTATCGTTGTACGTTATATCCTATATGTAGATAACGTTATACGTTATATCCACTATCTACGTACAATTATACGTTGTATCCTATGTCTACATATCGTTATATTTTATATCCTATATCTACGTAACATTATACGTTATATCCTATATTTACATATCGTTAACATTATATCCTATATGTAGATAACGTTGTACGTTATATCCTATATGTAGATAACGTTATACGTTATATCCTACATGTAGATATCGCTATACGTTACATCCTATATCTACCTATCGTTATACGTTATATCCTATGTCTACATATCGTTTTACGTTATATCCTATGTGTAGATAACGTTATCCGTTATATCCTACATGTAGATATCGCTATACGTTATATCCTATATCTACATATCGTTATACGTTATACCTAATATGTAGATAACGTTATACGTTATATCCTACATGTAGATATCGCTATACGTTACATCCTATATCTACCTATCGTTATACGTTATATACTATATCTACGTATGGTTATACGTTATATCCTATATCTACGTATCGTTATACGTTACATCCTATGTATAGATATCGTTATACGTTATATCCTATGTGTGGAAATCGTTATACGTTATATCCTATATCTACGTACCGTTATACGTTACATACTATATCTACATAACATTGTACGTTATATCCTATATGTAGATAAAGTTATACGCTATATCCTATATCTACATATCGTTAAACTTTATATGCTATGTCTACATATCGTTATACGTTATATCCTATATCAACGTATCGTTATACGTTATATCCTATATGTAGATTACGTTATACGTTATATCCACTATCTACGTACAATTATACGTTGTATCCTATGTCTACATATCGTTATATTTTATATCCTATATTTACGTAACATTATACGTTATATCCTATATCTACATATCGTTAACGTTATATCCTATATGTAGATAACGTTGTACGTTATATCCTATACCTTCCTAACGTTATACGTCATATCCTATATCTACATATCGTTATACGTTATATTCTATATCTACGAAACATTATACGTTATATCCTATATCTACATATCGTTATACGTTATGTCCTATATGTAGATAACGTTGTACGTTATATCCTATATGTAGATAACGTTATACGTTATATCCTACATGTAGATATCGCTATACGTTACATCCTATATCTACCTATCGTTATAGGATATATCCTATGTCTACATAACGTTTTACGTTATATCCTATGTGTAGATAACGTTATACGTTATATCCTACATGTAGATATCGCTATACGTTATATCCTATATCTACATATCGTTATACGTTATATCCTACGTCTACATATTGTTATACGTTATATCCTATGTGTAGATAACGTTATACGTTATATCCTAAATGTAGATATCGCTATACGTTATATCCTATATCTACGTATCGTTATACGTTATATCCTATATGTAGATAATGTTATACGATATATCCTATGTCTACATATCGTTATACGTTATATCCTACATCTATATATCGTTATACGGTATATCCTATATCTAGATATCGTTATGCGTTATATCCTATTTGTAGATAACGTTATACGTTATATGCTATGTCTACATATCGTTATACGTTATATCCTATATCTACATATCGTTATATGTTATATCCTATGTGTAGATATCGTTATACGTTATAGCCTATATCTACGTATCGTTGCACGTTATATCCTATATGTAGATATCTTTATACGTTATATCGTATATCTAGGTATCGTTATACGTTATATCCTATATCTACGTATGGTTATACGTTATATCCTATATCTACATATCGTTATACGTTATATCCTATATCTACGTATCCTTATACGTTACATCCTATATGTAGATAACTTTATACGTTATATCCAATATCTACGTATCGCTATACGCTATATCCTATATCTACGTACCGTTATACGTTATATCCTATATGTAGATAACGTTGTACGTTATATCCTGTATCTGCACATCGTTATACGTTATATTCTATATCTACGTAACATTATACGTTATATCGTATATCTACATATCGTTATACGTTATATCCTATATGTAGATAACGTTGTATGTTATATCCTATGTCTTCCTAACGTTATACGTCATATCCTATATCTACATATCGTTATACGTTATATTCAATATCTACGTAACGTTATACGTTATATCCTGTATCTACATATCGTTATACGTTATATCCTATGTCTACATATCGTTATACGTTATATCCTATGTGTAGATAACGTTATACGTTATATCCTACATGTAGATATCGCTATACGTTATATCCTATATCTACGTATCGTTATACGTTATATACTATATCTACGTATGGTTATACGTTACATCCTATACGTAGATAACGTTATACGTTATATCCTATATCTACGTATCGTTATACGTTATGTCCTATATGTAGATAATGTTATACGATATATCCTATATCCACGTATCGTAATACGTTATATCATACATCTACATACCGTTATATGTTATATCCTATATCTACATATCGTTACACGTTATATCCTATGTGTAGATATCGTTATACGTTATATCCTATATGTGGAAATCGTTATACGTTATATCCTATATCTGCGTATCGTTATACGTTATGTCCTATATCTACATATCGTTATACGTTATATCCTATGTCTGCGTAACGTTATACGGTATATCCGATATCTACGTATCGTTATACGTCATATCCTATATCTACATATCGTTATACGTCATATTCTATATCTACGAATCGTTATACGTTATATCCTATATCTACATATCGTTATACGTTATATCCTATATGTAGATAACGTTGTATGTTATATCCTACATCTACGTACCGTTATACGTGAGATACTATGTCTACATACCGTTGTACGTTATATCCTATATGTAGATATCGTTATACGTTATATCGTATATCTAGGTATCGTTATACGTTATATCCTATATCTACATATCGTTATACGTTATATCCTATATGTAGATAACGTAACACGTTATATCCTACATATACATATCGTTATACGCTATATCCTATACGTAGATAACGCTGTACGTTATATCCTATATGTAGCTAACGTTATACGTTATATCCTATATCTACGTATCGTTATACGTTATTTCATATATGTACATAACGTTTTACGTTATATCCTATATCTACGTATCGTTGTACGTTATATCCTACATCTACATATCGCTATACGTTACATCATATATGTAGATAACGTTATACGTTCTACCGTATATGTACGTATCGTTATACGTTATATCCCACACGTAGATAACGCTATACGTTATATCCTATATCCACGTATCGTTATACGTTATATCTTACATCTACATACCGTTATACGTTATATCCTATATCTACGTATCGTTACACGTTATATCATATGTGTAGATAACGTTGTCCGTTATATCCTATATGTAGATAACGTTATACGTTATATCCAATATCTACGTATCGCTATACGTTATATCCTATATCTACGTACCGTTATACGTTATATCCTATATGTAGATAACGTTGTACGTTATATCGTGTATCTACACATCGTTATACGTTATATTCTATATCTACGTAACATTATACGTTATATCATATATCTACATATCGTTATACGTTATATCCTATATGTAGATAACGTTGTACGTTATATCCTATGTCTTCCTATCGTTATACGTCATATCCTATATCTACATATCGTTATACGTTATATTCAATATCTACGTAACGTTATACGTTATATCCTGTATCTACATATCGTTATACGTTATATCCTATGTCTACATATCGTTATACGTTATATCCTATGTGTAGATAACCTTATACGTTATATCCTACATGTAGATATCGTTATACATTATATCCTAAATCTACGTATCGTTATATGTTATATACTATATCTACGTATGGTTATACGTTATATCCTATACGTAGATAACGTTATACGTTATATCCTATATCTACGTACCGTTATACGTTATATCCTATATCTGCATATCGTTATACGTTATATCCTATATCTCCATATCGTTATACGTTGTAACCTATATGTAGCTAACGTTATACATTATATCCTATATCTACGTATCGTTATACGTTATGTCCTATATGTAGATAATGTTATACGATATATCCTATATCCACGTATCGTTATACGTTATATCCTACATCTACTTACCGTTATACGTTATATCCTATATCTACATATCGTTACACGTTATATCCTATGTGTAGATATCGTTATACGTTATATCCTATATGTGGAAATCGTTATACGTTATATCCTATATCTGCGTATCGTTATACGTTATGTCCTATATCTACATATCGTTATACGTTATATCCTATGTCTGCGTAACGTTATACGGTATATCCGATATCTACGTATCGTTATACGTCATATCCTATATCTACATATCGTTATACGTCATATTCTATATCTACGAATCGTTATACGTTATATCCTACATGTAGATATCGCTATACGTTACATCCTATATCTACCTATCGTTATACGTTATATACTATATCTACGTATGGTTATACGTTATATCCTATATCTACGTATCGTTATACGTTACATCCTATGTATAGATATCGTTATACGTTATATCCTATGTGTGGAAATCGTTATACGTTATATCCTATATCTACGTACCGTTATACGTTACATACTATATCTACATAACATTGTACGTTATATCCTATATGTAGATAAAGTTATACGCTATATCCTATATCTACATATCGTTAAACTTTATATGCTATGTCTACATATCGTTATACGCTATATCCTATATCTACGTATCGTTATACGTTATATCCTATATGTAGATAATGTTATACGATATATCCTATGTCTACATATCGTTATACGTTATATCCTACATCTATATATCGTTATACGGTATATCCTATATCTAGATATCGTTACGCGTTATATCCTATTTGTAGATAACGTTATACGTTATATGCTATGTCTACATATCGTTGTACGTTATATCCTATATCTACATATCGTTATATGTTATATCCTATGTGTAGATATCGTTATACGTTATAGCCTATATCTACGTATCGTTGCACGTTATATCCTATATGTAGATATCTTTATACGTTATATCGTATATCTAGGTATCGTTATACGTTATATCCTATATCTACGTATGGTTATACGTTATATCCTATATCTACATATCGTTATACGTTATATCCTATATCTACGTATCCTTATACGTTACATCCTATATGTAGATAACTTTATACGTTATATCCAATATCTACGTATCGCTATACGCTATATCCTATATCTACGTACCGTTATACGTTATATCCTATATGTAGATAACGTTGTACGTTATATCCTGTATCTGCACATCGTTATACGTTATATTCTATATCTACGTAACATTATACGTTATATCGTATATCTACATATCGTTATACGTTATATCCTATATGTAGATAACGTTGTATGTTATATCCTATGTCTTCCTAACGTTATACGTCATATCCTATATCTACATATCGTTATACGTTATATTCAATATCTACGTAACGTTATACGTTATATCCTGTATCTACATATCGTTATACGTTATATCCTATGTCTACATATCGTTATACGTTATATCCTATGTGTAGATAACGTTATACGTTATATCCTACATGTAGATATCGCTATACGTTATATCCTATATCTACGTATCGTTATACGTTATATACTATATCTACGTATGGTTATACGTTACATCCTATACGTAGATAACGTTATACGTTATATCCTATATCTACGTATCGTTATACGTTATATCCTATATCTGCATATCGTTATACGTTATATCCTATATCTCCATATCGTTATACGTTGTAACCTATATGTAGCTAACGTTATACATTATATCCTATATCTACGTATCGTTATACGTTATGTCCTATATGTAGATAATGTTATACGATATATCCTATATCCACGTATCGTTATACGTTATATCATACATCTACATACCGTTATATGTTATATCCTATATCTACATATCGTTACACGTTATATCCTATGTGTAGATATCGTTATACGTTATATCCTATATGTGGAAATCGTTATACGTTATATCCTATATCTGCGTATCGTTATACGTTATGTCCTATATCTACATATCGTTATACGTTATATCCTATGTCTGCGTAACGTTATACGGTATATCCGATATCTACGTATCGTTATACGTCTTATCCTATATCTACATATCGTTATACGTCATATTCTATATCTACGAATCGTTATACGTTATATCGTATATCTAGGTATCGTTATACGTTATATCCTATATCTACATATCGTTATACGTTATATCTTACATCTACATACCGTTATACGTTATATCCTATATCTACGTATCGTTACACGTTATATCATATGTGTAGATAAGGTTGTACGTTATAACCTATATGTGGAAATCCTTATACGTTATATCCTATATCTACGTATCGTTATACGGTATATCCTATATCTACATATCGTTATACGTTATATTCTATATCTACGTATCGTTATACGTTATATCCTATATGTAGATAGCGTTGTACGTTATATCCTATATCTAGGTACCGTTATACGTTACATCCTATATCTACATACCGTTATACGTTATATCCTATATGTAGATAACGTTATACGTTATATCCTACATGTAGATATCGCTATACTTTATATCCTATATCTACGTATCGTTATACGTTATATACTATATCTACGTATTTTTATACGTTATATCCTATACGTAGATAACGTTATACGTTATATCCTATATCTACGTATCGTTATACGTCATATCCTATATCTACATATCGTTATACGTCATATTCTATATCTACGAATCGTTACACGTTATATCCTATATCTACATATCGTTATACGTTATATCCTATATGTAGATAACGTTGTATGTTATATCCTACATCTACGTACCGTTATACGTTACATACTATGTCTACATACCGTTGTACGTTATATCCTATATGTAGATATCGTTATACGTTATATCGTATATCTAGGTATCGTTATACGTTATATCCTATATCTACATATCGTTATACGTTATATCCTATGTGTAGATAACGTTGTACGTCATATCCTATATCTAGGTACCGTTTTACGTTATATCCTATATGTAGATATCGTTGTACGTTATATCCTATATCTAGGTACCGTTATACGTTATATCCTATATCTACATATCGTTATACGTTATATCCTATTTCTACATATCGTTATACGTTATATCCTATATGTAGATAACGTAATACCTTATATCCTACATATACATATCGTTATACGCTATATCCTATACGTAGATAACGCTGTACGTTATATCCTATATGTAGCTAACGTTATACGTTATATTCTATATCTACGTATCGTTATACGTCATATCCTATATCTACATATCGTTATACGTTATATTCTACATCTACGTATCGTTATACGTTATATCCTATATCTACGTATGGTTATACGCTATATCCTATACGTAGATAACGTTATACGTTATATCCTATATCTACGTACCGTTATACGTTATATCCTATATCTGCATATCGTTATACGTTATATCCTATAGCTCCATATCGTTATACGTTGTAACCTATATGTAGCTAACGTTATACATTATATCCTATATCTACGTATCGTTATACGTTATGTCCTATATGTAGATAATGTTATACGATATATCCTATATACACGTATCGTTATACGTTATATCCTACATCTACATACCGTTATACGTTATATCCTATATCTACATATCGTTATACGTTATATCCTATATGTAGATAACGTTATACGTTATATCCTACATATACATATCGTTATACGTTATATCCTATATGTAGATAACGTTGTACGTTATATCCTATATGTAGCTATCGTTATACGTTGTATCCTATATCTACGTATCGTTATACGTTATATCCTATATGTAGATAACGTTATACGTTATATCCTATATCTACGTATCGTTGTACGTTATATCCTACATCTACATATCGCTATACGTTACATCATATATGTAGATAACGTTATACGTTATATCCTATATGTAGATAACGTTATACGTTATATCCTATATCTACGTATCGTTATACGTTATATCCTATATCTACGTATCGTTATACGTTATGTCCAATATGTAGATAATGTTATACGATATATCCTATATACACGTATCGTTATACGTTATATCCTACATCTACATACCGTTATACGTTATATCCTATATCTACATATCGTTATACGTTATATCCTATATGTAGATAACGTTATACGTTATATCCTACATATACATATCGTTATACGTTATATCCTATATGTAGATAACGTTGTACGTTATATCCTATATGTAGCTATCGTTATACGTTGTATCCTATATCTACGTATCGTTATACGTTATATCCTAGACGTAGATAACGCTATACGTTATATCCTATATCCACGTATTGTTATACGTTATATCCTACATCCACATACCGTTCTACGTTATATCCTATATCTACATATCGTTATACGTTATATCCTATATGTAGATAACGTTATACGTTATATCCTATATCTACGTATCGTTATACGTTATATCCTATATCTACGTATCGTTACACGTTATATCCTATGTGTAGATAACGTTGTACGTTACATCCTATATGTGGAAATCCTTATACGTTATATCCTATATCTACGTATCGTTATACGTTATATCCTATATCTACATATCGTTATACGTTATATTCTATATCTACGTATCGTTATACGTTATATCCTATATGTACATATCGTTATACGATATATCCTATATGTAGATAACGTTGTACGTTGTATCCTATATCTAGGTACCGTTATAAGTTACATCCTATATCTACTTATCGTTATACGTTATAACCTATATGTAGATAACGTTATACGTTATATCCTACAGCTACGTATCGCTATACGTTATATACTACAGCTACGTATCGTTATACGTTATATCCTATATGTGGAAATCCCTATACGTTATATCCTATATCTACATATCGTTATACGTTATATCCTATATCTACGTATCGTTATACGTTATATACTATATCTACGTATGGTTATACGTTATATCCTATATCTACATATCGTTATACGTTATATCCTATATGAAGATAACGTTATACGTTGTATCCTATAACTACATATCGTTAAACTTTATATGCTATGTCTACATATCGTTATACGTTATATTCTATATCTACGTATCGTTATACGTTATATCCTATATTTACATATCGTTATACGTTATATCCTATGTGTAGATATCGTTATACGTTATAGCCTATATCTACATATCGTTATACGTTATATCCTATATGTAGATAACGTTGTACGTTATATCCTATATCTAGGTACCGTTATACGTTACATACTATATCTACGTATCGTTATACGTTATATCCTATATGTAGATAACGTTGTACGTTATATCCACTATCTACATTCCGTTATACGTTATATCCTACATGTAGATAACGTTGTACGTTATATCCTATATCTACACAACGTTATACGTTATATTCTATATCTACGTAATATTATACGTTATATCGTATATCTACATATCGTTATACGTTATATCCTATATGTAGATATCGCTATACGTTATATCCTATATCTACGTATCGTTATACGTTATATACTATATCTACGTATGGTTTTACGTTAAATCCTATACGTAGATAACGTTATACGTTATATCCTATATCTACGTATCGTTATACGTTATATCCTATATCTACATATCGTTATACTTTATATCCTATATCTCCATATCGTTATACGTTGTAACCTATATGTAGCTAACGTTATACATTACATCCTATATCTACGTATCGTTATACGTTATGTCCTATATGTAGATAATGTTATGCGATATATCCTATGTATACATATCGTTTTACGTTATATCCTATATCTACATATCGCTATACGTTATATCCTATATCTACGTATCGTTACACGTCATATCCTATATCTACATATCGTTATACGTTATATCCTATATCTAGGTACCGTTATACGTTACATCCTATATCTACATATCGTTATACGTTATATCCTATGTCTTCGTAACGTTATACGGTATATCCTATATCTACGTATCGTTATACGTTATATGCTATAACTACATATCGTTATACGTTATATTCTATGTCTACGTATCGTTATACGTTATATCCTATATCTACATATCGTTATACGTTATATCCTAGACGTAGATAACGCTATACGTTATATCCTATATCCACGTATCGTTATACGTTATATCCTACATTTACATACCGTTATACGTTATATCCTATATCTACGTATCGTTACACGTTATATCCTATGTGTAGATAACGTTGTACGTTATATCCTATATGCGGAAATCCTTATACGTTATATTCTATATCTACGTATCGTTATACGTTATATCCTATATCTACATATCGTTATACGTTATATTCTATATCTACGTAACGTTATACGTTATATCCTACATGTACATATCGTTATACGTTATATCCTATATGTAGATAGCGTTGTACGTTATATCCTATATCTAGGTACCGTTATACGTTACATCCTATATCTACATACCGTTATACGTTATATCCTATATGTAGATAACGTTATACGTTATATCCTATATGTACATATCGTTATACGTTATATCCTATATGTAGATAGCGTTGTACGTTATATCCTATATCTAGGTACCGTTATACGTTACATCCTATATCTACATATCGTTATACGTTATATCCTATGACTTCGTAACGTTATACGGTATATCCTATATCTACGTATCGTTATACGTTATATGCTATAACTACATATCGTTATACGTTATATTCTATGTCTACGTATCGTTATACGTTATATCCTATATCTACATATCGTTATACGTTATATCCAATATGTAGATAACGTTATACGTTATATCCAATATCTACGTATCGTTATACGTTATCTCCTACATATACATATCGTTATACGTTATATCCTATACGTAGATAACGCTGTACGTTATATCCTATATGTAGCTATCGTTATACGTTATATCCTATATCTACGTATCGTTATACGTTATATCCTATATGTAGATAACGTTATACGTTATATCCTATATCTACGTATCGTTGTACGTTATATCCTACATCTACATATCGCTATACGTTACATCATATATCTACTTATCGTTATACGTTATATCCTATATGTAGATAACGTTATACGTTATATCCAATATCTACGTATCGTTATACGTTATATCCTATATCTACGTATGGTTATACGTTATATCCTATACGAAGATAACGTTATACGTTATATCCTATATCTACGTATCGGTATACGTTATATCCTATATCTGCATATCGTTATACGTTATATCCTATAGCTCCATACCGTTATACGTTGTAACCTATATGTAGCTAACGTTATACATTATATCCTATATCTACGTATCGTTATACGTTATATCCTATATGTAGATAACGTTGTACGTTATATCCTATATCTAGGTACCGTTATACGTTACATCCTATATCTACATATCGTTATACGTTATAACCTATATGTACATAACGTTATACGTTATATCCTACAGCTACGTATCGCTATACGTTATATCCTACAGCTACGTATCGTTATACGTTATATCCTTTATGTTGATAGCTTTATACGGTATATCGTATGTCTACGTACCGTTATACGTTATAACCTATATCTACGTACCGTTATACGTTATATCCTATATCTACGTATCGTTACACGTTATATCCTATATCTACGTATCGTTATACGTTATATCCTATGTGTAGATATCGTTATACGTTATAGCCTATATCTACATATCGTTATACGTTATAGGCTATATCTACATATCGTTGTACGTTATATCCTATATCTACGTACCGTTATACATTACATACTATATCTACGTATCGTTATACGTTATATCCTATATGTAGATAACGTTATACGTTATATCCAATATCTACGTACCGTTATACGTTATATCCTATATGTAGATAACGTTGTACGTTATATCCACTATCTACGTACCGTTATACGTTATATCCTATATGTAGATAACGTTGTACGTTATATCCTATATCTACACATCGTTATACGTTATATTCTATATCTACGTAACATTATACGTTATATCGTATATCTACATATCGTTATACGTTATGTCCTATATGTAGATATCGCTATACGTTATATCCTATATCTACGTATCGTTATACGTTATATACTATATCTACGTATGGTTATACGTTATATCCTATACGTGGAGAACGTTATACGTTATATCCTATATCAACGTATCGTTATACGTTATATCCTATATCTACATATCGTTATACTTTATATCCTATATCTCCATATCGTTATACGTTGTAACCTATATGTAGCTAACGTTATACATTACATCCTATATCTACGTATCGTTATACGTTATGTCCTATATGTAGATAATGTTATGCGATATATCCTATGTCTACATATCGTTAGACGTTATATCCTGCATCTACATATCGTTATACGGTATATCCTATATCTACATATCGTTATACGTTATATCCTATATGTAGATAACGTGATACGTTATATCCTATGTTTACATATTTTTTTACGTTATATCCTATATCTACATATCGCTATACGTTATATTCTATATCAACGTATCGTTAAACGTCATATCCTATATCTACATATCGTTATACGTTATATTCTATATCTACGTATCGTTATACGTTATATCCTATATCTACGTATGGTTATACGTTATATCCTATACGTAGATAACGTTATACGTTATATCCTATATCTACGTATCGTTATACGTTATATCCTATATCTGCATATCGTTATACGTTATATCCTATAGCTCCATACCGTTATACGTTGTAACCTATATGTAGCTAACGTTATACATTATATCCTATATCTACGTATCGTTATACGTTATATCCTATATGTAGATAACGTTGTACGTTATATCCTATATCTAGGTACCGTTATACGTTACATCCTATATCTACATATCGTTATACGTTATAACCTATATGTAGATAACGTTAAACGTTATATCCTACAGCTACGTATCGCTATACGTTATATCCTACAGCTACATATCGATATACGTTATATCCTTTATGTTGATAGCTTTATACGGTATATCCTATGTCTACGTATCGTTATACGTTATAACCTATATCTACGTATCGTTATACGTTATATCCTATGTCTACGTATCGTTACACGTTATATCCTATATCTACGTATCGTTACACGTTATATCCTATGTGTAGATAACGTTATACGTTATATCCTATATGTGGAAATCCTTATACGTTATATCCTATATCTACATATCGTTATACGTTATATCCTATATCTACGTATCGTTATACGTTATATACTATATCTACGTATGGTTATACGTTATATCCTACATCTACATATCGTTATACGTTATTACCTACTTGTAGATATCGTTATACCTTATATCCTATTTGTGGAAATCGTTATACGTTATATCCTATACCTACGTATCGTTATACGTTATATGCTATATCTACATATCGTTATAGGTTATATCCTATATGTAGATAACGTTATACGTTATATCCTATAACTACATATCGTTAAACATTATATGCTATGTCTACATATCGTTATACGTTATATTCTATATCTACGTATCGTTATACGTTATATCCTATATTTACATATCGTTATACGTTATATCCTATGTGTAGATATCGTTATACGTTATAGCCTATATCTACATATCGTTATACGTTATATCCTATATGTAGATAACGTTGTACGTTATATCCTATATCTAGGTACCGTTATACGTTGCATACTATATCTACGTATCGTTATACGTTATATCCTATATGTAGATAACGTTGTACGTTATATCCACTATCTACGTACCGTTATACGTTATATCCTATATCTACATATCGTTATACGTTATATCCTATGTCTTCGTAACGTTATACGGTATATCCTATATCTACGTATCGTTATACGTTATATGCTATAACTACATATCGTTATACGTTATATTCTATGTCTACGTATCGTTATACGTTATATCCTATATCTACATATCGTTATACGTTATATCCTATATGTAGATAACGTTGTACGTTATATCCTATATCTACGTATCGTTATACGTTATATCCTATATCTAGGTACCGTTTTACGTTATATCCTATATGTAGATAACGTTGTACGTTATATCCTATATCTAGGTACCGTTATACGTTATATCCTATATCTACATATCGTTATACGTTATATCCTATATCTACATATCGTTATACGTTATATCCTGTATGTAGATAACGTTGTACGTTATATCCTATATGTAGCTATCGTTATACGTTGTATCCTATATCTACGTATCGTTATACGTTATATCCTATATGTAGATAACGTTATACGTTATATCCTATATCTACGTATCGTTGTACGTTATATCCTACATCTACATATCGCTATACGTTACATCATATATGTAGATAACGTTATACGTTCTATCATATATGTACGTATCGTTATACGTTATATCCTAGACGTAGATAACGCTATACGTTATATCCTATATCCACGTATCGTTATACGTTATATCCTACATCTACATACCGTTATACGTTATATCCTATATCTACATATCGTTATACGTTATATCCTATATGTAGATAACGTTGTACGTTATATCCTATATCTACACATCGTTATACGTTATATTCTATATCTACGTATCGTTATACGTTATATCCTATATCTACGTATCGTTACACGTTATATCCTATGTGTAGATAACGTTGTACGTTACATCCTATATGTGGAAATCCTTATACGTTATATCCTATATCTACGTATCGTTATACGTTATATCCTATATCTACATATCGTTATACGTTATATTCTATATCTACGTATCGTTATACGTTATATCCTATATGTACATATCGTTATACGATATATCCTATATGTAGATAACGTTGTACGTTATATCCTATATCTAGGTACCGTTATAAGTTACATCCTATATCTACTTATCGTTATACGTTATAACCTATATGTAGATAACGTTATACGTTATATCCTACAGCTACGTATCGCTATACGTTATATACTACAGCTACGTATCGTTATACGTTATATCCTATATGTGGAAATCCCTATACGTTATATCCTATATCTACATATCGTTATACGTTATATCCTATAACTACGTATCGTTATACGTTATATACTATATCTACGTATGGTTATACGTTATATCCTATATCTACATATCGTTATACGTTATATCCTATATGAAGATAACGTTATACGTTATATCCTATAACTACATATCGTTAAACTTTATATGCTATGTCTACATATCGTTATACGTTATATTCTATATCTACGTATCGTTATACGTTATATCCTATATTTACATATCGTTATACGTTATATCCTATGTGTAGATATCGTTATACGTTATAGCCTATATCTACATATCGTTATACGTTATATCCTATATGTAGATAACGTTGTACGTTATATCCTATATCTAGGTACCGTTATACGTTACATACTATATCTACGTATCGTTATACGTTATATCCTATATGTAGATAACGTTGTACGTTATATCCACTAACTACATTCCGTTATACGTTATATCCTACATGTAGATAACGTTGTACGTTATATCCTATATCTACACAACGTTATACGTTATATTCTATATCTACGTAATATTATACGTTATATCGTATATCTACATATCGTTATACGTTATATCCTATATGTAGATATCGCTATACGTTATATCCTATATCTACGTATCGTTATACGTTATATACTATATCTACGTATGGTTTTACGTTAAATCCTATACGTAGATAACGTTATACGTTATATCCTATATCTACGTATCGTTATACGTTATATCCTATATCTACATATCGTTATACTTTATATCCTATATCTCCATATCGTTATACGTTGTAACCTATATGTAGCTAACGTTATACATTACATCCTATATCTACGTATCGTTATACGTTATGTCCTATATGTAGATAATGTTATGCGATATATCCTATGTATACATATCGTTATACGTTATATCCTGCATCTACATATCGTTATGCGGTATATCCTATATCTACATATCGTTATACGTTATATCCTATATGTAGATAATATAATACGTTATATCCTATGTCTACATATCGTTTTACGTTATATCCTATATCTACATATCGCTATACGTTATATCCTATATCTACGTATCGTTACACGTCATATCCTATATCTACATATCGTTATACGTTATATCCTATATCTAGGTACCGTTATACGTTACATCCTATATCTACATATCGTTATACGTTATATCCTATGTCTTCGTAACGTTATACGGTATATCCTATATCTACGTATCGTTATACGTTATATGCTATAACTACATATCGTTATACGTTATATTCTATGTTTACGTATCGTTATACGTTATATCCTATATCTACATATCGTTATACGTTATATCCTAGACGTAGATAACGCTATACGTTATATCCTATATCCACGTATCGTTATACGTTATATCCTACATTTACATACCGTTATACGTTATATCCTATATCTACGTATCGTTACACGTTATATCCTATGTGTAGATAACGTTGTACGTTATATCCTATATGCGGAAATCCTTATACGTTATATTCTATATCTACGTATCGTTATACGTTATATCCTATATCTACATATCGTTATACGTTATATTCTATATCTACGTAACGTTATACGTTATATCCTACATGTACATATCGTTATACGTTATATCCTATATGTAGATAGCGTTGTACGTTATATCCTATATCTAGGTACCGTCATACGTTACATCCTATATCTACATACCGTTATACGTTATATCCTATATGTAGATAACGTTATACGTTATATCCTATATGTACATATCGTTATACGTTATATCCTATATGTAGATAGCGTTGTACGTTATATCCTATATCTAGGTACCGTTATACGTTACATCCTATATCTACATATCGTTATACGTTATATCCTATGACTTCGTAACGTTATACGGTATATCCTATATCTACGTATCGTTATACGTTATATGCTATAACTACATATCGTTATACGTTATATTCTATGTCTACGTATCGTTATACGTTATATCCTATATCTACATATCGTTATACGTTATATCCAATATGTAGATAACGTTATACGTTATATCCAATATCTACGTATCGTTATACGTTATCTCCTACATATACATATCGTTATACGTTATATCCTATACGTAGATAACGCTGTACGTTATATCCTATATGTAGCTATCGTTATACGTTATATCCTATATCTACGTATCGTTATACGTTATATCCTATATGTAGATAACGTTATACGTTATATCCTATATCTACGTATCGTTGTACGTTATATCCTACATCTACATATCGCTATACGTTACATCATATATCTACTTATCGTTATACGTTATATCCTATATGTAGATAACGTTATACGTTATATCCAATATCTACGTATCGTTATACGTTATATCCTATATCTACGTATGGTTATACGTTATATCCTATACGAAGATAACGTTATACGTTATATCCTATATCTACGTATCGGTATACGTTATATCCTATATCTGCATATCGTTATACGTTATATCCTATAGCTCCATACCGTTATACGTTGTAACCTATATGTAGCTAACGTTATACATTATATCCTATATCTACGTATCGTTATACGTTATATCCTATATGTAGATAACGTTGTACGTTATATCCTATATCTAGGTACCGTTATACGTTACATCCTATATCTACATATCGTTATACGTTATAACCTATATGTACATAACGTTATACGTTATATCCTACAGCTACGTATCGCTATACGTTATATCCTACAGCTACGTATCGTTATACGTTATATCCTTTATGTTGATAGCTTTATACGGTATATCGTATGTCTACGTACCGTTATACGTTATAACCTATATCTACGTACCGTTATACGTTATATCCTATATCTACGTATCGTTACACGTTATATCCTATATCTACGTATCGTTATACGTTATATCCTATGTGTAGATATCGTTATACGTTATAGCCTATATCTACATATCGTTATACGTTATAGGCTATATCTACATATCGTTGTACGTTATATCCTATATCTAGGTACCGTTATACATTACATACTATATCTACGTATCGTTATACGTTATATCCTATATGTAGATAACGTTATACGTTATATCCAATATCTACGTACCGTTATACGTTATATCCTATATGTAGATAACGTTGTACGTTATATCCACTATCTACGTACCGTTATACGTTATATCCTATATGTAGATAACGTTGTACGTTATATCCTATATCTACACATCGTTATACGTTATATTCTATATCTACGTAACATTATACGTTATATCGTATATCTACATATCGTTATACGTTATGTCCTATATGTAGATATCGCTATACGTTATATCCTATATCTACGTATCGTTATACGTTATATACTATATCTACGTATGGTTATACGTTATATCCTATACGTGGAGAACGTTATACGTTATATCCTATATCAACGTATCGTTATACGTTATATCCTATATCTACATATCGTTATACTTTATATCCTATATCTCCATATCGTTATACGTTGTAACCTATATGTAGCTAACGTTATACATTACATCCTATATCTACGTATCGTTATACGTTATGTCCTATATGTAGATAATGTTATGCGATATATCCTATGTCTACATATCGTTAGACGTTATATCCTGCATCTACATATCGTTATACGGTATATCCTATATCTACATATCGTTATACGTTATATCCTATATGTAGATAACGTGATACGTTATATCCTATGTTTACATATTTTTTTACGTTATATCCTATATCTACATATCGCTATACGTTATATTCTATATCAACGTATCGTTAAACGTCATATCCTATATCTACATATCGTTATACGTTATATTCTATATCTACGTATCGTTATACGTTATATCCTATATCTACGTATGGTTATACGTTATATCCTATACGTAGATAACGTTATACGTTATATCCTATATCTACGTATCGTTATACGTTATATCCTATATCTGCATATCGTTATACGTTATATCCTATAGCTCCATACCGTTATACGTTGTAACCTATATGTAGCTAACGTTATACATTATATCCTATATCTACGTATCGTTATACGTTATATCCTATATGTAGATAACGTTGTACGTTATATCCTATATCTAGGTACCGTTATACGTTACATCCTATATCTACATATCGTTATACGTTATAACCTATATGTAGATAACGTTAAACGTTATATCCTACAGCTACGTATCGCTATACGTTATATCCTACAGCTACATATCGATATACGTTATATCCTTTATGTTGATAGCTTTATACGGTATATCCTATGTCTACGTATCGTTATACGTTATAACCTATATCTACGTATCGTTATACGTTATATCCTATATCTACGTATCGTTACACGTTATATCCTATATCTACGTATCGTTACACGTTATATCCTATGTGTAGATAACGTTATACGTTATATCCTATATGTGGAAATCCTTATACGTTATATCCTATATCTACATATCGTTATACGTTATATCCTATATCTACGTATCGTTATACGTTATATACTATATCTACGTATGGTTATACGTTATATCCTACATCTACATATCGTTATACGTTATTACCTACTTGTAGATATCGTTATACGTTATATCCTATTTGTGGAAATCGTTATACGTTATATCCTATACCTACGTATCGTTATACGTTATATGCTATATCTACATATCGTTATAGGTTATATCCTATATGTAGATAACGTTATACGTTATATCCTATAACTACATATCGTTAAACATTATATGCTATGTCTACATATCGTTATACGTTATATTCTATATCTACGTATCGTTATACGTTATATCCTATATTTACATATCGTTATACGTTATATCCTATGTGTAGATATCGTTATACGTTATAGCCTATATCTACATATCGTTATACGTTATATCCTATATGTAGATAACGTTGTACGTTATATCCTATATCTAGGTACCGTTATACGTTGCATACTATATCTACGTATCGTTATACGTTATATCCTATATGTAGATAACGTTGTACGTTATATCCACTATCTACGTACCGTTATACGTTATATCCTATATGTAGATAACGTGGTACGTTATATCCTATATCTACACATCGTTATACGTTATATTCTATATCTACGTATCGTTATACGTTATATCCTATATTTACATATCGTTATACGTTATATCCTATGTGTAGATATCGTTATACGTTATAGCCTATATCTACATATCGTTATACGTTATATCCTATATGTAGATAACGTTGTACGTTATATCCTATATCTACGTATCGTTATACGTTATATCCTATATCTAGGTACCGTTTTACGTTATATCCTATATGTAGATAACGTTGTACGTTATATCCTATATCTAGGTACCGTTATACGTTATATCCTATATCTACATATCGTTATACGTTATATCCTATATCTACATATCGTTATACGTTATATCCTGTATGTAGATAACGTTGTACGTTATATCCTATATGTAGCTATCGTTATACGTTGTATCCTATATCTACGTATCGTTATACGTTATATCCTATATGTAGATAACGTTATACGTTATATCCTATATCTACGTATCGTTGTACGTTATATCCTACATCTACATATCGCTATACGTTACATCATATATGTAGATAACGTTATACGTTCTATCCTATATGTACGTATCGTTATACGTTATATCCTAGACGTAGATAACGCTATACGTTATATCCTATATCCACGTATCGTTATACGTTATATCCTACATCTACATACCGTTATACGTTATATCCTATATCTACATATCGTTATACGTTATATCCTATATGTAGATAACGTTATACGTTATATCCTATATCTCCATATCGTTATACGTTGTAACCTATATGTAGCTAACGTTATACATTATATCCTATATCTACGTATCGTTATACGTTATGTCCTATATGTAGATAATGTTATACGATATATCCTATATCCACGTATCGTTATACGTTATATCCTACATCTACATACCGTTATACGTTATATCCTATATCTACATATCGTTACACGTTATATCCTATGTTTAGATATCGTTATACGTTATATCATATATGTGGAAATCGTTATACGTTATATCCTATATCTGCGTATCGTTATACGTTATGTCCTATACCTACATATCGTTATACGTTATATCCTATGTCTGCGTAACGTTATACGGTATATCCGATATCTACGTATCGTTATACGTCATATCCTATATCTACATATCGTTATACGTCATATTCTATATCTACGAATCGTTATACGTTATATCCTATATCTACATATCGTTATACGTTATATCCTATGTCTGCGTAACGTTATACGGTATATCCGATATCTACGTATCGTTATACGTCATATCCTATATCTACATATCGTTATACGTCATATTCTATATCTACGAATCGTTATACGTTATATCCTATATCCACATATCGTTATACGTTATATCCTATATGTAGATAACGTTGTATGTTATATCCTACATCTACGTACCGTTATACGTTACATACTATGTCTACATACCGTTGTACGTTATATCCTATATGTAGATATCGTTATACGTTATATCGTATATCTAGGTATCGTTATACGTTACATACTATATCTACGTATCGTTATACGTTATATCCTATATCTACATATCGTTATACGTTATATCCTATATGTAGATAACGTTGTACGTTGTAGCCTATATCTACATATCGGTATACGTTATATCCTATATGTAGATAACGTTGTACGTTATATCCTATATCTAGGTACCGTTATACGTTACATACTATATCTACGTATCGTTATACGTTATATCCTATATCTACATATCGTTATACGTTATATCCTATGTGTAGATAACGTTGTACGTTATATCCTATATCTAGGTACCGTTTTACGTTATATCCTATATGTAGATAACGTTGTACGTTATATCCTATATCTAGGTACCGTTATACGTTATATCCTATATCTACATATCGTTATACGTTATATCCTATATCTACATATCGTTATACGTTATATCCTATATGTAGATAACGTAATACCTTATATCCTACATATACATATCGTTATACGCTATATCCTATACGTAGATAACGCTGTACGTTATATCCTATATGTAGCTAACGTTATACGTTATATTCTATATCTACGTATCGTTATACGTCATATCCTATATCTACATATCGTTATACGTTATATTCTACATCTACGTATCGTTATACGTTATATCCTATATCTACGTATGGTTATACGCTATATCCTATACGTAGATAACGTTATACGTTATATCCTATATCTACGTATCGTTATACGTTATATCCTATATCTGCATATCGTTATACGTTATATCCTATAGCTCCATATCGTTATACGTTGTAACCTATATGTAGCTAACGTTATACATTATATCCTATATCTACGTATCGTTATACGTTATGTCCTATATGTAGATAATGTTATACGATATATCCTATATACACGTATCGTTATACGTTATATCCTACATCTACATATCGCTATACGTTACATCATATATGTAGATAACGTTATACGTTCTATCCTATATGTACGTATCGTTATACGTTATATCCTAGACGTAGATAACGCTATACGTTATATCCTATATCCACGTATTGTTATACGTTATATCCTACATCTACATACCGTTCTACGTTATATCCTATATCTACATATCGTTATACGTTATATCCTATATGTAGATAACGTTATACGTTATATCCTATATCTACGTATCGTTATACGTTATATCCTATATCTACGTATCGTTACACGTTATATCCTATGTGTAGATAACGTTGTACGTTACATCCTATATGTGGAAATCCTTATACGTTATATCCTATATCTACGTATCGTTATCCGTTATATCCTATATCTACATATCGTTATACGTTATATTCTATATCTACGTATCGTTATACGTTATATCCTATATGTACATATCGTTATACGTTATATCCTATATGTAGATAACGTTGTACGTTATATCCTATATCTAGGTACCGTTATACGTTACATCCTATATCTACTTATCGTTATACGTTATAACCTATATGTAGATAACGTTATACGTTATATCCTACAGCTACGTATCGTTATACGTTATATCCTACAGCTACGTATCGTTATACGTTATATCCTTTATGTTGATAGCTTTATACGGTATATCCTATGTCTACGTATCGTTATACGTTATAACCTATATCTACGTATCGTTATACGTTATATCCTATATCTACGTATCGTTACACGTTATATCCTATATCTACGTATCGTTACACGTTATATCCTATGTGTAGATAACGTTGTACGTTATATCCTATATCTAGGTACCGTTTTACGTTATATCCTATATGTAGATAACGTTGTACGTTATATCCTATATCTAGGTACCGTTATACGTTATATCCTATATCTACATATCGTTATACGTTATATCCTATATCTACATATCGTTATACGTTATATCCTATATGTAGATAACGTAATACCTTATATCCTACATATACATATCGTTATACGCTATATCCTATACGTAGATAACGCTGTACGTTATATCCTATATGTAGCTAACGTTATACGTTATATTCTATATCTACGTATCGTTATACGTCATATCCTATATCTACATATCGTTATACGTTATATTCTACATCTACGTATCGTTATACGTTATATCCTATATCTACGTATGGTTATACGCTATATCCTATACGTAGATAACGTTATACGTTCTATCCTATATGTACGTATCGTTATACGTTATATCCTAGACGTAGATAACGCTATACGTTATATCCTATATCCACGTATTGTTATACGTTATATCCTACATCTACATACCGTTCTACGTTATATCCTATATCTACATATCGTTATACGTTATATCCTATATGTAGATAACGTTATACGTTATATCCTATATCTACGTATCGTTATACGTTATATCCTATATCTACGTATCGTTACACGTTATATCCTATGTGTAGATAACGTTGTACGTTACATCCTATATGTGGAAATCCTTATACGTTATATCCTATATCTACGTATCGTTATCCGTTATATCCTATATCTACATATCGTTATACGTTATATTCTATATCTACGTATCGTTATACGTTATATCCTATATGTACATATCGTTATACGTTATATCCTATATGTAGATAACGTTGTACGTTATATCCTATATCTAGGTACCGTTATACGTTACATCCTATATCTACTTATCGTTATACGTTATAACCTATATGTAGATAACGTTATACGTTATATCCTACAGCTACGTATCGCTATACGTTATATCCTACAGCTACGTATCGTTATACGTTATATCCTTTATGTTGATAGCTTTATACGGTATATCCTATGTCTACGTATCGTTATACGTTATAACCTATATCTACGTATCGTTATACGTTATATCCTATATCTACGTATCGTTACACGTTATATCCTATATCTACGTATCGTTACACGTTATATCCTATGTGTAGATAACGTTATACGTTATATCCTATATGTGGAAATCCTTATACGTTATATCCTATATCTACATATCGTTATACGTTATATCCTATATCTACGTATCGTTATACGTTATATACTATATCTACGTATGGTTATACGTTATATCCTATATCTACATATCGTTATACGTTATATCCTATATGAAGATAACGTTATACGTTATATCCTATAACTACATATCGTTAAACTTTATATGCTATGTCTACATATCGTTATACGTTATATTCTATATCTACGTATCGTTATACGTTACATTATATATGTAGATAACGTTATACGTTCTATCCTATATGTACGTATCGTTATACGTTATATCCTAGACGTAGATAACGCTATACGTTATATCCTATATCTACGTATCGTTATACGTTATATCCTATATCTACATATCGTTATACGTTATATTCTATATCTACGTATCGTTATACGTTATATCCTATATGTACATATCGTTATACGTTATATCCTATATGTAGATAACGTTGTACGTTATATCCTATATCTAGGTACCGTTATACGTTACATCCTATATCTACATACCGTTATACGTTATATCCTATATGTAGATAACGTTATACGTTATATCCTATATGTACATATCGTTATACGTTATATCCTATATGTAGATAGCGTTGTACGTTATATCCTATATCTAGGTACCGTTATACGTTACATCCTATATCTACATATCGTTATACGTTATATCCTATGACTTCGTAACGTTATACGGTATATCCTATATCTACGTATCGTTATACGTTATATGCTATAAATACATATCGTTATACGTTATATTCTATGTCTACGTATCGTTATACGTTATATCCTATATCTACATATCGTTATACGTTATATCCAATATGTAGATAACGTTATACGTTATATCCAATATCTACGTATCGTTATACGTTATCTCCTACATATACATATCGTTATACGTTATATCCTATACGTAGATAACGCTGTACGTTATATCCTATATGTAGCTATCGTTATACGTTATATCCTATATCTACGTATCGTTATACGTTATATCCTATATGTAGATAACGTTATACGTTATATCCTATATCTACGTATCGTTGTACGTTATATCCTACATCTACATATCGCTATACGTTACATCATATATCTACTTATCGTTATACGTTATATCCTATATCTAGGTACCGTTTTACGTTATATCCTATATGTAGATAACGTTGTACGTTATATCCTATATCTAGGTACCGTTATACGTTATATCCTATATCTACATATCGTTATACGTTATATCCTATATCTACATATCGTTATACGTTATATCCTATATGTAGATAACGTAATACCTTATATCCTACATATACATATCGTCATACGCTATATCCTATACGTAGATAACGCTGTACGTTATATCCTATATGTAGCTAACGTTATACGTTATATTCTATATCTACGTATCGTTATACGTCATATCCTATATCTACATATCGTTATACGTTATATTCTACATCTACGTATCGTTATACGTTATATCCTATATCTACGTATGGTTATACGCTATATCCTATACGTAGATAACGTTATACGTTATATCCTATATCTACGTATCGTTATACGTTATATCCTATATCTGCATATCGTTATACGTTATATACTATATCTACGTATGGTTATACGTTATATCCTATATCTACGTATCGTTATACGTTACATCCTATGTATAGATATCGTTATACGTTATATCCTATGTGTGGAAATCGTTATACGTTATATCCTATATCTACGTACCGTTATACGTTACATACTATATCTACATAACATTGTACGTTATATCCTATATGTAGATAAAGTTATACGCTATATCCTATATCTACATATCGTTAAACTTTATATGCTATGTCTACATATCGTTATACGTTATATCCTATATCAACGTATCGTTATACGTTATATCCTATATGTAGATAAAGTTATACGTTATATCCACTATCTACGTACAATTATACGTTGTATCCTATGTCTACATATCGTTATATTTTATATCCTATATTTACGTAACATTATACGTTATATCCTATATCTACATATCGTTAACGTTATATCCTATATGTAGATAACGTTGTACGTTATATCCTATACCTTCCTAACGTTATACGTCATATCCTATATCTACATATCGTTATACGTTATATTCTATATCTACGAAACATTATACGTTATATCCTATATCTACATATCGTTATACGTTATGTCCTATATGTAGATAACGTTGTACGTTATATCCTATATGTAGATAACGTTATACGTTATATCCTACATGTAGATATCGCTATACGTTACATCCTATATCTACCTATCGTTATAGGATATATCCTATGTCTACATAACGTTTTACGTTATATCCTATGTGTAGATAACGTTATACGTTATATCCTACATGTAGATATCGCTATACGTTATATCCTATATCTACATATCGTTATACGTTATATCCTACGTCTACATATTGTTATACGTTATATCCTATGTGTAGATAACGTTATACGTTATATCCTAAATGTAGATATCGCTATACGTTATATCCTATATCTACGTATCGTTATACGTTATATCCTATATGTAGATAATGTTATACGATATATCCTATGTCTACATATCGTTATACGTTATATCCTACATCTATATATCGTTATACGGTATATCCTATATCTAGATATCGTTATGCGTTATATCCTATTTGTAGATAACGTTATACGTTATATGCTATGTCTACATATCGTTATACGTTATATCCTATATCTACATATCGTTATATGTTATATCCTATGTGTAGATATCGTTATACGTTATAGCCTATATCTACGTATCGTTGCACGTTATATCCTATATGTAGATATCTTTATACGTTATATCGTATATCTAGGTATCGTTATACGTTATATCCTATATCTACGTATGGTTATACGTTATATCCTATATCTACATATCGTTATACGTTATATCCTATATCTACGTATCCTTATACGTTACATCCTATATGTAGATAACTTTATACGTTATATCCAATATCTACGTATCGCTATACGCTATATCCTATATCTACGTACCGTTATACGTTATATCCTATATGTAGATAACGTTATACGTTATATCCTACATATACATATCGTTATACGTTATATCCTATATGTAGATAACGTTGTACGTTATATCCTATATGTAGCTATCGTTATACGTTGTATCCTATATCTACGTATCGTTATACGTTATATCCTACATGTAGATAACGTTATACGTTATATCCTATATCTACGTATCGTTGTACGTTATATACTATATCTACGTATGGTTATACGTTACATCCTATACGTAGATAACGTTATACGTTATATCCTATAGCTCCATATCGTTATACGTTGTAACCTATATGTAGCTAACGTTATACATTATATCCTATATCTACGTATCGTTATACGTTATGTCCTATATGTAGATAATGTTATACGATATATCCTATATACACGTATCGTTATACGTTATATCCTACATCTACATACCGTTATACGTTATATCCTATATCTACATATCGTTATACGTTATATCCTATATGTAGATAACGTTATACGTTATATCCTACATATACATATCGTTATACGTTATATCCTATATGTAGATAACGTTGTACGTTATATCCTATATGTAGCTATCGTTATACGTTGTATCCTATATCTACGTATCGTTATACGTTATATCCTATATGTAGATAACGTTATACGTTATATCCTATATCTACGTATCGTTGTACGTTATATCCTACATCTACATATCGCTATACGTTACATCATATATGTAGATAACGTTATACGTTCTATCCTATATGTACGTATCGTTATACGTTATATCCTAGACGTAGATAACGCTATACGTTATATCCTATATCCACGTATTGTTATACGTTATATCCTACATCTACATACCGTTCTACGTTATATCCTATATCTACATATCGTTATACGTTATATCCTATATGTAGATAACGTTATACGTTATATCCTATATCTACGTATCGTTATACGTTATATCCTATATCTACGTATCGTTACACGTTATATCCTATGTGTAGATAACGTTGTACGTTACATCCTATATGTGGAAATCCTTATACGTTATATCCTATATCTACGTATCGTTATACGTTATATCCTATATCTACATATCGTTATACGTTATATTCTATATCTACGTATCGTTATACGTTATATCCTATATGTACATATCGTTATACGTTATATCCTATATGTAGATAACGTTGTACGTTATATCCTATATCTAGGTACCGTTATACGTTACATCCTATATCTACTTATCGTTATACGTTATAACCTATATGTAGATAACGTTATACGTTATATCCTACAGCTACGTATCGCTATACGTTATATCCTACAGCTACGTATCGTTATACGTTATATCCTTTATGTTGATAGCTTTATACGGTATATCCTATGTCTACGTATCGTTATACGTTATAACCTATATCTACGTATCGTTATACGTTATATCCTATATCTACGTATCGTTACACGTTATATCCTATATCTACGTATCGTTACACGTTATATCCTATGTGTAGATAACGTTATACGTTATATCCTATATGTGGAAATCCTTATACGTTATATCCTATATCTACATATCGTTATACGTTATATCCTATATCTACGTATCGTTATACGTTATATACTATATCTACGTATGGTTATACGTTATATCCTATATCTACATATCGTTATACGTTATATCCTATATGAAGATAACGTTATACGTTATATCCTATAACTACATATCGTTAAACTTTATATGCTATGTCTACATATCGTTATACGTTATATTCTATATCTACGTATCGTTATACGTTATATCCTATATTTACATATCGTTATACGTTATATCCTATGTGTAGATATCGTTATACGTTATAGCCTATATCTACATATCGTTATACGTTATATCCTATATGTAGATAACGTTGTACGTTATATCCTATATCTAGGTACCGTTATACGTTACATACTATATCTACGTATCGTTATACGTTATATCCTATATGTAGATAACGTTATACATTATATCCAATATCTACGTACCGTTATACGTTATATCCTATATGTAGATAACGTTGTACGTTATATCCACTATCTACATACCGTTATACGTTATATCCTACATGTAGATAACGTTGTACGTTATATCCTATATCTACACAACGTTATACGTTATATTCTATATCTACGTAACATTATACGTTATATCGTATATCTACATATCGTTATACGTTATATCCTATATGTAGATATCGCTATACGTTATATCCTATATCTACGTATCGTTATACGTTATATACTATATCTACGTATGGTTCTACGTTAAATCCTATACGTAGATAACGTTATACGTTATATCCTATATCTACGTATCGTTATACGTTATATCCTATATCTACATATCGTTATACTTTATATCCTATATCTCCATATCGTTATACGTTGTAACCTATATGTAGCTAACGTTATACATTACATCCTATATCTACGTATCGTTATACGTTATGTCCTATATGTAGATAATGTTATCTGATATATCCTATGTATACATATCGTTATACGTTATATCCTGCATCTACATATCGTTATACGGTATATCCTATATCTACATATCGTTATACGTTATATCCTATACGTAGATAACATAATACGTTATATCCTATGTCTACATATCGTTTTACGTTATATCCTATATCTAAATATCGCTATACGTTATATCCTATATCTACGTATCGTTACACGTCATATCCTATATCTACATATCGTTATACGTTATATCCTATATCTAGGTACCGTTATACGTTACATCCTATATCTACATATCGTTATACGTTATATCCTATGTCTTCGTAACGTTATACGGTATATCCTATATCTACGTATCGTTATACGTTATATGCTATAACTACATATCGTTATACGTTATATTCTATGTCTACGTATCGTTATACGTTATATCCTATATCTACATATCGTTATACGTTATATCCTAGACGTAGATAACGCTATACGTTATATCCTATATCCACGTATCGTTATACGTTATATCCTACATTTACATACCGTTATACGTTATATCCTATATCTACGTATCGTTACACGTTATATCCTATGTGTAGATAACGTTGTACGTTATATCCTATATGTGGAAATCCTTATACGTTATATCCTATATCTACGTATCGTTATACGTTATATCCTATATCTACATATCGTTATACGTTATATTCTATATCTACGTAACGTTATACGTTATATTTTACATGTACATATCGTTATACGTTATATCCTATATGTAGATAGCGTTGTACGTTATATCCTATATCTAGGTACCGTTATACGTTACATCCTATATCTACATACCGTTATACGTTATATCCTATATGTAGATAACGTTATACGTTATATCCTATATGTACATATCGTTATACGTTATATCCTATATGTAGATAGCGTTGTACGTTATATCCTATATCTAGGTACCGTTATACGTTACATCCTATATCTACATATCGTTATACGTTATATCCTATGACTTCGTAACGTTATACGGTATATCCTATATCTACGTATCGTTATACGTTATATGCTATAACTACATATCGTTATACGTTATATTCTATGTCTACGTATCGTTATACGTTATATCCTATATCTACATATCGTTATACGTTATATCCAATATGTAGATAACGTTATACGTTATATCCAATATCTACGTATCGTTATACGTTATCTCCTACATATACATATCGTTATACGTTATATCCTATACGTAGATAACGCTGTACGTTATATCCTATATGTAGCTATCGTTATACGTTATATCCTATATCTACGTATCGATATACGTTATATCCTATATGTAGATAACGTTATACGTTATATCCTATATCTACGTATCGTTGTACGTTATGTCCTACATCTACATATCGCTATACGTTACATCATATATCTACTTATCGTTATACGTTATATCCTATATGTAGATAACGTTTTACGTTATATCCAATATCTACGTATCGTTATACGTTATATCCTATATCTACGTATGGTTATACGTTATATCCTATACGAAGATAACGTTATACGTTATATCCTATATCTACGTATCGTTATACGTTATATCCTATATCTGCATATCGTTATACGTTATATCCTATAGCTCCATACCGTTATACGTTGTAACCTATATGTAGCTAACGTTATACATTATATCCTATATCTACGTATCGTTATACGTTATATCCTATATGTAGATAACGTTATACGTTATATCCTACAGCTACGTATCGCTATACGTTATATCCTACAGCTACGTATCGTTATACGTTATATCCTTTATGTTGATAGCTTTATACGGTATATCGTATGTCTACGTACCGTTATACGTTATAACCTATATCTACGTATCGTTATACGTTATATCCTATATCTACGTATCGTTACACGTTATATCCTATATCTACGTATCGTTATACGTTATATCCTATGTGTAGATAACGTTATACGTTATATCCTATAAGTGGAAATCCTTATACGTTATATCCTATATCTACGTATCGTTACACGTTATATCCTATATTTACATATCGTTATACGTTATATCCTATGTGTAGATATCGTTATACGTTATAGCCTATATCTACATATCGTTATACGTTATATCCTATATGTAGATAACGTTGTACGTTATATCCTATATCTAGGTACCGTTATACATTACATACTATATCTACGTATCGTTATACGTTATATCCTATATGTAGATAACGATATACGTTATATCCAAAATCTACGTACCGTTATACGTTATATCCTATATGTAGATAACGTTGTACGTTATATCCACTATCTACGTACCGTTATACGTTATATCCTATATGTAGATAACGTTGTACGTTATATCCTATATCTACACATCGTTATACGTTATATTCTATATCTACGTAACATTATACGTTATATCGTATATCTACATATCGTTATACGTTATGTCCTATATGTAGATATCGCTATACGTTATATCCTATATCTACGTATCGTTATACGTTATATAGTATATCTACGTATGGTTATACGTTATATCCTATACGTGGAGAACGTTATACGTTATATCCTATATCTACGTATCGTTATACGTTATATCCTATATCTACATATCGTTATACTTTATATCCTATATCTCCATATCGTTATACGTTGTAACCTATATGTAGCTAACGTTATACATTACATCCTATATCTACGTATCGTTATACGTTATGTCCTATATGTAGATAATGTTATGCGATATATCCTATGTCTACATATCGTTAGACGTTATATCCTGCATCTACATATCGTTATACGGTATATCCTATATCTACAAATCGTTATACGTTATATCCTATATGTAGATAACGTGATACGTTATATCCTATGTTTACATATTTTTTTACGTTATATCCTATAACTACATATCGCTATACGTTATATTCTATATCTACGTATCGTTAAACGTCATATCCTATATCTACATATCGTTATACGTTATATTCTATATCTACGTATCGTTATACGTTATATCCTATATCTACGTATGGTTATACGTTATATCCCATACGTAGATAACGTTATACGTTATATCCTATATCTACGTATCGTTATACGTTATATCCTATATCTGCATATCGTTATACGTTATATCCCATAGCTCCATACCGTTATACGTTGTAACCTATATGTAGCTAACGTTATACATTATATCCTATATCTACGTATCGTTATACGTTATATCCTATATGTAGATAACGTTGAACGTTATATCCTATATCTAGGTACCGTTATACGTTACATCCTATATCTACATATCGTTATACGTTATAACCTATATGTAGATAACGTTATACGTTATATCCTACAGCTACGTATCGCTATACGTTATATCCTACAGCTACGTATCGTTATACGTTATATCCTTTATGTTGATAGCTTTATACGGTATATCGTATGTCTACGTACCGTTATACGTTATAACCTATATCTACGTATCGTTATACGTTATATCCTATATCTACGTATCGTTACACGTTATATCCTATATCTACGTATCGTTACACGTTATATCCTATGTGTAGATAACGTTATACGTTATATCCTATAAGTGGAAATCCTTATACGTTATATCCTATATCTACGTATCGTTACACGTTATATCCTATATTTACATATCGTTATACGTTATATCCTATGTGTAGATATCGTTATACGTTATAGCCTATATCTACATATCGTTATACGTTATATCCTATATGTAGATAACGTTGTACGTTATATCCTATATCTAGGTACCGTTATACATTACATACTATATCTACGTATCGTTATACGTTATATCCTATATGTAGATAACGATATACGTTATATCCAATATCTACGTACCGTTATACGTTATATCCTATATGTAGATAACGTTGTACGTTATATCCACTATCTACGTACCGTTATACGTTATATCCTATATGTAGATAACGTTGTACGTTATATCCTATATCTACACATCGTTATACGTTATATTCTATATCTACGTAACATTATATGTTATATCGTATATCTACATATCGTTATACGTTATGTCCTATATGTAGATATCGCTATACGTTATATCCTATATCTACGTATCGTTATACGTTATATACTATATCTACGTATGGTTATACGTTATATCCTATACGTGGAGAACGTTATACGTTATATCCTATATCTACGTATCGTTATACGTTATATCCTATATCTACATATCGTTATACTTTATATCCTATATCTCCATATCGTTATACGTTGTAACCTATATGTAGCTAACGTTATACATTACATCCTATATCTACGTATCGTTATACGTTATGTCCTATATGTAGACAATGTTATGCGATATATCCTATGTCTACATATCGTTAGACGTTATATCCTGCATCTACATATCGTTATACGGTATATCCTATATCTACAAATCGTTATACGTTATATCCTATATGTAGATAACGTGATACGTTATATCCTATGTTTACATAATTTTTTACGTTATATCCTATATCTACATATCGCTATACGTTATATTCTATATCTACGTATCGTTAAACGTCATATCCTATATCTACATATCGTTATACGTTATATTCTATATCTACGTATCGTTATACGTTATATCCTATATCTACGTATGGTTATACGTTATATCCCATACGTAGATAACGTTATACGTTATATCCTATATCTACGTATCGTTATACGTTATATCCTATATCTGCATATCGTTATACGTTATATCCTATAGCTCCATACCGTTATACGTTGTAACCTATATGTAGCTAACGTTATACATTATATCCTATATCTACGTATCGTTATACGTTATATCCTATATGTAGATAACGTTGTACGTTATATCCTATATCTAGGTACCGTTATACGTTACATCCTATATCTACATATCGTTATACGTTATAACCTATATGTAGATAACGTTAAACGTTATATCCTACAGCTACGTATCGCTATACGTTATATCCTACAGCTACGTATCGATATACGTTATATCCTTTATGTTGATAGCTTTATACGGTATATCCTATGTCTACGTATCGTTATACGTTATAACCTATATCTACGTATCGTTATACGTTATATCCTATATCTACGTATCGTTACACGTTATATCCTATATCTACGTATCGTTACACGTTATATCCTATGTGTAGATAACGTTATACGTTATATCCTATATGTGGAAATCCTTATACGTTATATCCTATATCTACATATCGTTATACGTTATATCCTATATCTACGTATCGTTATACGTTATATACTATATCTACGTATGGTTATACGTTATATCCTACATCTACATATCGTTATACGTTATTACCTACGTGTAGATATCGTTATACGTTATATCCTATTTGTGGAAATCGTTATACGTTACATCCTATACCTACGTATCGTTATACGTTATATCCTATATCTACATATCGCTATACGTTATATCCTATATGTAGATAACGTTATACGTTATATCCTACAACTACATATCGTTAAACATTATATGCTATGTCTACATATCGTTATACGTTATATTCTATGTCTACGTATCGTTATACGTTATATCCTATATTTACATATCGTTATACGTTATATCCTATGTGTAGATATCGTTATACGTTATTGCCTATATCTACATATCGTTATACGTTATATCCTATATGTAGATAACGTTGTACGTTATATCCTATATCTAGGTACCGTTATACGTTGCATACTATATCTACGTATCGTTATACGTTACATCCTATATGTAGATAACGTTATACGTTATATCCAATATCTACGTACCGTTATACGTTATATCCTATATGTAGATAACGTTGTACGTTATATCCACTATCTACGTACCGTTATACGTTATATCCTATATGTAGATAACGTTGTACGTTATATCCTATATTTACTCATCGTTATACGTTATATACTATATCTACGTATGGTTATACGTTAAATCCTATACGTAGATAACGTTATACGTTCTATCCTATATGTACGTATCGTTATACGTTATATCCTAGACGTAGATAACGCTATACGTTATATCCTATATCCACGTATCGATATACGTTATATCCTACATCTACATACCGTTATACGATATATCCTATATCTACATATCGTTATACGTTATATCCTATATGTAGATAACGTTATACGTTATATCCTATGTGTAGATAACGTTGTACGTTATATCCTATATGTGGAAATCCTTATACGTTATATCCTATATCTACGTATCGTTATACGTTATATCCTATATCTACATATCGTTATACGTTATATTCTATATCTACGTATCGTTATACGTTATATCCTATATGTACATATCGTTAAACGTTATATCCTATATGTAGATAACGTTGTACGTTATATCCTATATCTAGGTACCATTATACGTTGCATACTATATCTACGTATCGTTATACGTTACATCCTATATGTAGATAACGTTATACGTTATATCCAATATCTACGTACCGTTATACGTTATATCCTATATCTACATATCGTTATACGTTATATCCTATATGTAGATAACGTTATACGTTATATCCTATATCTACATATCGTTGTACGTTATATCCTATATGTAGATAACGTTATACGTTATATCCTATATCTACGTATCGTTATACGTTATATCCTATATCTACGTATCGTTACACGTTATATCCTATGTGTAGATAACGTTGTACGTTACATCCTAAATGTGGAAATCCTTATACGTTATATCCTATATCTACGTATCGTTATACGTTATATCCTATATCTACATATCGTTATACGTTATATTCTATATCTACGTATCGTTATACGTTATATCCTATATGTACATATCGTTATACGTTATATCCTATATGTAGATAACGTTGTACGTTATATCCTATATCTAGGTACCGTTATACGTTACATCCTATATCTACATATCGTTATACGTTATAACCTATATGTAGATAACGTTATACGTTATATCCTACAGCTACGTATCGCTATACGTTATATCCTACAGCTACGTATCGTTATACGTTATATCCTTTATGTTGATAGCTTTATACGGTATATCCTATGTCTACGTATCGTTATACGTTATAACCTATATCTACGTATCGTTATACGTTATATCCTATATCTACGTATCGTTACACGTTATATCCTATATCTACGTATCGTTACACGTTATATCCTATGTGTAGATAACGTTATACGTTATATCCTATATGTGGAAATACTTATACGTTATATCCTATATCTACATATCGTTATACGTTATATCCTATATCTACGTATCGTTATACGTTATATACTATATCTACGTATGGTTATACGTTATATCCTATATCTACGTATCGTTACACGTTATATCCTATGTGTAGATATCGTTATACGTTATATCCTATATGTGGAAATCCTTATACGTTATATCCTATATCTACATATCGTTATACGTTATATCCTATATCTACGTATCGTTATACGTTATATACTATACCTACGTATCGTTATACGTTATATCCTATATCTACATATCGTTATACGTTATATCCTATATGAAGATCACGTTATACGTTATATCCTATAACTACATATCGTTAAACTTTATATGCTATGTCTACATATCGTTATACGTTATATTCTATATCTACGTATCGTTATACGTTATATCCTATATTTACATATCGTTATACGTTATATCCTATGTGTAGGTATCGTTATACGTTATAGCCTATATCTACATATCGTTATACGTTATATCCTATATGTAGATAACGTTGTACGTTATATCCTATATCTAGGTACCGTTATACGTTACATACTATATCTACGTATCGTTATACGTTATATCCTATATGTAGATATCGTTATACGTTATATCCAATATCTACGTACCGTTATACGTTATATCCTATATGTAGATAACGTTGTACGTTATATCCACTATCTACGTACCGTTATACGTTATATCCACTATCTACGTACCGTTATACGTTATATCCTATATGTAGATAACGTTGTACGTTATATCCTATATCCACACAACGTTATACGTTATATTCTATATCTACGTAATATTATACGTTATATCGTATATCTACATATCGTTATACGTTATATCCTATATGTAGATATCGCTATACGTTATATCCTATATCTACGTATCGTTATACGTTATATACTATATCTACGTATGGTTTTACGTTAAATCCTATACGTAGATAACGTTATACGTTATATCCTATATCTACGTATCGTTATACGTTATATCCTATATCTACATATCGTTATACTTTATATCCTATATCTCCATATCGTTATACGTTGTAACCTATATGTAGCTAACGTTATACATTACATCCTATATCTACGTATCGTTATACGTTATGTCCTATATATAGATAATGTTATGCGATATATCCTATGTATACATATCGTTATACGTTATATCCTGCATCTACATATCGTTATACGGTATATCCTATATCTACATATCGTTATACGTTATATCCTATATGTAGATAACGTAATACGTTATATCCTATGTCTACATATCGTTTTACGTTATATCCTATATCTACATATCGCTATACGTTATATCCTATATCTACGTATCGTTATACGTCATATCCTATATCTACATATCGTTATACGTTATATCCTATATCTAGGTACCGTTATACGTTACATCCTATATCTACATATCGTTATACGTTATATCCTATGTCTTCGTAACGTTATACGGTATATCCTATATCTACGTATCGTTATACGTTATATGCTATAACTACATATCGTTGTACGTTATATTCTATGTCTACGTATCGTTATACGTTATATCCTATATCTACATATCGTTATACGTTATATCCTAGACGTAGATAACGCTATACGTTATATCCTATATCCACGTATCGTTATACGTTATATCCTACATTTACATACCGTTATACGTTATATCCTATATCTACGTATCGTTACACGTTATATCCTATGTGTAGATAACGTTGTACGTTATATCCTATATGTGGAAATCCTTATACGTTATATCCTATATCTACGTATCGTTATACGTTATATCCTATATCTACATATCGTTATACGTTATATTCTATATCTACGTAACGTTATACGTTATATCCTACATGTACATATCGTTATACGTTATATCCTATATGTAGATAGCGTTGTACGTTATATCCTATATCTAGGTACCGTTATACGTTACATCCTATATCTACATACCGTTATACGTTATATCCTATATGTAGATAACGTTATACGTTATATCCTATATGTACATATCGTTATACGTTATATCCTATATGTAGATAGCGTTGTACGTTATATCCTATATCTAGGTACCGTTATACGTTACATCCTATATCTACATATCGTTATACGTTATATCCTATGTCTTCGTAACGTTATACGGTATATCCTATATGTACGTATCGTTATACGTTATATGCTATAACTACATATCGTTATACGTTATATTCTATGTCTACGTATCGTTATACGTTATATCCTATATCTACATATCGTTATACGTTATATCCAATATGTAGATAACGTTATACGTTATATCCAATATCTACGTATCGTTATACGTTATCTCCTACATATACATATCGTTATACGTTATATCCTATACGTAGATAACGCTGTACGTTATATCCTATATGTAGCTATCGTTATACGTTATATCCTATATCTACGTATCGTTATACGTTATATCCTATATGTAGATAAAGTTATACGTTATATCCTATATCTACGTATCGTTGTACGTTATATCCTACATCTACATATCGCTATACGTTACATCATATATCTACTTATCGTTATACGTTATATCCTATATGTAGATAACGTTGTACGTTATATCCAATATCTACGTATCGTTATACGTTATATCCTATATCTACATATCGTTATATGTTATATCCTATATGTAGATAACGTTATACGTTATATCCTATATCTACATATCGTTAAACTTTATATGCTATGTCTACATATCGTTATACGTTATATCCTATATCTACGTATCGTTATACGTTATATCCTATATGTAGATAACGTTAAACGTTATATCCTAAAGCTACGTATCGCTATACGTTATATCCTACAGCTACGTATCGATATACGTTATATACTTTATGTTGATAGCTTTATACGGTATATCCCATGTCTACGTATCGTTATACGTTATAACCTATATCTACGTATCGTTATACGTTATATCCTATATCTACGTATCGTTACACGTTATATCCTATATCTACGTATCGTTACACGTTATATCCTATGTGTAGATAACGTTATACGTTATATCCTATATGTGAAATCCTTATACGTTATATCCTATATCTACATATCGTTATACGTTATATCCTATATCTACGTATCGTTATACGTTATATACTATATCTACGTATGGTTATACGTTATATCCTACATCTACATATCGTTATACGTTATATCCTATTTGTGGAAATCGTTATACGTTATATCCTATACCTACGTATCGTTATACGTTATATCCTATATCTACATATCGTTATACGTTATATCCTATATGTAGATAACGTTATACGTTATATCCTATAACTACATATCGTTAAACTTTATATGCTATGTCTACATATCGTTATACGTTATATTCTATATCTACGTATCGTTATACGTTATATCCTATATTTACATATCGTTATACGTTATATCCTATGTGTAGATATCGTTATACGTTATAGCCTATATCTACATATCGTTATACGTTATATCCTATATGTAGATAACGTTGTACGTTATATCCTATATCTAGGTACCGTTATACGTTGCATACTATATCTACGTATCGTTATACGTTACATCCTATATGTAGATAACGTTATACGTTATATCCAATATCTACGTACCGTTATACGTTATATCCTATATGTAGATAACGTTGTACGTTATATCCGCTATCTACGTACCGTTATACGTTATATCCTCTATGTAGATAACGTTGTACGTTATATCTTATATTTACACATCGTTATACGTTATATACTATATCTACGTATGGTTATACGTTAAATCCTATACGTAGATAACGTTATACGTTATATCCTCTATCTACGTATTGTTATACGTTATATCCTATATCTACATATCGTTATACTTTATATCCTATATCTCCATATCGTTATACGTTGTAACCTATATGTAGCTAACGTTATACATTACATCCTATATCTTTTTTTTTTCTTTTTTTTTTTTGCGGGAGGAGGGGAAAATGCTTTACGCATACCCAGTGACCCGAATCGCTGGGTTATGTGGGACTCGGCAGATGTCGTCGCCATACCCACTAAAAACCCCTCCTCCTTCTATCCCTGCTGCGTGGTCAGACAACCCTGGCAAACCATAGGCATTCATCAGGGTTGACGTTGTCGTGTCCCGCTGTATCTTCTTACCGAGCAGTTATTACTCCCGGCCTTTTCTTAGCCACCTCCACATGGTTGGCTGTCCTCTTTCTGCTTCACGTTGCTGTCTGGAAGCTCTGCTGTCCCTGCTCGGCGTGGTTGTTGCGCTCACCCTCCGTCTGGCCGTCTGCATTGCCATCTCCGTCTCCCTCCTGTGGGACATGACGGTCTTACAGAACTGTCGAAACTTGTTCCAGTTCTCGTCCTTGGCGGTCACTGTGGCCATGAGGTTGTCCACGTCTATCTTCTCGCCAAGGCCGTTCTCCAGCTCGATCCTTCGGCCGATCCACTTCGGGCACGTGAAGAGAACGTGCTCCGCGTCGTCGTTGGGTTCTCCGCAGTCATAGCATTTTCCGTCGGTATCTTTTCCGATTCTCCGCCTGTAGGCACCGAAGGTCCCATGCCCGGTTAGCAGCTGCATGGTATGATGGTCGATGTCCCTCTTCTTCTTGGCAAATAGGTGCACACTCGGAATTAACTTCTTGGTTATGTTTTCTTTCCGGTAGTCACCCCACTCCTTTTGCCATTCGTCGTGAGCCTTCTTTTGGATCGTCTCCAACTCGTCCTTCAGCGCAATGTCTTCTCCACCGCCGGTCCTGGTCCTGTGGTTCCGGGTTCTCCAGTAGGATTCCCACAGAAGCTTCACCTTTATGTGGATCGGTAGGTTTCCGGTCATTACATCCTATATCTGCGTATCGTTATACGTTATGTCCTATATGTAGATAATGTTATGCGATATATCCTATGTCTACATATCGTTATACGTTATATCCTGCATCTACATATCGTTATACGGTATATCCTATATCTACATATCGTTATACGTTATATCCTATATGTAGATAACGTAATACGTTATATCCTATGTCTACATATCGTTTTACGTTATATGCTATATCTACGTATGGTTATACGTTATATCCTATACGTAGATAACGTTATACATTATATCCTATATCTACGTATCGTTATACGTTATATCCTATATCTACATATCGTTATACTTTATATCCTATATCTCCATATCGTTATACGCTGTAACCTATATGTAGCTAACGTTATACATTACATCCTATATCTACGTATCGTTATACGTTATGTCCTATATGTAGATAATGTTATGCGATATATCCTATGTCTACATATCGTTATACGTTATATCCTGCATCTACATATCGTTATACGGTATATCCTATATCTACATATCGTTATACGTTTTATCCTATATGTAGATAACGTTGTACGTTATATCCTATATCTAGGTACCGTTATACGTTACATCCTATATCTACATATCGTTATACGTTATAACCTATATGTAGATAACGTTATACGTTATATCCTACAGCTACGTATCGCTATACGTTATATCCTACAGCTACGTATCGTTATACGTTATATCCTTTATGTTGATAGCTTTATACGGTATATTCTATGTCTACGTATCGTTATACGTTATAACCTATATCTACATATCGTTATACGTTATATCCTATATATAGATAACGTTGTACGTTATATCGACCATCTACGTACCGTTATACGTTATATCCTATATGTAGATAACGTTGTACGTTATATCCTATATCTACACATCGTTATACGTTATATTCTATATCTACGTAACATTATACGTTATATCGTATATCTACATATCGTTATACGTTATATCCTATATGTAGATATCGCTATACGTTATATCCTATATCTACGTATTGTTATACGTTATATACTATATCTACGTATGGTTATACGTTAAATCCTATACGTATATAACGTTATACGTTATATCCTATATCTACGTATCGTTATACGTTATATCCTATATCTACATATCGTTATACTTTATATCCTATATCTCCATATCGTTACACGTTGTAACCTATATGTAGCTAACGTTATACATTACATCCTATATCTACGTATCGTTATACGTTATGTCCTATATGTAGATAATGTTATGCGATATATCCTATGTCTACATATCGTTATACGTTATATCCTATATCTACGTACCCTTATACGTTATATCCTATATGTAGATAACGTAATACGTTATATCCTATATCTACATATCGTTATACGTTATATCCTATATCTACGTATGGTTATACGTTATATCCTATATCTACATATCGTTATACGTTATATCCTATATCTACGTATCCTTATACGTTATATCCTATATGTAGATAACGTTATACGTTATATCCAATATCTACGTATCGCTATAGGTTATATCCTATATCTACGTACAATTATACGTTATATCCTACAGCTACGTATCGTTATACGTTATATCCTATGTCTACATATCGTTATACGTTATATCCTATGTGTAGATAACGTTATACGTTATATCCTACATGTAGATATCGCTATACTTTATATCCTATATCTACGTATCGTTATACGTTATATACTATATCTACGTATGGTTATACGTTATATCCTATACGTAGATAACGTTATACGTTATATCCTATATCTACGTATCGGTATACGTTATATCCTATATCTACGTATCGTTATACGTTATGTCCTATATGTAGATAATGTTATACGATATATCCTATATCCACGTATCGTTATATCCTACATCTACATACCGTTATACGTTATATCCTATATCTACATATCGTTACACGTTATATCCTATGTTTAGATATCGTTATACGTTATATCATATATGTGGAAATCGTTATACGTTATATCCTATATCTGCGTATCGTTATACGTTATGTCCTATACCTACATATCGTTATACGTTATATCCTATGTCTGCGTAACGTTATACGGTATATCCGATATCTACGTATCGTTATACGTCATATCCTATATCTACATATCGTTATACGTCATATTCTATATCTACGAATCGTTATACGTTATATCCTATATCTACATATCGTTATACGTTATATCCTATATGTAGATAACGTTGTATGTTATATCCTACATCTACGTACCGTTATACGTTACATACTATGTCTGCATACCGTTGTACGTTATATCCTACATGTAGATATCGTTATACGTTATATCGTATATCTAGGTATCGTTATACGTTACATACTATATCTACGTATCGTTATACGTTATATCCTATATCTACATATCGTTATACGTTATATCCTATATGTAGATAACGTTGTACGTTGTAGCCTATATCTACATATCGGTATACGTTATATCCTATATGTAGATAACGTTGTACGTTATATCCTATATCTAGGTACCGTTATACGTTACATACTATATCTACGTATCGTTATACGTTATATCCTATATCTACATATCGTTATACGTTATATCCTATGTGTAGATAATGTTGTACGTTATATCCTATATCTAGGTACCGTTTTACGTTATATCCTATATGTAGATAACGTTGTACGTTATATCCTATATCTAGGTACCGTTATACGTTATATCCTATATCTACATATCGTTATACGTTATATCCTATATCTACATATCGTTATACGTTATATCCTATATGTAGATAACGTAATACCTTATATCCTACATATACATATCGTTATACGCTATATCCTATACGTAGATAACGCTGTACGTTATATCCTATATGTAGCTAACGTTATACGTTATATTCTATATCTACGTATCGTTATACGTCATATCCTATATCTACATATCGCTATAGGTTATATTCTACATCTACGTATCGATATACGTTATATCCTATATCTATGTATGGTTATACGCTATATCCTATACGTAGATAACGTTATACGTTATATCCTATATCTACGTATCGTTATACGTTATATCCTATATCTGCATATCGTTATACGTTATATCCTATAGCTCCATATCGTTATACGTTGTAACCTATATGTAGCTAACGTTATACATTATATCCTATATCTACGTATCGTTATACGTTATGTCCTATATGTAGATAATGTTATACGATATATCCTATATACACGTATCGTTATACGTTATATCCTACATCTACATACCGTTATACGTTATATCCTATATCTACATATCGTTATACGTTATATCCTATATGTAGATAACGTTATACGTTATATCCTACATATATATATCGTTATACGTTATATCCTATATGTAGATAACGTTGTACGTTATATCCTATATGTAGCTATCGTTATACGTTGTATCCTATATCTACGTATCGTTATACGTTATATCCTATATGTAGATAACGTTATACGTTATATCCTATATCTACGTATCGTTATACGTTATATCCTATATCTACGTATCGTTACACGTTATATCCTATGTGTAGATAACGTTGTACGTTACATCCTATATGTGGAAATCCTTATACGTTATATCCTATATCTACGTATCGTTATACGTTATATCCTATATCTACATATCGTTATACGTTATATTCTATATCTACGTATCGTTATACGTTATATCCTATATGTACATATCGTTATACGTTATATCCTATATGTAGATAACGTTGTACGTTATATCCTATATCTAGGTACCGTTATACGTTACATCCTATATCTACTTATCGTTATACGTTATAACCTATATGTAGATAACGTTATACGTTATATCCTACAGCTACGTATCGCTATACGTTATATCCTACAGCTACGTATCGTTATACGTTATATCCTTTATGTTGATAGCTTTATACGGTATATCCTATGTCTACGTATCGTTATACGTTATAACCTATATCAACGTATCGTTATACGTTATATCCTATATCTACGTATCGTTACACGTTATATCCTATATCTACGTATCGTTACACGTTATATCCTATGTGTAGATAACGTTATACGTTATATCCTATATGTGGAAATCCTTATACGTTATATCCTATATCTACATATCGTTATACGTTATATCCTATATCTACGTATCGTTATACGTTATATACTATATCTACGTATGGTTATACGTTATATCCTATATCTACATATCGTTATACGTTATATCCTATATGAAGATAACGTTATACGTTATATCCTATAACTACATATCGTTAAACTTTATATGCTATGTCTACATATCGTTATACGTTATATTCTATATCTACGTATCGTTATACGTTATATCCTATATTTACATATCGCTATACGTTATATCCTATGTGTAGATATCGTTATACGTTATAGCCTATATCTACATATCGTTATACGTTATATCCTATATGTAGATAACGTTGTACGTTATATCCTATATCTAGGTACCGTTATACGTTACATACTATATCTACGTATCGTTATACGTTATATCCTATATGTAGATAACGTTATACATTATATCCAATATCTACGTACCGTTATACGTTATATCCTATATGTAGATAACGTTGTACGTTATATCCACTATCTACATACCGTTATACGTTATATCCTACATGTAGATAACGTTGTACGTTATATCCTATATCTACACAACGTTATACGTTATATACTATATCTACGTATGGTTATACGTTATATCCTATATCTACATATCGTTATACGTTATATCCTATATGAAGATAACGTTATACGTTATATCCTATAACTACATATCGTTAAACTTTATATTCTATGTCTACGTATCGTTATACGTTATATCCTATATCTACATATCGTTATACGTTATATCCTAGACGTAGATAACGCTATACGTTATATCCTATATCCACGTATCGTTATACGTTATATCCTACATTTACATACCGTTATACGTTATATCCTATATCTACGTATCGTTACACGTTATATCCTATGTGTAGATAACGTTGTACGTTATATCCTATATGTGGAAATCCTTATACGTTATATCCTATATCTACGTATCGTTATACGTTATATCCTATATCTACATATCGTTATACGTTATATTCTATATCTACGTAACGTTATACGTTATATCCTACATGTACATATCGTTATACGTTATATCCTATATGTAGATAGCGTTGTACGTTATATCCTATATCTAGGTACCGTTATACGTTACATCCTATATCTACATACCGTTATACGTTATATCCTATATGTAGATAACGTTATACGTTATATCCTATATGTACATATCGTTATACGTTATATCCTATATGTAGATAGCGTTGTACGTTATATCCTATATCTAGGTACCGTTATACGTTACATCCTATATCTACATATCGTTATACGTTATATCCTATGACTTCGTAACGTTATACGGTATATCCTATATCTACGTATCGTTATACGTTATATGCTATAACTACATATCGTTATACGTTATATTCTATGTCTACGTATCGTTATACGTTATATCCTATATCTACATATCGTTATACGTTATATCCAATATGTAGATAACGTTATACGTTATATCCAATATCTACGTATCGTTATACGTTATCTCCTACATATACATATCGTTATACGTTATATCCTATACGTAGATAACGCTGTACGTTATATCCTATATGTAGCTATCGTTATACGTTATATCCTATATCTACGTATCGGTATACGTTATATCCTATATGTAGATAACGTTATACGTTATATCCTATATCTACGTATCGTTGTACGTTATATCCTACATCTACATATCGCTATACGTTACATCATATATCTACTTATCGTTATACGTTATATCCTATATGTAGATAACGTTTTACGTTATATCCAATATCTACGTATCGTTATACGTTATATCCTATATCTACGTATGGTTATACGCTATATCCTATACGAAGATAACGTTATACGTTATATCCTATATCTACGTATCGTTATACGTTATATCCTATATCTGCATATCGTTATACGTTATATCCTATAGCTCCATACCGTTATACGTTGTAACCTATATGTAGCTAACGTTATACATTATATCCTATATCTACGTATCGTTATACGTTATATCCTATATGTAGATAACGTTGTACGTTATATCCTATATCTAGGTACCGTTATACGTTACATCCTATATCTACATATCGTTATACGTTATAACCTATATGTAGATAACGTTATACGTTACATCCTACAGCTACGTATCGCTATACGTTATATCCTACAGCTACGTATCGTTATACGTTATATCCTTTATGTTGATAGCTTTATACGGTATATCGTATGTCTACGTACCGTTATACGTTATAACCTATATCTACGTATCGTTATACGTTATATCCTATATCTATGTATCGTTACACGTTATATCCTATATCTACCTATCGTTACACGTTATATCCTATGTGTAGATAACGTTATACGTTATATCCTATAAGTGGAAATCCTTATACGTTATATCCTATATCTACGTATCGTTACACGTTATATGCTATATTTACATATCGTTATACGTTATATCCTATGTGTAGATATCGTTATACGTTATAGCCTATATCTACATATCGTTATACGTTATATCCTATATGTAGATAACGTTGTACGTTATATCCTATATCTAGGTACCGTTATACATTACATACTATATCTACGTATCGTTATACGTTATATCCTATATGTAGATAACGTTATACGTTATATCCAATATCTACGTACCGTTATACGTTATATCCTATATGTAGATAACGTTGTACGTTATATCCACTATCTACGTACCGTTATACGTTATATCGTATATGTAGATAACGTTGTACGTTATATCCTATATCTACACATCGTTATACGTTATATTCTATATCTACGTAACATTATACGTTATATCGTATATCTACATATCGTTATACGTTATGTCCTATATGTAGATATCGCTATACGTTATATCCTATATCTACGTATCGTTATACGTTATATACTATATCTACGTATGGTTATACGTTATATCCTATACGTGGAGAACGTTATACGTTATATCCTATATCTACGTATCGTTATACGTTATATCCTATATCTACATATCGTTATACTTTATATCCTATATCTCCATATCGTTATACGTTGTAACCTATATGTAGCTAACGTTATACATTACATCCTATATCTACGTATCGTTATACGTTATGTCCTATATGTAGATAATGTTATGCTATATATCCTATGTATACATATCGTTAGACGTTATATCCTGCATCTACATATCGTTATACGGTATATCCTATATCTACAAATCGTTATACGTTATATCCTATATGTAGATAACGTGATACGTTATATCCTATGTTTACATATTTTTTTACGTTATATCCTATATCTACATATCGCTATACGTTATATTCTATATCTACGTATCGTTAAACGTCATATCCTATATCTACATATCGTTATACGTTATATTCTATATCTACGTATCGTTATACGTTATATCCTATATCTACGTATGGTTATACGTTATATCCTATACGTAGATAACGTTATACGTTATATCCTATATCTACGTATCGTTATACGTTATATCCTATATCTGCATATCGTTATACGTTATATCCTATAGCTCCATACCGTTATACGTTGTAACCTATATGTAGCTAACGTTATACATTATATCCTATATCTACGTATCGTTATACGTTATATCCTATATGTAGATAACGTTGTACGTTATATCCTATATCTAGGTACCGTTATACGTTACATCCTATATCTACGTATCGTTACACGTTATATCCTATGTGTAGATAACGTTATACGTTATATCCTATATGTGGAAATCCTTATACGTTATATCCTATATCTACATATCGTTATACGTTATATTCTATATCTACGTATCGTTATACGTTATATCCTATGTTTACATATTTTTTTACGTTATATCCTATATCTACATATCGCTATACGTTATATTCTATATCTACGTATCGTTAAACGTCATATCCTATATCTACATATCGTTATACGTTATATTCTATATCTACGTATCGCTATACGTTATATCCTACAGCTACGTATCGATATACGTTATATCCTTTATGTTGATAGCTTTATACGGTATATCCTATGTGTACGTATCGTTATACGTTATAACCTATATCTACGTATCGTTATACGTTATATCCTATATCTACGTATCGTTACACGTTATATCCTATATCTACGTATCGTTACACGTTATATCCTATGTGTAGATAACGTTATACGTTATATCCTATATGTGGAAATCCTTATACGTTATATCCTATATCTACATATCGTTATACGTTATATCCTATATCTACGTATCGTTATACGTTATATACTATATCTACGTATGGTTATACGTTATATCCTACATCTACATATCGTTATACGTTATTACCTACGTGTAGATATCGTTATACGTTATATCCTATTTGTGGAAATCGTTATACGTTATATCCTATACCTACGTATCGTTATACGTTATATCCTATATCTACATATCGTTATACGTTATATCCTATATGTAGATATCGTTATACGTTATATCCTATAACTACATATCGTTAAACATTATATGCTATGTCTACATATCGTTATACGTTATATTCTATATCTACGTATCGTTATACGTTATATCCTATATTTACATATCGTTATACGTTATATCCTATGTGTAGATATCGTTATACGTTATAGCCTATATCTACATATCGTTATACGTTATATCCTATATGTAGATAACGTTGTACGTTATATCCTATATCTAGGTACCGTTATACGTTGCATACTATATCTACGTATCGTTATACGTTACATCCTATATGTAGATAACGTTATACGTTATATCCAATATCTACGTACCGTTATACGTTATATCCTATATGTAGATAACGTTGTACGTTATATCCACTATCTACGTACCGTTATACGTTATATCCTATATGTAGATAACGTTGTACGTTATATCCTATATTTACTCATCGTTATACGTTATATACTATATCTACGTATGGTTATACGTTAAATCCTATACGTAGATAACGTTATACGTTCTATCCTATATGTACGTATCGTTATACGTTATATCCTAGACGTAGATAACGCTATACGTTATATCCTATATCCACGTATCGATATACGTTATATCCTACATCTACATACCGTTATACGTTATATCCTATATCTACATATCGTTATACGTTATATCCTATATGTAGATAACGTTATACGTTATATCCTATATCTACGTATCGTTATACGTTATATCCTATATCTACGTATTGTTACACGTTATATCCTATGTGTAGATAACGTTGTACGTTACATCCTATATGTGGAAATCCTTATACGTTATATCCTATATCTACGTATCGTTATACGTTATATCCTATATCTACATATCGTTATACGTTATATTCTATATCTACGTATCGTTATACGTTATATCCTATATGTACATATCGTTATACGTTATATCCTATATGTAGAAAACGTTGTACGTTATATCCTATATCTAGGTACCGTTATACGTTGCATACTATATCTACGTATCGTTATACGTTACATCCTATATGTAGATAACGTTATACGTTATATCCAATATCTACGTACCGTTATACGTTATATCCTATATCTACATATCGTTATACGTTATATCCTATATGTAGACAACGTTATACGTTATATCCTATATCTACATATCGTTGTACGTTATATCCTATATGTAGATACCGTTATACGTTGCATACTATATCTACGTATCGTTATACGTTACATCCTATATGTAGATAACGTTATACGTTATATCCAATATCTACGTACCGTTATACGTTATATCCTATATGTAGATAACGTTGTACGTTATATCCACTATCTACGTACCGTTATACGTTATATCCTATATGTAGATAACGTTGTACGTTATATCCTATATTTACTCATCGTTATACGTTATATACTATATCTACGTATGGTTATACGTTAAATCCTATACGTAGATAACGTTATACGTTCTATCCTATATGTACGTATCGTTATACGTTATATCCTAGACGTAGATAACGCTATACGTTATATCCTATATCCACGTATCGATATACGTTATATCCTACATCTACATACCGTTATACGTTATATCCTATATCTACATATCGTTATACGTTATATCCTATATGTAGATAACGTTATACGTTATATCCTATATCTACGTATCGTTATACGTTATATCCTATATCTACGTATCGTTACACGTTATATCCTATGTGTAGATAACGTTGTACGTTACATCCTATATGTGGAAATCCTTATACGTTATATCCTATATCTACGTATCGTTATACGTTATATCCTATATCTACATATCGTTATACGTTATATTCTATATCTACGTATCGTTATACGTTATATCCTATATGTACATATCGTTATACGTTATATCCTATATGTAGATAACGTTGTACGTTATATCCTATATCTAGGTACCGTTATACGTTGCATACTATATCTACGTATCGTTATACGTTACATCCTATATGTAGATAACGTTAAACGTTATATCCAATATCTACGTACCGTTATACGTTATATCCTATATCTACATATCGTTATACGTTATATCCTATATGTAGATAACGTTATACGTTATATCCTATATCTACATATCGTTGTACGTTATATCCTATATGTAGATAACGTTATACGTTATATCCTATATCTACGTATCGTTATACGTTATATCCTATATCTACGTATCGTTACACGTTATATCCTATGTGTAGATAACGTTGTACGTTACATCCTAAATGTGGAAATCCTTATACGTTATATCCTATATCTACGTATCGTTATACGTTATATCCTATATCTACATATCGTTATACGTTATATTCTATATCTACGTATCGTTATACGTTATATCCTATATGTACATATCGTTATACGTTATATCCTATATCTAGATAACGTTGTACGTTATATCCTATATCTAGGTACCGTTATACGTTACATCCTATATCTACATATCGTTATACGTTATAACCTATATGTAGATAACGTTATACGTTATATCCTACAGCTACGTATCGCTATACGTTATATCCTACAGCTACGTATCGTTATACGTTATATCCTTTATGTTGATAGCTTTATACGGTATATCCTATGTCTACGTATCGTTATACGTTATAACCTATATCTACGTATCGTTATACGTTATATCCTATATCTACGTATCGTTACACGTTATATCCTATATCTACGTATCGTTACACGTTATATCCTATGTGTAGATAACGTTATACGTTATATCCTATATGTGGAAATACTTATACGTTATATCCTATATCTACATATCGTTATACGTTATATCCTATATCTACGTATCGTTATACGTTATATACTATATCTACGTATGGTTATACGTTATATCCTATATCTACGTATCGTTACACGTTATATCCTATGTGTAGATATCGTTATACGTTATATCCTATATGTGGAAATCCTTATACGTTATATCCTATATCTACGTATCGTTATACGTTATATAATATACCTACGTATCGTTATACGTTATATCCTATATCTACATATCGTTATACGTTATATCCTATATGAAGATAACGTTATACGTTATATCCTATAACTACATATCGTTAAACTTTATATGCTATGTCTACATATCGTTATACGTTATATTCTATATCTACGTATCGTTATACGTTATATCCTATATTTACATATCGTTATACGTTATATCCTATGTGTAGGTATCGTTATACGTTATAGCCTATATCTACATATCGTTATACGTTATATCCTATATGTAGATAACGTTGTACGTTGTATCCTATATCTAGGTACCGTTATACGTTACATACCATATCTACGTATCGTTATACGTTATATCCTATATGTAGATAACGTTATACGTTATATCCAATATCTACGTACCGTTATACGTTATATCCTATATGTAGATAACGTTGTACGTTATATCCACTATCTACGTACCGTTATACGTTATATCCTATATGTAGATAACGTTGTACGTTATATCCTATATCCACACAACGTTATACGTTATATTCTATATCTACGTAATATTATACGTTATATCGTATATCTACATATCGTTATACGTTATATCCTATATGTAGATATCGCTATACGTTATATCCTATATCTACGTATCGTTATACGGTATATACTATATCTACGTATGGTTTTACGTTAAATCCTATACGTAGATAACGTTATACGTTATATCCTATATCTACGTATCGTTATACGTTATATCCTATATCTACATATCGTTATACTTTATATCCTATACCTCCATATCGTTATACGTTGTCACCTATATGTAGCTAACGTTATACATTACATCCTATATCTACGTATCGTTATACGTTATGTCCTATATGTAGATAATGTTATGCGATATATCCTATGTATACACATCGTTATACGTTATATCCTGCATCTACATATCGTTATACGGTATATCCTATATCTACATATCGTTATACGTTATATCCTATATGTAGATAACGTAATACGTTATATCCTATGTCTACATATCGTTTTACGTTATATCCTATATCTACATATCGCTATACGTTATATCCTATATCTACGTATCGTTATACGTCATATCCTATATCTACATATCGTTATACGTTATATCCTATATCTAGGTACCGTTATACGTTACATCCTATATCTACATATCGTTATACGTTATATCCTATGTCTTCGTAACGTTATACGGTATATCCTATATCTACGTATCGTTATACGTTATATGCTATAACTACATATCGTTGTACGTTATATTCTATGTCTACGTATCGTTATACGTTATATCCTATATCTACATATCGTTATACGTTATATCCTAGACGTAGATAACGCTATACGTTATATCCTATATCCACGTATCGTTATACGTTATATCCTACATTTACATACCGTTATACGTTATATCCTATAACTACGTATCGTTACACGTTATATCCTATGTGTAGATAACGTTGTACGTTATATCCTATATGTGGAAATCCTTATAAGTTATATCCTATATCTACGTATCGTTATACGTTATATCCTATATCTACATATCGTTATACGTTATATTCTATATCTACGTAACGTTATACGTTATATCCTACATGTACATATCGTTATACGTTATATCCTATATGTAGATAGCGTTGTACGTTATATCCTATATCTAGGTACCGTTATACGTTACATCCTATATCTACATACCGTTATACGTTATATCCTATATGTAGATAACGTTATACGTTATATCCTATATGTACATATCGTTATACGTTATATCCTATATGTAGATAGCGTTGTACGTTATATCCTATATCTAGGTACCGTTATACGTTACATCCTATATCTGCATATCGTTATACGTTATATCCTATGTCTTCGTAACGTTATACGGTATATCCTATATCTACGTATCGTTATACGTTATATGCTATAACTACATATCGTTATACGTTATATTCTATGTCTACGTATCGTTATACGTTATATCCTATATCTACATATCGTTATACGTTATATCCAATATGTAGATAACGTTATACGTTATATCCAATATCTACGTATCGTTATACGTTATCTCCTACATATACATATCGTTATACGTTATATCCTATACGTAGATAACGCTGTACGTTATATCCTATATGTAGCTATCGTTATACGTTATATCCTATATCTACGTACCGTTATACGTTATATCCTATATGTAGATAACGTTACACGTTATATCCTATATCTACGTATCGTTGTACGTTATATCCTACATCTACATATCGCTATACGTTACATCATATATCTACTTATCGTTATACGTTATATCCTATATGTAGATAACATTATACGTTATATCCAATATCTACGTATCGTTATACGTTATATCCTATATCTACATATCGTTATATGTTATATCCTATATGTAGATAACGTTATACGTTATATCCTATATCTACATATCGTTAAACTTTATATGCTATGTCTACATATCGTTATACGTTATATCCTATATCTACGTATCGTTATACGTTATATCCTATATGTAGATAACGTTAAACGTTATATCCTAAAGCTACGTATCGCTATACGTTATATCCTACAGCTACGTATCGATATACGTTATATACTTTATGTTGATAGCTTTATACGGTATATCCCATGTCTACGTATCGTTATACGTTATAACCTATATCTACGTATCGTTATACGTTATATCCTATATCTACGTATCGTTACACGTTATATCCTATATCTACGTATCGTCACACGTTATATCCTAGGTGTAGATAACGTTATACGTTATATCCTATATGTGGAAATCCTTATACGTTATATCCTATATCTACATATCGTTATACGTTATATCCTATATCTACGTATCGTTATACGTTATATACTATATCTACGTATGGTTATACGTTATATCCTACATCTACATATCGTTATACGTTATATCCTATTTGTGGAAATCGTTATACGTTATATCCTATACCTACGTATCGTTATACGTTATATCCTATATCTACATATCGTTATACGTTATATCCTATATGTAGATAACGTTATACGTTATATCCTATAACTACATATCGTTAAACTTTATATGCTATGTCTACATATCGTTATACGTTATATTCTATATCTACGTATCGTTATACGTTATATCCTATATTTACATATCGTTATACGTTATATCCTATGTGTAGATATCGTTATACGTTATAGCCTATATCTAGGTACCGTTATACGTTGCATACTATATCTACGTATCGTCATACGTTACATCCTATATGTAGATAACGTTATACGTTATATCCAATATCTACGTACCGTTATACGTTATATCCTATATGTAGATAACGTTGTACGTTATATCCACTATCTACGTACCGTTATACGTTATATCCTCTATGTAGATAACGTTGTACGTTATATCCTATATTTACACATCGTTATACGTTATATACTATATCTACGTATGGTTATACGTTAAATCCTATACGTAGATAACGTTATACGTTATATCCTCTATCTACGTATTGTTATACGTTATATCCTATATCTACATATCGTTATACTTTATATCCTATATCTCCATATCGTTATACGTTGTAACCTATATGTAGCTAACGTTATACATTACATCCTATATCTTTTTTTTTTTTTTTTTTTTTGCGGGAGGAGGGGAAAATGCTTTACGCATACCCAGTGACCCGAATCGCTGGGTTATGTGGGACTCGGCAGATGTCGTCGCCATACCCACTAAAAACCCCTCCTCCTTCTATCCCTGCTGCGTGGTCAGACATCCCTGGCAAACCATAGGCATTCATCAGGGTTGACGTTGTCGTGTCCCGCTGTATCTTCTTACCGAGCAGTTATTACTCCCGGCCTTTTCTTAGCCACCTCCACATGGTTGGCTGTCCTCTTTCTGCTTCACGTTGCTGTCTGGAAGCTCTGCTGTCCCTGCTCGGCGTGGTTGTTGCGCTCACCCTCCGTCTGGCCGTCTGCATGGCCATCTCCGTCTCCCTCCTGTGGGACATGACGGTCTTACAGAACTGTCGAAACTTGTTCCAGTTCTCGTCCTTGGCGGTCACTGTGGCCATGAGGTTGTCCACGTCTATCTTCTCGCCAAGGCCGTTCTCCAGCTCGATCCTTCGGTCGATCCACTTCGGGCACGTGAAGAGGACGTGCTCCGCGTCGTCGTTGGGTTCTCCGCAGTCATAGCATTTTCCGTCGGTATCTTTTCCGATTCTCCGCCTGTAGGCACCGAAGGTCCCATGCCCGGTTAGCAGCTGCATGGTATGATGGTCGATGTCCCTCTTCTTCTTGGCAAATAGGTGCACACTCGGAATTAACTTCTTGGTTATGTTTTCTTTCCGGTAGTCACCCCACTCCTTTTGCCATTCGTCGTGAGCCTTCTTTTGGATCGTCTCCAACTCGTCCTTCAGCGCAATGTCTTCTCCACCGCCGGTCCTGGTCCTGTGGTTCCGGGTTCTCCAGTAGGATTCCCACAGAAGCTTCACCTTTATGTGGATCGGTAAGTTTCCGGTCATTACATCCTATATCTGCGTATCGTTATACGTTATGTCCTATATGTAGATAATGTTATGCGATATATCCTATGTCTACATATCGTTATACGTTATATCCTGCATCTACATATCGTTATACGGTATATCCTATATCTACATATCGTTATACGTTATATCCTATATGTAGATAACGTAATACGTTATATCCTATGTCTACATATCGTTTTACGTTATATGCTATATCTACGTATGGTTATACGTTATATCCTACACGTAGATAACGTTATACATTATATCCTATATCTACGTATCGTTATACGTTATATCCTATATCTACATATCGTTATACTTTATATCCTATATCTCCATATCGTTATACGCTGTAACATATATGTAGCTAACGTTATACATTACATCCTATATCTACGTATCGTTATACGTTATGTCCTATATGTAGATAATGTTATGCGATATATCCTATGTCTACATATCGTTATACGTTATATCCTGCATCTACATATCGTTATACGGTATATCCTATATCTACATATCGTTATACGTTATATCCTATATGTAGATAACGTTGTACGTTATATCCTATATCTAGGTACCGTTATACGTTACATCCTATATCTACATATCGTTATACGTTATAACCTATATGTAGATAACGTTATACGTTATATCCTACAGCTACGTATCGCTATACGTTATATCCTACAGCTACGTATCGCTATACGTTATATCCTACAGCTACGTATCGTTATACGTTATATCCTTTATGTTGATAGCTTTATACGGTATATCCTATGTCTACGTATCGTTATACGTTATAACCTATATCTACGTATCGTTATACGTTATATCCTATATCTACGTATGGTTATACGTTATATCCTATACGTAGATAACGTTATACGTTATATCCTATATCTACGTATCGTTATACGTTATATCATATATCTACGTATCGTTATACGTTATGTCCTATATGTAGATAATGTTATACGATATATCCTATATCCACGTATCGTTATACGTTACATCCTATATCTACATATCGTTATACGTTATAACCTATATGTAGATAACGTTATACGTTATATCCTACAGCTACGTATCGCTATACGTTATATCCTACAGCTACGTATCGTTATACGTTATATCCTTTATGTTGATAGCTTTATACGGTATATCCTATGTCTACGTATCGTTATACGTTATAACCTATATCTACGTATCGTTATACGTTATATCCTATATCTACGTATGGTTATACGTTATATCCTATACGTAGATAACGTTATACGTTATATCCTATATCTACGTATCGTTATACGTTATATCCTATATCTACGTATCGTTATACGTTATATCCTATATCTACGTATCGTTATACGTTATGTCCTATATGTAGATAATGTTATACGATATATCCTATATCCACGTATCGTTAAACTTTATATGCTATGTCTACATATCGTTATACGTTATATTCTATATCTACGTATCGTTATACGCTATATCCTATATTTACATATCGTTATACGTTATATCCTATGTGTAGATATCGTTATACGTTATATCCAATATCTACGTACCGTTATATGTTATATCCTATATATAGATAACGTTGTACGTTATATCGACTATCTACGTACCGTTATACGTTATGTCCTATATGTAGATAATGTTATGCGATATATCCTATGTCTACATATCGTTATACGTTATATCCTGCATCTACATATCGTTATACGGTATATCCTATATCTACATATCGTTATACGTTATATCCTATATGTAGATAACGTAATACGTTATATCCTATGTCTACATATCGTTTTACGTTATATGCTATATCTACGTATGGTTATACGTTATATCCTATACGTAGATAACGTTATACATTATATCCTATATCTACGTATCGTTATACGTTATATCCTATATCTACATATCGTTATACTTTATATCCTATATCTCCATATCGTTATACGCTGTAACCTATATGTAGCTAACGTTATACATTACATCCTATATCTACGTATCGTTATACGTTATGTCCTATATGTAGATAATGTTATGCGATATATCCTATGTCTACATATCGTTATACGTTATATCCTGCATCTACATATCGTTATACGGTATATCCTATATCTACATATCGTTATACGTTATATCCTATATGTAGATAACGTTGTACGTTATATCCTATATCTAGGTACCGTTATACGTTACATCCTATATCTACATATCGTTATACGTTATAACCTATATGTAGATAACGTTATACGTTATATCCTACAGCTACGTATCGCTATACGTTATATCCTACAGCTACGTATCGTTATACGTTATATCCTTTATGTTGATAGCTTTATACGGTATATCCTATGTCTACGTATCGTTATACGTTATAACCTATATCTACGTATCGTTATACGTTATATCCTATATCTACGTATGGTTATACGTTATATCCTATACGTAGATAACGTTATACGTTATATCCTATATCTACGTATCGTTATACGTTATATCCTATATCTACGTATCGTTATACGTTATGTCCTATATGTAGATAATGTTATACGATATATCCTATATCCACGTATCGTTATACGTTACATCCTATATCTACATATCGTTATACGTTATAACCTATATGTAGATAACGTTATACGTTATATCCTACAGCTACGTATCGCTATACGTTATATCCTACAGCTACGTATCGTTATACGTTATATCCTTTATGTTGATAGCTTTATACGGTATATCCTATGTCTACGTATCGTTATACGTTATAACCTATATCTACGTATCGTTATACGTTATATCCTATATCTACGTATGGTTATACGTTATATCCTATACGTAGATAACGTTATACGTTATATCCTATATCTACGTATCGTTATACGTTATATCCTATATCTACGTATCGTTATACGTTATATCCTATATCTACGTATCGTTATACGTTATGTCCTATATGTAGATAATGTTATACGATATATCCTATATCCACGTATCGTTAAACTTTATATGCTATGTCTACATATCGTTATACGTTATATTCTATATCTACGTATCGTTATACGCTATATCCTATATTTACATATCGTTATACGTTATATCCTATGTGTAGATATCGTTATACGTTATATCCAATATCTACGTACCGTTATACGTTATATCCTATATATAGATAACGTTGTACGTTATATCGCCTATCTACGTACCGTTATACGTTATATCCTATTTGTAGATAACGTTGTACGTTATATCCTATATCTACACATCGTTATACGTTATATTCTATATCTACGTAACATTATACGTTATATCGTATATCTACATATCGTTATACGCTATATCCTATATGTAGATATCGCTATACGTTATATCCTATATCTACGTATTGTTATACGTTATATACTATATCTACGTATGGTTATACGTTAAATCCTATACGTAGATAACGTTATACGTTATATCCTATATCTACGTATGGTTATACGTTATATCCTATATCTACATATCGTTATACTTTATATCCTATATCTCCATATCGTTACACGTTGTAACCTATATGTAGCTAACGTTATACATTACATCCTATATCTACGTATCGTTATACGTTATGTCCTATATGTAGATAATGTTATGCGATATATCCTATGTCTACATATCGTTATACGTTATATCCTATATCTACGTATCCTTATACGTTATATCCTATATGTAGATAACGTAATACGTTATATCCTATATCTACATATCGTTATACGTTATATCCTATATCTACGTATGGTTATACGTTATATCCTATATCTACATATCGTTATACGTTATATCCTATATCTACGTATCCTTATACGTTATATCCTATATGTAGATAACGTTATACGTTATATCCAATATCTACGTATCGCTATAGGTTATATCCTATATCTACGTACAATTATACGTTATATCCTACAGCTACGTATCGTTATACGTTATATCCTATGTCTACATATCGTTATACGTTATATCCTATGTGTAGATAACGTTATACGTTATATCCTACATGTAGATATCGCTATACTTTATATCCTATATCTACGTATCGTTATACGTTATATACTATATCTACGTATGGTTATACGTTATATCCTATACGTAGATAACGTTATACGTTATATCCTATATCTACGTATCGTTATACGTTATATCCTATATCTACGTATCGTTATACGTTATGTCCTATATGTAGATAATGTTATACGATATATCCTATATCCACGTATCGTTATACGTTATATCCTATATGTAGATATCGCTATACGTTATATCCTATATCTACGTATCGTTACACGTTATATCCTATGTGTAGATAACGTTATACGTTATATCCTATAAGTGGAAATCCTTATACGTTATATCCTATATCTACGTATCGTTACACGTTATATCCTATATTTACATATCGTTATACGTTATATCCTATGTGTAGATATCGTTATTCGTTATATCCTATATGTAGATAACGTTGTACGTTATATCCTATATCTAGGTACCGTTATACGTTACATCCTATATCTACATATCGTTACACGTTATAACCTATATGTAGATAACGTTAAACGTTATATCCTACAGCTACGTATCGCTATACGTTATATCCTACAGCTACGTATCGATATACGTTATATCCTTTATGTTGATAGCTTTATACGGTATATCCTATGTCTACGTATCGTTATACGTTATAACCTATATCTACGTATCGTTATACGTTATATCCTATATCTACGTATCGTTACACGTTATATCCTATATCTACGTATCGTTACACGTTATATCCTATGTGTAGATAACGTTATACGTTATATCCTATATGTGGAAATCCTTATACGTTATATCCTATATCTACATATCGTTATACGTTATATTCTATATCTACGTATCGCTATACGTTATATACTATATCTACGTATGGTTATACGTTATATCCTACATCTACATATCGTTATACGTTATTACCTATGTGTAGATATCGTTATACGTTATATCCTATTTGTGGAAATCGTTATACGTTATATCCTATACCTACGTATCGTTATACGTTATATCCTATATCTACATATCGTTATACGTTATATCCTATATGTAGATAACGTTATACGTTATATCCTATAACTACATATCGTTAAACATTATATGCTATGTCTACATATCGTTATACGTTATATTCTATATCTACGTATCGTTATACGTTATATCCTATATTTACATATCGTTATACGTTATATCCTATGTGTAGATATCGTTATACGTTATAGCCTATATCTACATATCGTTATACGTTATATCCTATATGTAGATAACGTTGTACGTTATATCCTATATCTAGGTACCGTTATACGTTGCATACTATATCTACGTATCGTTATACGTTACATCCTATATGTAGATAACGTTATACGTTATATCCAATATCTACGTACCGTTATACGTTATATCCTATATGTAGATAACGTTGTACGTTATATCCTATATCCACGTATCGATTTACGTTATATCCTACATCTACATACCGTTATACGTTATATCCTATATCTACATATCGTTATACGTTATATCCTATATGTAGATAACGTTATACGTTATATCCTATATCTACGTATCGTTATACGTTATATCCTATATCTACGTATCGTTACACGTTATATCCTATGTGTAGATAACGTTGTACGTTACATCCTATATGTGGAAATCCTTATACGTTATATCCTATATCTACGTATCGTTATACGTTATATCCTATATCTACATATCGTTATACGTTATATTCTATATCTACGTATCGTTATACGTTATATCCTATATGTACATATCGTTATACGTTATATCCTATATGTAGATAACGTTGTACGTTATATCCTATATCTAGGTACCGTTATACGTTGCATACTATATCTACGTATCGTTATACGTTACATCCTATATGTAGATAACGTTATACGTTATATCCAATATCTACGTACCGTTATACGTTATATCCTATATCTACATATCGTTATACGTTATATCCTATATGTAGATAACGTTATACGTTATATCCTATATCTACATATCGTTGTACGTTATATCCTATATGTAGATAACGTTATACGCTATATCCTATATCTACGTATCGTTATACGTTATATCCTATATCTACGTATCGTTACACGTTATATCCTATGTGTAGATAACGTTGTACGTTACATCCTATATGTGGAAATCCTTATACGTTATATCCTATATCTACGTATCGTTATACGTTATATCCTATATCTACATATCGTTATACGTTATATTCTATATCTACGTATCGTTATACGTTATATCCTATATGTACATATCGTTATACGTTATATCCTATATGTAGATAACGTTGTACGTTATATCCTATATCTAGGTACCGTTATACGTTACATCCTATATCTACATATCGTTATACGTTATAACCTATATGTAGATAACGTTATACGTTATATCCTACAGCTACGTATCGCTATACGTTATATCCTACAGCTACGTATCGTTATACGTTATATCCTTTATGTTGATAGCTTTATACGGTATATCCTATGTCTACGTACCGTTATACGTTATAACCTATATCTACGTACCGTTATACGTTATATCCTATATCTACGTATCGTTACACGTTATATCCTATATCTACGTATCGTTACACGTTATATCCTATGTGTAGATAACGTTATACGTTATATCCTATATGTGGAAATACTTATACGTTATATCCTATATCTACATATCGTTATACGTTATATCCTATATCTACGTATCGTTATACGTTATATACTATATCTACGTATGGTTATACGTTATATCCTATATCTACGTATCGTTACACGTTATATCCTATGTGTAGATATCGTTATACGTTATATCCTATATGTGGAAATCCTTATACGTTATATCCTATATCTACATATCGTTATACGTTATATCCCATATCTACGTATCGTTATACGTTATATACTATACCTACGTATCGTTATACGTTATATCCTATATCTACATATCGTTATACGTTATATCCTATATGAAGATAACGTTATACGTTATATCCTATAACTACATATCGTTAAACTTTATATGCTATGTCTACATATCGTTATACGTTATATTCTATATCTACGTATCGTTATACGTTATATCCTATATTTACATATCGTTATACGTTATATCCTATGTGTAGGTATCGTTATACGTTATAGCCTATATCTACATATCGTTATACGTTATATCCTATATGTAGATAACGTTGTACGTTATATCCTATATCTAGGTACCGTTATACGTTACATACTATATCTACGTATCGTTATACGTTATATCCTATATGTAGATAACGTTATACGTTATATCCAATATCTACGTACCGTTATACGTTATATCCTATATGTAGATAACGTTGTACGTTATATCCACTATCTACGTACCGTTATACGTTATATCCTATATGTAGATAACGTTGTACGTTATATTCTATATCCACACAACGTTATACGTTATATTCTATATCTACGTAATATTATACGTTATATCGTATATCTACATATCGTTATACGTTATATCCTATATGTAGATATCGCTATACGTTATATCCTATATCTACGTATCGTTATACGTTATATACTATATCTACGTATGGTTTAACGCTAAATCCTATACGTAGATAACGTTATACGTTATATCCTATATCTACGTATCGTTATACGTTATATCCTATATCTACATATCGTTATACTTTATATCCTATATCTCCATATCGTTATACGTTGTAACCTATATGTAGCTAACGTTATACATTACATCCTATATCTACGTATCGTTATACGTTATGTCCTATATGTAGATAATGTTATGCGATATATCCTATGTATACATATCGTTATACGTTATATCCTGCATCTACATATCGTTATACGGTATATCCTATATCTACATATCGTTATACGTTATATCCTATATGTAGATAACGTAATACGTTATATCCTATGTCTTCGTAACGTTATACGGTATATCCTATATCTACGTATCGTTATACGTTATATGCTATAACTACATATCGTTGTACGTTATATTCTATGTCTACGTATCGTTATACGTTATATCCTATATCTACATATCGTTATACGTTATATCCTAGACGTAGATAACGCTATACGTTATATCCTATATCCACGTATCGTTATACGTTATATCCTACATTTACATACCGTTATACGTTATATCCTATATCTACGTATCGTTACACGTTATATCCTATGTGTAGATAACGTTGTACGTTATATCCTATATGTGGAAACCCTTATACGTTATATCCTATATCTACGTATCGTTATACGTTATATCCTATATCTACATATCGTTATACGTTATATCCTAGACGTAGATAACGCTATACGTTATATCCTATATCCACGTATCGTTATACGTTATATCCTACATTTACATACCGTTATACGTTATATCCTATATCTAGGTACCGTTATACGTTGCATACTATATCTACGTATCGTTATACGTTACATCCTATATGTAGATAACGTTATACGTTATATCCAATATCTACGTACCGTTATACGTTATATCCTATATCTACATATCGTTATACGTTATATCCTATATGTAGATAACGTTATACGTTATATCCTATATCTACATATCGTTGTACGTTATATCCTATATGTAGATAACGTTATACGCTATATCCTATATCTACGTATCGTTATACGTTATATCCTATATCTACGTATCGTTACACGTTATATCCTATGTGTAGATAACGTTGTACGTTACATCCTATATGTGGAAATCCTTATACGTTATATCCTATATCTACGTATCGTTATACGTTATATCCTATATCTACATATCGTTATACGTTATATTAGGTGAAGTAAAAAGTTCTGAGCGTTTTTCGCTAGATGTCTTTAGTGAGCCATATCTCACGATGTGCACATCGCATCGAGTCATAGTATACACCGATTTCAAGGTGATATTACGCATCAAAAAGGTTCTTTGTCAGTTTTGTGTTCGGTGAAGCCAGTTGTGTGTTACAGCGTTCGAAAATGGAGATAAAAAAAGAGAAAATTCGATACATTCTTCAGTACCACTACGACCAAGGTGAAAAGGCGGAGCAGGCGGCCAAAAAAATTTGTGCTGTTTATGGACCCAGTACAGTATCGAATGCAACAGCAAAGCGGTGGTTCCAACGATTCCGTTCTGGTAATATGGACGTCGAAGATGAGGCACGCTCTGGTAGGCCAATCGTCGAAAATGTGGATAAAATCATGGAAATCGTCGAGTCGGACCGGCATGTGAGCACTTATTCCATTGCCCAGGAACTGAAGATTAGCCAGAAAACCGTTTGGAACCATTTGCATAAGGCTGGTCTCAAGAAGAAGCTCGACGTATGGGTGCCACATGAATTGACGCAAAAGAACCTTTTGGACCGAATTGATGCCTGCGATTCTTTGTTGAGACGTAACGAAATCGACCCATTTTTGAAGCGGATGGTGACTGGCGATGAAAAATGGGTCACATACGAGAACAACAGCCGAAAAAGATCGTGGTCCAATCGCGGTGGGCCGGCCCAAACGATCGCCAAGCGTGGATTAACGGCCAAGAAGGTTTTATTGTGTGTTTGGTGGGATTGGAAGGGAATCATCCATTATGAGCTGCTCCCATCGGGGCAAACACTTAATTCGGACCTCTATTGTCAACAACTGACCAGACTGAAGCAGGCGATCGACCAGAAGCGGCCAGAATTGGCCAATAGGAAAGGTGTTGTGTTCCATCAAGACAACGCCAGGCCGCACACATCTTTAACGACGCGTCAGAAGCTCCGAGAGCTTGGCTGGGAGGTTCTATCGCATCCGCCGTACAGTCCAGACCTGGCACCAAGCGATTATCACCTTTTTAAGTTTTTGCAAAATTTTCTTGATGGTACAAAACTGGCCTCAAGAGAGGCTTGTGAAAATGAGCTGGTCAAGTTTTTTACCAATAGGGACGAGGACTTCTTCAACCGCGGAATTATGAAATTGCCTTCAAAATGGACAAAAGTAATCGAACAAAACGGCGCATATTTAATCTAAATCGAATAATCTTGACTATGTTAATTTCATCGTCGAAATAAAGCGAAAAAGCGCTCAGAACTTTTTACTTCACCTAATATTCTATATCTACGTATCGTTATACGTTATATCCTATATGTACATATCGTTATACGTTATATCCTATATGTAGATAACGTTGTACGTTATATCCTATATCTAGGTACCGTTATACGTTACATCCTATATCTACATATCGTTATACGTTATAACCTATATGTAGATTACGTTATACGTTATATCCTACAGCTACGTATCGCTATACGTTATATCCTACAGCTACGTATCGTTATACGTTATATCCTTTATGTTGATAGCTTTATACGGTATATCCTATGTCTACGTACCGTTATACGTTATAACCTATATCTACGTACCGTTATACGTTATATCCTATATCTACGTATCGTTACACGTTATATCCTATATCTACGTATCGTTACACGTTATATCCTATGTGTAGATAACGTTATACGTTATATCCTATATGTGGAAATACTTATACGTTATATCCTATATCTACATATCGTTATACGTTATATCCTATATCTACGTATCGTTATACGTTATATACTATATCTACGTATGGTTATACGTTATATCCTATATCTACGTATCGTTACACGTTATATCCTATGTGTAGATATCGTTATACCTTATATCCTATATGTGGAAATCCTTATACGTTATATCCTATATCTACATATCGTTATACGTTATATCCCATATCTACGTATCGTTATACGTTATATACTATACCTACGTATCGTTATACGTTATATCCTATATCTACATATCGTTATACGTTATATCCTATATGAAGATAACGTTATACGTTATATCCTATAACTACATATCGTTAAACTTTATATGCTATGTCTACATATCGTTATACGTTATATTCTATATCTACGTATCGTTATACGTTATATCCTATATTTACATATCGTTATACGTTATATCCTATGTGTAGGTATCGTTATACGTTATAGCCTATATCTACATATCGTTATACGTTATATCCTATATGTAGATAACGTTGTACGTTATATCCTATATCTAGGTACCGTTATACGTTACATACTATATCTACGTATCGTTATACGTTATATCCTATATGTAGATAACGTTATACGTTATATCCAATATTTACGTACCGTTATACGTTATATCCTATATGTAGATAACGTTGTACGTTATATCCACTATCTACGTACCGTTATACGTTATATCCTATATGTAGATAACGTTGTACGTTATATCCTATATCCACACAACGTTATACGTTATATTCTATATCTACGTAATATTATACGTTATATCGTATATCTACATATCGTTATACGTTATATCCTATATGTAGATATCGCTATACGTTATATCCTATATCTACGTATCGTTATACGTTATATACTATATCTACGTATGGTTTTACGCTAAATCCTATACGTAGATAACGTTATACGTTATATCCTATATCTACGTATCGTTATACGTTATATCCTATATCTACATATCGTTATACTTTATATCCTATATCTCCATATCGTTATACGTTGTAACCTACATGTAGCTAACGTTATACATTACATCCTATATCTACGTATCGTTATACGTTATGTCCTATATGTAGATAATGTTATGCGATATATCCTATGTATACATATCGTTATACGTTATATCCTGCATCTACATATCGTTATACGGTATATCCTATATCTACATATCGTTATACGTTATATCCTATATGTAGATAACGTAATACGTTATATCCTATGTCTTCGTAACGTTATACGGTATATCCTATATCTACGTATCGTTATACGTTATATTCTATAACTACATATCGTTGTACGTTATATTCTATGTCTACGTATCGTTATACGTTATATCCTATATCTACATATCGTTATACGTTATATCCTAGACGTAGATAACGCTATACGTTATATCCTACATCCACGTATCGTTATACGTTATATCCTACATTTACATACCGTTATACGTTATATCCTATATCTACGTATCGTTACACGTTATATCCTATGTGTAGATAACGTTGTACGTTATATCCTATATGTGGAAACCCTTATACGTTATATCCTATATCTACGTATCGTTATACGTTATATCCTATATCTACATATCGTTATACGTTATATCCTAGACGTAGATAACGCTATACGTTATATCCTATATCCACGTATCGTTATACGTTATATCCTACATTTACATACCGTTATACGTTATATCCTATATCTACGTATCGTTACACGTTATATCCTATATGTAGATAACGTTATACGTTATATCCTATATGTACATATCGTTATACGTTATATCCTATATGTAGATAGCGTTGTACGTTATATCCTATATCTAGGTACCGTTATACGTTACATCCTATATCTACATATCGTTATACGTTATATCCTATGTCTTCGTAACGTTATACGGTATATCCTATATCTACGTATCGTTATACGTTATATGCTATAACTACATATCGTTATACGTTATATTCTATGTCTACGTATCGTTATACGTTATATCCTATATCTACATATCGTTATACGTTATATCCAATATGTAGATAACGTTATACGTTATATCCAATATCTACGTATCGTTATACGTTATCTCCTACATATACATATCGTTATACGTTATATCCTATACGTAGATAACGCTGTACGTTATATCCTATATGTAGCTATCGTTATACGTTATATCCTATATCTACGTATCGTTATACGTTATATCCTATATGTAGATAACGTTATAAGTTATATCCTATATCTGCGTATCGTTGTACGTTATATCCTACATCTACATATCGCTATACGTTACATCATATATCTACTTATCGTTATACGTTATATCCTATATGTAGATAACGTTATACGTTATATCCAATATCTACGTATCGTTATACGTTATATCCTATATCTACATATCGTTATATGTTATATCCTATATGTAGATAACGTTATACGTTATATCCTATATCTACATATCGTTAAACTTTATATGCTATGTCTACATATCGTTATACGTTATATCCTATATCTACGTATCGTCATACGTTATATCCTATATGTAGATAACGTTAAACGTTATATCCTAAAGCTACGTATCGCTATACGTTACATCCTACAGCTACGTATCGATATACGTTATATCCTTTATGTTGATAGCTTTATACGGTATATCCCATGTCTACGTATCGTTATACGTTATAACCTATATCTACGTATCGTTACACGTTATATCCTATATCTACGTATCGTTACACGTTATATCCTATGTGTAGATAACGTTATACGTTATATCCTATATGTGGAAATCCTTATACGTTATATCCTATATCTACATATCGTTATACGTTATATCCTATATCTACATATCGTTATACGTTATATCCTATATCTACGTATCGTTATACGTTATATCCTATATCTACGTATCGTTACACGTTATATCCTATATCTACGTATCGTTACACGTTATATCCTATGTGTAGATATCGTTATACGTTATATCCTATTTGTGGAAATCGTTATACGTTATATCCTATACCTACGTATCGTTATACGTTATATCCTATATCTACATATCGTTATACGTTATATCCTATATGTAGATAACGTTATACGTTATATCCTATAACTACATATCGTTAAACTTTATATGCTATGTCTACATATCGTTATACGTTATATTCTATATCTACGTATCGTTATACGTTATATCCTATATTTACATATCGTTATACGTTATATCCTATGTGTAGATATCGTTATACGTTATAGCCTATATCTACATATCGTTATACGTTATATCCTATATGTAGATAACGTTGTACGTTATATCCTATATCTAGGTACCGTTATACGTTGCATACTATATCTACGTATCGTTATACGTTACATCCTATATGTAGATAACGTTATACGTTATATCCTATATCTACGTATCGTTATACGTTATATCCGATATCTACGTATCGTTATACGTTATATCCTATATGTAGATAACGTTATAAGTTATATCCTATATCTACGTATCGTTATACGTTATATCCTCTATCTACATATCGTTATACGTTATATCCTATATCTACATATCGTTACACGCGGCCACCGCGCATTGCGCCACCCCCGACGGGCCGCCGTGTAAAACCTCCTGGTTCCCCGACCAGGCGATTTGGTGGCACCGCGACGCCGAACCGACCGACGCCTAAAACCCACCGGACGGCGGAGACGTCCGAGCTCGCCTGGAAGTGTCGTGCCCACGCCCCCCACTCCGCCGCCGACATCACATTCTTTCCGGATGGGAATTGAGTTTTCTCACACGCTCCGCCGCCTCCTTCCGCGACATCACCTGCTCGCAAAATGTGGCGACCGCCTTCCGGCTACTCTTGTTCGCCAACAGCGCACCGAACACCGCCGATGGCGAGAGGTCACCCCCTGTCTCACCAACGAGGGCGCGGCGAGGTAACGTCCACGCCGGTCAGTGCTCCAGCGTGTGCTGTGCCGAGTCCACTCGCTTGTTGCAATGGTGGCAACGCGGTGATACCTCCCGTCCTATCCTGTGCAGGTGCTCACCGAAGCATCCATGCCCGGTAAGTAACTCTGTCGCCCTATAGGTTAGGGCGGGCCCGCCGCCATCCAACCAATCGTCGCAGTTTGGCAGGACCCTGAGGCCCGGGTCGCCGTTTCCCGTTGCGATACCGGCCCGCCACGAATCCAATAGGTTTCGTCGAGCCCGCGCCACAGCGTCACAGCGTGCCGCCGCCGCCTCGTCCACCCCTCCCGATGGTGCTCGCGTGTGTTGGTAGATCTCGCGACACCGTAGGGCCTCCAACTCGAACGTGGGGAAACCCGCGAGCAGCGACGCCGCCGTAGCCGAGTCGGTGCGATACGCTCTCAGCGTTCTCACGGCCACCGTACGATGCATTCTCCTGACCAGCAGGAGGCTGCGACGATTGGCCAACACGCTCGCAGCCCAGATCGGAGCACCGTACAGGAGCCTCGATCGTTCAACCCCGGCGTATAGCCGGCGCACTCCGACGCCCGGTCCGCCGAGCCTAAGCAACAGACGCCCCAAGGTGTTGGCTGTAGCCTCGGCCGATGGTACCAGACGTTCGAAGTGATCGCCAAAGGTCCAATGGCTGTCGAGAGTCGGACCCAGATACTTCATCCGTGTACCGACCTCGACATCGGCCCCTCCCAACCGCAGCCGGTAGCCCGCCGGAGGTGTCCTGTGATCGGCCCTCTTGCGTTACCAAACCAAATCCCCCAACGGTGTCCAACGATGTCCCACTGTGCGGTCCAGTCTAGATCATGCACAATTCCATTAGTGGCTTTTGGCGATCCGAATTGGACTGGTGCGTAGTTCTTAGCTTGGTATCGTTTTCCAAAGATTAATCATCTAATTAATTTATGGAAAGCGATGCCAATTACCAGGTCTCACTACGAGGAGGTGACTACGCACGAGACTCGCCCATGGATTATTATTTAACATTATGCATCGGTCTCGACATTCGACCTACTGGCAAGAATGTCCAGTTCTAACTCTACTTGATCATGGGCCTGCGTAAAGAGATAGTTATTTCGTAGCGAAGCACCTATCTCCTACGCAGCTGTTACACTGATCTTCACAAACGTAAGACAAAGCATACAGAACGCAACATCCATGTCCCACACAATGATTACATCGGTCGGTACAAATACCGTACAGTAATTCGCATTCCTACTGCCAGCATTCGGTATCAAAGACACATTTATCTAACTGGGAACGAAGGAAAGGAAATGAAGCTGCTGACACTGTATGTATCATTTCGTGTCGTGCAGAATGGACATTCGAGTCGCTGTACTAAACTGTTTAGCGTTCTACTTTTGAGACACTATAACATATTGAAGATATTGAAAAGTTATAATCTGTAACATGACCTCAATAAGCTTCCCTTAAAAATGGGCAAACAAGACGCCCGATCAATCTGACGATAAAAAAAATCGCGGCGCGCCCGAAACGAACGAGATCGCGATCTCTCGAAAGAACTAACAAACCAACGCGACGTACCCCCGTACACGAGATAACCCCAAAGTTCAGCAGAAGGCCGAAGAATTGACCGTAACTCGATTCCTGCTTCGCCGTTCGAAACTTACACGTGTCGCGGTCGATGGAGCCGACCGATGATGTCAGCGATCCGTTGGTGATCCAGCCGTGGATCCAGAAAATGGGCCTGCAATTTAGCACACTCCAACTGAACATGTGGACACCGGGGCGGGGCCGCTGAACAGGATTACGAAGGCAAGGCCCCAACTGAACAGTGGGCCCACCCCCGCGGAGCCGAACAGGATTACGGAGGACGTTAAATGCAGGTCCCTGACCGAGTACCGAAATATCAACCGGACAGGACTGCGGATCCAGGACTGAATCTCCAACAGATTCGCAAGCATCACCGACGCGACGACAACTCCCGTGATCCGATGCAAACGTCGGACAGTCATCGAGCAGTCACCAGGACAGCGGTGTCCTTGGGGCGACTTACGAATCCAAAGAGTTGTCTAGTGAACGTTGACCCGAACGTACCCGGAATACGCGCGAGCGAGTACGGCACGCGATAGTTTGAAAGAACTAAGTGACCGCGAACCGATAATTCGCGAGTATAATTTCTCCAGTGTTGTAAGCGAGGGGAGAGTGTCGAGATTTCTTCCTTTTCGTTCCAGGATGGATAAGTATCGTTGTACAGAATGGGCTAACAATGCACTTAACGTAGGTATCTAGCTTACGATTAATTAAGGCTAAAACGCACGCATCCCACGGTGTCCAACGGTGTTCAACGGTGTTCATTGATGTCCCACGGTGTCCAACGTCGTCCAACGTCGTCCCACGGTGTCCTACGATGCAGTACAGTCTAGATCGTCCAAAAATTTCTTCGTGACTTTTCGTGATCCAAACTGCACTGTATTAACGTGGTTCTTAGCTTGGTATCGAATTATTGTGCAATGTTTGTACTAATCAATGTAGTCTTTCTCCAAAAATCAACCATCTGATTAATCTTCGGAAAAGATTTCATCGATCAGTTCAAACATTGTCCATTAATTCGCAATCGTACTGGCAACATTCGGTATCAAAGATACATTTGTCTAACCTGGAACGAGAGAAGGAAAATGAAGCTATTGGTACTGCATATAAAATTGAGCGTTTTGCAAAAGAGACATACGACTCGTTGTACTAAACTGATGAAGATATCGACAAGTTATATACTCCAACGTGACTGCAATATGCTTCTTTTGAAAATGGGAAAATAGGAAGAAACATGAACAATCAGACAATGAAAGAAAAATCATTTGAGTATCTAGGATACATATTTAATATGATATGAAATGTTCAAATATGTAACTGAAATGTGATTTCTGTAAATCGATAAATCTGAAACAAACTTATTTACTGGATATGGCATATGAAAGAAACAGGCATCTTTAAAACGAAAACATTTTATACATGAAAAATAAACTACTAGTAATGGTCCATTATAGATCAAATTACTATTGATAAATTTTAGCAAATATTGAGAATCATTTGTATCTTTTTAATCGAAACTAGGCTTACATTGAAAAGAATAATTTTAAGTAATTGAATTTAAACTGAATTAAAACTGAAAAGATCATTTGGAATAACTAAGATGAGAGAAAACCCGATTACTATAAAATCTCTTGCTTTGTCTTTTAACTTTTAATAGTACCTGTTATTTCCTACAACAACATAATGACTTGCAACATAGTAAACCGAAAGATATGTGCATAAACTTTTGTTTCATGCAAATGAAATTCGAATATTTATAAAATTCTACATTACAGTTAAAAGATAGAAAATATCGCGGTGGAAAAAATTCTAAAAGTTATGATTCTAAGAACGAACAATCGCCAGCATTTATTCCAATTGCAATGAATTAAATTTTAAAAAATATTTCAAGCCTTCATAACAACATTAAGATATTTCTTTATAATACTTTGTTGCGCATGAAATCGCTCACAATTTCATACATGTAAATATATATACATATTATACATTCGTAATAAAGTTCTGTCTTTTAGCAATTATGGTAACGTTAACGCTGACAAAGGAGTATGTCTTATAGTAGTATTTTCAGTAATAAACGTAGTAATAAGGGGTGCATTAATAGGGGGCGCTGAAAAAGAAACAAAGCAGTAACCTGAAGGGCTACTACAATTCGATTGGCTTCCATCTATATAAACCCGATCAACACGCCGAGAGTGGAACTGAATATTCTTGTTTCGCAACGCTAATTTACTACTAATATTTATGAAGCAGATTAAAATAAAACGCGACGAGTGCTTTGTTATATCTGCAATATCAATTAATCTACTATTAAAAAAAAAAAAAAAAAAAAAAGAAAGAAAAGTCTGAAAATTCCCGAAATTTGAGACGCAACGCTAATAAGTATAAATCTACGCACTCGTATGTAAGCAATACGCAACACTAATAGCGAGAGATCGTAGTGCAACCATTTAGGAGGTTGCTTATGAACGATCACACTTGCACAGCTCTTGCAGCTGTATCGTGTGATCCAGGAACAGTGTCCGACAAATGCAGTCGGAGTGTTTGGGCATTTTATAAACGCAACTCTACTTAAGAAAACGCGATCATTCGTTATCGCAACGCTAAAAGGAAAAATAAGTAGAACTCGCGATGGAACAATATCGCAACGCTAACTCTTATAGTGAATTTAATGAAAATTACTATTTACTATATGAAAAAGCTACTTCAAATATTCTGATATTGCTACTTGCAATACTATAAAATTAATTGAAAACTAACATTTTTATAATTTAATTTTAAACAATAGAAAACAGGATAAATTTTGATACGTATAGTTTAGTAAGTATAAGAAATTCTAAATATGCATAATAAAATTTGCAAAAGACAATCGCGATATCGTAATTCGCAACTCTAAAGCAAACGCGATTATCATTTTATCGCAATTCTAATCCAAACCGTAATCATTTTCTCGCCACACTATTAAAAATCCGCGATGTTATTTCGAAACTCTAATACAACCCGTAATTAATTTATCGCAACACTAATGAGAAAAATCGCGAGTGGAGGGCTGACATATCGCAGGGCAACCATTTAAGAGGTTGCCGATGAATGATCACACTTGTACAGTTCTTGTAGCTGTACATGTGATCCAGGAACAGTATTCGACAAATGCAGTCGGAGGGTTTGGGCATTTTATAAACGCAACTCTACTTAAGAAAACGCGATCATTCGTTATCGCAATGCTAAAAGGAAAGATAAATAGAACTTATAGTGAATTTAATGAAAATTACTATTTACTATATGAAAAAGCTACTTCAAATATTCTGATATTGCAACTTGCAATTGAAAACTAACATTTTTATAATCTAATTTGAAACAATAGAAAACAGGATAAATTCTGATACGTATAGTTCTATAAGAAATTCTAAATATGCATAATAAAATTTGCAAAAGACAATCGCGATATCGTAATTCGCAACTCCAAAGCAAACGCGATTATCATTTTATCGCAACTCTAATTCAAACCGTAATCATTTTATCGCCACACTAACAAAAAGCCGATATGTAATTTCGCAACTCTAATACAACCCGTAATTAATTTATCGCGACACTAATAAAAAAAATCGCGATTTGCCCAATGGGACGATGGACCGATATATACATCGGTCAAGAAGCAAAGACTACTACTACTACTACTACTACTACTACAAATACTAAAAGCGAGCATAGTGACAAAGTAGTAACAATAATGACTTCCCATGCTCTGGATGACCCAGAGGATGGGGAGCCATTAGTAGTTGCCCTCTTGAGTGGCAGTTTGCCGGGCCTCTTCGGCTTATAGCCTCTTCTTTCTTCGGGCGCAATGCCCGCTAAAACTTAAATCTAAGCTCGAGTCTTCTAAATCGCAAACAAAAGAAAAAACTTATAAAGGTGAAATAAAAATATAAACCGCGGAAGCTGATTGGAGTGCGCATGGACTGACCAACGATCACAGCGGTGATCGTTGCTCACTCGCATGTGCGTGCTCGAGCAATAAACGTTCGTTTCGAGCCCACTCGCGACCGCGACCGCGAAATTCGAAAAATTCGAAAGGCAAAACCAGAGACGAGAGCATGCTCTACTCGTGCCAATTTCACCGTCGATTTTTCAAATTAGATTTCCAGAAACAGGTTGGTCACACGAAAACGTGCCTACCCGACCAGAGACTGTGCCAACCTGCCCGGCCCTACCTACTTACAATTAACAGACATACCAGAAAGTATACTACCTATCCTACCTAGCGCTATATTTAAAAAATAGCAAAACGGGCACACCAACACAATCACTCCACGGTTCTCACACAAACGCTCGGGCGCAAAGATCCTACACTAGAGAGGACGTCCCGGGACGCCTCCGACACCCGAGCTTAGCAAACATGTACACTCTAAGGTACGTACCTTTTTCCTGAAATCGACTGACGAAGGTTAGCGACCATTGCGTAAAACGTGATAAAACACGTCTGAGGAAATGATATCGTTAAAATAAATGTAAGTAAACTTGGAATTATAATTGTAATTTATTACAATTTATTACAATATTAAAAGCGTAGTTACACTTAATCGCGTAAATGACATTATCACAAATTGTGATTGTATCGAGACGTAAATTGAATCGATATATATCTCGAAATTTTTAATATTTGAAGTTTTAACGAATGAAAAAAGCGACGCAATTCCACGGCCTAACAACACGCACACATAATGTGGAAAATACGTCGTGCACGATACACTAACGCATCGTCAGTCGCTGAGAAATTATTAGATTACTTAATGCTAGGTCATCGTGCCCAATGTCTTTCTCCCATTCAAGTAGCACCTGGGCACGTGAATGAGATCCTGACAATGGGCACGGAAAGGGTTAAACCTGAAAATCCTGATCTAAAAAGATGATTAGTTTTTGCAATTTTTATTTAACGGACTAACGTTCTTTGATTTTATATTTTACTACTTCGTATCTGATTAAATCTACTTTATTAATTTAATAGTAACTAAGTAACTCTACTTTATTAATTTAATAAATCAGAAGAAAATTTTAATATTGCAAAAAAGGCAGCGTTAATTGAAAAAGACTGAGACTCGATCAAATGGAATAATTGACTGTAAATATATTACTAAGAAAGAAATAATCTCAGGCGATCTCTTTATCAAAGCATATACTCGAAATTGCGGAAGCAGTGTTCAAAATTATTGCTTTGATTCAAAGATCTGCCTGTCGCGAACTGTCTTCTTGCACGTAAAATTTCATTCTTGTACGGGAAAAAATGAATTTTAGCTCATATTTTAAATTCTAGCCGAAATGAAATCAACGAAAGTGACTTAATATTGTCACCATCAATTCATTGCTTAAAATCAAGTATATGTATGTCATACAGGTATATTCGTGTAGATTTGCCATTCGCAAATATTCATACGGAATATTAACATGCATATTTCTAAATAACACGAATATATTCTCAAGTGCATATGTTTAACCTAATTATTAAAAAACTAATTATTATAATCGCGATGTGCAAGAAGACCTATCCTAAACTAATAAATTTCTAAAAAGAATGTTACTACTCACGGGTATAAAAAATACCCGCGGTCACTATGCTCGCAAAAAATTCTACGTAATACAACCAGTCACGCGTGCCGATTCGGACCTTTCGTCCTACGACATGATTGAGTGACCGGAGGAACAAAAATGCATGCGACTCACCGTTCGAAGCGGAGAAACAGAGGACGTTACTATGTATGCTGCGCCATCCCAGGGAATATCATCAGGGAGACTAACATCAGGCAGGAACCGTGTAAGGTCCAGTGGTGGAAATGGAGGTTGCGAGAAATCTGTTACAGAACAAAACACGATGGGCGATTGCTGATTATTTAAAAAGTTGGATATAGTGAAAAATGAAGGTTTATTAACTTTAGTAACTTTAGTAGTAATAAAGATTGAAAATCTAATAAACTCTGATAAGTATAAAAACTGAAACTCTAATGTGAAAGTTTAAAATCTCAAAATTAAGAATCTAATGATTTCTGAAGTATGTTAGTCATTTGTTTCATAATTCGGTATTAAGACTTTAACACTTATTCTATTTTAATGAAAGAATAACCTCAGAAAATGCCAACCTCCCAAATTTTCAATCGAATTGTATTTCTTAATTGATAGTGATTAAAGAAAAATATACAGAATAGACATAATTGAAGTACGATATGTAAAAATACTTACATTCTTGGCTTTTCAGCCACCATTGGAGCATTCAAAAAGAAGACAAAGAAGTTGAAGCTATGATATGTCTATAACAAAACATAAAATATCATTAATATCGTTAATACATAATAAGAAACATGGAACTTTAGCAATAATAAAGACTAGACTCTAATAAGTATGTAAATTGTTCGAGAATAAAATATTCAGTGATTTTTGATACGTATCAGACAGATTTATTGTACTTTAATGTTAAGATTTTAAGACTTTATTTCAATTAAAAAGGACATTTACAACTTTCTACATTATCAATCACTTTTGTTTTATAATTAACAATATTTCAAACAATATATACTAAATAGAACAAATTGAAATACAATATATAAAACTACTTACATTCTTGAGCGCCTGGGGAGGCTTTATCCTCTTGAGGGAGGCACTGACTCTAATACCGAAAACGAATATTCAAAAAAATAAATATAAAAAAAAAGAATAAAAGACTACGTTAACGCGACCGCTTAAATTATGATCGACGAACAAGAACTCTAATATCGCGTACAAATTTGATTCATAAAATTTTCTTACTTTCGCGTGTGATTATTCGATCGAATTTAATCAAAGCTATCGTGATTTTAAAATATTGAAAAGAAACTATCGCGTAGCAAACACTGACTCTACGACCTCATTGCGCGCGGTCACAAATATTCCCTGAAAATAAAGTTGTTTAAGGGCGGGCGGGGGGGAGGTGGAAAAGAAGCGAAACGTCGTTTCGACAATTTTATTCTTTTTCCTATCTAACGTTTATTTAGAAAATACTGCTATTTTTTTAGACTTAAAAATTATTATTAGGAAATTGGAACAAGTTTGAAAAATATTATTTAGTTGAAAATTATGAGATATTTCTCGATAGCGAACAAATGTTTACGAATACCGTGAATGCAATGCAATCGTTTACAAGAATTATACTGTTCGCAATTAGAATATATACTGTGAATTTTCGTTATTAGAATACGAAATATATATTCCACTAATACACTATAGTCGCGTGTTATAAATATTGGAAAATATTTGCAAGAATTCAAAAGTTCGCCATTAGATATACTTAAAGAATAGTGTACAAACGCGCGCGAAACCTTGTTTTTTTGTTTTCCTTCTTACTTTTATGTTATTTCTGCTATCGATAAATAACGTACACAAAAAATAATTAGAAATTAAAACAAATGTATAAAATAATTAAATGAAACCACTGTAAAATTCAAATTTTATTATATAAGTTTACGAAAGAACCTAATATTAGAAGTTAATATAGTAACGGTATCATTTAGTAAATAGACGACTGAAGAGAAATTAAAACAGAAAGTTTCAGACAACCACTTAATTTCATTATCTTAATGTTCAATGAATCGTTAAATAAACGTGTATTAATTAAACCATATTAATTTTACACAACAGCAAAAACGAAATTAAGAAACGACGCCACTGAAAGTACGCCCTCAATAGATTAGCGTTAGTAACGAGAGAGAATCTTCCCTTAAAAATGGGGAAACAAGGAGACGCCGGAACAAACAGACAATGAAAGAAAAATCGCGGCGCGAACTCGTTCGTTCGCGACCTTTCGAAAGAATCAATGGACTCACGCGACGCATTCCCGTGCACAAAATAACCGCAAGATTCAGTGGAAAAGAAGAATAGATTTTTACATTTCGTTCCAAGTCAGATAGGTATCATTGTACAGAATGTGCTCAGAATGGATTTGACAGAGTGAAGACATATCCCACGGTGTCCAACGGTGTCCAACGGTGTCCAACGGTGTCCCACGGTGCAATCCAGTTTAGATCATCCAAAATTCTCTTTGTGGTTTTTGGTGACCCAAACTGGACTGGTGCGTAGTTCTTAGCTTGGTATCGTTTTCCAAACATTAATCAAATGATTAATTTTTGGAAAACGATACCAATTACCAGGTCTCACCACGGGGAGGTGACTACGCACGAGACCCGCCCATGAGTTATTTAACATTATGCATCGGTCTCGACATTCAACCTATTGGCAAAAATGTCGAGCTCTGACTCTACTTGATCATGGGCCTACGTAAAGGGATAGTTATTTCGTATTTAACCTAACCGCGAAACACCTATCTCCTACGCAGCAGTTACACGAATCCTTACAAACGTAAAACAAAGCATACACAACGCAATATCTATCTCCCACACAACGCAACATGTATCTCACACACAACGATTACATCGATCAGTATAAACATCGTACAATAATTCGCAGCCCTATCGGCAACATTCCGTATCAAAGATACATTTGTCCAACTTGGAACGAAAGAGCCCGATGGAAAAGGAGCTCGAACAATCAGACGATGAAAGAAAAACCGCAGCGCGGATGGAAGGGACGAAATCACGTTCTCTCGAAAGAACTAACAAACCTACGTAACGTACCCCCGTGCACCAGATAACCCTAAGGTTCAGCGGAAAGCCCAAGCATTGACCTTCGCTCGATTCCTGTCACGTCGTTTGAAACTTATCACGGTCGATGGCACTTACCGATAATACCAACGTCCAGCAAATGGGCCTGCAATTTAGCACACTCCAACTGAACATGTGGACACCGGGGCGGGGCCGCTGAACAGGATTACGAAGGCAAGGCCCCAACTGAACAGTGGGGCCCACCCCCGCGGAGCCGAACAGGATTACGGAGGACGTTAAATGCAGGTCCCTGTCCGAGTACCGAAGTACCAATCGGACAGGATTGCAGACGTGCGACTCAAGCGTCAACACATTCACTGGTATCACCAGCGCGATGACAACTCCCGCGATTCGAGACAAACGACGAGCAGTCGTCGAGTAGTCACTAAGACAGAGGTGTCCTTGGGGCGACTTACGAATCCAAAGAGTTGTCCAGTGCACGCTGACCCGCACGTACCCGGAATACGCGCGAGCGAGTACGCCACGCGACAGTTTGAAAGAACTGAGCGACCGTGAACCGATAAATAGTGGGAACAATTTTTCCAGTGTGGTAAGATTTCTATTTTTCGTTCCAAGATGGACAAGTATCTTTGTACAGAATGAGCTTACAATGCACATAACATAGGTGTCTATCTTATGATTAATTAAGGCTAAAACGCACGCATCCCACGGTGTCCCGCGATGTCCCACGGTGCCCCCGCGGGGGGGTACTAGTCCAGTCTAGATCTCCAAAACTATTTTGGATGATCAAGACCGGACTATATTCAAGTAGTTTTTAGCTTGATATCGTTTTTCAAATAATAATACTAATATTCAAAATAGTAATTGGTGTATTATTATTTGGAAAACGATACCAATTACCGGGACCCACCACGAGGAGGTAACTACGCTCGGGTCCCATTTACATAAAGAGTTTTTAAACATTGGAAGCAGAGATGTAAAATTATTTTGTAACAAAGAAGTAGCGTGTACTGAAATTAATTAATTAGAATAGCTGTAGTACGTGGATCCGCGTAATCATACATGAATATTGAACTTATCATCGAAGAAAAGAAACCATGCAAGGTACCAATTGTAGCGCGTGTGAATGAATGATGAGATGTCGTTGCCTTCGATTAAATTGCACTTGCTTCCTTGATTCCATGAATACGGTGTTATTTCCTTGGTTTTGAGCAGACATGGAAAATTACATCCCATCCATAGACACTCAATAGGTACACTCTGCTTTACCACTAGTTTCATATGAAACAGTGAAATGAGAAATTAAATACTGTATTTAAAATTAAAAAATAATGCTATATAGAAATAAAATAGGACTTCAGGGATTTTAAAGATTTCGTTAATATTAAATAAAACAAAATAAATCTTTAATTTACTCACTACGAATTGATGGTATTGATTTAAATCAATGAATGTAGAGTTGCTTCCGATTAATGGCAAAACTGCTATAAATTAAGAGCATAATTACTTTGAATTAATGGGAGGATATGGTTATAAATTATTGACATAATTGTTAAGAATTAATGGCTTAAATGTACAAAATAACAGTTTAAATGTTGTAAATTAATAGCTTAAATGTTATAAATTAATGGCTTAAATGTTGTAAATTAATGGCTTAGATGTTGTTAATTAATAGCTTAAATGTATAAAATAACAATTTAAATGTTATAAATTAATGGCTTAAAAATTGTAAATTAATGGCTTAGATGTTGTAAATTAATAGCTTAAATGTTCTAAATTAATCGCTTATATGTTGTAAATTAATAGCTTCAATATTGTAAATTAATAGCTTAAATGTATAATATAACAGTTTAAATGTTATAAATTAATGGCTTAAATGTATAAAATAACAGTTTAAATGTTTTAAATTAATAGCTTAAATGTTGTAAATTAATGGCTTAAATGTTATAAATTAATTACTTAAGTATCGTAAATTAGTGGCTTAGGCGTTATAAATTACCAGTTTCAATGTTATTGTTTGATACTTTATTTATTTACCTTATATTTAAATTCTTCTTCGATGTTCACTCTCCGGGAGTTCAAGCACGAAAGAGCTCGCGCGCGACTTGCGTGTTCCTTATATAACTTCACAAGGTGTCAGGATGTCAATCAAACGATAACGATGTTTTGACATTGCAGAAGGCGGTTTTTCCGTTATAACAAAATCAAATTGAACAATTTCTGAATTTTTATCGCAAATTCGCGTCTTTAACGATTTAACACGATATCCATTTTTATCATTTTAATAGTTTCTGCAAACTAAGACTAAATTCACACATTTTTGATATTAGTTTTCGACTATCGGTTAGTTTGTACATAAAGGGAAAAAAGTCTAACGGCAGTCGATGACGTTACTGTGAAATAAGTTAAGGTATTAAATAATCAGACAGGTAAAATTCATATTAAGCATTATATTCTATTATCGATATTCGTTCATTTACTCGTGCTAATTACAAAAAAAATGTTCTTTTCTCTTGAATATCACCTACATCACTGTCTGCGATATTTAAAATTCTTATTTAATGCTTACTTATAAGTCAGGTACCTTTTTAATTCCTTTGAAGCTAAACAAGTAAATTTACTCGCTATAGTTGTAACATAAAATGGCATATTTTCTTCAATATCGTCTGCATTGCAACAATATGAATTAATTGGCTGTAATCGCCGTTAGGTATTTCTTAGTTAGATCTATCAAAGGATGTATTAGTCTATTAGCGAGAGAAATATTGATTCCTTGAAGAACGGTTTCATTGCTATAAATTAATGTTTCAAATGTTGTTAATGTACGTTTCAATTGTTATAAATTAATAGTCTAAATGTTATTAATTAGTTGTTTAAATGTTGCTAATTATTGGTTGGATTGTTATAAATTAATGGTATAATTGTTATTAAGTAATGGCTTAAATATTATAAATTACTGCTATAATTGTTCTTTAGTAATGGTTTAAATGTTGTTAATTAACGGTTTGATAGTTTATTAATGCTTTAATTGTTATTCATTAATTGGTTTAATGTTATAAATTTATAGTTTAAATGTTATAAATTAATGTTCTAAATGCAATAAATAATTTTTCTGAATGTTGTTAATTAATAGTTTAAATGCTATAGGTATATGTTTTAAATGTTGTTAACTAATGGTTCCACTGTCGTAAATTGATGTTTTAAATGTATTAAATTTATAGTTTAAATGATATAAATTAATAGCCTGAATGTTGCAATTTAATGGTTTAACGGTATAAAGTAATAGTTTAAATGTAGTAAATTAATAGCTTAAATGTTATAAATTACGCAAAATTACTATTAATATTTATGAATTAGAAAATATTACTACTACTACTGCTACGACTATTACTACTGAGTGATATTTGCCCACTCGCATGTGCGTGCTCGAGCAATAAACGTTCGTTTCGACCTACACTAGGACTATCTACACTATATCCACGTATCGTTATATGTTATATCCTATATATACGAACCATTATACGTTACATCCTATATGTAGATAACGTTATAAATTATATCCTATGTCTACATATCGTTATACGTTATATCCTACATCAACATATCGTTAAACGCTATATCCTATATGTAGATAGCTTTATACGTTATATCATATATCTACATATTGCTATACGTTATATCCTATATCTACATATCGTTATACGTTATATCTTATGTCTACATACCGTTATACGTTATATCATATATCTGCGTATCGTTATAGGTTATATCCTATATCTACATATCGTTATACGTTATATCGTATGTCTACGTATCGTTATACGTTGTATCCTATATGTAGATAACGTTATACGTTATACTCTACATCTACATATCGTTATATCCTTTATATCGATATACGTTATATCCTGTATATAGATAACGTTATACGTTATATCCTATATCTGCACATCGTTGTACGTTATATCCTATATCTACATATCGTTATACGTTATATCCTATATGTAGATAACGTTATACGATATATCCTATATCTACATATCGTTATACGTTATATCCTATATCTACGTAACGTTATGCGTTATATCCCATATGTAGGTAACGTTATACGTTACATCCTATATCTACGTATCGTTATACGTTATATCTTATGTATACATACCGTTATACGTTATATCCTATGACTACGTATCGTTATACGATATATCCTATATCTACATATCGTTATACGTTATATCATATATCTACGTATCATTATACGTTATAACCTACATCTACATATCTTTACACGTTATATCCTATATGTCGATAACGTTATACGTTATAACCTATACATATATATCGATATATGTTATATCCTATATGTAGATAACGTTATACGATATATCCTATATCTACATATCGTTATACGCTATATCCTATATCTACGTATCGTTATACGTTATATCCCACATCTTCATATCAGGTTATATCCTATGTCTTCGTAATGTTATACGTTATATCCTATATCTACAGATCGTTAAACGTTATAACCTACATCTACATATCGTTATACGTTATATCCTATATGTAGCTATCGTTATACGTTATTTCCTATATCTCTGTATCGTTATACGTTATATCCTATATCTACGTATCGTTATACGTTATATCCTATATCTACGTATCGTTATACGTTATATCCTATATCTACGTATCGTTATATGTTATATCCCATACGTAGATAACGTTATACGTTATATCCTATATCTACATATCGTTATACGTTATATCCTATGTCTACATATCGTTATACGTTATATCCTATATGTAGATGACGTTATACGTTATATCCTATACCTACGTATCGTTATACGTTGTATCCTATATGTAGATAACGTTATACGTTATACTCTATATCTACATATCGTTATATCCTTTATATCGATATACGTTATATCCTGTATATAGATAACGTTATACGTTATATCCTATATCTGCACATCGTTGTACGTTATATCCTATATCTACATATCGTTATACGTTATATCCTATATGTAGATAACGTTATACGATATATCCTATATCTACATATCGTTATACGTTATATCCTATATCTACGTAACGTTATGCGTTATATCCCGTATGTAGGTAACGTTATACGTTACATCCTATATCTACGTATCGTTATACGTTATATCTTATGTATACATACCGTTATACGTTATATCCAATGACTACGTATCGTTATACGATATATCCTATATCTACATATCGTTATACGTTATATCATATATCTACGTATCATTATACGTTTTAACCTACATCTACATATCTTTACACGTTATATCCTATATGTCGATAACGTTATACGTTATAACCTATACATACATATCGATATATGTTATATCCTATATGTAGATAACGTTATACGATATATCCTATATCTACATATCGTTATACGCTATATCCTATATCTACGTATCGTTATACGTTATATCCCACATCTTCATATCAGGTTATATCCTATCTCTTCGTAATGTTATACGTTATATCCTATATCTACAGATCGTTAAACGTTATAACCTACATCTACATATCGTTATACGTTATATCCTATATGTAGCTATCGTTATACGTTATATCCTATATCTCTGTATCGTTATACGTTATATCCTATATCTACGTATCGTTATACGTTATATCCTATATCTACGTATCGTTATACGTTATATCCTATATCTACGTATCGTTATATGTTATATCCCATACGTAGATAACGTTATACGTTATATCCTATATCTACGTAACGTTATACGTTATATCAACTATCTACATATCGTTATACGTTATATCCTATATGTAGATAACGTTATACGTTATATCCTATATCTCTGTATCGTTATACGTTATATCCTATATCTACATATCGTTATACGTTATATCCTATGTCTACATATCGTTATACGTTATATCCTATATGTAGATGACGTTATACGTTATATCCTATACCTACGTATCGTTATACGTTATATCCTATATGTAGATAACGTTATACGTTATATCCAATATCTACGTATCGTTTTACGTTATATCCTATATCTACATATCGTTATACGTTATATCGTATGTCTACGTATCGTTATACGTTGTATCCTATATGTAGATAACGTTATACGTTATACTCTATATCTACATATCGTTATATCCTTTATATCGATATACGGTATATCCTGTATATAGATAACGTTATACGTTATATCCTATATCTGCACATCGTTGTACGTTATATCCTATATCTACATATCGTTATACGTTATATCCTATATGTAGATAACGTTATACGATATATCCTATATCTACATATCGTTATACGTTATATCCTATATCTACGTAACGTTATGCGTTATATCCCATATGTAGGTAACGTTACACGTTACATCCTATATCTACGTATCGTTATACGTTATATCTTATGTATACATACCGTTATACGTTATATCCTATGACTACGTATCGTTATACGATATATCCTATATCTACATATCGTTATACGTTATATCATATATCTACGTATCATTATACGTTATAACCTACATCTACATATCTTTACACGTTATATCCTATATGTCGATAACGTTATACGTTATAACCTATACATACATATCGATATATGTTATATCCTATATGTAGATAACGTTATACGATATATCCTACATCTACATATCGTTATACGCTATATCCTATATCTACGTATCGTTATACGTTATATCCCATATGTAGATAATGTTATACGCTATACCCTATATCTACGTATCGTTATACGTTATATCCCATATGTAGATAATGTTATACGTTATATCCTATGTCTACGTATCGTTATACGTTATATCCTATATGCAGATAACGTTATACTTTATTTTCTATATCTACATATCTTTATATCCTTTATAACGATATACGTTATATTCTTTATATAGATAACGTTATACGTTATATCCTATATCTACGTATCGTTATACGTTATATCCCACATCTTCATATCGTTACAGGTTATATCCTATGTCTTCGTAATGTTATACGGTATATCCTATATCTACGTATCGTTATACGTTATATCCCATATGTAGATAATGTTATACGCTATATCCTATATCTACGTATCGTTATACGTTATATCCTATGTCTACATATCGTTATACGTTATATCGTATGTCTACGTATCGTTATACGTTGTATCCTATATGTAGATAACGTTATACGTTATACGCTATATCTACATATCGTTATATCCTTTATATCGATATACGATATATCCTGTGTATAGATAACGTTATGCGTTATATCCTATATCTGCACATCGTTGTACGTTATATCCTATATCTACATATCGTTATACGTTATATCCTATATGTAGATAACGTTATACGTTATATCCTATATCTACATATCGTTATACGATCCTACATATCTGCATATCCTATATCTATGTAACGTTATACGTTATATCCTATATCTACGTATCGTTATACGTTATATCCTATATCTGCACATCGTTGTACGTTATATCCTATATCTACATATCGTTATACGTTATATCCTATATCTATATATAGTCATACGTTATATCCTATATGTAGATAACGTTATACGTTATATCCTATATCTACGTATCGTTTTACGTTATATCCTATATCTACATCTCGTTATACGTTATAGCATATGTCTACATATCGTTATTCGTTCTATCCTATATGTAGATGGCGTTATACGTTCTATCCTATGTCTACAAATCGTTATACTTTTTACCCTATGTCTACGTATCGTTATACGTTATATCCCATTTGTAGATAAAGTTATACGTTATATCCTATGTCTACGTAACGTTATACGTTATGTCCTATATCTACGTATCGTTATACTTTATATCCTATATGTAGATGACGTTATACGTTATATCCTATGACTACATATCGTTATACGTTATATCCTACATCTACATATCGTTATACGTTATATACTATATATAGATAGCTTTATACGTTATATTCTATATCTACATATCGTTATGCGTTATATCTTATGTCCACATACCGTTATACGTTACATCCTATATCTGCGTATAGTTATACGTTATATCCTAAGTGTAAATAACGTTATACGTTATATCCTAAGTGTAAATAAGGTTATACGTTATATCCTATATCTACAAATCGTTATACGTTATAACCTACATCTACATATCGTTATACGTTATATCCTATATGTAGCTATCGTTATACGTTATATCCTATATCTACATATCGTTATACGTTATATCCTATATCTACGTAACGTTATGCGTTATATCCCATATGTAGGTAACGTTATACGTTACATCCTATATCTACGTATCGTTATACGTTATATCTTATGTATACATACCGTTATACGTTATATCCTATGACTACGTATCGTTATAGGATATATCCTATAGCTACATATCGTTATACGTTATATCATATATCTACGTATCATTATACGTTATAACCTACATCTACATATCTTTACACGTTATATCCTATATGTCGATAACGTTATACGTTATAACCTATACATACATATCGATATATGTTATATCCTATATGTAGATAACGTTATACGATATATCCTATATCTACATATCGTTATACGCTATATCCTATATCTACGTATCGTTATACGTTATATCCCATATGTAGATAATGTTATACGCTATACCCTATATCTACGTATCGTTATACGTTATATCCCATATGTAGATAATGTTATACGTTATATCCTATGTCTACGTATCGTTATACGTTATATCCTATATGCAGATAACGTTATACTTTATTTTCTATATCTACATATCAGTATATCCTTTATATCGATATACGTTATATTCTTTATATAGATAACGTTATACGTTATATCCTATATCTACGTATCGTTATACGTTATATCCCACATCTTCATATCGTTACAGGTTATATCCTATGTCTTCGTAATGTTATACGGTATATCCTATATCTAGGTATCGTTATACGTTATATCCCATATGTAGATAATGTTATACGCTATATCCTATATCTACGTATCGTTATACGTTATATCCAATGTCTACATATCGTTATACGTTATATCATATGTCTACGTATCGTTATACGTTGTATCCTATATGTAGATAACGTTATACGTTATACGCTATATCTACATATCGTTATATCCTTTATATCGATATACGTTATATCCTGTGTATAGATAACGTTATGCGTTATATCCTATATCTGCACATCGTTGTACGTTATATCCTATATCTACATATCGTTATACGTTATATCCTATATGTAGATAACGTTATACGTTATATCCTATATCTACATATCGTTATACGATCCTACATATCTACATATCCTATATCTATGTAACGTTATACGTTATATCCTATATCTACGTATCGTTATACGTTATATCCTATATCTGCACATCGTTATACGTTATATCCTATATCTACATATCGTTATACGTTATATCCTATATCTACGTATCGTTATACGTTATATCCTATATCTACGTATCGTTATATGTTATATCCCATGTGTAGATAACGTTATACGTTATATCCTATATCTACGTAACGTTATACGTCATATCCCACTATCTACATATCGTTATACGTTATATCCTACATGTAGATAACGTTATACGTTATATCCTATATCTTTGTATCGTTATACGTTATATCCTATATCTACATATCGTTATACGTTATATCCTATGTCTTCATATCGTTGTACGTTATATCTTATATGTAGATGACGTTATACGTTATACTCTATATCTACATATCGTTATATCCTTTATATCGATATACGTTATATCCTGTATATAGATAACGTTATACGTAATATCCTATATCTGCACATCGTTATACGTTATATCCTATATCTACATATCTTTATACATTATAACCTATATGTAGATAACGTTATGCGTTATATCCTATATCTACATATCGTTATACGTTATATCCTATATCTACGTATCGTTATACGTTATATCCCACATCTTCATATCGTTACAGGTTATATCCTATGTCTTCGTAATGTTATACGGTATATCCTATATCTAGGTATCGTTATACGTTATATCCCATATGTAGATAATGTTATACGCTATATCCTATATCTACGTATCGTTATACGTTATATCCAATGTCTACATATCGTTATACGTTATATCATATGTCTACGTATCGTTATACGTTGTATCCTATATGTAGATAACGTTATACGTTATACGCTATATCTACATATCGTTATATCCTTTATATCGATATACGTTATATCCTGTGTATAGATAACGTTATGCGTTATATCCTATATCTGCACATCGTTGTACGTTATATCCTATATCTACATATCGTTATACGTTATATCCTATATGTAGATAACGTTATACGTTATATCCTATATCTACATATCGTTATACGATCCTACATATCTACATATCCTATATCTATGTAACGTTATACGTTATATCCTATATCTACGTATCGTTATACGTTATATCCTATATCTGCACATCGTTATACGTTATATCCTATATCTACATATCGTTATACGTTATATCCTATATCTACGTATCGTTATACGTTATATCCTATATCTACGTATCGTTATATGTTATATCCCATGTGTAGATAACGTTATACGTTATATCCTATATCTACGTAACGTTATACGTCATATCCCACTATCTACATATCGTTATACGTTATATCCTACATGTAGATAACGTTATACGTTATATCCTATATCTTTGTATCGTTATACGTTATATCCTATATCTACATATCGTTATACGTTATATCCTATGTCTACATATCGTTGTACGTTATATCTTATATGTAGATGACGTTATACGTTATACTCTATATCTACATATCGTTATATCCTTTATATCGATATACGTTATATCCTGTATATAGATAACGTTATACGTAATATCCTATATCTGCACATCGTTATACGTTATATCCTATATCTACATATCTTTATACATTATAACCTATATGTAGATAACGTTATGCGTTATATCCTATATCTACATATCGTTATACGTTATATCCTATATCTACGTAACGTTATGCGTTATATCCCATATGTAGGTAACGTTATACGTTATATCCTATATCTACGTATCGATATACGTTATATCTTATGTCAACATACCGTTATACGTTATATCCTATGACTACATATCGTTATACGATATATCCTATATCTACATATCGTTATACGTTATATCCTATATGTAGATATCGTTATACGTTATATTCTATATCTACATACGTTTATACGTTATATCCTTTATGTAGATAACTTTATAAGTTATATCCTATATCTACGTATCGTTATACGTTATATCCTATATCTACATATCGATATACGCTACATGTATCCTATGTCTACATATCGTTATACGTTATATCCTATGACTACGTATCGTTATACGATATATCCTATATCTACATATCGTTATACGTTATATCCTATAAGTAGATAACGTTATACGTTATATCCTATATCTACGTATCGTTGTACGTTATATCCTATATCTACATCTCGTTATACGTTATATCCTATGTCTACATATCGTTATTCGTTCTATCCTATATGTAGATGACGTTATACGTTCTATCCTATGTCTACAAATCGTTATACCTTTTACCCTATGTCTACGTATCGTTATACGTTATATCCCATTTGTAGATAAAGTTATACGTTATATCCTATGTCTACGTAACGTTATACGTTATGTCCTATATCTACGTATCGTTATACTTTATATCCTATATGTAGATGACGTTATACGTTATATCCTATGTCTACATATCGTTATACGTTATATCCTACATCTACATATCGTTATACGTTATATACTATATGTAGATAGCTTTATACGTTATATTCTATATCTACATATCGTTATACGTTATATCTTATGTCCACATACCGTTATACGTTACATCCTATATCTGCGTATCGTTATACGTTATATCCTAAGTGTAAATAACGTTATACGTTATATCCTAAGTGTAAATAAGGTTATACGTTATATCCTATATCTACATATCGTTATATGTTAAATCCTATATGTAGATAACGTTATACGTTATATCCTATATCTACGTATCTTTATATGTTATATCCCATATGTAGATAACGTTATACGTTATATCCTACATCTACGTAACGTAATACGTCATATCCCACTATCTACATATCGTTATACGTTATATCCTATATGTAGATAACGTTATACGTTATATCCTATATCTACGTAACGTTATACGTCATATCCCACTATCTACATATCGTTATACGTTATATCCTATATGTAGATAACGTTATACGTTATATCCTATATCTTTGTATCGTTATACGTTATATCCTATATCTACATATCGTTATACGTTATATCCTATGTCTACATATCGTTATACGTTATATCTTATATGTAGATGACGTTACACGTTATACTCTATATCTACATATCGTTATATCCTTTATATCGATATACGTTATATCCTGTATATAGATAACGTTATACGTTATATCCTATATCTGCACATCGTTATACGTTATATCCTATATCTACATATCTTTATACATTATAACCTATATGTAGATAACGTTATGCGTTATATCCTATATCTACATATCGTTATACGTTATATCCTATATCTACCTAACGTTATGCGTTATATCCCATATGTAGGTAACGTTATACGTTATATCCTATATCTACGTATCGATATACGTTATATCTTATGTCAACATACCGTTATACGTTATATCCTATGACTACGTATCGTTATACGTTATATCCTATATGTAGTTAACGTAATACGTTATATTCAATATCTACGTATCGTTATACGTTATATCCATTATATAGATAACGTTATACGTTATATCCTATATCTGCACATCGTTATACGCTATATCCTATATCTGCGTATCGTTATACGTTATATCCTATATGTAGATGACGTTATACGTTATATCCTTTATCTACGTATCGTTATACGATATACCCTACATCAACATATCGTTATAATTTATATCCTATATGTAGATAACGTTATACGTTATATCCTATATCTACGAATCATTTTACGTTATATCCTATATCTACGTATCATTATACGTTATAACCTACATCTACATATCGTTATACGTTATGTCCTATATGTCGATAACGTTATACGTTATATCCTATATGTAGATAAAATTACACGTTATATTCTATATCCACATATCGTTATACGCTATATACTATGTCTTCGTAATGTTATACGTTATATCCTATATCTACGTATCGTTATACGTTATATCCCACATCTTCATATCGCTACAGGTTATATCCTACGTCTTTGTAATGTTATACGTTATATCATATATCTACATATCATTATACGTTATAACCTACATCTACATAGCTCTATACGTTATATCCTATATAGCGATGACGTTATACGGTATAACCTATATCTACGTTTCGTTATACATAATATCCTATGTCTACGTATCGTTATACGTTATATCCTATGACTACGTATCGTTATACGATATATCCTATATCTACATATCGTTATACGTTATATCCTATCCTACTACGTATCGTAAAACGATATATCCTATATCTACATATCGATACACGTTATATCCTATATGTAGATAACGTTATACGTTATATGCTATATCTACGTATCGTTATACATTATATGCAATAGGTAGGTAACGTTATACGTTATATCCTATGACTACTAATCGTTATACTTTATACCCTATGTCTACGTATCGATATACGTTATATTCTATATGTAGATAACGTTATACTTTATATTCTATACCTACGTATAGTTATACGTTATATTCTATATGTAGATAACGTTATACGTTATATCCTATACCTACGTATAGTTATACGTTATATTCTATATGTAGATAACGTTATACGTTATAACCTATATCTACGTATCGTTATACATTTTATCCTATGTCTACATATCGTTATAAGTTATATCCTATATCGCTGTATCGTTATAAGTTATATCCTATATCTATATATCGTTATACGTTATATCCTATGTCTACATACCGTTATACATTATATCCTATATGTACATGACGTTATACGTTATATCCTATACCTACGTATAGTTATACGTTATATTCTATATGTAGATAACGTTATACGTTATATCCTATATCTACGTATCGTTATACGTTATATCCCACCTGTAGATAACGTTATACGTTATATTCTATATATGCATATCTTTATACGTTATATCCCTTATATAGATAACGTTATACGTTATATCCTATATCTGCACATCGTTATACGTTATATCCCATATCTACATATCGTTATACGTTATATGCCACATCTTCATATCGTTACAGGTTATATCCTATGTCTACGTATCGTTATACGATATATCCTATGTCTACGTATCGTTATACGATATATCCTGTATGTAGATAACGTTATACGTTATATCCATTATATAGATAACGTTATACGATATACCCTATATCTGCACATCGTTATACGTTATATCCTATATCTACATATCGTTATACGTTATATGCTATGACTTCGTATCATCTTACGTTATATCCCATATCTACATATCGTTATACGTTATATCCTATATGTAGATACCGTTATACGTTATATCCCATATCTACGTATCGTTATTCGTTATATCCTATGACTACGAATCGTTATACGATATATCCTATATCTACATATCGTTATACGTTATATCCTATATGTAGATAACGTTATACGCTATATCCTATATCAACATATCGTTATACGTTATATCCTATGACTACGTATCGTTATGCGATATATCCTATGTCTACATATCGTTATACCTTATATCCTATATGTAGATGACGTTATACGTTATATCCTATATCTACATAACGTCTTACGCTACATCCTATATCTGCACATTGTTATACGTTATATCCTATATCTACATATCGTTATACGTTATATCCAATATGTAGATATCGTTATACGTTATATCCTATATGTAGATAACGTTATACGTTATATTCTATATCTACATATCTTTATACGTTATATCCTTTATGTAGATAACGTTATACGTTATATCGTATATCTACGTATCGTTACACGTTATATCCTATATCTACATATCGATATACGCTATGTATATACTATGTCTACGTATCGCTATACGTTATATCCTATATATAGATGACGTTAAACATTATATCCTATATCTACGTATCGTTATGCGTTATATCCCATTTGTAGTTAACGTTATACGTTATATCCTATATCTGCGTATCGTTATACGCTATATCCTATATCTACGTATCGTTATACGTTATATCCTATATGTAGATATCGTTGTACGTTATATCCTATATCTGCGTATCGTTATACGCTATATCCTATATCTGCGTATCGTTATACGCTATATCCTACATCTACATATCGTTATGCGTTATATCCGATATGTAGATACCGTTATACGTTATATCCTATATCTGCGTATCGTTATACGCTATATCCTTTATCTACGTATCGTTATACGTTATATCCTATATGTAGATATCGTTATACGTTATATCCTATATCTGCGTATCGTTATACGCTATATCCTATATCTACGTATCGTTATACGTTATATCCTATATGTAGATATCGTTATACGTTATATCCTATGTCTACATGTCGTTATACGTTATATCCTATATATAGATGACGTTATACGTTATATCCTATATCTACGTATCATTTTACGTTATATCCTATATCTACGTATCGTTATACGTTATAACCGACATCTACATACCGTTATACGTTATGTCCTATATGTCGATAACGTTATACGTTATATCCTATATGTAGATAAAATTACACGGTATATTCTATATCCACATATCGTTATACGCTATATACAATGCCTTCGTAACGTTATACGTTATATCCTATATCTGCACATCGTTATACGTTATATCTTATACCTACATATCGTCATACGTTATATCTTATGTCTACGTACCGTTATACGTTATATCCTATATGTAGACACCTTTATACGTTATATCCTATATCTACATATCATTATACGTTACTTCCTATGTCTACGTAACGTTATACGTTGTGTCCTATATCTACGCATCGTTATACTTTATATCCTATATGTAGATGACGTTATACGTTATATCCTATGTCCACATATCGTTATACGTTATATCCTACATCTACATATCGTTATACGTTATATACTATATGTACATAACGTTATACGTTATAACCTATATCTACGTATCGTTATACATTATATCCTATGTCTACATATCGTTATAAGTTATATCCTATATCTCTGTATCCTTATACGTTATATCCTATATGTAGATAACGTTATACTTTATATTCTATATCTACGTATCGTTATACGTTATATCCTTCACATAGATAACGTTATACGTTATATCCTATATCTGCACATCGTTATACGTTATATCCTATATGTAGATACCTTTATACGTTATATCCTATATCTACATATCATTATACGTTACTTCCTATGTCTACGTAACGTTATACGTTGTGTCCTATATCTACGCATCGTTATACTTTATATCCTATATGTAGATGACGTTATACGTTATATCCTATGTCTACATATCGTTATACGTTATATCCTACATCTACATATCGTTATACGTTATATACTATATGTACATAACGTTATACGTTATAACCTATATCTACGTATCGTTATACATTATATCCTATGTCTACATATCGTTATAAGTTATATCCTATATCTCTGTATCGTTATACGTTATATCCTATATCTACATATCGTTATACGTTATATCCTATGTCTACATACCGTTATACGTTATATCCTATATGTACATGACGTTATACGTTATATCCTATATCTACATATCGTTATACGTTATATGCCACATCTTCATATCGTTACAGGTTATATCCTATGTCTTCGTAATGTTATACGTTATAACCTATATCTACGTATCGTTATACGTTATAACCTACATCTACATATCGTTATACGTTATATCCTATATGTCGATAACGTTATACGTTATATCCTATATGTAGATAACGTTATACGTTATATCCTATGTCTACGTATCGTTATACGATATATCCTATGTCTACGTATCGTTATACGATATATCCTATATGTAGATACCGTTATACGTTATATCATATATCTACGTATCGTTATATGTTGTATCCTATATGCAGATAACGTTATACGTTATATCCTATATCTACATTTCGTTATACGTTATATCCTACATCTACATATCGCTATACGTTATATCCTATATGTAGATACCGTTATACGTTATATTCTATATGTAGATAACTTTATACGTGATATCCTATATGTAGATAACGTTATACGTTATATCCTATATCTACGTATCGTTATACGTTATATCCTGTATGAACGTACCGCTATAAGTTATATCCTATATATCAGTATCGGTATACGTTATATCCTATATCACATATCGTTATACGTCATATCCTATGAGTAGATAACTTTATACGTTATATCCTATATCTCCGTATCGTTATACGTTATGTCCTATATCTACATATCGTTATACGTTATATCCTATGTGTAGATAACGTTATACGCTGTATCCTATATCTCCGTATCGTTATACGTTATATCCTATATCTACATATCGTTATACGTTATATCCTATATGTAGATAACGTTATACGTTATATCGTAAATCTAGAAATCGTTATACGTTATATCCTATATGTAGATAACGTTATACGTTATATCCTACATGTAGATAATGTTATACGTTATATCCTGTATCTACGTATCGTTATACGTTATATCTTATATCTACGTATCGTTTTACGTTATATCCGATATGTAGGTGACGTTATAAGTTATATTCTATATCTACGTATCGTTATACGTTATATCGTATGTCTACATATCGTTATACATTATATCCTATGTCTACATATCGTTATACGTTATATCGTACATCTACATGTCGTTATACGTTATATCCTATATGTAGATAACTTTATACGTCATATCGCATATCTACATATCGTTATACGTTATATCCTTTGAGTAGATATCGTTATACGTCATATCCTACATCTACATATCGTTATACGGTATATCCTACATCTACATATCGTTACACGTTATATCTTATGAATACATACCGTTATACGTTATATCCTATGTCTACGTATCTACATATCGTTATACGTTATATCTTATGTCTACATACCGTTATACGTTATATCCTATATCTACGTATCGTTATACGTTATATCCTATATCTACATATCGTTATACGTTATATCCTATATCTACATATCGTTATACGTTATATGCTTTATGTAGATATCGTTATACGTTATATCCTACATCTACATATCGTTATACGTTATATCCTATATGTAGCTAACGTTATACGCTATATCGTATATGTAGATAACGTTATACGTTATATCCTTTATCTACATATCGTTATACGTTATACCCTATATGTAGATAACGTTATACTTTATATCCTATGTCTACATATCGTTATAGGTTATATCCTACATCTACATATTGTTATACGTTATATCCTGTATGTAGATAACGTTATACGTTATGTGTTATATCTACGGATCGTTATTCGTTATATTCTACATCTACATATCGTTATACGTTATATTCTATATCTACGTAACATTATACGTTATATCCTATATCTACATATCGTTATACGTTATATGCTACATGCAGATAACGTTATACGTTATATCCTACTTCTACATATCGTTACACGTTATATCCTATTAGTAGGTAACGTTATACGTTATATCCTATATCTCCATGTCGTTATACGTTATATCCTATATGTAGATAACGTTACACGTTATATCCTATATCTATGTATCGTTATTCTTTATATCCTATATCTACATATCGTTATACGTTATAGCGTATATCTTCGTAACGTTATACGTTATATCCTATATCTACAATTCGTTATACGTTATATCCTACATCTACATATCGTTATACGTTATATCCTATATATAGATAACGTTATACGTTATATTCTATATGTAGATAAAGTTATACGTTATATCCTATACCTACGTATCGTTATACGTTATATCCTATATCTACGTATCGTTATACGTTATATCCTATATGTAGATAACGTTATAAGTTATATACTACGTATCGTTATTCGATATATCCTATATCTACATATCGATATACGTTATATCCTATATCTACATATCGTTATACGTTATATCCTATATGTAGATAACGTTATACGTTATATTCTACATCTACGTATCGTTATTCGATATATCCTATATCTACATATCTTTATACGTTATATCCTATATCTACATATTGTTATACGCTATATCCTATATGTAGATAACGTTATACGTTATATCTTATATCTACGTATCGTTATACGTCTTATCCTATATCTACATATCGTTATACGTTACATCCTATGTCTGCGAATCGTTATACGTTATACCCTATATGTAGATGACGTTATACGTTATATTCTGTAACTACGAATCGTTATACGATATATCATATATCTACATATCTTTATACGTTATATCCTATATCTACATATTGTTATACGTTATATCCTACATCTACATATCGTTATAAGTTATATCCTATATGTAGATAACGTTATACGTTATATCCTATATCTACGTATCGTTATACGTCTTATCCTATGTGTAGATAACGTTATACGTTATGCCCTATATGTAGATATCTTTATACGTTACATCCTGTATCTACGTATCGTTATGCGTTATATCCTATATCTACGTATCGTTATACGTTATATGCTACATGCAGATAACGTTATACGTTATATCCTATATCTACATATCGATATACGTTATATCCTACATCTGCATATCGTTATACGTTATATCCTATATGTAGATAACGTTATACGTTATGTTTTACATCTACGTATCGTTATACGTTATGTGCTATATCTACATATCGTTATACGTTATGTTCTATATCTACATACCGTTATACGTTATATCCTATGTCTGCGTATCGTTATACGTTATATGCTACATGCAGATAACGTTATACGTTGTATCATACATGCACATATCGTTACAAGTTATATCCTATATGTAGGTAACGTTATACGTTATATCCTATATCTACATATCGATATACGTTATATCCTATATCTGCATATCGTTATACGTTATATCCTATATCTAGATAACGTTATACGTTATGTTTTACATCTACGTATCGTTATACGTTATGTGCTATATCTACATATCGTTATACGTTATGTTCTATATCTACATACCGTTATACGTTATATCCTATATCTAGATAACGTTATACGTTATGTTTTACATCTACGTATCGTTATACGTTATGTGCTATATCTACAATTCGTTATACGTTATATCCTACATCTACATATCGTTATACGTTATATCCTATATATAGATAACTTTATACGCTATATTCTATATGTAGATAAAGTTATACGTTATATCCTATACCTACGTATCGTTATACGTTATATCCTATATCTACGTATCGTTATACGTTGTATCCTATATGCAGATAACGTTATACGTTATATCCTATATCTACGTATCGTTATACGTTATATCCTATTGTAGATAACGTTATAAGTTATATTCTATATCTACGTATCGTTATACGTAACATCCTATATCTACGTATCGTTATACGTTGTATCCTATATGCAGAAAACGTTATACGTTATATCCTATATCTATGTTTCGTTATTCTTTATATCCCATATCTGCATATCGTTATACGTTATATCCTATATCTACGTATCGTTATACGTTATATCCTATACCTACGTATCGTTATACGTTATATCCTATATCTACGTATCGTTATACGTTGTATCCTATATGCAGATAACGTTATACGTTATATCCAATATCTATGTTTCGTTATTCTTTATATCCCATATCTACATATCGTTATACGTTATATCCTATATGTAGATAACGTTATACGTTATATCCTGTATCTACGTATCGTTATACGTCTTATCCTATATCTACATATCGTTATACGTTACATCCTATGTCTGCGTATCGTTATACGTTATACCCTATATCTAGATAACGTTATACGTTATATTCTGTAGCTACGAATCGTTATACGTTATGTGCTATATCTACATAACGTTATACGTTATATCCTATATGTCGATAACGTTATTCGTTATATCCTATATGTAGATAACGTTATACGTTATATCCTACATCCACATATCGTTACAGGTTATATCCTATATGTAGGTAACGTTATACGTTATATCCTATATCTCCATATCGTTATACGTTATAGCGTACATCTTCGTAACGTTATACGTTATATCCTATATCTATGTTTCGTTATTCTTTATATCCCATATCTACATATCGTTATACGTTATATCCTATATGTAGATAACGTTATACGTTATATTCTACATCTACGTACCGTTATTCGATATATCCTATATCTACATATCGATATACGTTATATCCTATATGTAGATGACGTTATACGTTATATCCTATATCTACGTATCGTTATACGTTATATCCTATACCTACGTATCGTTATACGTTATATCCTATATCTACGTATCGTTATACGTTGTATCCTATATGCAGATAACGTTATACGTTATATCCAATATCTATGTTTCGTTATTCTTTATATCCCATATCTACATATCGTTATACGTTATATCCTATATGTAGATAACGTTATACGTTATATCCTATATCTACGTATCGTTATACGTCTTATCCTATATCTACATATCGTTATACGTTACATCCTATGTCTATGAATCGTTATACGTTATACCCTATATGTATATGACGTTATACGTTATATTCTGTAACTACGAATCGTTATACGATATATCATATATCTACATATCGTCATACGTTATATCCTATTGTAGATAACGTTATACGTTTTATCCTATATCTCCGTATCGTTATACGTCTTATCCTATATCTACATATCTTTATACGTTACATCCTATGTTTGCGAATCGTTATACGTTATACCCTATATGTAGACAACGTTATACGTTATATCCTATATGTCGATAACGTTATACGTTATATCCTATATGTAGAAAACGTTATACGTGATATCGTATATGTAGGTAACGTTATACGATATATCCTATATCTACGTATCGTTATACGTTATATCCTATATGTAGATAACGTTATAAGTTATATTCTATATCTACGTATCGTTTTACGTTATATCCTATATCTACATATCTTTATACTTTATATCCTATGCCTACATATTGTTATACGTTATATCCTACATCTACATATCGTTATAAGTTATATCCTATATGTAGATAACGTTATACGTTATATTCTGTATCTACGAATCGTTATACGATATATCATGTATCTACATATCGTTATAGGTTATATCCAATTGTAGATAACGTTGTAAGTTATAGTCTACATCGACGTATCGTTATACGTTACATCCTATATATACATAACGTTACACGTTATATCCTACGTCTGCGTATCGTTATACGTTATACCCTATATGTAGACAACGTTATACGTTATATCCTATATGTCGATAACGTTATACGTTATATACTATATGTAGAAAACGTTATACGTTATAGCGTATATCTTCGAAACGTTATACGTTATATCCTATATCTACGAATCGTTATACGATGTTTCATATATCTACATATCGTTATACGTTATATCCAATTGTAGATAACGTTGTAAGTTATAGTCTACATCGACGTATCGTTATACGTTACATCCTATATATACATAACGTTACACGTTATATCCTATGTCTGCGTATCGTTATACGTTATATGCTACATGCAGATAACGTTATACGTTTTATCCTATATCTACGTATCGTTACACGTTATATCCTATATGTAGATAACGTTATACGTTTTGTCCTATATCTACGTATCGTTATACGTTATGTGCTATATCTACATAACGTTATACGTTATATCCTATGTCTGCGTATCGTTATTCGTTATATGCTACATGCAGATAACGTTATACGTTATATCCTACATCTACATATCGTTACACGTTATATCATATATATAGATAACGTTATACTTTATATCCTATGTCTACATACCGTTATACGTTATATCCTACATCTACATATTGTTATACGTTATATCCTGTATGTAGATAACGTTATACGTTATGTGTTATACCTACGGATCGTTATTCGTTATATTCTACATCTACATATCGTTATACGTTATATTCTATATCTACGTAACATTATACGTTATATCCTATATCTACATATCGTTATACGTTATATCCTATATGTAGATATCGTTATACGTTATATCCTATGTGTAGATAACGGTATACGTTATATCCTATATGCAGATATCTTTATACGTTACATCCTGTATCTACGTATCGTTATGCGTTCTATCCTATATCTACATACTGTTATACGTTATATCCTGTATCTACATATCGTTATACGTTATATTCTATATCTACGTATCGTTATACGTTATATCCTAAATCTGCAAATCGTTATACGTTATATCCTATATCTACATACCGTTATACGTTATATCCTATATGTAGATGACGTTATACGTTATATCCCATGTATCTACGTATCGTGAATCGTTATATCCTACATCTACGTATCGTTATACGTTATATCCTATATCTACATATCGTTATACGTTATATCCTATATCTACCTATCGGTATACTTTATATCCTATATCTTCGTAACGTTATACGTTGTATCCTATATGTAGATAACGTTATTCGTTATATCTTATATCTACGTGTCGTTATACGTTATATCCTACATCTACGTATCGTTATACGTTATATCCTATATGTAGATAACGTTATACGTTATATCCTATATGTAGATAACGTTATTCGTTATATCTTATATCTACGTGTCGTTATACGTTATACCCTACATCTACGTATCGTTATACGTTATATCCTATATGTAGATAACGTTGTACGTTATATCCTATATGTAGATACCGTTATACGATATACCCTATATCTACATAACGTTATACGTTATATCCTATGTCTGCGTATCGTTATACGTTATATGCTACATGCATATAACGTTATAGGTTGTATCCTACATCCACATATCGTTACAAGTTGTATCCTATATGTAGGTAACGTTATACGTTATATCCTGTATCTACATATCGATATACGTTATATCCTATATCTGCATAACGTTATACGTTATATCCTATATGTAGATAACGTTATACGTTATGTTTTACATCTACGTATCGTTATACGATATATCCTATATCTACATATCGTTATACGTTATATCCTATATGTAGATAACGTTATAAGTTATATTCTATATCTACGTATCATTTTACGTTATATCCTATATCTACATATCTTTATACTTTATATCCTATGTCTACATATTGTTATACGTTATATCCTACATCTACATATCGTTACAAGTTATATCCTATATGTAGATAACGTTATACGTTATATTCTGTATCTACGAATCGTTATACGATATATCATGTATCTACATATCGTCATACGTTATATCCCATTGTAGATAACGTTATAAGTTATATTCTATATCTACATATCGTTATACGATATATCCTATATCTACATACCTTTATACGTTATATCCTATATGTACATATCGTTATACGCTATACCCTATATGTAGATAAAGTTATACGTTATGTTCTACATCTACGTATCGTTATACGATATATCCTGTATCTACATATCGTTATACGTTATATCCTATATGTAGATAACGTTATAAGTTATATTCTATATCTACATATCGTTATACTATATATCCTATATCTACATATCTTTATACGTTATATTCTATATGTAGATAACGTTATAAGTTATATTCTATATCTACATATCGTTATAGGATATATCCTATATCTACATACCTTTATACGTTATATCCAATATCTACATATCGTTATACGCTATACCCTATATGTAGATAACGTTATACGTTATGTTCTACATCTACATATCGTTATACGATATATCCTGTATCTACGTATCGTTATACGTCTTATCCTATATCTACATATCGTTATACGTTACATCCTATGTCTGCGAATCGTTATACGTTATACCCTATATGTAGATAACGTTATACGTTATATTCTGTATCTACGAATCGTTATACGTTATGTGCTATATCTACATAACGTTATACGTTATATCCTATATGTCGATAACGTTATTCGTTATATCCTATATGTAGATAACGTTATACGTTATATCCTACATCCACATATCGTTACACGTTACATCCTATATGTAGGTAACGTTATACGTTATATCCTATATCTCCATATCGTTATACGTTATAGCGTATATCTTCGTAACGTTATACGTTATATCCTATATCTACGAATCGTTATCCGATATTTCATATATCTACATATCGTCATACGTTATATCCAATTGTAGATAACGTTATAAGTTACATGCAGATAACGTTATACGTTATATCCTACATCTACATGCAGATAACGTTATACGTTTTATCCTATATCTACGTATCGTTATACGTTATGTGCTATATCTACATAACGTTATACGTTATATCCTATGTCTGCGTATCGTTATTCGTTATATGCTACATGCAGATAACGTTATACGTTATATCCTACATCTACATATCGTTACACGTTATATCCTATATGTAGATAACGTTATACGTTTTGTCCTATATCTACGTATCGTTATACGTTATGTGCTATATCTACATAACGTTATACGTTATATCCTATGTCTGCGTATCGTTATTCGTTATATGCTACATGCAGATAACGTTATACGTTATATCCTACATCTACATATCTTTACACGTTATATCATATATGTAGATAACGTTATACTTTATATCCTATGTCTACATACCGTTATACGTTATATCCTACATCTACATATTGTTATACGTTATATCCTGTATGTAGATAACGTTATACGTTATGTGTTATATCTACGGATCGTTATACGTTATATTCTACATCTACATACCGTTTTACGTTATATCCTATGTCTTGGTAACATTATACGTTATATCCTACATCTACATATCGTTATACGTTATAACCTATATGTCGATAACGTTTGACGTTATATTCTATATCTACGTACCGTTATACGTTATATCCTACATCTACATATCGTTATACGTTATATTCTATATCTACGTAACATTATACGTTATATCCTATATCTACATATCGTTATACGTTATATCATATATGTAGATATCGTTATACGTTATATCCTATGTGTAGATAACGGTATACGTTATATCCTATATGCAGATATCGTTATACGTAATATCCTATGTGTAGATAACGTTATACGTTATACCCTATATGTAGATATCTTTATACGTTACATCCTGTATCTACGTATCGTTATGCGTTCTATCCTATATCTACATACTGTTATACGTTATATCCTGTATCTACATATCGTTATACGTTATATTCTATATCTACGTATCGTTATACGTTATATCCTAAATCTGCAAATCGTTATACGTTATATCCTATATCTACATACCGTTATACGTTATATCCTATATGTAGATGACGTTATACGTTATATCCCATGTTTCTACGTATCGTGAATCGTTATATCCTATATCTACGTATCGTTATACGTTATATCCTATATCTACATATCGTTATACGTTATATCCTACATCTACATATCGTGATACGTTATATTCTATATCTACGTAACATTATACGTTATATCCTATATCTACATATCGTTATACGTTATATCCTATATGTAGATATCGTTATACGTTATATCCTATGTGTAGATAACGGTATACGTTATATCCTATATGCAGATATCGTTATACGTAATATCCTATGTGTAGATAACGTTATACGTTATACCCTATATGTAGATATCTTTATACGTTACATCCTGTATCTACGTATCGTTATGCGTTCTATCCTATATCTACATACTGTTATACGTTATATCCTGTATCTACATATCGTTATACGTTATATTCTATATCTACGTGTCGTTATACGTTATATCCTACATCTACGTATCGTTATACGTTATATCCTATATGTAGATAACCTTATACGTTATATCCTATATGTAGATAACGTTATTCGTTATATCTTATATCTACGTGTCGTTATACGTTATATCCTACATCTACGTATCGTTATACGTTATATCCTATATGTAGATAACGTTATACGTTATATCCTATATGTAGATATCGTTATACGTTATATCCCATATGTAGATAACGTTATACGTTATATCCTATACCTACGTATCGTTGTACGTTGTATCCAATATCTACTTATCGTTATACGTTATATCCTATATGTAGATAACGTTATACGTTATATCCTATATGTAGATATCGTTATTCGTTATATCCTATATGTAGATAACGTTATACGTTATATCCTATATGTAGATATCGTTATACGTTATATCCCATATGTAGATAACGTTATACGTTATATCCTATATGTAGATATCGTTATTCGTTATATCCTATATGTAGATAACGTTATACGTTATATCCTATATGTAGATATCGTTATACGTTATATCCCATATGTAGATAACGTTATACGTTATATCCTATATGTAGATACCGTTATACGTTATATCCTATACCTACGTATCGTTGTACGTTGTATCCAATATCTACTTATCGTTATACGTTATATCCTATATGTAGCTAACGTTATACGTTATATCCTATATGCAGAAATCATTATACGTTATATCGTATATCTGCGTATCATTATACGTTATATCCTACATCTACATATCGTAATTCGTTATATCCGATATGTAGATAACGTAATACGTGATATCCTATATCTACGTATCTTTATTCGTTATATCCTATGTCTACATATCGTTATACGTTATATCCTACATCCACATATCGTTACAAGTTATATCCTATATGTAGGTAACGTTATACGTTATATCCTATATCTACATATCGATATACGTTATATCCTATATCTGCATATCGTTATACGTTATATCCTATATGTAGATAACGTTATACGTTATGTTTTACATTTACGTATCGTTATACGATATATCCTATATCTACATACCTTTATACGATATATCCAATTTCTACATATCGTTATACGCTATACCCTATATGTAGATAACGTTATACGTTATGTTCTATATCTACGTATCGTTATACGATATATCCTGTATCTACGTATCGTTATACGTCTTATCCTATATCTACATATCGTTATACGTTACATCCTATGTCTGCGAATCGTTATACGTCATACCCTATATGTAGATAACGTTATACGTTATATTCTGTATCTACGAATCGTTATACGTTACGTGCTATATCTACATAACGTTATACGTTATATCCTATATGTCGATAACGTTATACGTTATACCCTATATGAGATAACGTTATACGTTATATTCTGTATCTACGAATCGTTATACGTTATGTGCTATATCTACATAACGTTATACGTTACATCCTATATGTAGATAACGTTATAAGTTATATTCTATATCTACGTATCGTTTTACGTTATATCCTATATCTACATACCTTTATGCTTTATATCCTATGCCTACATATTGTTATACGTTATATCCTACATCTACATATCGTTACAAGTTATATCCTATATGTAGATATCGTTATACGTTATAACCTATATGTAGATAACGTTATACTTTATATCCTATATGTAGATATCGTTATACGTTTTATCCTATGTGTAGATAACGTTATACGTTATATCCTATTTGTAGATATCGTTATACGTTATATCGTATATCTGCGTATCATTTTACGCTATATCCTACATCTACATATCGTTATGCGTTATATCCGATATGTAGATACCGTTTTACGTTATATCCTATATCTGCGTATCGTTATACGCTATATCCTATATCTACGTATCGTTATACGTTATATCCTATATGTAGATATCGTTATACGTTATATCCTATATCTGCGTATCGTTATACGCTATATCCTATATCTACGTATGGTTATACGTTATATACTATATGTAGATATCGTTATACCTTATATCATATGTGTAGATAACGTTATACGTTATATCCTATATGTAGATATCGTTATACGTTATATCCTATATCTGCGTATCGTTATACGCTATATCCTATATCTACGTATCGTTACACGTTATATCCTATGTGTAGATAACGTTGTACGTTATGTCCTATACCTACGTATCGTTGTACGTTGTATCCTATGTCTACTTATCGTTATACGTTATATCCTATATGTAGATAACGTTATACGTTATATCCTATATGCAGAAATCGCTATACGTTATATCGTATATCTGCGTATCATTATACGTTATATCCTACATCTACATATCGTTATGCGTTATATCCGATATGTAGATAACGTAATACGTGATATCCTATATCTACGTATCGTTATTCGTTATATCCTATGTCTACATATCGGTATACGTTATATCCTGTATCTACATATCGTTATACGTTATATCCTGTATCTACATATCGTTATACGTTATATTCTATCTGTAGATAACGTTATACGTTATATCCTATATCTCTGTATAGTTATACGTTATATACTATATTTACATATCGTTATACGTTATATTCTATATCTACATATTGTTATACTTTATATCGTGTATCGACGTACCGTTATACTATATATCCTATATGTTATCCTATGTTATCCTATGTTATAGGACGTTATTCGTTATATCCTATATGTAGATACCGTTATACGTTATATCCTATATGTAGATATCGTTATACGTTATATCCTATGTGTAAATAACGTTATACGTTATATCCTATATGTAGATACCGTTATAGGTTATATCCTATATCTGCGTATCGTTATACGCTATATACTATATCTACGTATGGTTATACGTTATATACTATATGTAGATATCGTTATACCTTATATCATATGTGTAGATAACGTTATACGTTATATCCTATATGTAGATATCGTTATACGTTATATCCTATATCTGCGTATCGTTATACGCTATATCCTATATCTACGTATCGTTACACGTTATATCCTATGTGTAGATAACGTTGTACGTTATATCCTATACCTACGTATCGTTGTACGTTGTATCCTATATCTACTTATCGTTATACGTTATATCCTATATGTAGATAACGTTATACGTTATATCCTATATGCAGAAATCGTTATACGTTATATCGTATATCTGCGTATCATTATACGTTATATCCTACATCTACATATCGTTATGCGTTATATCCGATATGTAGATAACGTAATACGTGATATCCTATATCTACGTATCGCTATTCGTTATATCCTATGTCTACAAATCGGTATACGTTATATCCTACATCTACATATCGTTATACGTTATATCCTATATGTAATATAACGTTATACGTTATATCCTATATGTAGATAACGTTATACGTTATATCCTATATCTAAGTATCCTTATACGTTATATCCTGTATCTACATATCATTATTCGTTATATCCTATGTCTTCGTAACGTTATACGGTATATCCTATATGTGGATAGCGTTATACGTTATATTCTATATCTCCGTATCGTTATACGTTATATCCTATTTATACATATCGATATACGTTATATTTTATGTCTACATACCGTTATACATTATATCCTGTATCTACATATCGTTATACGTTATATCCTGTATCTACATATCGTTATACGTTATATTCTATCTGTAGATAACGTTATGCGTTATATCCTATATCTCTGTATAGTTATACGTTATATACTATATTTACATATCGTTATACGTTATATTCTATATCTACATATTGTTATACTTTATATCGTGTATCGACGTACCGTTATACTATATATCCTATATGTTATCCTATGTTATCCTATGTTATAGGACGTTATTCGTTATATCCTATATGTAGATAACGTTATACGTTATATCCTATATCAACATATCGTTATACGTTATATCCTGTGTTTACGTAACGTTATACGTTATATCTTATATGTAGATATCGTTATACGTTATATCCGATATGTACATCACGTTATACGTTATATCCGATATGTACATCACGTTATACGTTATATCCTATATCTACGATTCGTTATATACGTGATATCCTATATCTACATATCGTTATACGTTATATCCTATATGAAGATATCGCTATATGTTATATCCTATATCTACATATCTTTATACGTTATATCCTACATCTTCATATCGTTATACGTTATAACCTATATCTACATATCGTTATACGTTATATCCTATCTATAGAGAACGTTATACGTTATATCCTATGTCTACATATTGTTATACTTTATATCGTATATAGACGTACCGTTATACGTTATATCCGATAGCTACGTATCGTTATACGTTATATCCTATTTGTATAGAACGTTATACGTTATATCCTATATGTAGAATACGTTATACGTTATATCCTATATCTGCATATCGTTATACGTTATATCCTATATCTACATATCATTATAAGTCATATCCAATATCTCCGTATCGGTATACGTTATATCCTATATCTACATATAGTTATACGTTATATCCTATATCTGCATATCGTTATACGTTATATCCTATATGCAGGTAACGTTATACGTTATATCCTCAATCTACGCATCGTTATACGTTATATCCTATATGTAGATAACGTTATACGTTATATCCTATATCTACGTATCGTTATACGTTATATCATATATCTACATATCGTTATCCGTTATATCCTATACCTACGTATCGTTATACGTTATATCCCATATATACATATCGTTATACGTTATATCCTATATCTACGTATCGTTATAAGTTATATCCTATATCTATGCATCGTTATACGTTACATCCTACATCTACATATCGATACACGTCATATCCTATGAGTAGATAACGTCATACCTTACATCCTGTATCTACGTATCGTTATACGTTATATCCTATATCTATGCATCGTTATACGCTACATCCTACATCTACATATCGATACACGTCATATCCTATGAGTAGATAACGTCATACCTTATATCCTGTATCTACGTATTGTTATACGTTATATCCTATATCTATGCATCGTTATACGTTATATCCTATATCTACGTATCGTTATACGTTATATCATATATCTACATATCGTTATCCGTTATATCCTATACCTACGTATCGTTATACGTTATGTCCCATATCTACATATCGTTATACGTTATATCCTATATCTACGTATCGTTATACGTTATATCCTATATCTATGCATCGTTATACGCTACATCCTACATCTACATATCGATACACGTCATATCCTATGAGTAGATAACGTCATACCTTATATCCTGTATCTACGTATTGTTATACGTTATATCCTATATCTATGCATCGTTATACCTTATATCCTATATCTACGTATCGTTATACGTTATATCCCATACCTCCGTATCGTTTAACGTTTTATCCTGTATCTATGTATAGTTATACGTTATATCCTACATCTACATAACGTTATACGTTATATCCTATATGTAGATAACGTTATACGTTATATCCTGTATGTAGAATACGTTATACGTTATATCCTATATCTGCATATCGTTATACGTTATATCCTATATCTACATATCATTATAAGTCATATCCAATATCTCCGTATCGGTATACGTTATATCCTATATCTACATATAGTTATACGTTATATCCTATATCTGCATATCGTTATACGTTATATCCTCAATCTACGCATCGTTATACGTTATATCTTATATGTAGATAACGTTATACGTTATATCCGATAGCTACGTATCGTTATACGTTATATCATATATCTACATATCGTTATCCGTTATATCCTATACCTACGTATCGTTATACGTTATGTCCCATATCTACATATCGTTATACTTTATATCCTATATCTACGTATCGTTATACGTTATATCCTATATCTATGCATCGTTATACGTTATATCCTATATCTACATATCGTTATACCTTATATCCTATATCTACGTATCGTTATACGTTATATCCCATACCTCCGTATCGTTTAACGTTTTATCCTGTATCTATGTATAGTTATACGTTATATCCTACATCTACATATCGTTATACGTTATATCCTATATGTAGATAACGTTATACGTTATATCCTGTATGTAGAATACGTTATACGTTATATCCTATATCTGCATATCGTTATACGTTATATCCTATATCTACATATCATTATAAGTCATATCCAATATCTCCGTATCGGTATACGTTATATCCTATATCTACATATAGTTATACGTTATATCCTATATCTGCATATCGTTATACGTTATATCCTACATGCAGGTAACGTTATACGTTATATCCTCAATCTACGCATCGTTATACGTTATATCCTATATGTAGATAACGTTATACGTTATATCCGATAGCTACGTATCGTTAAACGTTATATCCAATTTGTATAGAACGTTATACGTTATATCCTATATGTAGAATACGTTATACGTTATATCCTATATCTGCATATCGTTATACGTTATATCCTATATGTAGATAACGTTATACGTTCTATCCTACATGAACGTATCGTTATACGTTATATCCTATATCTACATATCGTTATCCTTTATATCCAATAGCTACGATTCGTTATACGTGCTATCCTATATCTACATATCGTTATACCTTATATCCTATATCTACCTATCGTTATACGTTATATCCTATACCTCCGTATCGTTTTAGGTTTTATCCTATATCTATGTATAGTTATACGTTATATCCTACATCTACATATCGTTATACGTTATATCCTATATGTAGAAAACGTTATACGTTATATCCTATCTGTAGAGAACGTTATACGTTACATCCTACATATACATATTGTTATACTTTATATCGTATATCGACGTACCGTTATACGTTATATCCGATAGCTACGTATCGTTATACGTTATATCCTATGTGTATAGAACGTTATACGTTATATCCTATATGTAGAATACGTTATACGTTATATCCTATATCTGCATATCGTTATACGTTATATCCTATATCTACATATCGTTATAAGTCATATTCAATATCTCCGTATCGGTATACGTTATATCCTATATCTACATATTGTTATACCTTATATCGTAAATCGACGTACCGTTATACGTAATATCCGAATGCTACGTATCGTTATACGATATATCGTATGTGTATATAAGGTTATACGTTATATCCTATATCTATGCATCGTTATACGTTATATCCTGTATCTACATATCGTTATACGTTATATCCTATATCTACGTATCGTTGTACGTTATATCCTATATCTCCGTATCGTTATACGTTATATCCTATGTCTACATATCGTTATAGGGTATATTTTATGTCTACATACCGTTATACTATATTTCCTATATCTACATATCGTTAAACGTTTTATCCGATCTGTAGAGAACGTTATACGTTATGTCCTATATCTACATATCGTTATACGTTATATTCTATATGTAGATAACCTTATACGTTATATCCTATATCTCCGTATCGTTATACGTTATATCCTATATCTACATATCGTTACACGTCATTTCATATGAGTAGATAACGTCATACGTTATATCCTATATCTACGTATCGTTATACGTTATATACTATGTCTACGTATCGTTATACGTTATATCCTATATGTAGATAACGTTATACGTTATATCCTATATCTACGTATCGTTATACATTATATCCTATATCTACGTATCGTTATACGTTATATCCTATATCTGCATATCGTTATACGTTATATCCTATATCTACATAACGTTATACGTTATATCCTATATGTAGATAACGTTTTACGTTATATCCTTTATCCACATATCGTTATACGTTGTATCCTATATCTACGTATCGTTAGACGTTATATCCTATATGTAGATAACGTTATACGTTATATCCTACACCTACATATCGTTATACGTTATATCCTATATCTGCATATCGTTATACGTTATATCCTATATCTACGTATCGTTACACGTTATATCCTATATCTGCATATCGTTATACGCTATATCCTATATGTAGATAACGTTATACGTTATGTTTTACATTTACGTATCGTTATACGATATATCCTATATCTACATACCTTTATACGATATATCCAATATCTACATATCGTTATACGCTATACCCTATATGTAGATAACGTTATACGTTATGTTCTACATCTACGTATCGTTATACGATATATCCTATATCTACGTATCGTTATACGTCTTATCCTATATCTACATATCGTTATACGCTATATCCTATATCTACGTATCGTTATACGTTATATCCTATATGTAGATATCGTTATACGTTATATCCTATATCTGCGTATCGTTATACGCTATATCCTATATCTACGTATCGTTATACGTTATATCCTATATGTAGATATCTTTATACGTTATATCCTATGTGTAGATAACGTTATACGTTATATCCTATATGTAGATACCGTTATACGTTATATCCTATATGTAGATATCGTTATACGTTATATCCTATGTGTAAATAACGTTATACGTTATATCCTATATGTAGATACCGTTATACGTTATATCCTATATCTGCGTATCGTTATACGCTATATCCTATATCTACGTATGGTTATACGTTATATACTATATGTAGATATCGTTATACCTTATATCATATGTGTAGATAACGTTATACGTTATATCCTATATGTAGATATCGTTATACGTTATATCCTATATCTGCGTATCGTTATACGCTATATCCTATATCTACGTATCGTTACACGTTATATCCTATGTGTAGATAACGTTGTACGTTATATCCTATACCTACGTATCGTTGTACGTTGTATCCTATATCTACTTATCGTTATACGTTATATCCTATATGTAGATAACGTTATACGTTATATCCTATATGCAGAAATCGCTATACGTTATATCGTATATCTGCGTATCATTATACGTTATATCCTACATCTACATATCGTTATGCGTTATATCCGATATGTAGATAACGTAATACGTGATATCCTATGTCTACGTATCGTTATTCGTTATATCCTATGTCTACATATCGGTATACGTTATATCCTGTATCTACATATCGTTATACGTTATATCCTGTATCTACATATCGTTATACGTTATATTCTATCTGTAGATAACGTTATACGTTATATCCTATATCTCTGTATAGTTATACGTTATATACTATATTTACATATCGTTATACGTTATATTCTATATCTACATATTGTTATACTCTATATCGTGTATCGACGTACCGTTATACTATATATCCTATATGTTATCCTATGTTATCCTATGTTATAGGACGTTATTCGTTATATCCTATATGTAGATACCGTTATACGTTATATCCTATATGTAGATATCGTTATACGTTATATCCTATGTGTAAATAACGTTATACGTTATATCCTATATGTAGATACCGTTATAGGTTATATCCTATATCTGCGTATCGTTATACGCTATATACTATATCTACGTATGGTTATACGTTATATCCTATATGTAATATAACGTTATACGTTATATCCTATATGTAGATAACGTTATACGTTATATCCTATATCTAAGTATCCTTATACGTTATATCCTGTATCTACATATCATTATTCGTTATATCCTATGTCTTCGTAACGTTATACGGTATATCCTATATGTGGATAGCGTTATACGTTATATTCTATATCTCCGTATCGTTATACGTTATATCCTATTTATACATATCGATATACGTTATATTTTATGTCTACATACCGTTATACATTATATCCTGTATCTACATATCGTTATACGTTATATCCTGTATCTACATATCGTTATACGTTATATCCTATATGTAGATAACGTTATAAGTTATATTCTATATCTACGTATCATTTTACGTTATATCCTATATCTACATATCTTTATACTTTATATCCTATGTCTACATATTGTTATACGTTATATCCTACATCTACATATCGTTACAAGTTATATCCTATATGTAGATAACGTTATACGTTATATTCTGTATCTACGAATCGTTATACGATATATCATGTATCTACATATCGTCATACGTTATATCCCATTGTAGATAACGTTATAAGTTATATTCTATATCTACGTATCATTTTACGTTATATCCTATATCTACATATCTTTATACTTTATATCCTATATCTACATACCTTTATACGTTATATCCTATATGTACATATCGTTATACGCTATACCCTATATGTAGATAAAGTTATACGTTATGTTCTACATCTACGTATCGTTATACGATATATCCTGTATCTACATATCGTTATACGTTATATCCTATATGTAGATAACGTTATAAGTTATATTCTATATCTACATATCGTTATACTATATATCCTATATCTACATATCTTTATACGTTATATTCTATATGTAGATAACGTTATAAGTTATATTCTATATCTACATATCGTTATAGGATATATCCTATATCTACATACCTTTATACGTTATATCCAATATCTACATATCGTTATACGCTATACCCTATATGTAGATAACGTTATACGTTATGTTCTACATCTACATATCGTTATACGATATATCCTGTATCTACGTATCGTTATACGTCTTATCCTATATCTACATATCGTTATACGTTACATCCTATGTCTGCGAATCGTTATACGTTATACCCTATATGTAGATAACGTTATACGTTATATTCTGTATCTACGAATCGTTATACGTTACGTGCTATATCTACATAACGTTATACGTTATATCCTATATGTCGATAACGTTATTCGTTATATCCTATATGTAGATAACGTTATACGTTATATCCTACATCCACATATCGTTACACGTTACATCCTATATGTAGGTAACGTTATACGTTATATCCTATATCTCCATATCGTTATACGTTATAGCGTATATCTTCGTAACGTTATACGTTATATCCTATATCTACGAATCGTTATCCGATATTTCATATATCTACATATCGTCATACGTTATATCCAATTGTAGATAACGTTATAAGTTATATTCTACATCGACGTATCGTTATACGTTACATCCTATATATACATAACGTTACCCGTTATATCCTATGTCTGCGTATCGTTATACGTTATATGCTACATGCAGATAACGTTATACGTTTTATCCTATATCTACGTATCGTTATACGTTATGTGCTATATCTACATAACGTTATACGTTATATCCTATGTCTGCGTATCGTTATTCGTTATATGCTACATGCAGATAACGTTATACGTTATATCCTACATCTACATATCGTTACACGTTATATCCTATATGTAGATAACGTTATACGTTTTGTCCTATATCTACGTATCGTTATACGTTATGTGCTATATCTACATAACGTTATACGTTATATCCTATGTCTGCGTATCGTTATTCGTTATATGCTACATGCAGATAACGTTATACGTTATATCCTACATCTACATATCTTTACACGTTATATCATATATGTAGATAACGTTATACTTTATATCCTATGTCTACATACCGTTATACGTTATATCCTACATCTACATATTGTTATACGTTATATCCTGTATGTAGATAACGTTATACGTTATGTGTTATATCTACGGATCGTTATACGTTATATTCTACATCTACATACCGTTTTACGTTATATCCTATGTCTTGGTAACATTATACGTTATATCCTACATCTACATATCGTTATACGTTATAACCTATATGTCGATAACGTTTGACGTTATATTCTATATCTACGTACCGTTATACGTTATATCCTACATCTACATATCGTTATACGTGCTATCCTATATCTACATATCGTTATACCTTATATCCTATATCTACCTATCGTTATACGTTATATCCTATACCTCCGTATCGTTTTAGGTTTTATCCTATATCTATGTATAGTTATACGTTATATCCTACATCTACATATCGTTATACGTTATATCCTATATGTAGAAAACGTTATACGTTATATCCTATCTGTAGAGAACGTTATACGTTACATCCTACATATACATATTGTTATACTTTATATCGTATATCGACGTACCGTTATACGTTATATCCGATAGCTACGTATCGTTATACGTTATATCCTATGTGTATAGAACGTTATACGTTATATCCTATATGTAGAATACGTTATACGTTATATCCTATATCTGCATATCGTTATACGTTATATCCTATATCTACATATCGTTATAAGTCATATTCAATATCTCCGTATCGGTATACGTTATATCCTATATCTACATATTGTTATACCTTATATCGTAAATCGACGTACCGTTATACGTAATATCCGAATGCTACGTATCGTTATACGATATATCGTATGTGTATATAAGGTTATACGTTATATCCTATATCTATGCATCGTTATACGTTATATCCTGTATCTACATATCGTTATACGTTATATCCTATATCTACGTATCGTTGTACGTTATATCCTATATCTCCGTATCGTTATACGTTATATCCTATGTCTACATATCGTTATAGGGTATATTTTATGTCTACATACCGTTATACTATATTTCCTATATCTACATATCGTTAAACGTTTTATCCGATCTGTAGAGAACGTTATACGTTATGTCCTATATCTACATATCGTTATACGTTATATTCTATATGTAGATAACCTTATACGTTATATCCTATATCTCCGTATCGTTATACGTTATATCCTATATCTACATATCGTTACACGTCATTTCATATGAGTAGATAACGTCATACGTTATATCCTATATCTACGTATCGTTATACGTTATATACTATGTCTACGTATCGTTATACGTTATATCCTATATGTAGATAACGTTATACGTTATATCCTATATCTACGTATCGTTATACATTATATCCTATATCTACGTATCGTTATACGTTATATCCTATATCTGCATATCGTTATACGTTATATCCTATATCTACATAACGTTATACGTTATATCCTATATGTAGATAACGTTTTACGTTATATCCTTTATCCACATATCGTTATACGTTGTATCCTATATCTACGTATCGTTAGACGTTATATCCTATATGTAGATAACGTTATACGTTATATCCTACACCTACATATCGTTATACGTTATATCCTATATCTGCATATCGTTATACGTTATATCCTATATCTACGTATCGTTACACGTTATATCCTATATCTGCATATCGTTATACGCTATATCCTATATGTAGATAACGTTATACGTTATGTTTTACATTTACGTATCGTTATACGATATATCCTATATCTACATACCTTTATACGATATATCCAATATCTACATATCGTTATACGCTATACCCTATATGTAGATAACGTTATACGTTATGTTCTACATCTACGTATCGTTATACGATATATCCTATATCTACGTATCGTTATACGTCTTATCCTATATCTACATATCGTTATACGCTATATCCTATATCTACGTATCGTTATACGTTATATCCTATATGTAGATATCGTTATACGTTATATCCTATATCTGCGTATCGTTATACGCTATATCCTATATCTACGTATCGTTATACGTTATATCCTATATGTAGATATCTTTATACGTTATATCCTATGTGTAGATAACGTTATACGTTATATCCTATATGTAGATACCGTTATACGTTATATCCTATATGTAGATATCGTTATACGTTATATCCTATGTGTAAATAACGTTATACGTTATATCCTATATGTAGATACCGTTATACGTTATATCCTATATCTGCGTATCGTTATACGCTATATCCTATATCTACGTATGGTTATACGTTATATACTATATGTAGATATCGTTATACCTTATATCATATGTGTAGATAACGTTATACGTTATATCCTATATGTAGATATCGTTATACGTTATATCCTATATCTGCGTATCGTTATACGCTATATCCTATATCTACGTATCGTTACACGTTATATCCTATGTGTAGATAACGTTGTACGTTATATCCTATACCTACGTATCGTTGTACGTTGTATCCTATATCTACTTATCGTTATACGTTATATCCTATATGTAGATAACGTTATACGTTATATCCTATATGCAGAAATCGCTATACGTTATATCGTATATCTGCGTATCATTATACGTTATATCCTACATCTACATATCGTTATGCGTTATATCCGATATGTAGATAACGTAATACGTGATATCCTATGTCTACGTATCGTTATTCGTTATATCCTATGTCTACATATCGGTATACGTTATATCCTGTATCTACATATCGTTATACGTTATATCCTGTATCTACATATCGTTATACGTTATATTCTATCTGTAGATAACGTTATACGTTATATCCTATATCTCTGTATAGTTATACGTTATATACTATATTTACATATCGTTATACGTTATATTCTATATCTACATATTGTTATACTCTATATCGTGTATCGACGTACCGTTATACTATATATCCTATATGTTATCCTATGTTATCCTATGTTATAGGACGTTATTCGTTATATCCTATATGTAGATACCGTTATACGTTATATCCTATATGTAGATATCGTTATACGTTATATCCTATGTGTAAATAACGTTATACGTTATATCCTATATGTAGATACCGTTATAGGTTATATCCTATATCTGCGTATCGTTATACGCTATATACTATATCTACGTATGGTTATACGTTATATACTATATGTAGATATCGTTATACCTTATATCATATGTGTAGATAACGTTATACGTTATATCCTATATGTAGATATCGTTATACGTTATTTCCTATATCTGCGTATCGTTATACGCTATATCCTATATCTACGTATCGTTACACGTTATATCCTATGTGTAGATAACGTTGTACGTTATATCCTATACCTACGTATCGTTGTACGTTGTATCCTATATCTACTTATCGTTATACGTTATATCCTATATGTAGATAACGTTATACGTTATATCCTATATGCAGAAATCGTTATACGTTATATCGTATATCTGCGTATCATTATACGTTATATCCTACATCTACATATCGTTATGCGTTATATCCGATATGTAGATAACGTAATACGTGATATCCTATATCTACGTATCGCTATTCGTTATATCCTATGTCTACAAATCGGTATACGTTATATCCTACATCTACATATCGTTATACGTTATATCCTATATGTAATATAACGTTATACGTTATATCCTATATGTAGATAACGTTATACGTTATATCCTATATCTAAGTATCCTTATACGTTATATCCTGTATCTACATATCATTATTCGTTATATCCTATGTCTTCGTAACGTTATACGGTATATCCTATATGTGGATAGCGTTATACGTTATATTCTATATCTCCGTATCGTTATACGTTATATCCTATTTATACATATCGATATACGTTATATTTTATGTCTACATACCGTTATACATTATATCCTGTATCTACATATCGTTATACGTTATATCCTGTATCTACATATCGTTATACGTTATATCCTATATGTAGATAACGTTATAAGTTATATTCTATATCTACGTATCATTTTACGTTATATCCTATATCTACATATCTTTATACTTTATATCCTATGTCTACATATTGTTATACGTTATATCCTACATCTACATATCGTTACAAGTTATATCCTATATGTAGATAACGTTATACGTTATATTCTGTATCTACGAATCGTTATACGATATATCATGTATCTACATATCGTCATACGTTATATCCCATTGTAGATAACGTTATAAGTTATATTCTATATCTACGTATCATTTTACGTTATATCCTATATCTACATATCTTTATACTTTATATCCTATATCTACATACCTTTATACGTTATATCCTATATGTACATATCGTTATACGCTATACCCTATATGTAGATAAAGTTATACGTTATGTTCTACATCTACGTATCGTTATACGATATATCCTGTATCTACATATCGTTATACGTTATATCCTATATGTAGATAACGTTATAAGTTATATTCTATATCTACATATCGTTATACTATATATCCTATATCTACATATCTTTATACGTTATATTCTATATGTAGATAACGTTATAAGTTATATTCTATATCTACATATCGTTATAGGATATATCCTATATCTACATACCTTTATACGTTATATCCAATATCTACATATCGTTATACGCTATACCCTATATGTAGATAACGTTATACGTTATGTTCTACATCTACATATCGTTATACGATATATCCTGTATCTACGTATCGTTATACGTCTTATCCTATATCTACATATCGTTATACGTTACATCCTATGTCTGCGAATCGTTATACGTTATACCCTATATGTAGATAACGTTATACGTTATATTCTGTATCTACGAATCGTTATACGTTATGTGCTATATCTACATAACGTTATACGTTATATCCTATATGTCGATAACGTTATTCGTTATATCCTATATGTAGATAACGTTATACGTTATATCCTACATCCACATATCGTTACACGTTACATCCTATATGTAGGTAACGTTATACGTTATATCCTATATCTCCATATCGTTATACGTTATAGCGTATATCTTCGTAACGTTATACGTTATATCCTATATCTACGAATCGTTATCCGATATTTCATATATCTACATATCGTCATACGTTATATCCAATTGTAGATAACGTTATAAGTTATATTCTACATCGACGTATCGTTATACGTTACATCCTATATATACATAACGTTACACGTTATATCCTATGTCTGCGTATCGTTATACGTTATATACTACATGCAGATAACGTTATACGTTTTATCCTATATCTACGTATCGTTATACGTTATGTGCTATATCTACATAACGTTATACGTTATATCCTATGTCTGCGTATCGTTATTCGTTATATGCTACATGCAGATAACGTTATACGTTATATCCTACATCTACATATCGTTACACGTTATATCCTATATGTAGATAACGTTATACGTTTTGTCCTATATCTACGTATCGTTATACGTTATGTGCTATATCTACATAACGTTATACGTTATATCCTATGTCTGCGTATCGTTATTCGTTATATGCTACATGCAGATAACGTTATACGTTATATCCTACATCTACATATCTTTACACGTTATATCATATATGTAGATAACGTTATACTTTATATCCTATGTCTACATACCGTTATACGTTATATCCTACATCTACATATTGTTATACGTTATATCCTGTATGTAGATAACGTTATACGTTATGTGTTATATCTACGGATCGTTATACGTTATATTCTACATCTACATACCGTTTTACGTTATATCCTATGTCTTGGTAACATTATACGTTATATCCTACATCTACATATCGTTATACGTTATAACCTATATGTCGATAACGTTTGACGTTATATTCTATATCTACGTACCGTTATACGTTATATCCTACATCTACATATCGTTATACGTTATATTCTATATCTACGTAACATTATACGTTATATCCTATATCTACATATCGTTATACGTTATATCATATATGTAGATATCGTTATACGTTATATCCTATGTGTAGATAACGGTATACGTTATATCCTATATGCAGATATCGTTATACGTAATATCCTATGTGTAGATAACGTTATACGTTATACCCTATATGTAGATATCTTTATACGTTACATCCTGTATCTACGTATCGTTATGCGTTCTATCCTATATCTACATACTGTTATACGTTATATCCTGTATCTACATATCGTTATACGTTATATTCTATATCTACGTATCGTTATACGTTATATCCTAAATCTGCAAATCGTTATACGTTATATCCTATATCTACATACCGTTATACGTTATATCCTATATGTAGATGACGTTATACGTTATATCCCATGTTTCTACGTATCGTGAATCGTTATATCCTATATCTACGTATCGTTATACGTTATATCCTATATCTACATATCGTTATACGTTATATCCTACATCTACATATCGTGATACGTTATATTCTATATCTACGTAACATTATACGTTATATCCTATATCTACATATCGTTATACGTTATATCCTATATGTAGATATCGTTATACGTTATATCCTATGTGTAGATAACGGTATACGTTATATCCTATATGCAGATATCGTTATACGTAATATCCTATGTGTAGATAACGTTATACGTTATACCCTATATGTAGATATCTTTATACGTTACATCCTGTATCTACGTATCGTTATGCGTTCTATCCTATATCTACATACTGTTATACGTTATATCCTGTATCTACATATCGTTATACGTTATATTCTATATCTACGTGTCGTTATACGTTATATCCTACATCTACGTATCGTTATACGTTATATCCTATATGTAGATAACCTTATACGTTATATCCTATATGTAGATAACGTTATTCGTTATATCTTATATCTACGTGTCGTTATACGTTATATCCTACATCTACGTATCGTTATACGTTATATCCTATATGTAGATAACGTTATACGTTATATCCTATATGTAGATATCGTTATACGTTATATCCCATATGTAGATAACGTTATACGTTATATCCTATACCTACGTATCGTTGTACGTTGTATCCAATATCTACTTATCGTTATACGTTATATCCTATATGTAGATAACGTTATACGTTATATCCTATATGTAGATATCGTTATTCGTTATATCCTATATGTAGATAACGTTATACGTTATATCCTATATGTAGATATCGTTATACGTTATATCCCATATGTAGATAACGTTATACGTTATATCCTATATGTAGATATCGTTATTCGTTATATCCTATATGTAGATAACGTTATACGTTATATCCTATATGTAGATATCGTTATACGTTATATCCCATATGTAGATAACGTTATACGTTATATCCTATATGTAGATACCGTTATACGTTATATCCTATACCTACGTATCGTTGTACGTTGTATCCAATATCTACTTATCGTTATACGTTATATCCTATATGTAGCTAACGTTATACGTTATATCCTATATGCAGAAATCGTTATACGTTATATCGTATATCTGCGTATCATTATACGTCATATCCTACATCTACATATCGTAATTCGTTATATCCGATATGTAGATAACGTAATACGTGATATCCTATATCTACGTATCTTTATTCGTTATATCCTATGTCTACATATCGTTATACGTTATATCCTACATCCACATATCGTTACAAGTTATATCCTATATGTAGGTAACGTTATACGTTATATCCTATATCTACATATCGATATACGTTATATCCTATATCTGCATATCGTTATACGTTATATCCTATATGTAGATAACGTTATACGTTATGTTTTACATTTACGTATCGTTATACGATATATCCTATATCTACATACCTTTATACGATATATCCAATTTCTACATATCGTTATACGCTATACCCTATATGTAGATAACGTTATACGTTATGTTCTATATCTACGTATCGTTATACGATATATCCTGTATCTACGTATCGTTATACGTCTTATCCTATATCTACATATCGTTATACGTTACATCCTATGTCTGCGAATCGTTATACGTTATACCCTATATGTAGATAACGTTATACGTTATATTCTGTATCTACGAATCGTTATACGTTACGTGCTATATCTACATAACGTTATACGTTATATCCTATATGTCGATAACGTTATACGTTATACCCTATATGAGATAACGTTATACGTTATATTCTGTATCTACGAATCGTTATACGTTATGTGCTATATCTACATAACGTTATACGTTACATCCTATATGTAGATAACGTTATAAGTTATATTCTATATCTACGTATCGTTTTACGTTATATCCTATATCTACATACCTTTATGCTTTATATCCTATGCCTACATATTGTTATACGTTATATCCTACATCTACATATCGTTACAAGTTATATCCTATATGTAGATATCGTTATACGTTATAACCTATATGTAGATAACGTTATACTTTATATCCTATATGTAGATATCGTTATACGTTTTATCCTATGTGTAGATAACGTTATACGTTATATCCTATTTGTAGATATCGTTATACGTTATATCGTATATCTGCGTATCATTTTACGCTATATCCTACATCTACATATCGTTATGCGTTATATCCGATATGTAGATACCGTTTTACGTTATATCCTATATCTGCGTAACGTTATACGCTATATCCTATATCTACGTATCGTTATACGTTATATCCTATATGTAGATATCGTTATACGTTATATCCTATATCTGCGTATCGTTATACGCTATATCCTATATCTACGTATGGTTATACGTTATATACTATATGTAGATATCGTTATACCTTATATCATATGTGTAGATAACGTTATACGTTATATCCTATATGTAGATATCGTTATACGTTATATCCTATATCTGCGTATCGTTATACGCTATATCCTATATCTACGTATCGTTACACGTTATATCCTATGTGTAGATAACGTTGTACGTTATATCCTATACCTACGTATCGTTGTACGTTGTATCCTATGTCTACTTATCGTTATACGTTATATCCTATATGTAGATAACGTTATACGTTATATCCTATATGCAGAAATCGCTATACGTTATATCGTATATCTGCGTATCATTATACGTTATATCCTACATCTACATATCGTTATGCGTTATATCCGATATGTAGATAACGTAATACGTGATATCCTATATCTACGTATCGTTATTCGTTATATCCTATGTCTACATATCGGTATACGTTATATCCTGTATCTACATATCGTTATACGTTATATCCTGTATCTACATATCGTTATACGTTATATTCTATCTGTAGATAACGTTATACGTTATATCCTATATCTCTGTATAGTTATACATTATATACTATATTTACATATCGTTATACGTTATATTCTATATCTACATATTGTTATACTTTATATCGTGTATCGACGTACCGTTATACTATATATCCTATATGTTATCCTATGTTATCCTATGTTATAGGACGTTATTCGTTATATCCTATATGTAGATACCGTTATACGTTATATCCTATATGTAGATATCGTTATACGTTATATCCTATGTGTAAATAACGTTATACGTTATATCCTATATGTAGATACCGTTATAGGTTATATCCTATATCTGCGTATCGTTATACGCTATATACTATATCTACGTATGGTTATACGTTATATACTATATGTAGATATCGTTATACCTTATATCATATGTGTAGATAACGTTATACGTTATATCCTATATGTAGATATCGTTATACGTTATATCCTATATCTGCGTATCGTTATACGCTATATCCTATATCTACGTATCGTTACACGTTATATCCTATGTGTAGATAACGTTGTACGTTATATCCTATACCTACGTATCGTTGTACGTTGTATCCTATATCTACTTATCGTTATACTTTATATCCTATATGTAGATAACGTTATACGTTATATCCTATATGCAGAAATCGTTATACGTTATATCGTATATCTGCGTATCATTATACGTTATATCCTACATCTACATATCGTTATGCGTTATATCCGATATGTAGATAACGTAATACGTGATATCCTATATCTACGTATCGCTATTCGTTATATCCTATGTCTACAAATCGGTATACGTTATATCCTACATCTACATATCGTTATACGTTATATCCTATATGTAATATAACGTTATACGTTATATCCTATATGTAGATAACGTTATACGTTATATCCTATATCTAAGTATCCTTATACGTTATATCCTGTATCTACATATCATTATTCGTTATATCCTATGTCTTCGTAACGTTATACGGTATATCCTATATGTGGATAGCGTTATACGTTATATTCTATATCTCCGTATCGTTATACGTTATATCCTATTTATACATATCGATATACGTTATATTTTATGTCTACATACCGTTATACATTATATCCTGTATCTACATATCGTTATACGTTATATCCTGTATCTACATATCGTTATACGTTATATTCTATCTGTAGATAACGTTATGCGTTATATCCTATATCTCTGTATAGTTATACGTTATATACTATATTTACATATCGTTATACGTTATATTCTATATCTACATATTGTTATACTTTATATCGTGTATCGACGTACCGTTATACTATATATCCTATATGTTATCCTATGTTATCCTATGTTATAGGACGTTATTCGTTATATCCTATATGTAGATAACGTTATACGTTATATCCTATATCAACATATCGTTATACGTTATATCCTGTGTTTACGTAACGTTATACGTTATATCTTATATGTAGATATCGTTATACGTTATATCCGATATGTACATCACGTTATACGTTATATCCGATATGTACATCACGTTATACGTTATATCCTATATCTACGATTCGTTATATACGTGATATCCTAAATCTACATATCGTTATACGTTATATCCTATATGAAGATATCGCTATATGTTATATCCTATATCTACATATCTTTATACGTTATATCCTACATCTTCATATCGTTATACGTTATAACCTATATCTACATATCGTTATACGTTATATCCTATCTATAGAGAACGTTATACGTTATATCCTATGTCTACATATTGTTATACTTTATATCGTATATAGACGTACCGTTATACGTTATATCCGATAGCTACGTATCGTTATACGTTATATCCTATTTGTATAGAACGTTATACGTTATATCCTATATGTAGAATACGTTATACGTTATATCCTATATCTGCATATCGTTATACGTTATATCCTATATCTACATATCATTATAAGTCATATCCAATATCTCCGTATCGGTATACGTTATATCCTATATCTACATATAGTTATACGTTATATCCTATATCTGCATATCGTTATACGTTATATCCTATATGCAGGTAACGTTATACGTTATATCCTCAATCTACGCATCGTTATACGTTATATCCTATATGTAGATAACGTTATACGTTATATCCTATATCTACGTATCGTTATACGTTATATCATATATCTACATATCGTTATCCGTTATATCCTATACCTACGTATCGTTATACGTTATATCCCATATATACATATCGTTATACGTTATATCCTATATCTACGTATCGTTATAAGTTATATCCTATATCTATGCATCGTTATACGTTACATCCTACATCTACATATCGATACACGTCATATCCTATGAGTAGATAACGTCATACCTTACATCCTGTATCTACGTATCGTTATACGTTATATCCTATATCTATGCATCGTTATACGCTACATCCTACATCTACATATCGATACACGTCATATCCTATGAGTAGATAACGTCATACCTTATATCCTGTATCTACGTATTGTTATACGTTATATCCTATATCTATGCATCGTTATACGTTATATCCTATATCTACGTATCGTTATACGTTATATCATATATCTACATATCGTTATCCGTTATATCCTATACCTACGTATCGTTATACGTTATGTCCCATATCTACATATCGTTATACGTTATATCCTATATCTACGTATCGTTATACGTTATATCCTATATCTATGCATCGTTATACGCTACATCCTACATCTACATATCGATACACGTCATATCCTATGAGTAGATAACGTCATACCTTATATCCTGTATCTACGTATTGTTATACGTTATATCCTATATCTATGCATCGTTATACCTTATATCCTGTATCTACGTATCGTTATACGTTATATCCCATACCTCCGTATCGTTTAACGTTTTATCCTGTATCTATGTATAGTTATACGTTATATCCTACATCTACATAACGTTATACGTTATATCCTATATGTAGATAACGTTATACGTTATATCCTGTATGTAGAATACGTTATACGTTATAGCCTATATCTGCATATCGTTATACGTTATATCCTATATCTACATATCATTATAAGTCATATCCAATATCTCCGTATCGGTATACGTTATATCCTATATCTACATATAGTTATACGTTATATCCTATATCTGCATATCGTTATACGTTATATCCTCAATCTACGCATCGTTATACGTTATATCTTATATGTAGATAACGTTATACGTTATATCCGATAGCTACGTATCGTTATACGTTATATCATATATCTACATATCGTTATCCGTTATATCCTATACCTACGTATCGTTATACGTTATGTCCCATATCTACATATCGTTATACTTTATATCCTATATCTACGTATCGTTATACGTTATATCCTATATCTATGCATCGTTATACGTTATATCCTATATCTACATATCGTTATACCTTATATCCTATATCTACGTATCGTTATACGTTATATCCCATACCTCCGTATCGTTTAACGTTTTATCCTGTATCTATGTATAGTTATACGTTATATCCTACATCTACATATCGTTATACGTTATATCCTATATGTAGATAACGTTATACGTTATATCCTGTATGTAGAATACGTTATACGTTATATCCTATATCTGCATATCGTTATACGTTATATCCTATATCTACATATCATTATAAGTCATATCCAATATCTCCGTATCGGTATACGTTATATCCTATATCTACATATAGTTATACGTTATATCCTATATCTGCATATAGTTATACGTTATATCCTACATGCAGGTAACGTTATACGTTATATCCTCAATCTACGCATCGTTATACGTTATATCCTATATGTAGATAACGTTATACGTTATATCCGATAGCTACGTATCGTTAAACGTTATATCCAATTTGTATAGAACGTTATACGTTATATCCTATATGTAGAATACGTTATACGTTATATCCTATATCTGCATATCGTTATACGTTATATCCTATATGTAGATAACGTTATACGTTCTATCCTACATGAACGTATCGTTATACGTTATATCCTATATCTACATATCGTTATCCTTTATATCCAATAGCTACGATTCGTTATACGTGCTATCCTATATCTACATATCGTTATACCTTATATCCTATATCTACCTATCGTTATACGTTATATCCTATACCTCCGTATCGTTTTAGGTTTTATCCTATATCTATGTATAGTTATACGTTATATCCTACATCTACATATCGTTATACGTTATATCCTATATGTAGAAAACGTTATACGTTATATCCTATCTGTAGAGAACGTTATACGTTACATCCTACATATACATATTGTTATACTTTATATCGTATATCGACGTACCGTTATACGTTATATCCGATAGCTACGTATCGTTATACGTTATATCCTATGTGTATAGAACGTTATACGTTATATCCTATATGTAGAATACGTTATACGTTATATCCTATATCTGCATATCGTTATACGTTATATCCTATATCTACATATCGTTATAAGTCATATTCAATATCTCCGTATCGGTATACGTTATATCCTATATCTACATATTGTTATACCTTATATCGTAAATCGACGTACCGTTATACGTAATATCCGAATGCTACGTATCGTTATACGATATATCGTATGTGTATATAAGGTTATACGTTATATCCTATATCTATGCATCGTTATACGTTATATCCTGTATCTACATATCGTTATACGTTATATCCTATATCTACGTATCGTTGTACGTTATATCCTATATCTCCGTATCGTTATACGTTATATCCTATGTCTACATATCGTTATAGGGTATATTTTATGTCTACATACCGTTATACTATATTTCCTATATCTACATATCGTTAAACGTTTTATCCGATCTGTAGAGAACGTTATACGTTATGTCCTATATCTACATATCGTTATACGTTATATTCTATATGTAGATAACCTTATACGTTATATCCTATATCTCCGTATCGTTATACGTTATATCCTATATCTACATATCGTTACACGTCATTTCATATGAGTAGATAACGTCATACGTTATATCCTATATCTACGTATCGTTATACGTTATATACTATGTCTACGTATCGTTATACGTTATATCCTATACGTAGATAACGTTATACGTTATATCCTATATCTACGTATCGTTATACATTATATCCTATATCTACGTATCGTTATACGTTATATCCTATATCTGCATATCGTTATACGTTATATCCTATATCTACATAACGTTATACGTTATATCCTATATGTAGATAACGTTTTACGTTATATCCTTTATCCACATATCGTTATACGTTGTATCCTATATCTACGTATCGTTAGACGTTATATCCTATATGTAGATAACGTTATACGTTATATCCTACACCTACATATCGTTATACGTTATATCCTATATCTGCATATCGTTATACGTTATATCCTATATCTACGTATCGTTACACGTTATATCCTATATCTGCATATCGTTATACGCTATATCCTATATGTAGATAACGTTATACGTTATGTTTTACATTTACGTATCGTTATACGATATATCCTATATCTACATACCTTTATACGATATATCCAATATCTACATATCGTTATACGCTATACCCTATATGTAGATAACGTTATACGTTATGTTCTACATCTACGTATCGTTATACGATATATCCTATATCTACGTATCGTTATACGTCTTATCCTATATCTACATATCGTTATACGCTATATCCTATATCTACGTATCGTTATACGTTATATCCTATATGTAGATATCGTTATACGTTATATCCTATATCTGCGTATCGTTATACGCTATATCCTATATCTACGTATCGTTATACGTTATATCCTATATGTAGATATCTTTATACGTTATATCCTATGTGTAGATAACGTTATACGTTATATCCTATATGTAGATACCGTTATACGTTATATCCTATATGTAGATATCGTTATACGTTATATCCTATGTGTAAATAACGTTATACGTTATATCCTATATGTAGATACCGTTGTACGTTATATCCTATACCTACGTATCGTTGTACGTTGTATCCTATATCTACTTATCGTTATACGTTATATCCTATATGTAGATAACGTTATACGTTATATCCTATATGCAGAAATCGCTATACGTTATATCGTATATCTGCGTATCATTATACGTTATATCCTACATCTACATATCGTTATGCGTTATATCCGATATGTAGATAACGTAATACGTGATATCCTATATCTACGTATCGTTATTCGTTATATCCTATGTCTACATATCGGTATACGTTATATCCTGTATCTACATATCGTTATACGTTATATTCTATCTGTAGATAACGTTATACGTTATATCCTATATCTCTGTATAGTTATACGTTATATACTATATTTACATATCGTTATACGTTATATTCTATATCTACATATTGTTATACTTTATATCGTGTATCGACGTACCGTTATACTATATATCCTATATGTTATCCTATGTTATCCTATGTTATAGGACGTTATTCGTTATATCCTATATGTAGATACCGTTATACGTTATATCCTATATGTAGATATCGTTATACGTTATATCCTATGTGTAAATAACGTTATACGTTATATCCTATATGTAGATACCGTTATAGGTTATATCCTATATCTGCGTATCGTTATACGCTATATACTATATCTACGTATGGTTATACGTTATATACTATATGTAGATATCGTTATACCTTATATCATATGTGTAGATAACGTTATACGTTATATCCTATATGTAGATATCGTTATACGTTATATCCTATATCTGCGTATCGTTATACGCTATATCCTATATCTACGTATCGTTACACGTTATATCCTATGTCTAGATAACGTTGTACGTTATATCCTATACCTACGTATCGTTGTACGTTGTATCCTATATCTACTTATCGTTATACGTTATATCCTATATGTAGATAACGTTATACGTTATATCCTATATGCAGAAATCGTTATACGTTATATCGTATATCTGCGTATCATTATACGTTATATCCTACATCTACATATCGTTATGCGTTATATCCGATATGTAGATAACGTAATACGTGATATCCTATATCTACGTATCGCTATTCGTTATATCCTATGTCTACAAATCGGTATACGTTATATCCTACATCTACATATCGTTATACGTTATATCCTATATGTAATATAACGTTATACGTTATATCCTATATGTAGATAACGTTATACGTTATATCCTATATCTAAGTATCCTTATACGTTATATCCTGTATCTACATATCATTATTCGTTATATCCTATGTCTTCGTAACGTTATACGGTATATCCTATATGTGGATAGCGTTATACGTTATATTCTATATCTCCGTATCGTTATACGTTATATCCTATTTATACATATCGATATACGTTATATTTTATGTCTACATACCGTTATACATTATATCCTGTATCTACATATCGTTATACGTTATATCCTGTATCTACATATCGTTATACGTTATATTCTATCTGTAGATAACGTTATGCGTTATATCCTATATCTCTGTATAGTTATACGTTATATACTATATTTACATATCGTTATACGTTATATTCTATATCTACATATTGTTATACTTTATATCGTGTATCGACGTACCGTTATACTATATATCCTATATGTTATCCTATGTTATCCTATGTTATAGGACGTTATTCGTTATATCCTATATGTAGATAACGTTATACGTTATATCCTATATCAACATATCGTTATACGTTATATCCTGTGTTTACGTAACGTTATACGTTATATCTTATATGTAGATATCGTTATACGTTATATCCGATATGTACATCACGTTATACGTTATATCCGATATGTACATCACGTTATACGTTATATCCTATATCTACGATTCGTTATATACGTGATATCCTATATCTACATATCGTTATACGTTATATCCTATATGAAGATATCGCTATATGTTATATCCTATATCTACATATCTTTATACGTTATATCCTACATCTTCATATCGTTATACGTTATAACCTATATCTACATATCGTTATACGTTATATCCTATCTATAGAGAACGTTATACGTTATATCCTATGTCTACATATTGTTATACTTTATATCGTATATAGACGTACCGTTATACGTTATATCCGATAGCTACGTATCGTTATACGTTATATCCTATTTGTATAGAACGTTATACGTTATATCCTATATGTAGAATACGTTATACGTTATATCCTATATCTGCATATCGTTATACGTTATATCCTATATCTACATATCATTATAAGTCATATCCAATATCTCCGTATCGGTATACGTTATATCCTATATCTACATATAGTTATACGTTATATCCTATATCTGCATATCGTTATACGTTATATCCTATATGCAGGTAACGTTATACGTTATATCCTCAATCTACGCATCGTTATACGTTATATCCTATATGTAGATAACGTTATACGTTATATCCTATATCTACGTATCGTTATACGTTATATCATATATCTACATATCGTTATACGCTACATCCTACATCTACATATCGATACACGTCATATCCTATGAGTAGATAACGTCATACCTTATATCCTGTATCTACGTATTGTTATACGTTATATCCTATATCTATGCATCGTTATACGTTATATCCTATATCTACGTATCGTTATACGTTATATCATATATCTACATATCGTTATCCGTTATATCCTATACCTACGTATCGTTATACGTTATGTCCCATATCTACATATCGTTATACGTTATATCCTATATCTACGTATCGTTATACGTTATATCCTATATCTATGCATCGTTATACGTTATATCCTATATCTACATATCGTTATACCTTATATCCTATATCTACGTATCGTTATACGTTATATCCCATACCTCCGTATCGTTTAACGTTTTATCCTGTATCTATGTATAGTTATACGTTATATCCTACATCTACATAACGTTATACGTTATATCCTATATGTAGATAACGTTATACGTTATATCCTGTATGTAGAATACGTTATACGTTATATCCTATATCTGCATATCGTTATACGTTATATCCTATATCTACATATCATTATAAGTCATATCCAATATCTCCGTATCGGTATACGTTATATCCTATATCTACATATAGTTATACGTTATATCCTATATCTGCATATCGTTATACGTTATATCCTACATGCAGGTAACGTTATACGTTATATCCTCAATCTACGCATCGTTATACGTTATATCTTATATGTAGATAACGTTATACGTTATATCCGATAGCTATGTATCGTTATACGTTATATCATATATCTACATATCGTTATCCGTTATATCCTATACCTACGTATCGTTATACGTTATGTCCCATATCTACATATCGTTATACTTTATATCCTATATCTACGTATCGTTATACGTTATATCCTATATCTATGCATCGTTATACGTTATATCCTATATCTACATATCGTTATACCTTATATCCTATATCTACGTATCGTTATACGTTATATCCCATACCTCCGTATCGTTTAACGTTTTATCCTGTATCTATGTATAGTTATACGTTATATCCTACATCTACATATCGTTATACGTTATATCCTATATGTAGATAACGTTATACGTTATATCCTGTATGTAGAATACGTTATACGTTATATCCTATATCTGCATATCGTTATACGTTATATCCTATATCTACATATCATTATAAGTCATATCCAATATCTCCGTATCGGTATACGTTATATCCTATATCTACATATAGTTATACGTTATATCCTATATCTGCATATCGTTATACGTTATATCCTACATGCAGGTAACGTTATACGTTATATCCTCAATCTACGCATCGTTATACGTTATATCCTATATGTAGATAACGTTATACGTTCTATCCTACATGAACGTATCGTTATACGTTATATCCTATATCTACATATCGTTATCCTTTATATCCAATAGCTACGATTCGTTATACGTGCTATCCTATATCTACATATCGTTATACCTTATATCCTATATCTACCTATCGTTACACGTTATATCCTATACCTCCGTATCGTTTTAGGTTTTATCCTATATCTATGTATAGTTATACGTTATATCCTACATCTACATATCGTTATACGTTATATCCTATATGTAGAAAACGTTATACGTTATATCCTATCTGTAGAGAACGTTATACGTTACATCCTACATATACATATTGTTATACTTTATATCGTATATCGACGTACCGTTATACGTTATATCCGATAGCTACGTATCGTTATACGTTATATCCTATGTGTATAGAACGTTATACGTTATATCCTATATGTAGAATACGTTATACGTTATATCCTATATCTGCATATCGTTATACGTTATATCCTATATCTACATATCGTTATAAGTCATATTCAATATCTCCGTATCGGTATACGTTATATCCTATATCTACATATTGTTATACCTTATATCGTAAATCGACGTACCGTTATACGTAATATCCGAATGCTACGTATCGTTATACGATATATCGTATGTGTATATAAGGTTATACGTTATATCCTATATCTATGCATCGTTATACGTTATATCCTGTATCTACATATCGTTATACGTTATATCCTATATCTACGTATCGTTGTACGTTATATCCTATATCTCCGTATCGTTATACGTTATATCCTATGTCTACATATCGTTATAGGGTATATTTTATGTCTACATACCGTTATACTATATTTCCTATATCTACATATCGTTAAACGTTTTATCCGATCTGTAGAGAACGTTATACGTTATGTCCTATATCTACATATCGTTATACGTTATATTCTATATGTAGATAACCTTATACGTTATATCCTATATCTCCGTATCGTTATACGTTATATCCTATATCTACATATCGTTACACGTCATTTCATATGAGTAGATAACGTCATACGTTATATCCTATATCTACGTATCGTTATACGTTATATACTATGTCTACGTATCGTTATACGTTATATCCTATATGTAGATAACGTTATACGTTATATCCTATATCTACGTATCGTTATACATTATATCCTATATCTACGTATCGTTATACGTTATATCCTATATCTGCATATCGTTATACGTTATATCCTATATCTACATAACGTTATACGTTATATCCTATATGTAGATAACGTTTTACGTTATATCCTTTATCCACATATCGTTATACGTTGTATCCTATATCTACGTATCGTTAGACGTTATATCCTATATGTAGATAACGTTATACGTTATATCCTACACCTACATATCGTTATACGTTATATCCTATATCTGCATATCGTTATACGTTATATCCTATATCTACGTATCGTTACACGTTATATCCTATATCTACGTATCGTTATACGTTGTATCCTATATCTACATATCGTTATACGTTGTATCCTATATCTACATATCGTTATACGTTATATCCTATATCTACGTATCGTTATACGTTATATCCTATATGTAGATATCGTTATACGTTATATCCTATATCTGCATATCGTTATACGTTACATCCTATATCTACGTATCGTTATACGTTATATCCTATATCTACATATCGTTATACGTTATATCCTATATCTACGTATCGTTATACGTTATATCCTATATGTAGATAACGTTTTACGTTATATCCTATATCCACATATCGTTATACGTTGTATCCTATATCTACATATCGTTATACGTTATATACTATATCTACATATCGTTATACGTTATATCCTATATGTAGATAACGTTATACGTTATATCCTATATCTACATATCGTTATACGTTATATACTATATCTACATATCGTTATACGTTATATCCTATATGTAGATAACGTTATACGTTATATCCTATATCTACGTACCGTTATACGATATATCCTATGTCTACATATCGTTATACGTTATATCCTATATCTACATATCGTTAAACGTTATATCCTATATGTAGATATCGTTATACGTTATATACTATATCTACATATCGTTATACGTTATATCCTATATCTACGTATCGTTATACGATATATCCTATGTCTACATATCGTTATACGTTATATCCTATATGTCGATAACGTTATACGTTACATCCTACATCTACATATCGATACACGTCATATCCTATGAGTAGATAACGTCATACCTTATATCCTGTATCTAGGTATTGTTATACGTTATATCCTATATCTATGCATCGTTATACGTTATATCCTATATCTACGTATCGTTATACGTTATATCATATATCTACATATCGTTATCCGTTATATCCTATACCTACGTATCGTTATACGTTATGTCCCATATCTACATATCGTTATACGTTATATCCTATATCTACGTATCGTTATACCTTATATCCTATATCTACGTATCGTTATACGTTATATCCCATACCTCCGTATCGTTTAACGTTTTATCCTGTATCTACATATAGTTATACGTTATATCCCATATCTGCATATCGTTATACGTTATATCCTACATGCAGGTAACGTCATACGTTATATCCTCAATCTACGCATCGTTATACGTTATATCCTATATGTAGATAACGTTATACGTTATATCCTGTATGTAGAATACGTTATACGTTATATCCTATATCTGCATATCGTTATACGTTATATCCTATATCTACATATCATTATAAGTCATATCAAATATCTCCGTATCGGTATACGTTATATCCTATATCTACATATAGTTATACGTTATATCCCATATCTGCATATCGTTATACGTTATATCCTACATGCAGGTAACGTCATACGTTATATCCTCAATCTACGCATCGTTATACGTTATATCCTATATGTAGATAACGTTATACGTTATATCCGATAGCTACGTATCGTTATACGTTATATCATATATCTACATATCGTTATCCGTTATATCCTATACCTACGTATCGTTATACGTTATGTCCCATATCTACATATCGTTATACGTTATATCCTATATCTACGTATCGTTATACGTTATATCCTATATCTATGCATCGTTATACGTTATATCCTATATCTACATATCGTTATACCTTATATCCTATATCTACGTATCGTTATACGTTATATCCCATACCTCCGTATCGTTTAACGTTTTATCCTGTATCTATGTATAGTTATACGTTATATCCTACATCTACATATCGTTATACGTTATATCCTATATGGAGATAACGTTATACGTTATATCCTGTATGTAGAATACGTTATACGTTATATCCTATATCTGCATATCGTTATACGTTATATCCTATATGTAGATAACGTTATACGTTCTATCCTACATGAACGTATCGTTATACGTTATATCCTATATCTACATATCGTTATCCTTTATATACAATACCTACGATTCGTTATACGTGCTATCCTATATCTACATATCGTTATACCTTATATCCTATATCTACCTATCGTTATACGTTATATCCTATACCTCCGTATCGTTTTAGGTTTTATCCTATATCTGTGTATAGTTATACGTTATATCCTACATCTACATATCGTTATACGTTATATCCTATATGTAGAAAACGTTATACGTTATATCCTATCTGTAGAGAACGTTATACGTTACATCCTACATATACATATTGTTATACTTTATATCGTATATCGACGTACCGTTATACGTTATATCCGATAGCTACGTATCGTTATACGTTATATCCTAGGTGTATAGAACGTTATACGTTATATCCTATATGTAGAATACGTTATACGTTATATCCTATATCTGCATATCGTTATACGTTATATCCTATATCTACATATCGTTATAAGTCATATTCAATATCTCCGTATCGGTATACGTTATATCCTATATCTACATATTGTTATACCTTATATCGTAAATCGACGTACCGTTATACGTAATATCCGAATGCTACGTATCGTTATACGATATATCGTATGTGTATATAAGGTTATACGTTGTATCCTATATCTATGCATCGTTATACGTTATATCCTGTATCTACATATCGTTATACGTTATATCCTATATCTACGTATCGTTGTACGTTATATCCTATATCTCCGTATCGTTATACGTTATATCCTATGTCTACATATCGTTATAGGGTATATTTTATGTCTACATACCGTTATACTATATTTCCTATATCTACATATCGTTAAACGTTTTATCCGATCTGTAGAGAACGTTATACGTTATGTCCTATATCTACATATCGTTATACGTTATATTCTATATGTAGATAACCTTATACGTTATATCCTATATCTCCGTATCGTTATACGTTATATCCTATATCTACATATCGTTACACGTCATTTCATATGAGTAGATAACGTCATACGTTATATCCTATATGTAGATAACGTTTTACGTTATATCCTTTATCCACATATCGTTATACGTTGTATCCTATATCTACGTATCGTTAGACGTTATATCCTATATGTAGATAACGTTATACGTTATATCCTACACCTACATATCGTTATACGTTATATCCTATATCTGCATATCGTTATACGTTATATCCTTTATCTACGTATCGTTACACGTTATATCCTATATCGACGTATCGTTATACGTTGTATCCTATATCTACATATCGTTATACGTTGTATCCTATAGCTACATATCGTTATACGTTATATCCTATATCTACGTATCGTTATACGTTATATCCTATATGTAGATATCGTTATACGTTATATCCTATATCTGCATATCGTTATACGTTATATCCTATATCTACGTATCGTTATACGTTATATCCTATATCTACATATCGTTATACGTTATATCCTATATGTAGATAACGTTTTACGTTATATCCTTTATCCACATATCGTTATACGTTGTAACCTATATCTACGTATCGTCATACGTTATATCCTATATGTAGATAACGTTATACGTTATATCCTACATCTACATATCGTTATACGTTGTATCCTATATGTAGATAACGTTATACGTTATATCCTATATCTACGTATCCTTATACGTTATATCATATATCTACGTATCGTTATACGTTATATCCCATATCTACATATCGTTATACGTTGTATCCTATATCTACGTATCGTTATACGTTATATCCTATATGTAGATAACGTTTTACGTTATATCCTTTATCCACATATCGTTATACGTTGTATCCTATATCTACATATCGTTATACGTTATATACTATATCTACATATCGTTATACGTTATATCCTATATGTAGATAACGTTATACATTATATCCTATATCTACATATCGTTATACGTTATATACTATATCTACATATCGTTATACGTTATATCCTATATGTAGATAACGTTATACGTTATATCCTATATCTACGTATCGTTATACGATATATCCTATGTCTACATATCGTTATACGTTATATCCTATATCTACATTTCGTTAAACGTTATATCCTATATGTAGATATCGTTATACGTTATATACTATATCTACATATCGTTATACGTTATATCCTATATCTACATATCGTTATACGTTATATACTATATCTACATATCGTTATACGTTATATCTTATATGTCGATAACGTTATACGTTATATCCTATATCTACGTATCGTTATACGTTATATCCTATATCTACATATCGTTATACGTTATATACTATATCTACATATCGTTATACGTTATATCCTATATGTAGATAACGTTATACGTTATATCCTATATCTACGTATCGTTATACGATATATCCTATGTCTACATATCGTTATACGTTATATCCTATATGTCGATAACGTTATACGTTATATCCTATATCTGCATATCGTTATACGTTATATCCTATATCTACGTATCGTTACACGTAATATCCTATATCTACATATCGTTATACGTTATATACTATATCTACATATCGTTATACGTTATATCCTATATCTACGTATCGTTATACGTTATATCCTATATCTACATATCGTTATACGTTATATACTACATCTACATATCGTTATACGTTATATCCTATATGTCGATAACGTTATACGTTATATCCTATATCTACGTATCGTTATACGATATATCCTATATCTACGTATCGTTATACGTTATATCCTATATCTACATATCGTTATACGTTATATACTATATCTACATATCGTTATACGTTATATCCTATATGTAGATAGCGTTATACGTTATATCCTATATCTACGTATCGTTATACGATATATCCTATGTCTACATATCGTTATACGTTATATCCTATATCTACATATCGTTATACGTTATATACTATATCTACATATCGTTATACGTTATATCCTACATCTGCATATCGTTATACGTTATATCCTATATCTACGTATCGTTATACGTTATATCCTGTATCTACGTATCGTTATACGTAATATCGTATATGTAGATAACGTTATACGTTATATCCTATATCTACATATCGTTAAACGTTATATCCTATATGTAGATATCGTTATACGTTATATCCTATATCTGCATATCGTTATACGTTATATCCTATATCTACGTATCGTTATACGTTATATCCTATGTCTACATATCGTTATACGTTATATCCTATATCTACATATCGTTAAACGTTATATCCTATATGTAGATATCGTTATACGTTATATCCTATATCTGCATATCGTTATACGTTATATCCTATATCTACATATCGTTAAACGTTATATCCTATATGTAGATATCGTTATACGTTATATCCTATATCTGCATATCGTTATACGTTATATCCTATATCTACGTCTCGTTATACGTTATATCCTATAGCTACATTTCGTTATACGTTATATACTATATCTACATATCGTTATACGTTATATCCTATATGTAGATAACGTTATACGTTATATCCTATATCTACGTATCGTTATACGATATATCCTATGTCTACATATCGTTATACGTTATATCCTATATCTACATATCGTTAAACGTTATATCCTATATGTAGATATCGTTATACGTTATATCCTATATCTGCATATCGTTATACGTTATATCCTATATCTACGTATCGTTATACGTTATATCCTGTATCTACGTATCGTTATACGTTATATCGTATATGTAGATAACGTTATACGTTATATCCTATATCTACATATCGTTAAACGTTATAGCCTATATGTAGATATCGTTATACGTTATATCCTATATCTGCATATCGTTATACGTTATATCCTATATCTACGTATCGTTATACGTTATATCCTATATCTACATATCGTTATACGTTATATACTATATCTACATATCGTTATACGTTATATCCTATATCTACGTATCGTTATACGTTATATCCTATATCTTCATATCGTTATACGTTATATCCTATATCTACATTTCGTTAAACGTTATATCCTATATGTAGATATCGTTATACGTTATATCCTATATCTGCATACCGTTATACGTTATATCCTGTATCTACGTATCGTTATACGTTATATCGTATATGTAGATAACGTTATACGTTATATCCTATATCTACATATCGTTAAACGTTATATCCTATATGTAGATATCGTTATACGTTATATCCTATATCTGCATATCGTTATACGTTATATCCTATATCTACGTATCGTTATACGTTATATCCTATGTCTACATATCGTTATACGTTATATCCTATATCTACATATCGTTAAACGTTATATCCTATATGTAGATATCTTTATACGTTATATCCTATATCTGCATATCGTTATACGTTATATCCTATATCTACATATCGTTAAACGTTATATCCTATATGTAGATATCGTTATACGTTATATCCTATATCTTCATATCGTTATACGTTATATCCTATATCTTCATAACGTTATACGTTATATCCTATATGTAGATAACGTTATACGTTATATCCTATATCTACGTATCGTTATACATTATATCCTATATCTACGTATCGTTATACGTTATATCCTATATCTACATATCGTTATAAGTTGTATCCTATATCTACGTATCGTTATACGTTATATACTATGTCTACGTATCGTTATACGTTATATCCTATATGTAGATAACGTTATACGTTATATCCTATATCTACGTATCGTTATACATTATATCCTATATCTACGTATCGTTATACGTTATATCCTATATCTGCATATCGTTATACGTTATATCCTATATCTACATAACGTTATACGTTATATCCTATATGTAGATAACGTTTTACGTTATATCCTTTATCCACATATCGTTATACGTTGTATCCTATATCTACGTATCGTGAGACGTTATATCCTATATGTAGATAACGTTATACGTTATATCCTACATCTACATATCGTTATACGTTATATCCTATATCTGCATATCGTTATACGTTATATCCTATATCTACGTATCGTTACACGTTATATCCTATATCTACGTATCGTTATACGTTGTATCCTATATCTACATATCGTTAAACGTTATATCCTATATGTAGATATCGTTATACGTTATATCCTATATCTGCATATCGTTATACGTTATATCCTATATCTACATATCGTTGTACGTTATATCCTATATGTAGATAACGTTTTACGTTATATCCTTTATCCACATATCGTTATACGTTGTAACCTATATCTACGTATCGTCATACGTTATATCCTATATGTAGATAACGTTATACGTTATATCCTATATCTACATATCGTTATACGTTATATACTATATCTACATATCGTTATACGTTATATCCTATATGTAGATAACGTTATACGTTATATCCTATATCTACATATCGTTATACGTTATATACTATATCTACATATCGTTATACGTTATATCCTATATGTCGATACGGTTATACGTTATATCCTATATCTACGTATCGTTATACGATATATCCTATATCTACGTATCGTTATACGTTATATCCTATATCTACATATCGTTATACGTTATATACTATATCTACATATCGTTATACGTTATATCCTATATGTAGATAACGTTATACGTTATATCCTATATCTACGTATCGTTATACGATATATCCTATGTCTACATATCGTTATACGTTATATCCTATATGTCGATAACGTTATACGTTATATCCTATATCTGCATATCGTTATACGTTATATCCTATATCTACATATCGTTATACGTTATATCCTATATCTACATATCGTTAAACGTTATATACTATATCTACATATCGTTATACGTTATATCCTATATGTAGATAACGTTATACATTATATACTATATCTACATATCGTTATACGTTATATCCTATATGTAGATAACGTTATACGTTATATCCTATATCTACATATCGTTATACGTTATATACTATATCTACATATCGTTATACGTTATATCCTATATGTCGATACGGTTATAAGTTATATCCTATATCTACGTATCGTTATACGATATATCCTATATCTACGTATCGTTATACGTTATATCCTATATCTACATATCGTTATACATTATATACTATATCTACATATCGCTATACGTTATATCCTATATGTAGATAACGTTATACGTTATATCCTATATCTACATATCGTTATACGTTATATACTATATCTACATATCGTTATACGTTATATCCTATATGTCGATACGGTTATAAGTTATACCCTATATCTACGTATCGTTATACGATATATCCTATATCTACGTATCGTTATACGTTATATCCTATATCTACATATCGTTATACGTTATATACTATATCTACATATCGTTATACGTTATATCCTATATGTAGATAACGTTATACGTTATATCCTATATCTACGTATCGTTATACGATATATCCTATGTCTACATATCGTTATACGTTATATCCTATATGTCGATAACGTTATACGTTATATCCTATATCTGCATATCGTTATACGTTATATCCTATATCTACATATCGTTATACGTTATATCCTATATCTACATATCGTTAAACGTTATATACTATATCTACATATCGTTATACGTTATATCCTATATGTAGATAACGTTATACGTTATATCCTATATCTACGTATCGTTATACGATATATCCTATGTCTACATATCGTTATACGTTATATCCTATATCTACATATCGTTAAACGTTATATCCTATATGTAGATATCGTTATACGTTATATACTATACCTACATATCGTTATACGTTATATCCTATATCTACATATCGTTATACGTTATATACTATATCTACATATCGTTATACGTTATATACTACATCTACATATCGTTATACGTTATATCCTATATGTCGATAACGTTATACGTTATATCCTATATCTACGTATCGTTATACGATATATCCTATATCTACGTATCGTTATACGTTATATCCTATATCTACATATCGTTATACGTTATATACTATATCTACATATCGTTATACGTTATATCCTATATGTAGATAACGTTATACGTTATATCCTATATCTACGTATCGTTATACGATATATCCTATGTCTACATATCGATATACGTTATATCCTATATCTACATATCGTTATACGTTATATACTATATCTACATATCGTTATACGTTATATCCTATATCTGCATATCGTTATACGTTATATCCTATATCTACGTATCGTTATACGTTATATCCTGTATCTACGTATCGTTATACGTTATATCGTATATGTAGATAACGTTATACGTTATATCCTATATCTACATATCGTTAAACGTTATATCCTATATGTAGATAACGTTATACGTTATATCCTATATCTACATATCGTTATACGTTATATACTATATCTACATATCGTTATACGTTATATCCTATATGTAGATAACGTTATACGTTATATCCTATATCTACGTATCGTTATACGATATATCCTATGTCTACATATCGTTATACGTTATATCCTATATCTACATATCGTTAAACGTTATATCCTATATGTAGATATCGTTATACGTTATATACTATATCTACATATCGTTATACGTTATATCCTATATCTACATATCGTTATACGTTATATACTATATCTACATATCGTTATACGTTATATCCTATATGTCGATAACGTTATACGTTATATCCTATATCTACGTATCGTTATACGATATATCCTATATCTACGTATCGTTATACGTTGTATCCTATATCTACATATCGTTATACATTATATACTATATCTACATATCGTTATACGTTATATCCTATATGTAGATAACGTTATACGTTATATCCTATATCTACATATCGTTATACGTTATATACTATATCTACATATCGTTATACGTTATATCCTATATGTCGATAACGTTATACGTTATATCCTATATCTACGTATCGTTATACGATATATCCTATATCTACGTATCGTTATACGTTATATCCTATATCTACATATCGTTATACGTTATATACTATATCTACATATCGTTATACGTTATATCCTATATGTAGATAACGTTATACGTTATATCCTATATCTACGTATCGTTATACGATATATCCTATGTCTACATATCGATATAGGTTATATCCTATATCTACATATCGTTATACGTTATATACTATATCTACATATCGTTATACGTTATATCCTATATCTGCATATCGTTATACGTTATATCCTATATCTACGTATCGTTATACGTTATATCCTGTATCTACGTATCGTTATACGTTATATCGTATATGTAGATAACGTTATACGTTATATCCTATATCTACATATCGTTAAACGTTATATCCTATATGTAGATATCGTTGTACGTTATATCCTATATGTAGATAACGTTTTACGTTATATCCTTTATCCACATATCGTTATACGTTGTAACCTATATCTACGTATCGTCATACGTTATATCCTATATGTAGATAACGTTATACGTTATATCCTATATCTACATATCGTTATACGTTATATACTATATCTACATATCGTTATACGTTATATCCTATATGTAGATAACGTTATACGTTATATCCTATATCTACGTATCGTTATACGATATATCCTATGTCTACATATCGTTATACGTTATATCCTATATCTACATATCGTTAAACGTTATATCCTATATGTAGATATCGTTGTACGTTATATCCTATATGTAGATAACGTTTTACGTTATATCCTTTATCCACATATCGTTATACGTTGTAACCTATATCTACGTATCGTCATACGTTATATCCTATATGTAGATAACGTTATACGTTATATCCTATATCTACGTATCGTTATACGATATATCCTATATCTACGTATCGTTATACGTTATATCCTATATCTACATATCGTTATACGTTATATACTATATCTACATATCGTTATACGTTATATCCTACATCTACATATCGTTATACGTTATATCCTATATCTGCATATCGTTATACGTTATATCCTATATCTACGTATCGTTACACGTTATATCCTATATCTACGTATCGTTATACGTTGTATCCTATATCTACATATCGTTATACGTTGTATCCTATATCTACATATCGTTATACGTTATATCCTATATCTACGTATCGTTATACGTTATATCCTATATGTAGATATCGTTATACGTTATATCCTATATCTGCATATCGTTATACGTTATATCCTATATCTACGTATCGTTATACGTTATATCCTATATCTACATATCGTTGTACGTTATATCCTATATGTAGATAACGTTATACGTTATATCCTTTATCCACATATCGTTATACGTTGTAACCTATATTTACGTATCGTCATACGTTATATCCTATATGTAGATAACGTTATACGTTATATCCTATATCTACATATCGTTATACGTTATATACTATATCTACATATCGTTATACGATATATCCTATATGTAGATAACGTTATACGTTATATCCTATATCTACGTATCGTTATACGATATATCCTATGTCTACATATCGTTATGCGTTATATCCTATATCTACATATCGTTAAACGTTATATCCTATATGTAGATATCGTTATACGTTATATACTATATCTACATATCGTTATACGTTATATCCTATATCTACATATCGTTATACGTTATATACTATATCTACATATCGTTATACGTTATATCCTATATGTCGATAACGTTATACGTTATATCCTATATCTACGTATCGTTATACGATATATCCTATATCTACGTATCGTTATACGTTATATCCTATATCTACATAACGTTATACATTATATACTACATCCACATATCGTTATACGTTATATCCTATATGTAGATAACGTTATACGTTATATCCTATATCTACATATCGTTATACGTTATATACTATATCTACATATCGTTATACGTTATATCCTATATGTCGATACGGTTATAAGTTATATCCTATATCTACGTATCGTTATACGATATATCCTATATCTACGTATCGTTATACGTTATATACTATATCTACATATCGTTATACGTTATATCCTATATGTAGATAACGTTATACGTTATATCCTATATCTACGTATCGTTATACGATATATCCTATGTCTACATATCGTTATACGTTATATCCTATATGTCGATAACGTTATACGTTATATCCTATATCTGCATATCGTTATACGTTATATCCTATATCTACATATCGTTATACGTTATATCCTATATCTACATATCGTTAAACGTTATATACTATATCTACATATCGTTATACGTTATATCCTATATGTAGATAACGTTATACGTTATATCCTATATCTACGTATCGTTATACGATATATCCTATGTCTACATATCGTTATACGTTATATCCTATATCTACATATCGTTAAACATTATATCCTATATGTAGATATCGTTATACGTTATATACTATACCTACATATCGTTATACGTTATATCCTATATCTACATATCGTTATACGTTATATACTATATCTACATATCGTTATACGTTATATACTACATCTACATATCGTTATACGTTATATCCTATATGTCGATAACGTTATACGTTATATCCTATATCTACGTATCGTTATACGATATATCCTATATCTACGTATCGTTATACGTTATATCCTATATCTACATATCGTTATACGTTATATACTATATCTACATATCGTTATACGTTATATCCTATATGTAGATAACGTTATACGTTATATCCTATATCTACGTATCGTTATACGATATATCCTATGTCTACATATCGATATACGTTATATCCTATATCTACATATCGTTATACGTTATATACTATATCTACATATCGTTATACGTTATATCCTATATCTGCATATCGTTATACGTTATATCCTATATCTACGTATCGTTATACGTTATATCCTGTATCTACGTATCGTTATACGTTATATCGTATATGTAGATAACGTTATACGTTATATCCTATATCTACATATCGTTAAACGTTATATCCTATATGTAGATATCGTTATACGTTATATCCTATATCTGCATATCGTTATACGTTATATCCTATATCTACGTATCGTTATACGTTATATCCTGTATCTACGTATCGTTATACGTTATATCGTATATGTAGATAACGTTATACGTTATATCCTATATCTACATATCGTTAAACGTTATATCCTATATGTAGATATCGTTATACGTTATATCCTATATCTGCATATCGTTATACGTTATATCCTATATCTACGTATCGTTATACGTTATATCCTATGTCTACATATCGTTATACGTTATATCCTATATCTACATATCGTTAAACGTTATATCCTATATGTAGATATCGTTATACGTTATATCCTATATCTGCATATCGTTATACGTTATATCCTATATCTACATATCGTTAAACGTTATATCCTATATGTAGATATCGTTATACGTTATATCCTATATCTGCATATCGTTATACGTTATATCCTATATCTACATAACGTTATACGTTATATCCTATATGTAGATAACGTTATACGTTATATCCTATATCTACGTATCGTTATACATTATATCCTATATCTACGTATCGTTATACGTTACATCCTATATCTACATATCGTAATAAGTTGTATCCTATATCTACGTATCGTTATACGTTGTATCCTATATCTACGTATCGTTATACGTTATATACTATATGTAGATAACGTTATACGTTGTATCCTATATCTACGTATCGTTAGACGTTATATCCTATATCTGCATATCGTTATACGTTATATCCTGTATCTACATAACGTTATACGTTATATCCTATATGTAGATAACGTTATACGTTGTATCCTATATCTACGTATCGTTAGACGTTATATCCTATATGTAGATAACGTTTTACGTTATATCCTTTATCCACATATCGTTATACGTTGTATCCTATATCTACGTAGCGTTAGACGTTATATCCTATATGTAGATAACGTTATACGTTATATCCTACATCTACATATCGTTATACGTTATATCCTATATGTAGATAACGTTATACGTTATATCCTATATCTACGTATCGTTACACGTTATATCCTATATCTACGTATCGTTATACGTTGTATCCTATATCTACATATCGTTATACGTTGTATCCTATATCTACGTATCGTTATACGTTGTATCCTATATCTACGAATCGTTATACGTTATATCCTATATGTAGATAACGTTTTACGTTATATCCTTTATCCACATATCGTTATACGTTGTATCCTATATCTACGGATCGTTAGACGTTATATCCTATATGTAGATAACGTTATACGTTATATCCTACATCTACATATCGTTATACGTTATATCCTATATCTGCATATCGTTATACGTTGTATCCTATATCTACGTATCGTTACACGTTATATCCTATATCTACGTATCGTTATACGTTGTATCCTATATCTACATATCGTTATACGTTGTATCCTATATCTACGTATCGTCATACGTTGTATCCTATATCTACGTATCGTTATACGTTATATCCTATATGTAGATAACGTTTTACGTTATATCCTTTATCCACATATCGTTATACGTTGTATCCTATATCTACGTATCGTTAGACGTTATATCCTATATGTAGATAACGTTATACGTTATATCCCACATGTAGATAACGTTTTACGTTATATCGTATATCCACATATCGATATACGTTATATCCTATATGTAGATAAGGTTTTACGTTATATACTATATCTACGTATCGTTATACGTTATATCCTATATGTAGATGTCGTTATACGTTATATCCTATATGTAGATAACGTTTTACGTTATATACTATATCTACGTATCGTTATACGTTATATCCTATATCTACATATCGTTGTACGTTATATCCTATATCTACATATCGTTATACGTTATATCCTATATCTACATATCGTTATACGTTATATCCTATATGTACGTATCGTTATACGTTATATCCTATATGTAGATAACGTTATACGTCATATCCCATATGTAGATAACGTTTTACGTTATATACTATATCTACGTACCGTTATGCGTTATATCCTATATCTACATATCGTTATACGTTATATCCTATATCTACGTATCGTTATACGCTATGTCCTATATGTAGATAACGTTATGCGTTATATCCTACGTCAACATATCGTTATGCGTTATATCCTATATGTAGATATCGTTATACGTTATATACTATATCTACATATCGTTATACGTCGTATCCTATATCTACGTATCGTTATACGTTATATCCTATGTCTACGTATCGTTTTACGTTATATCGTATATCTACGTATCGTTATACGTTATATCCTATATGTAGATAACGTTATACGTTATATCCTACATCTACATATCGTTATACGTTATATCGTATATGTAGATAACGTTACTCGTTATATCCTACGTCTACATATCGTTATACGTTATATCCTATATGTAGATATCGTTATACGTTATATCCTATATCTGCATATCGTTATACGTTATATCCTATATCTACGTATCGTTATACGTTATATCCTATATGTAGATAACGTTATACGTTATATCCTATATCTACATATCGTTATACGTTATATCCTATATGTAGATAACGTTTTACGTTATATACTATATCTACGTACCGTTATGCGATATATCCTATATGTAGATATCGTTATACGTTATATCCAATATCTGCATATCGTTATACGTCATATCCTATATGTACGTATCGTTATACGTTATATACTATGTCTACGTATCGTTATACGTTATATCCTATATCTACGTATCGTTATACGTTATATCCTATATGTAGATATCGTTATACGTTATATCCTATATCTGCATATCGTTATACGTTATATCCTATATCTACGTATCGTTATACGTTATATCCTATATGTAGATAACGTTTTACGTTATATACTATATCTACGTACCGTTATACGTTACATCCTATATCTACATATCGTTATACGTTATATCCTAAATCTACGTATCGTTGTACGTTATATCCTATATGTAGATAACTTTATACGTTATATCCTATATGTAGATAACGTTTTACGTTATATCCTATATCTACGTATCGTTATACGATATATCCTATGTCTACATATCGTTATACGTTATATCCTATATCTACATATCGTTAAACGTTATATCCTATATGTAGATATCGTTATACGTTATATACTATATCTACATATCGTTATACGTTATATCCTATATCTACATATCGTTATACGTTATATACTATATCTACATATCGTTATACGTTATATCCTATATGTCGATAACGTTATACGTTATATCCTATATCTACGTATCGTTATACGATATATCCTATATCTACGTATCGTTATACGTTATATCCTATATCTACATATCGTTATACGTTATATACTATATCTACATATCGTTATACGTTATATCCTATATGTAGATAACGTTATACGTTATATCCTATATCTACATATCGTTATACGTTATATACTATATCTACATATCGTTATACGTTATATCCTATATGTCGATACGGTTATACGTTATATCCTATATCTACGTATCGTTATACGATATATCCTATATCTACGTATCGTTATACGTTATATCCTATATCTACATATCGTTATACGTTATATACTATATCTACATATCGTTATACGTTATATCCTATATGTAGATAACGTTATACGTTATATACTATATCTACGTATCGTTATACGATATATCCTATGTCTACATATCGTTATACGTTATATCCTATATCTACGTATCGTTGTACGTTATATCCTATATGTAGATAACGTTATACGTTATATCCCATATGTAGATAACGTTTTACGTTATATCCTATATCCACATATCGATATACGTTATATCCTATATGTAGATAACGTTTTACGTTATATCCTATATCTGCATATCTTTATACGTTATATCCTATATCTACGTATCGTTGTACGTTATATCCTATATCTACGTATCGTTATACGTTGTATCCTATATCTACATATCGTTATACGTTGTATCCTATATCTACATATCGTTATACGTTATATCGTATACGTAGATAACGTTATACGTTATATCGTACGTCTACATATCGTTATACGTTATATCCGATATATAGATATCGTTATACGTTATATCCTATATCTACATATCGTTATACGTTATATCCTATATCTACTTATCGTTATACGTTATATCCTATACCTACATAACGTTATACGTTATATCCTATATCTACATATCGTTATACGTTATATCCTATATGTAGATAACGTTATACGTTATATCCTACATCTACATATCGTTATACGTTATATCCTATATCTGCATATCGTTATACGTTATATCCTATATCTACGTATCGTTACACGTTATATCCTATATCTACGTATCGTTATACGTTGTATCCTATATCTACATATCGTTATACGTTGTATCCTATATCTACATATCGTTATACGTTATATCCTATATCTACGTATCGTTATACGTTATATCCTATATGTAGATATCGTTATACGTTATATCCTATATCTGCATATCGTTATACGTTATATCCTATATCTACGTATCGTTATACGTTATATCCTATATCTACATATCGTTGTACGTTATATCCTATATGTAGATAACGTTTTACGTTATATCCTTTATCCACATATCGTTATACGTTGTAACCTATATCTACGTATCGTCATACGTTATATCCTATATGTAGATAACGTTATACGTTATATCCTATATCTACATATCGTTATACGTTATATACTATATCTACATATCGTTATACGTTATATCCTATATGTAGATAACGTTATACGTTATATCCTATATCTACGTATCGTTATACGATATATCCTATGTCTACATATCGTTATACGTTATATCCTATATCTACATATCGTTAAACGTTATATCCTATATGTAGATATCGTTATACGTTATATACTATATCTACATATCGTTATACGTTATATCCTATATCTACATATCGTTATACGTTATATACTATATCTACATATCGTTATACGTTATATCCTATATGTCGATAACGTTATACGTTATATCCTATATCTACGTATCGTTATACGATATATCCTATATCTACGTATCGTTATACGTTATATCCTATATCTACATATCGTTATACGTTATATACTATATCTACATATCGTTATACGTTATATCCTATATGTAGATAACGTTATACGTTATATCCTATATCTACATATCGTTATACGTTATATACTATATCTACATATCGTTATACGTTATATCCTATATGTCGATACGGTTATACGTTATATCCTATATCTACGTATCGTTATACGATATATCCTATATCTACGTATCGTTATACGTTATATCCTATATCTACATATCGTTATACGTTATATACTATATCTACATATCGTTATACGTTATATCCTATATGTAGATAACGTTATACGTTATATACTATATCTACGTATCGTTATACGATATATCCTATGTCTACATATCGTTATACGTTATATCCTATATGTCGATAACGTTATACGTTATATCCTATATCTGCATATCGTTATACGTTATATCCTATATCTACATATCGTTATACGTTATATCCTATATCTACATATCGTTAAACGTTATATACTATATCTACATATCGTTATACGTTATATCCTATATGTAGATAACGTTATACGTTATATCCTATATCTACGTATCGTTATACGATATATCCTATGTCTACATATCGTTATACGTTATATCCTATATCTACATATCGTTAAACGTTATATCCTATATGTAGATATCGTTATACGTTATATACTATACCTACATATCGTTATACGTTATATCCTATATGTAGATAACGTTATACGTTATATCCTATATCTACGTATCGTTATACGATATATCCTATGTCTACATATCGATATACGTTATATCCTATATCTACATATCGTTATACGTTATATACTATATCTACATATCGTTATACGTTATATACTATATCTGCATATCGTTATACGTTATATCCTATATCTACGTATCGTTATACGTTATATCCTGTATCTACGTATCGTTATACGTTATATCGTATATGTAGATAACGTTATACGTTGTATCCTATATCTACATATCGTTAAACGTTATATCCTATATGTAGATATCGTTATACGTTATATCCTATATCTGCATATCGTTATACGTTATATCCTATATCTACGTATCGTTATACGTTATATCCTATGTCTACATATCGTTATACGTTATATCGTATATGTAGATAACGTTATACGTTATATCCTATATCTACATATCGTTAAACGTTATATCCTATATGTAGATATCGTTATATGTTATATCCTATATCTGCATATCGTTATACGTTATATCCTATATCTACGTATCGTTATACGTTATATCCTATATCTACATATCGTTATACGTTATATACTATATCTACATATCGTTATACGTTATATCCTATATCTACGTATCGTTATACGTTATATCCTATATGTAGATAACGTTATACGTTATATCCTATATCTACGTATCGTTATACGATATATCCTATGTCTACATATCGTTATACGTTATATCCTATATCTGCATATCGTTATACGTTATATCCTATATCTACGTATCGTTATACGTCATATCCTGTATCTACGTATCGTTATACGTTATATCGTATATGTAAATAACGTTATACGTTATATCCTATATGTACATATCGTTAAACGTTATATCCTATATTTAGATATCGTTATACGTTATATCCTATATCTGCATATCGTTATACGTTATATCCTATATCTACGTATCGTTATACGTTATATCCTATATGTAGATAATGTTATACGTTATATTCTATATCTACGTATCGTTATACGATATATCCTATGTCTACATATCGTTATACGTTATATCCTATATCTACATATCGTTATACGTTATATACTATATCTACATATCGTTATACGTTATATCCTATATCTGCATATCGTTATACGTTATATCCTATATCTACGTATCGTTATACGTTATATCCTGTATCTACGTATCGTTATACGTTATATCGTATATGTAGATAACGTTATACGTTATATCCTATATCTACATATCGTTAAACGTTATATCCTATATGTAGATATCGTTATACGTTATATCCTATATCTGCATATCGTTATACGTTATATCCTATATCTACGTATCGTTATACGTTATATCCTATGTCTACATATCGTTATACGTTATATCCTATATCTACATATCGTTAAACGTTATATCCTATATGTAGATATCGTTATACGTTATATCCTATATCTGCATATCGTTATACGTTATATCCTATATCTACATATCGTTAAACGTTATATCCTATATGTAGATATCGTTATACGTTATATCCTATATCTGCATATCGTTATACGTTATATCCTATATCTACATAACGTTATACGTTATATCCTATATGTAGATAACGATATACGTTATATCCTATATCTACGTATCGTTATACATTATATCCTATATCTACGTATCGTTATACGTTACATCCTATATCTACATATCGTAATAAATTGTATCCTATATCTACGTATCGTTATACGTTGTATCCTATATCTACGTATCGTTATACGTTATATACTATGTCTACGTATCGTTATACGTTATATCCTATATGTAGATAACGTTATACGTTATATCCTATATCTACGTATCGTTATACATTATATCCTATATCTACGTATCGTTATACGTTATATCCTATATCTGCATATCGTTATACGTTATATCCTATATCTACATAACGTTATACGTTATATCCTATATGTAGATAACGTTATACGTTGTATCCTATATCTACGTATCGTTAGACGTTATATCCTATATGTAGATAACGTTTTACGTTATATCCTTTATCCACATATCGTTATACGTTGTATCCTATATCTACGTAGCGTTAGACGTTATATCCTATATGTAGATAACGTTATACGTTATATCCTACATCTACATATCGTTATACGTTATATCCTATATGTAGATAACGTTATACGTTATATCCTATATCTACGTATCGTTACACGTTATATCCTATATCTACGTATCGTTATACGTTGTATCCTATATCTACATATCGTTATACGTTGTATCCTATATCTACGTATCGTTATACGTTGTATCCTATATCTACGAATCGTTATACGTTATATCCTATATGTAGATAACATTTTACGTTATATCCTTTATCCACATATCGTTATACGTTGTATCCTATATCTACGTATCGTTAGACGTTATATCCTATATGTAGATAACGTTATACGTTATATCCTACATCTACATATCGTTATACGTTATATCCTATATCTGCATATCGTTATACGTTGTATCCTATATCTACGTATCGTTACACGTTATATCCTATATCTACGTATCGTTATACGTTGTATCCTATATCTACATATCGTTATACGTTGTATCCTATATCTACGTATCGTCATACGTTGTATCCTATATCTACGTATCGTTATACGTTATATCCTGTATGTAGATAACGTTTTACGTTATATCCTTTATCCACATATCGTTATACGTTGTATCCTATATCTACGTATCGTTAGACGTTATATCCTATATGTAGATAATGTTATACGTTATATCCCACATGTAGATAACGTTTTACGTTATATCGTATATCCACATATCGATATACGTTATATCCTATATGTAGATAAGGTTTTACGTTATATACTATATCTACGTATCGTTATACGTTATATCCTAGATGTAGATGTCGTTATACGTTATATCCTATATGTAGATAACGTTTTACGTTATATACTATATCTACGTATCGTTATACGTTATATCCTATATCTACATATCGTTGTACGTTATATCCTATATCTACATATCGTTATACGTTATATCCTATATCTACATATCGTTATACGTTATATCCTATATGTACGTATCGTTATACGTTATATCCTATATGTAGATAACGTTATACGTCATATCCCATATGTAGATAACGTTTTACGTTATATACTATATCTACGTACCGTTATACGTTATATCCTATATCTACATATCGTTATACGTTATATCCTATATCTACGTATCGTTATACGCTATGTCCTATATGTAGATAACGTTATGCGTTATATCCTACGTCAACATATCGTTATGCGTTATATCCTATATGTAGATATCGTTATACGTTATATACTATATCTACATATCGTTATACGTCGTATCCTATATCTACGTATCGTTATACGTTATATCCTATGTCTACGTATCGTTTTACGTTATATCGTATATCTACGTATCGTTATACGTTATATCCTATATGTAGATAACGTTATACGTTATATCCTACATCTACATATCGTTATACGTTATATCGTATATGTAGATAACGTTACACGTTATATCCTACGTCTACATATCGTTATACGTTATATCCTATATGTAGATATCGTTATACGTTATATCCTATATCTGCATATCGTTATACGTTATATCCTATATCTACGTATCGTTATACGTTATATCCTATATGTAGATAACGTTATACGTTATATCCTATATCTACATATCGTTATACGTTATATCCTATATGTAGATAACGTTTTACGTTATATACTATATCTACGTACCGTTATGCGATATATCCTATATGTAGATATCGTTATACGTTATATCCAATATCTGCATATCGTTATACGTCATATCCTATATGTACGTATCGTTATACGTTATATACTATGTCTACGTATCGTTATACGTTATATCCTATATCTACGTATCGTTATACGTTATATCCTATATGTAGATATCGTTATACGTTATATCCTATATCTGCATATCGTTATACGTTATATCCTATATCTACGTATCGTTATACGTTATATCCTATATGTAGATAACGTTATACGTTATATCATACATCTACATATCGTTATACGTTATATCCATTATCTGCATATCGTTATACGTCATATCCTATATGTACGTATCGTTATACGTTATGTACAATGTCTACGTATCGTTATACGTTATATCCTATATCTACGTATCGTTATACGTTATATCGTGTATGTAGATAACGTTATACGTTATATCCTACGTCTACATGTCGTTATACGTTATATCCTATATGTAGATATCGTTATACGATATATCCTATATATACATATCGTTATACGTTATATCCTGTATCTACGTATCGTTATACGTCATATCCTATACCTAAATAACGTTATACGTTATATCCTATATCTTCATATCGTTATACGTTATATCCTATATGTAGATAACGTTTTACGTTATATACTATATCTACGTACCGTTATACGTTATATCCTATATCTACATATCGTTATACGTTATATCCTAAATCTACGTATCGTTGTACGTTATATCCTATATGTAGATAACTTTATACGTTATATCCTATATGTAGATAACGTTTTACGTTATATACTATATCTACGTAACCGTTATACGTTATATCCTATATCTACATATCGTTATACGTTATATCCTATATCTACGTATCGTTGTACGTTATATCCTATATGTAGATAACGTTATACGTTATATCCCATATGTAGATAACGTTTTACGTTATATCCTATATCCACATATCGATATACGTCATATCGTATACGTAGATAACGTTATACGTTATATCGTACGTCTACATATCGTTATACGTTATATCCGATATATAGATATCGTTATACGTTATATCCTATATCTACATATCGTTATACGTTATATCCTATATCTACTTATCGTTATACGTTATATCCTATACCTACATAACGTTATACGTTATATCCTATATCTACATATCGTTATACGTTATATCCTATATGTAGATAACGTTTTACGGTATATCCTACGTCTACATATCGTTATACGTTATATCCTATATGTAGATATCGTTATACGTTATATCCTATATCTACATATCGTTATACGTTATATCCTATAACTGCGTATCGTTATACGTCATATCGTATATGTAGATAACGTTATACGTTATATCCTACGTCTACATATCGTTATACGTTATATCCTATATGTAGATATCGTTATACGTTATATCCTATATCTACATATCGCTATACGCTATATCCTATATCTACGTATCGTTATACGTTATATCCTATACCTACATAACGTTATACGTTATATCCTATATCTACATATCGTTATACGTTATATCCTATATCTACATATCGTTGTACGTTATATCCTATATCTACATATCGTTATACGTTATATCCTATATCTACATATCGTTATACGTTATATCCTATATCTACATATCGTTATACGTTATATCCTATAACTGCGTATCGTTATACGTCATATCGTATATGTAGATAACGTTATACGTTATATCCTACGTCTACATATCGTTATACGTTATATCCTATATGTAGATATCGTTATACGTTATATCCTATATCTACATATCGTTATACGTTGTATCCTATATCTACGTATCGTTATACGTTATATCCCATTTGTAGAGTTCGTTTTACGTTATATACTATGTCTACGTACCGTTATACGATATATCCTATATCTACATATCGTTATACGTTATATACTATATCTACATATCGTTATACGTTATATCCTATATCTACGTATCGTTATACGTTATATCCTATATGTAGATAACGTTATACGTTATATCCGATATCTACATATCGTTATACGTTATATACTATATCTACATATCGTTATACGTTATATCCTATATCTACGTATCGTTATACGTTATATCCTATATGTAGATAACGTTATACGTTATATCCGATATCTACATATCGTTATACGTTATATCCTATATGTAGATAACGTTTTACGTTATATACTATATCTACGTACCGTTATACGTTATATCCTATATCTACATATCGTTATACGTTATATCCTATATCTACGTATCGTTATACGTTATGTCCTATATGTAGATAACGTTATACGTTATATCCTACGTCAACATATCGTTATACGTTATATCCTATATGTAGATATCGTTATACGTTATATACTATATCTACATATCGTTATACGTCGTATCCTATATCTACGTATCGTTATACGTTATATCTTATGTCTACGTATCGTTATACGTTATATCCTATATCTACGTATCGTTATACGTTATATCCTATATGTAGATAACGTTATACGTTATATCCTACATCTACATATCGTTATACGTTATATCCTACATCTACATATCGTTATACGTTATATCCTACGTCTACATATCGTTATACGTTATATCCCATATGTAGATAACGTTTTACGTTATATCCTATATCCACATATCGATATACGTTATATCCTATATGTAGATAACGTTTCACGTTATATACTATATCTACGTACCGTTATACGATATATCCTATATGTAGATATCGTTATACGTTATATACTATATCTACGTACCGTTATACGTTATATCCTATATCTACATATCGTTATACGTTATATACTATATCTACATATCGTTATACGTTATATCCTATATCTACGTATCTTTATACGTTATATCCTATATGTAGATAACGTTATACGTTATATCCGATATCTACATATCGTTATACGTTATATCCTATATGTAGATAACGTTTTACGTTATATACTATATCTACATACCGTTATACGTTATATCCTATATCTACATATCGTTATACGTTATATCCTATATCTACATATCGTTATACGTTATATCCTATATCTACGTATCTTTATACGTTATATCCTATATGTAGATAACGTTATACGTTATATCCGATATCTACATATCGTTATACGTTATATCCTATATGTAGATAACGTTATACGTTATATCCTACGTCTACATATCGTTATACGTTATATCCTATATGTAGATATCGTTATACGTTATATCCTATATCTACATATCGTTATACGTTGTATCCTATATCTACGTACCGTTATACGTTATATCCCATATGTAGATTTCGTTTTACGTTATATACTATGTCTACGTACCGTTATACGTTATATCCTATATCTACATATCGTTATACGTTATATACTATATCTACATATCGTTATACGTTATATCCTATATCTACGTATCTTTATACGTTATATCCTATATGTAGATAACGTTATACGTTATATCCGATATCTACATATCATTATACGTTATATCCTATATGTAGATAACGTTTTACGTTATATACTATATCTACGTACCGTTATACGTTATATCCTATATCTACATATCGTTATACGTTATATCCTATATCTACGTATCGTTATACGTTATATCCTATATCTACATATCGTTATACGTTATATCCCATATGTAGATAACGTTTTACGTTATATCCTATATCCACATATCGATATACGTTATATCCTATATGTAGATAACGTTTCACGTTATATACTATATCTACGTACCGTTATACGTTATATCCTATATCTACATATCGTTATACGTTATATACTATATCTACATATCGTTATACGTTATATCCTATATCTACGTATCGTTATACGTTATATCCTATATGTAGATAACGTTATACGTTATATCCGATATCTACATATCGTTATACGTTATATCCTATATGTAGATAACGTTTTACGTTATATACTATATCTACGTACCGTTATACGTTATATCCTATATCTACATATCGTTATACGTTATATCCTATATCTACGTATCGTTATACGTTATATACTATATCTACATATCGTTATACGTTATATCCTATATCTACGTATCGTTATACGTTATATCCCATATGTAGATAACGTTTTACGTTATATCCTATATCCACATATCGATATACGTTATATCCTATATGTAGATAACGTTTTACGTTATATACTATATCTACGTACCGTTATACGTTATATCCTATATCTACATATCGTTATACGTTATATACTATATCTACATATCGTTATACGTTATATCCTATATCTACGTATCGTTATACGTTATATCCTATATGTAGATAACGTTTTACGTTATATACTATATCTACGTAACCGTTATACGTTATATCCTATATCTACATATCGTTATACGTTATATCCTATATCTACGTATCGTTGTACGTTATATCCTATATGTAGATAACGTTATACGTTATATCCCATATGTAGATAACGTTTTACGTTATATCCTATATCCACATATCGATATACGTTATATCCTATATGTAGATAACGTTTTACGTTATATCCTATATCTGCATATCTTTATACGTTATATCCTATATCTACGTATCGTTGTACGTTATATCCTATATGTAGATAACGTTATACGTTATATCCCATATGTAGATAAAGTTTTACGTTATATCCTATATCCACATATCGATATACGTCATATCGTATACGTAGATAACGTTATACGTTATATCGTACGTCTACATATCGTTATACGTTATATCCGATATATAGATATCGTTATACGTTATATCCTATATGTAGATAACGTTTTACGGTATATCCTACGTCTACATATCGTTATACGTTATATCCTATATGTAGATATCGTTATACGTTATATCCTATATCTACATATCGTTATACGTTATATCCTATAACTACGTATCGTTATACGTCATATCGTATATGTAGATAACGTTATACTTTATATCCTACGTCTACATATCGTTATACGTTATATCCTATATGTAGATATCGTTATACGTTATATCCTATATCTACATATCGTTATACGCTATATCCTATATCTACGTATCGTTATACGTTATATCCTATACCTACATAACGTTATACGTTATATCCTATATCTACATATCGTTATACGTTATATCCTATATCTACATATCGTTGTACGTTATATCGTATATCTACATATCGTTATACGTTATATCCTATATCTACATATCGTTATACGTTATATCCTATATCTACGTATCGTTATACGTTATATCCTATATGTAGATAACGTTATACGTTATATCCTACGTCTACATATCGTTATACGTTATATCCTATATGTAGATATCGTTATACGTTATATCCTATATCTACATATCGTTATACGTTGTATCCTATATCTACGTATCGTTATACGTTATATCCCATATGTAGAGTTCGTTTTACGTTATATACTATGTCTACGTACCGTTATACGTTATATCCTATATCTACATATCGTTATACGTTATATACTATATCTACATATCGTTATACGTTATATCCTATATCTACGTATCGTTATACGTTATATCCTATATGTAGATAACGTTATACGTTATATCCGATATCTACATATCGTTATACGTTATATACTATATCTACATATCGTTATACGTTATATCCTATATCTACGTATCGTTATACGTTATATCCTATATGTAGATAACGTTATACGTTATATCCGATATCTACATATCGTTATACGTTATATCCTATATGTAGATAACGTTTTACGTTATATACTATATCTACGTACCGTTATACGTTATATCCTATATCTACATATCGTTATACGTTATATCCTATATCTACGTATCGTTATACGTTATGTCCTATATGTAGATAACGTTATACGTTATATCCTACGTCAACATATCGTTATACGTTATATCCTATATGTAGATAACGTTTTACGTTATATACTATATCTACATACCGTTATACGTTATATCCTATATCTACATATCGTTATACGTTATATCCTATATCTACGTATCGTTATACGTTATATCCTATATCTACATATCGTTATACGTTATATCCTATATCTACGTATCTTTATACGTTATATCCTATATGTAGATAACGTTATACGTTATATCCGATATCTACATATCGTTATACGTTATATCCTATATGTAGATAACGTTTTACGTTATATACTATATCTACGTACCGTTATACGTTATATCCTATATCTACATATCGTTATACGTTATATCCTATATCTACGTATCGTTATACGTTATATCCTATATGTAGATATCGTTATACGTTATATCCTATATCTACATATCGTTATACGTTGTATCCTATATCTACGTATCGTTATACGTTATATCCTATATGTAGATAACGTTATACGTTATATCCTACGTCTACATATCGTTATACGTTATATCCTATATGTAGATATCGTTATACGTTATATCCTATATCTACATATCGTTATACGTTGTATCCTATATCTACGTACCGTTATACGTTATATCCCATATGTAGATTTCGTTTTACGTTATATACTATGTCTACGTACCGTTATACGTTATATCCTATATCTACATATCGTTATACGTTATATACTATATCTACATATCGTTATACGTTATATCCTATATCTACGTATCGTTATACGTTATATCCTATATCTACATATCGTTATACGTTATATCCTATATCTACGTATCGTTATACGTTATATCCTATATGTAGATAACGTTATACGTTATATCCTACGTCTACATATCGTTATACGTTATATCCTATATGTAGATATCGTTATACGTTGTATCCTATATCTACATATCGTTATACGTTGTATCCTATATCTACGTATCGTTATACGTTATATCCCATATGTAGAGTTCGTTTTACGTTATATACTATGTCTACGTACCGTTATACGTTATATCCTATATCTACATATCGTTATACGTTATATACTATATCTACATATCGTTATACGTTATATCCTATATCTACGTATCGTTATACGTTATATCCTATATGTAGATAACGTTATACGTTATATACTATATCTACGTACCGTTATACGTTATATCCTATATCTACATATCGTTATACGTTATATCCTATATCTACGTATCGTTATACGTTATATCCTATATGTAGATATCGTTATACGTTATATCCTATATCTACATATCGTTATACGTTGTATCCTATATCTACGTATCGTTATACGTTATATCCTATATGTAGATAACGTTATACGTTATATCCTACGTCTACATATCGTTATACGTTATATCCTATATGTAGATATCGTTATACGTTATATCCTATATCTACATATCGTTATACGTTGTATCCTATATCTACGTACCGTTATACGTTATATACTATGTCTACGTACGTTATACGTTATATGCTATATGTAGATATCGTTATACGTTATATCCTATATCTACATATCGTTATACGTTATATCCTACGTCTACATATCGTTATACGTTATATCCTATGACTACATATCGTTATACGTTATATCCTATATCTACATATCGTTATACGTTATATCCTATATGTACGTATCGTTATACGTTATATCCTATATCTACATATCGTTATACGTTATATCCTATATCTACGTATCGTTATACGTTATATCCTATATCTACGTATCGTTATACGTTATATCCTATATGTAGATAACGTTATACGTTATATCCTACATCTACATATCGTTATACGTTATATCCTATATCTACATATCGTTATACGTTATATCCTATATGTCGATATCGTTATACGTTATATCCTATATGTAGATAACGTTATACGTTATATCCTACATCTACATATCGTTATACGTTATATCCTATATCTACATATCGTTATACGTTATATCCTATATCTACGTATCGTTATACGTTATATCCTATATCTACATATCGTTATACGTTATATCCTATATGTAGATAACGTTATACGTTATATCCTATATCTACGTATCGTTATACGTTATATCCTATATCTACGAATCGTTATACGTTATATCCTATATCTACATATCGTTATACATTATATCCTACGTCTACATATCGTTATAAGTTATATCCTATGTCTACATATCGTTATACGTTATATCCTATGTCTACATATCGTTATACGTTATATCCTATATCTACGTATCGTTATACGTTATATCCTATATGTAGATAACGTTATACGTTATATCCTATATCTACGTATCGTTATACGTTATATCCTATATGTAGATTACGTTATACGTTATATCCTACATCTACATATCGTTATACGTTATATCCTATATGTCGATATCGTTATAAGTTATATCCAATATCTGCATATCGTTATACGTTATATCCTATATCTACATATCGTTATACGTTATATACTATGTCTACGTACCGTTATACGTTATATCCTATATGTAGATATCGTTATACGTTATATCCTATATCTACATATCGTTATACGTTATATCCTACGTCTACATATCGTTATACGTTATATCCTATAACTACATATCGTTATACGTTATATCCTATATCTACATATCGTTATACGTTATATCCTATATCTACGAATCGTTATACGTTATACCCTATATGTAGATATCGTTATACGTTATATCCTACGTCTACATATCGTTATACGTTATATCCTATATGTAGGTAACGTTATACGTTATATCCTACGTCTACATATCGTTATACGTTATATCCTATCTGTAGATATCGTTATACGTTATATCCTACATCTACATATCGTTATACGTTATATCTTACATCTACATATCGTTATACGTTATATCCTATATCTTCATATCGTTATACGTTATATCCTATATCTACGTATCGTTATACGTTATATCCTATATGTAGATAACGTTTTACGTTATATACTATATCTACATGTCGTTATACGTTATATCCTATATCTACATATCGTTATATGTTATATCCTATATCTACGTATCGCTATACGTTATATCGTATATGTCGATAACGTTATACGTTATATCCTATATCTACGTATCGCTATACGATATATCCTATATGTAGATATCGTTATACGTTATATCCAATATCTGCACATCGTGATACGTTATATCCTATATCTACGTATCGTTATACGTTATATACTATGTCTACGTATCGTTATACGTTATATCCTATATCTACGAATCGTTATACGTTATGTCCTATATCTACATATCGTTATACGTTATATCCTACGTCTACATATCGTTATACGTTATATCCTATGTCTACATATCGTTATACGTTATATCCTATATCTACGTATCGTTATACGTTATATCCTATATGTAGATAACGTTATACGTTATATCCTATATCTACGTATCGTTATACGTTATATCCTATATGTAGATATCGTTATACGTTATATCCTATATCTACGTATCGTTATACGTTATATCCTATATGTAGATTACGTTATACGTTATATCCTACGTCTACATATCGTTATACGTTATATCCTATATGTCGATATCGTTATAAGTTATATCCAATATCTGCATATCGTTATACGTTATATCCTATATCTACATATCGTTATACGTTATATACTATGTCTACATATCGTTATACGTTATATCCTATATCTACGTATCGTTATACGTTATATCCTATAACTACATATCGTTATACGTTATATCCTTTATATCTACATATCGATATACGTTATATCCTATATCTACGAATCGTTATACGTTATATCCTATATGTAGATAACGTTATACGTTATATCCTACGTCTACATATCGTTATACGTTATATCCTATATGTAGATAACGTTATACGTTATATCCTACGTCTACATATCGTTATACGTTATATCCTATCTGTAGATATCGTTATACGTTATATCCTACATCTACATATCGTTATACGTTATATCTTACATCTACATATCGTTATACGTTATATCCTATATCTTCATATCGTTATACGTTATATCCTATATCTACGTATCGTTATACGTTATATCCTATATGTAGATAACGTTTTACGTTATATACTATATCTACATATCGTTATACGTTATATCCTATATCCACATATCGTTATACGTTATATCCTATATCTACGTATCGTTATACGTTATATCGTATATGTAGATAACGTTATACGTTATATCCTATATCTACGTATCGCTATACGATATATCCTATATGTAGATATCGTTATACGTTATATCCAATATCTGCATATCGTTATACGTTATACCCTATATCTACGTATCGTTATACGTTATATACTATGTCTACGTATCGTTATACGTTATATCCTATATCTACGAATCGTTATACGTTATATCCTATATCTACATATCGTTATACATTATATCCTACGTCTACATATCGTTATAAGTTATATCCTATGTCTACATATCGTTATACGTTATATCGTATGTCTACATATCGTTATACGTTATATCCTATATCTACGTATCGTTATACGTTATATCGTATATGTAGATAACGTTATACGTTATATCCTATATCTACGTATCGCTATACGACATATCCTATATGTAGATATCGTTATACGTTATATCCAATATCTGCATATCGTTATACGTTATATCCTATATCTACATATCGTTATACGTTATATACTATGTCTACGTACGTTATACGTTATATCCTATATGTAGATATCGTTATACGTTATATCCTATATCTACATATCGTTATACGTTATATCCTATATGTACGTATCGTTATACGTTATATCCTATATCTACATATCGTTATACGTTATATCCTATATCTACGTATCGTTATACGTTATATCCTATATCTACGTATCGTTATACGTTATATCCTATATGTAGATAACGTTATACGTTATATCCTACATCTACATATCGTTATACGTTATATCCTATATCTACATATCGTTATACGTTATATCCTATATGTCGATATCGTTATACGTTATATCCTATATGTAGATAACGTTATACGTTATATCCTACATCTACATATCGTTATACGTTATATCCTATATCTACATATCGTTATACGTTATATCCTATATCTACGTATCGTTATACGTTATATCGTATATGTAGATAACGTTTTACGTTATATACTATTTCTACATATCGTTATACGTTATATCCTATGTCTACATATCGTTATACGTTATGTCCTATATCTTCATATCGCTTTACGTTATATCCTATAGGTAGATAACGTTTTACGTTATATCCTATATCTACGAATCGTTATACGTTATATCCTATGTCTACATATCGTTATACGTTATATCCTATATCTACGAATCGTTATACGTTATATCCTATGTCTACATATCGTTATACGTTATGTCCTATATCTACATATCGCTTTACGTTATATCCTATAGGTAGATAACGTTTTACGTTATATCCTATATCTACGAATCGTTATACGTTATATCCTATGTCTACATATCGTTATACGTTATATCCTATGTCTACATATCGTTATACGTTATGTCCTATATCTACATATCGCTTTACGTTATATCCTATATGTAGATAACGTTTTACGTTATATACTATTTCTACATATCGTTATACGTTATATCCTATATCTACATATCGTTATACGTTATATCCTATATCTACATATCGTTATACGTTATATCCTATATCTACGTATCGTTATACGTTATATCCTATATGTAGATAATGTTATACGTTATATCCTACATCTACATATCGTTATACGTTATATCCTGTATATCGATATCGTTATACGTTATATCCTATATCTACATATCGTTATACGTTATATACTATGTCTACGTATCGTTATACGTTATATCCTATATCTACGTACCGTTATACGTTATATCCTATATGCAGATAACGTTATACGTTATATCCTACATCTACATATCGTTATACGTTATATCCTATATGTCGAGATCGTTATACGTTATATCCTATATCTACATATCGTTATACGTTGTATCCTATATCTACGTATCGTTATACGTTGTATCCTATATCTACGTATCGTTATACGTTGTATCCTATATCTACGTATCGTTATACGTTATATCCTATATGTACATAACGTTATACGTTATATCCCACATCTACATATCGTTATACGTTATATCCTATATGTAGATAACGTTTTACGTTATATCCTATATCTACGTATCGTTATACGATATATCCTATATGTAGATATCGTTATGCGATATCTCCAATATCTGCATATCGTTATACGTCATATCCTATATCTACGTATCGTTATACGTTATATCCTATAACTACATATCGTTATACGTTATATCCTACATCTACATATCGATATACGTTGTATCCTATATCTACGAATCGTTATACGTTAAATCCTATATGTAGATAACGTTATACGTTATATCCTACGTCTACATATCGTTATACGTTATATCCTATATGTAGATTACGTTATACGTTATATCCTACGTCTACATATCGTTATACGTTATATCCTATGTCTACATATCGTTATACGTTATATCCTATATCTACGTATCGTTATACGTTATATCCTATATGTAGATAACGTTATACGTTATATCCTATATCTACGTATCGTTATACGTTATATCCTACATCTACATATCGTTATACGTTATATCCTATATGTCGATATCGTTATAAGTTATATCCAATATCTGCATATCGTTATACGTTATATCCTATATCTACATATAGTTATACGTTATATACTATGTCTACGTACCGTTATACGTTATATCCTATATGTAGATATCGTTATACGTTATATCCTATATCTACATATCGTTATACGTTATATCCTACGTCTACATATCGTTATACGTTATATCCTATAACTACATATCGTTATACGTTATATCCTATAGGTAGATAACGTTTTACGTTATATCCTATATCTACGAATCGTTATACGTTATATCCTATGTCTACATATCGTTATACGTTATATCCTATGTCTACATATCGTTATACGTTATGTCCTATATCTACATATCGCTTTACGTTATATCCTATATGTAGATAACGTTTTACGTTATATACTATTTCCACATATCGTTATACGTTATATCCTATATCTACATATCGTTATACGTTATATCCTATATCTACATATCGTTATACGTTATATCCTATATGTAGATATCGTTATACCTTATATCCTATATCTACGAATCGTTATACGTTATATCCTATGTCTACATATCGTTATACGTTATGTCCTATATCTACATATCGCTTTACGTTATATCCTATAGGTAGATAACGTTTTACGTTATATCCTATATCTACGAATCGTTATACGTTATATCCTATATCTACATATCGTTATACGTTATATCCTATATGTCGATATCGTTATACGTTATATCCTATATCTACGTATCGTTATACGTTATATCGTATATGTAGATAACGTTATACGTTATATCCTATATCTACGTATCGCTATACGATATATCCTATATGTAGATAACGTTATACGTTATATCCTATATCTACGTATCGTTATACGTTATATCCTATATGTAGATATCGTTATACCTTATATCCTATATCTACGAATCGTTATACGTTATATCCTATGTCTACATATCGTTATACGTTATGTCCTATGTCTACATATCGTTATACGTTATATCCTATATCTACGTATCGTTATACGTTATATCCTATATTTAGATAACGTTATACGTTATATCCTATATCTACGTATCGTTATACGTTATATCCTACATGTAGATTACGTTATACGTTATATCCTACATTTACATATCGTTATACGTTATATCCTATATGTCGATATCGTTATAAGTTATATCCAATATCTGCATATCGTTATACGTTATATCCTATATCTACATATCATTATACGTTATATACTATGTCTACGTACGTTATACGTTATATCCTATATGTAGATATCGTTATACGTTATATCCTATATCTACATATCGTTATACGTTATATCCTACGTCTACATATCGTTATACGTTATATCCTATGACTACATATCGTTATACGTTATATCCTATATCTACGTATCGTTATACGTTATATCCTATATCTACGTATCGTTATACGTTATATCCTATATGTAGATAACGTTATACGTTATATCCTACATCTACATATCGTTATACGTTATATCCTATATCTACATATCGTTATACGTTATATCCTATATGTCGATATCGTTATACGTTATATCCTATATGTACGTATCGTTATACGTTATATCCTATATCTACATATCGTTATACGTTATATCCTATATCTACGTATCGTTATACGTTATATCCTATATCTACGTATCGTTATACGTTATATCCTATATGTAGATATCGTTATACCTTATATCCTATATCTACGAATCGTTATACGTTATATCCTATGTCTACATATCGTTATACGTTATGTCCTATGTCTACATATCGTTATACGTTATATCCTATATCTACGTATCGTTATACGTTATATCCTATATGTAGATAACGTTATACGTTATATCCTATATCTACGTATCGTTATACGTTATATCCTATGTCTACATATCGTTATACGTTATATCCTATATGTAGATATCGTTATACCTTATATCCTATATCTACGAATCGTTATACGTTATATCCTATGTCTGCATATCGTTATACGTTATATCCTATATCTACGTATCGTTATACGTTATATACTATGTCTACGTATCGTTATACGTTATATCCTATATCTACGAATCGTTATACGTTATATCCTATATCTACATATCGTTATACATTATATCCTACGTCTACATATCGTTATAAGTTATATCCTATGTCTACATATCGTTATACGTTATATCCTATGTCTACATATCGTTATACGTTATATCCTATATCTACGTATCGTTATACGTTATATCCTATATGTAGATAACGTTATACGTTATATCCTATATCTACGTATCGTTATACGTTATATCCTATATGTAGATTACGTTATACGTTATATCCTACATCTACATATCGTTATACGTTATATCCTATATGTCGATATCGTTATAAGTTATATCCAATATCTGCATATCGTTATACGTTATATCCTATATCTACATATCATTATACGTTATATACTATGTCTACGTACGTTATACGTTATATCCTATATGTAGATATCGTTATACGTTATATCCTATATCTACATATCGTTATACGTTATATCCTACGTCTACATATCGTTATACGTTATATCCTATGACTACATATCGTTTTACGTTATATCCTATATCTACATATCGTTATACGTTATATCCTATATGTACGTATCGTTATACGTTATATCCTATATCTACATATCGTTATACGTTATATCCTATATCTACGTATCGTTATACGTTATATCCTATATCTACGTATCGTTATACGTTATATCCTATATGTAGATAACGTTATACGTTATATCCTACATCTACATATCGTTATACGTTATATCCTATATCTACATATCGTTATACGTTATATCCTATATGTCGATATCGTTATACGTTATATCCTATATGTAGATAACGTTATACGTTATATCCTACATCTACATATCGTAATACGTTATATCCTATATCTACATATCGTTATACGTTATATCCTATATCTACGTATCGTTATACGTTATATCCTATATCTACGTATCGTTATACGTTATATCCTATATCTACGTATCGTTATACGTTATATCCTATATCTACGTATCGTTATACGTTATATCCTATATGTAGATAACGTTATACGTTATATCCTACATCTACATATCGTTATACGTTATATCCTATATCTACATATCGTTATACGTTATATCCTATATGTCGATATCGTTATACGTTATATCCTATATGTAGATAACGTTATACGTTATATCCTACATCTACATATCGTAATACGTTATATCCTATATCTACATATCGTTATACGTTATATCCTATATCTACGTATCGTTATACGTTATATCGTATATGTAGATAACGTTTTACGTTATATACTATATCTACATATCGTTATACGTTATATCCTATCTGTAGATATCGTTATACGTTATATCCTACATCTACATATCGTTATACGTTATATCGTACATCTACATATCGTTATACGTTATATCCTATATCTACCTATCGTTATACGTTATATCCTATATCTACGTATCGTTATACGTTATATCGTACATCTACATATCGTTATACGTTATATCCTACATCTACATATCGTTATACGTTATATCCTATATCTACATATCGTTATACGTTATATCCTATATGTCGATATCGTTATACGTTATATCCTATATGTAGATAACGTTATACGTTATATCCTACATCTACATTTCGTTATACGTTATATCCTATATGTCGATATCGTTATACGTTATATCCTATATGTAGATAACGTTATACGTTATATCCTACATCTACATTTCGTTATACGTTATATCCTATATCTACATATCGTTATTCGTTATATCCTATATCTACGTATCGTTATACGTTATATCGTATATGTAGATAACGTTTTACGTTATATACTATATCTACATATCGTTATACGTTATATCCTATATCTACATACCGTTATACGTTATATCCTATATCTACGTATCGTTATACGTTATATCCTATATGTAGATAATGTTATACGTTATATCCTACGTCTACATATCGTTATACGTTATATCCTATATGTAGATATCGTTATACCTTATATCCTATATCTACGAATCGTTATACGTTATATCCTATGTCTACATATCGTTATACGTTATGTCCTATATCTACATATCGCTTTACGTTATATCCTATAGGTAGATAACGTTTTACGTTATATCCTATATCTACGAATCGTTATACGTTATATCCTAGGTCTACATATCGTTATACGTTATATCCTATGTCTACATATCGTTATACGTTATGTCCTATATCTACATATCGCTTTACGTTATATCCTATATGTAGATAACGTTTTACGTTATATACTATTTCTACATATCGTTATACGTTATATCCTATATCTACATATCGTTATACGTTATATCCTATATCTACATATCGTTATACGTTATATCCTATATCTACGTATCGTTATACGTTATATCCTATATGTAGATAATGTTATACGTTATATCCTACATCTACATATCGTTATACGTTATATCCTGTATATCGATATCGTTATACGTTATATCCTATATCTACATATCGTTATACGTTATATACTATGTCTACGTATCGTTATACGTTATATCCTATATCTACGTACCGTTATACGTTATATCCTATATGCAGATAACGTCATACGTTATATCCTACATCTACATATCGTTATACGTTATATCCTATATGTCGAGATCGTTATACGTTATATCCTATATCTACATATCGTTATACGTTGTATCCTATATCTACGTATCGTTATACGTTGTATCCTATATCTACGTATCGTTATACGTTGTATCCTATATCTACGTCTCGTTATACGTTATATCCTATATGTACATAACGTGTTACGTTATATCCTACATCTACATATCGTTATACGTTATATCCTATATGTAGATATCGTTATACGTTATATCCTATATCTACATATCGTTATACGTTATATCCTACGTCTACATATCGTTATACGTTATATCCTATAACTACATATCGTTATACGTTATATCCTATAGGTAGATAACGTTTTACGTTATATCCTATATCTACGAATCGTTATACGTTATATCCTATGTCTACATATCGTTATACGTTATATCCTATGTCTACATATCGTTATACGTTATGTCCTATATCTACATATCGCTTTACGTTATATCCTATATGTAGATAACGTTTTACGTTATATACTATTTCTACATATCGTTATACGTTATATCCTATATCTACATATCGTTATACGTTATATCCTATATCTACATATCGTTATACGTTATATCCTATATGTAGATATCGTTATACCTTATATCCTATATCTACGAATCGTTATACGTTATATCCTATGTCTACATATCGTTATACGTTATGTCCTATATCTACATATCGCTTTACGTTATATCCTATAGGTAGATAACGTTTTACGTTATATCCTATATCTACGAATCGTTATACGTTATATCCTATATCTACATATCGTTATACGTTATATCCTATATGTCGATATCGTTATACGTTATATCCTATATGTAGATAACGTTATACGTTATATCCTACATCTACATATCGTTATACGTTATATCCTATATCTACATATCGTTATACGTTATATCCTATATCTACGTATCGTTATACGTTATATCGTATATGTCGATAACGTTTTACGTTATATACTATATCTACATATCGTTATACGTTATATCCTATCTGTAGATATCGTTATACGTTATATCCTACATCTACATATCGTTATACGTTATATCGTACATCTACATATCGTTATACGTTATATCCTATATCTACCTATCGTTATACGTTATATCCTATATCTACGTATCGTTATACGTTATATCCTATATGTAGATAACGTTATACGTTATATCCTACATCTACATATCGTTATACGTTATATCCTATATCTACATATCGTTATACGTTATATCCTATATGTCGATATCGTTATACGTTATATCCTATATGTAGATAACGTTATACGTTATATCCTACATCTACATTTCGTTATACGTTATATCCTATATCTACATATCGTTATACGTTATATCCTATATCTACGTATCGTTATACGTTATATCGTATATGTAGATAACGTTTTACGTTATATACTATATCTACATATCGTTATACGTTATATCCTATATCTACATATCGTTATACGTTATATCGTATATGTAGATAACGTTATTCGTTATATCCTATATCTACGTATCGCTATACGATATATCCTATATGTACGTATCGTTATACGTTATATCCTATATCTACGTATCGTTATACGTCATATCCTATATGTAGATAATGTTATACGTTATATCCTACGTCTACATATCGTTATACGTTATATCCTATATGTAGATATCGTTATACCTTATATCCTATATCTACGAATCGTTATACGTTATATCCTATATCTACGTATCGTTATACGTCATATCCTATATGTAGATAATGTTATACGTTATATCCTACGTCTACATATCGTTATACGTTATATCCTATATGTAGATATCGTTATACCTTATATCCTATATCTACGAATCGTTATACGTTATATCCTATGTCTACATATCGTTATACGTTATGTCCTATATCTACATATCGCTTTACGTTATATCCTATAGGTAGATAACGTTTTACGTTATATCCTATATCTACGAATCGTTATACGTTATATCCTATATGTAGATAACGTTTTACGTTATATACTATTTCTACATATCGTTATACGTTATATCCTATATCTACATATCGTTATACGTTATATCCTATATCTACATATCGTGATACGTTATATCCTATATCTACGTATCGTTATACGTCATATCCTATATGTAGATAATGTTATACGTTATATCCTACGTCTACATATCGTTATACGTTATATCCTATATGTAGATATCGTTATACCTTATATCCTATATCTACGAATCGTTATACGTTATATCCTATGTCTACATATCGTTATACGTTATGTCCTATATCTACATATCGCTTTACGTTATATCCTATAGGTAGATAACGTTTTACGTTATATCCTATATCTACGAATCGTTATACGTTATATCCTATGTCTACGTATCGTTATACGTTATATCCTATATCTACGTATCGTTATACGTGATATCGTATATCTACATATCGATATACGTTATATCCAATATCTGCATATCGTTATACGTTATATCGTATATCTACGTATCGCTATACGATATATCCTATATCTACATATCGTTATACGTCATATCCTATATCTACATATCGTTATACGTTATATCCTATATCTACGTATCGTTATACGTTATATCCTATAACTACATATCGTTATACGTTATATCCTATATCTACATATCGTTATACGTTATATCCTATATCTACGAATCGTTATACGTTATACCCTATATGTAGATAACGTTATACGTTATATCCTACGTCTACATATCGTTATACGTTATATCCTATATGTAGGTAACGTTATACGTTATATCCTACGTCTACATATCGTTATACGTTATATCCTATCTGTAGATATCGTTATACGTTATATCCTACATCTACATATCGTTATACGTTATATCCTACATCTACATATCGTTATACGTTATATCCTATATCTACCTATCGTTATACATTATATCCTACATCTACGTATCGTTATACGTTATTTCCTATATGTAGCTAACGATATACGCTATATCCTACGTCTACATATCGTTATACGTTATATCCTATATCTACATAACGTTATACGTTATATCCTATATCTACATATCGTTATACGTTATATCCTATATGTAGATAACGTTTTACGTTATATACTATATCTACATATCGTTATACGTTATATCCTATATCTACGTATCGTTATACGTTATATCCTATATGTAGATAATGTTATACGTTATATCCTACGTCTGCATATCGTTACACGTTATATCCTATATGTAGATAACGTTATACGTTATATCCTATATGTACGTATCGTTATGCGTTATATCCTATATCTAAATAACGTTTTACGTTATATACTATATCTACATATCGTTATACGTTATATCCTATATGTAGATAACGTTATACGTTATATCCTACGTCTACATATCGTTATACGTTATATCCTATATGTAGATAACGTTATACGTTATATCCTACGTCTACATATCGTTATACGTTATATCCTATCTGTAGATATCGTTATACGTTATATCCTACATCTACATATCGTTATGCGTTATATCTTACATCAACATATCGTTATACGTTATATCCTATATCTTCATATCGTTATACGTTATATCCTATATCTACGTATCGTTATACGTTATATCCTATATGTAGATAACGTTTTACGTTATATACTATATCTACATATCGTTATACGTTATATCCTATATCTACATATCGTTATACGTTATATCCTATATCTACGTATCGTTATACGTTATATCGTATATGTAGATAACGTTATACGTTATATCCTATATCTACGTATCGCTATACGATATATGCTATATGTAGATATCGTTATACGTTATATTCAATATCTGCATATTTTTATACGTTATATCCTATATCGACGTATCGTTATACGTTATATACTATGTGTACGTATCGTTATACGTTATATCCTATATCTACGAATCGTTATACGTTATATCCTACATCTACATATCGTTATACGTTATATCCTATTTCTACGTATCGTTATACGTTATATCCTATAACTACATATCGTTATACGTTATATCCTATATCTACATATCGTTATACGTTATATCCTATATCTACGAATCGTTATACGTTATACCCTATATGTAGATAACGTTATACGTTATATCCTATATGTAGATAACGTTTTACGTTATAGCCTATATCTACGTATCGTTATACGTTATATCCTATACCTACCAATCGTTATACGTTATATCCTGTATCGACATATCGTTATACGTTATATCCTATATCTACGTATCGTTATACGTTATATCCTATGTCTACATATCGTTATACGTTATATCCTATATCTACGTATCGTTATACGTTATATCCTATATCTACATATCGATATACGTTATATCCTATATGTAGATAACGTTTTACGTTATATCCTATATCTACATATCGTTATACGTTATATTATATATGTAGATAACGTTATACGTTATATCCTATATCTATGTATCGTTATACGTTATATCCTATATGTAGATAACGTTTTACGTTATATCCTATATCTACGTATCGCTATACGTTATATCCTATATGTAGATAACGTTTTACGTTATATACTATATCCACGTATCGTTATACGTTATATCCTATGTCTAAATATCGTTATACGTTATATCCTATATCTACGTATCGTTATACGTTATATCCTATATCTACATATCGATATACGTTATAACCTATATGTAGATAACGTTTTACGTTATATCCTATATCTACATATCGTTATACCTTATATCCTATATGTAGATAACGTTTTACGTTATATCCTATATCTACGTATCGTTATACGTTATATCCTACATCTACATATCGTTATACGTTATATCCTATTTCTACGTATCGTTATACGTTATATCCTATAACTACATATCGTTATACGTTATATCCTATATCTACATATCGTTATACGTTATATCCTATATCTACGAATCGTTATACGTTATACCCTATATGTAGATAACGTTATACGTTATATCCGATATGTAGATAACGTTTTACGTTATAGCCTATATCTACGTATCGTTATACGTTATATCCTATACCTACCAATCGTTATACGTTATATCCTGTATCGACATATCGTTATACGTTATATCCTATATCTACGTATCGTTATACGTTATATCCTATGTCTACATATCGTTATACGTTATATCCTATATCTACGTATCGTTATACGTTATATCCTATATCTACATATCGATATACGTTATATCCTATATGTAGATAACGTTTTACGTTCTATCCTATATCTACGTATCGCTATACGTTATATCCTATATGTAGATATCGTTATACGTTATATCCTACATCTACATATCGTTATACGTTATATCCTACATCTACATATCGTTATACGTTATATACTATATCTACATATCGTTATACGTTATATCCTATATCTACGAATCGTTATACGTTATATCCTACATCTACATATCGTTATACGTTATATCCTATATCTACGTATCGTTATACGTTATATCCTATAACTACATATCGTTATACGTTATATCCTATATCTACATATCGTTATACGTTATATCCTATATCTACGAATCGTTATACGTTATACCCTATATGTAGATAACGTTATACGTTATATCCCATATGTAGATAACGTTTTACGTTATAGCCTATATCTACGTATCGTTATACGTTATATCCTATACCTACCAATCGTTATACGTTATATCCTGTATCGACATATCGTTATACGTTATATCCTATATCTACGTATCGTTATACGTTATATCCTATGTCTACATATCGTTATACGTTATATCCTATATCTACGTATCGTTATACGTTATATCCTATATCTACATATCGATATACGTTATATCCTATATGTAGATAACGTTTTACGTTATATCCTATATCTACATATCGTTATACGTTATATTATATATGTAGATAACGTTATACGTTATATCCTATATCTATGTATCGTTATACGTTATATCCTATATGTAGATAAGGTTTTACGTTATATCCTATATCTACGTATCGCTATACGTTATATCCTATATGTAGATAACGTTTTACGTTATATACTATATCCACGTATCGTTATACGTTATATCCTATGTCTACATATCGTTATACGTTATATCCTATATCTACGTATCGTTATACGTTATATCCTATATCTACATATCGATATACGTTATATCCTATATGTAGATAACGTTTTACGTTATATCCTATATCTACATATCGTTATACCTTATATCCTATATGTAGATAACGTTTTACGTTATATCCTATATCTACGTATCGTTATACGTTATATCTTATACCTACCTATCGTTATACGTTATATCCTGTATCTACATATCGTTATACGTTATATCCTATATCTACGTAGCGTTATACGTTATATCCTATGTCTACATATCGTTATACGTTATATCCTATATCTACGTATCGTTATACGTTATATCCTATATCTACATATCGATATACGTTATATCCTATATGTAGATAACGTTTTACGTTATATCCTATATCTACATATCGTTATACGTTATATCCTATATGTAGATAACGTTATACGTTATATCCTATATCTATGTATCGTTATACGTTATATCCTATATGTAGATAACGTTTTACGTTATATCCTATATCTACGTATCGCTATACGTTATATCCTATATGTAGATAACGTTTTACGTTATATACTATGTCTACGTACCGTTATACGTTATATCCTATATGTAGATATCGTTATACGTTATATCCTATATCTACATATCGTTATACGTTATATCCTACGTCTACATATCGTTATACGTTATATCCTATATGTAGATATCGTTATACGTTATATCCTACATCTACATATCGTTGTACGTTATATCCTATATCTACGTATCGTTATACGTTATATCCTATAACTACATATCGTTATACGTTATATCCTATATCTACATATCGTTATACGTTATATCCTATATCTACGAATCGTTATACGTTATACCCTATATGTAGATAACGTTATACGTTATATCCTACGTCTACATATCGTTATACGTTATATCCTATATGTAGGTAACGTTATACGTTATATCCTACGTCTACATATCGTTATACGTTATATCCTATCTGTAGATATCGTTATACGTTATATCCTACATCTACATATCGTTATACGTTATATCCTACATCTACATATCGTTATACGTTATATCCTATATCTACCTATCGTTATACATTATATCCGATATCTACGTATCGTTATACGTTATTTCCTATATGTAGCTAACGATATACGCTATATCCTACGTCTACATATCGTTATACGTTATATCCTATATCTACATAACGTTATACGATATATCCTATATCTACATATCGTTATACGTTATATTCTATATGTAGATAACGTTTTACGTTATATACTATATCTACATATCGTTATACGTTATATCCTATATCTACGTATCGTTATACGTTATATCCTATATGTAGATAGTGTTATACGTTATATCCTACGTCTGCATATCGTTACACGTTATATCCTATATGTAGATAACGTTATACGTTATATCCTATATGTACGTATCGTTATGCGTTATATCCTATATCTAAATAACGTTTTACGTTATATACTATATCTACATATCGTTATACGTTATATCCTATATGTAGATAACGTTATACGTTATATCCTACGTCTACATATCGTTATACGTTATATCCTATATGTAGATAACGTTATACGTTATATCCTACGTCTACATATCGTTATACGTTATATCCTATCTGTAGATATCGTTATACGTTATATCCTACATCTACATATCGTTATGCGTTATATCTTACATCAACATATCGTTATACGTTATATCCTATATCTTCATATCGTTATACGTTATATCCTATATCTACGTATCGTTATACGTTATATCCTATATGTAGATAACGTTTTACGTTATATACTATATCTACATATCGTTATACGTTATATCCTATATCTACATATCGTTATACGTTATATCCTATATCTACGTATCGTTATACGTTATATCGTATATGTAGATAACGTTATACGTTATATCCTATATCTACGTATCGCTATACGATATATGCTATATGTAGATATCGTTATACGTTATATCCAATATCTGCATATTTTTATACGTTATATCCTATATCGACGTATCGTTATACGTTATATACTATGTGTACGTATCGTTATACGTTATATCCTATATCTACGAATCGTTATACGTTATATCCTACATCTACATATCGTTATACGTTATATCCTATATCTACGTATCGTTATACGTTATATCCTATAACTACATATCGTTATACGTTATATCCTATATCTACATATCGTTATACGTTATATCCTATATCTACGAATCGTTATACGTTATACCCTATATGTAGATAACGTTATACGTTATATCCTATATGTAGATAACGTTTTACGTTATATCCTATATCTACGTATCGTTATACGTTATATCCTATACCTACCAATCGTTATACGTTATATCCTGTATCGACATATCGTTATACGTTATATCCTATATCTACGTATCGTTATACGTTATATCCTATGTCTACATATCGTTATACGTTATATCCTATATCTACGTATCGTTATACGTTATATCCTATATCTACATATCGATATACGTTATATCCTATATGTAGATAACGTTTTACGTTATATCCTATATCTACATATCGTTATACGTTATATTATATATGTAGATAACGTTATACGTTATATCCTATATCTATGTATCGTTATACGTTATATCCTATATGTAGATAACGTTTTACGTTATATCCTATATCTACGTATCGCTATACGTTATATCCTATATGTAGATAACGTTTTACGTTATATACTATATCCACGTATCGTTATACGTTTTATCCTATGTCTACATATCGTTATACGTTATATCCTATATCTACGTATCGTTATACGTTATATCCTATATCTACATATCGATATACGTTATATCCTATATGTAGATAACGTTTTACGTTATATCCTATATCTACATATCGTTATACCTTATATCCTATATGTAGATAACGTTTTACGTTATATCCTATATCTACGTATCGTTATACGTTATATCTTATACCTACCTATCGTTATACGTTATATCCTGTATCTACATATCGTTATACGTTATATCCTATATCTACGTATCGTTATACGTTATATCCTATGTCTACATATCGTTATACGTTATATCCTATATCTACGTATCGTTATACGTTATATCCTATATCTACATATCGATATACGTTATGTCCTATATGTAGATAACGTTTTACGTTATATCCTATATCTACATATCGTTATACGTTATATCCTATATGTAGATAACGTTATACGTTATATCCTATATCTATGTATCGTTATACGTTATATCCTATATGTAGATAACGTTTTACGTTATATCCTATATCTACGTATCGCTATACGTTATATCCTATATGTAGATAACGTTTTACGTTATATACTATGTCTACGTACCGTTATACGTTATACCCTATATGTAGATATCGTTATACGTTATATCCTATATCTACATATCGTTATACGTTATATCCTACGTTTACATATCGTTATACGTTATATCCTATATGTAGATATCGTTATACGTTATATCCTACATCTACATATCGTTATACGTTATATCCTATATCTACGTATCGTTATACGTTATATCCTATTACTACATATCGTTATACGTTATATCCTATATCTACATATCGTTATACGTTATATCCTATATCTACGAATCGTTATACGTTATACCCTATATGTAGATAACGTTATACGTTATATCCTACGTCTACATATCGTTATACGTTATATCCTATATGTAGGTAACGTTATACGTTATATCCTACGTCTACATATCGTTATACGTTATATCCTATCTGTAGATATCGTTATACGTTATATCCTACATCTACATATCGTTATACGTTATATCCTACATCTACATATCGTTATACGTTATATCCTATATCTACCTATCGTTATACGTTATATCCTATATCTACGTATCGTTATACGTTATTTCCTATATGTAGCTAACGATATACGCTATATCCTACGTCTACATATCGTTATACGTTATATCCTATATCTACATAACGTTATACGTTATATCCTATATCTACATATCGTTATACGTTATATCCTATATGTAGATAACGTTTTACGTTATATCCTATATCTACATATCGTTATACGTTATATTCTATATGTAGATAACGTTATACGTTATATCCTATATCTATGTATCGTTATACGTTATATCCTATATGTAGATAACGTTTTACGTTATATCCTATATCTACGTATCGCTATACGTTATATCCTATATGTAGATAACGTTTTACGTTATATACTATGTCTACGTACCGTTATACGTTATACCCTATATGTAGATATCGTTATACGTTATATCCTATATCTACATATCGTTATACGTTATATCCTACGTCTACATATCGTTATACGTTATATCCTATATGCAGATATCGTTATACGTTATATCCTACATCTACATATCGTTATACGTTATATCCTATATCTACGTATCGTTATACGTTATATCCTATTACTACATATCGTTATACGTTATATCCTATATCTACATATCGTTATACGTTATATCCTATATCTACGAATCGATATACGTTATATCCTATATGTAGATAACGTTTTACGTTATATCCTATATCTACATATCGTTATACGTTATATTATATATGTAGATAACGTTATACGTTATATCCTATATCTATGTATCGTTATACGTTATATCCTATATGTAGATAACGTTTTACGTTATATCCTATATCTACGTATCACTATACGTTATATCCTACATGTAGATAACGTTTTACGTTATATACTATATCTACGTATCGTTATACGTTATATCCTATATCTACATGTCGTTATACGTTATATCCTATATGTAGATATCGTTATACGTTATATCCTATATCTACGAAACGCTATACGTTATATCCTATGTCTACATATCGTTATTCGTTATGTCCTATATCTACATATCGCTATACGTTATATCCTATATGTAGATAACGTTTTACGTTATATACTATGTCTACGTACCGTTATACGTTATATCCTATATGTAGATATCGTTATACGTTATATCCTATATCTACATATCGTTATACGTTATATCCTACGTCTACATATCGTTATACGTTATATCCTATATGTAGATATCGTTATACGTTATATCCTACATCTACATATCGTTGTACGTTATATCCTATATCTACGTATCGTTATACGTTATATCCTATAACTACATATCGTTATACGTTATATCCTATATCTGCATATCGTTATACGTTATATCCTATATCTACGAATCGTTATACGTTATACCCTATATGTAGATAACGTTATACGTTATATCCTACGTCTACATATCGTTATACGTTATATCCTATATGTAGGTAACGTTATACGTTATATCCTACGTCTACATATCGTTATACGTTATATCCTATCTGTAGATATCGTTATACGTTATATCCTACATCTACATATCGTTATACGTTATATCCTACATCTACATATCGTTATACGTTATATCCTATATCTACCTATCGTTATACATTATATCCGATATCTACGTATCGTTATACGTTATTTCCTATATGTAGCTAACGATATACGCTATATCCTACGTCTACATATCGTTATACGTTATATCCTATATCTACATAACGTTATACGTTATATCCTATATCTACATATCGTTATACGTTATATCCTATATGTAGATAACGTTTTACGTTATATACTATATCTACATATTGTTATACGTTATATCCTATATCTACGTATCGTTATACGTTATATCCTATATGTAGATAATGTTATACGTTATATCCTACGTCTGCATATCGTTACACGTTATATCCTATATGTAGATAACGTTATACGTTATATCCTATATGTACGTATCGTTATGCGTTATATCCTATATCTAAATAACGTTTTACGTTATATACTATATCTACATATCGTTATACGTTATATCCTATATGTAGATAACGTTATACGTTATATCCTACGTCTACATATCGTTATACGTTATATCCTATATGTAGATAACGTTATACGTTATATCCTACGTCTACATATCGTTATACGTTATATCCTATCTGTAGATATCGTTATACGTTATATCCTACATCTACATATCGTTATGCGTTATATCTTACATCAACATATCGTTATACGTTATATCCTATATCTTCATATCGTTATACGTTATATCCTATATCTACGTATCGTTATACGTTATATCCTATATGTAGATAACGTTTTACGTTATATACTATATCTACATATCGTTATACGTTATATCCTATATCTACATATCGTTATACGTTATATCCTATATCTACGTATCGTTATACGTTATATCGTATATGTAGATAACGTTATACGTTATATCCTATATCTACGTATCGCTATACGATATATGCTATATGTAGATATCGTTATACGGTATATCCAATATCTGCATATTTTTATACGTTATATCCTATATCTACATATCGATATACGTTATATCCTATATGTAGATAACGTTTTACGTTATATCCTATATCTACATATCGTTATACGTTATATCCTATATGTAGATAACGTTATACGTTATATCCTATATCTATGTATCTTTATACGTTATATCCTATATGTAGATAACGTTTTACGTTATATCCTATATCTACGTATCGCTATACGTTATATCCTATATGTAGATAACGTTTTACGTTATATACTATGTCTACGTACCGTTATACGTTATACCCTATATGTAGATATCGTTATACGTTATATCCTATATCTACATATCGTTATACGTTATATCCTACGTCTACATATCGTTATACGTTATATCCTATATGTAGATATCGTTATACGTTATATCCTACATCTACATATCGTTATACGTTATATCCTATATCTACGTATCGTTATACGTTATATCCTATTACTACATATCGTTATACGTTATATCCTATATCTACATATCGTTATACGTTATATCCTATATCTACGAATCGTTATACGTTATACCCTATATGTAGATAACGTTATACGTTATATCCTACGTGTACATATCGTTATACGTTATATCCTATATGTAGGTAACGTTATACGTTATATCCTACGTCTACATATCGTTATACGTTATATCCTATCTGTAGATATCGTTATACGTTATATCCTACATCTACATATCGTTATACGTTATATCCTACATCTACATATCGTTATACGTTATATCCTATATCTACCTATCGTTATACGTTATATCCTATATCTACGTATCGTTATACGTTATTTCCTATATGTAGCTAACGATATACGCTATATCCTACGTCTACATATCGTTATACGTTATATCCTATATCTACATAACGTTATACGTTATATCCTATATCTACATATCGTTATACGTTATATCCTATATGTAGATAACGTTTTACGTTATATCCTATATCTACATATCGTTATACGTTATATCCTATATGTAGATAACGTTATACGTTATATCCTATATCTATGTATCGTTATACGTTATATCCTATATGTAGATAACGTTTTACGTTATATCCTATATCTACGTATCGCTATACGTTATATCCTATATGTAGATAACGTTTTACGTTATATACTATGTCTACGTACCGTTATACGTTATACCCTATATGTAGATATCGTTATACGTTATATCCTATATCTACATATCGTTATACGTTATATCCTACGTCTACATATCGTTATACGTTATATCCTATATGTAGATATCGTTATACGTTATATCCTACATCTACATATCGTTATACGTTATATCCTATATCTACGTATCGTTATACGTTATATCCTATTACTACATATCGTTATACGTTATATCCTATATCTACATATCGTTATACGTTATATCCTATATCTACGAATCGTTATACGTTATACCCTATATGTAGATAAGGTTTTACGTTATATACTATATCTACATATCGTTATACGTTATATCCTATATGTAGATAACGTTTTACGTTATATACTATATCTACATATCGTTATACGTTATATCCTATATCTACATACCGTTATACGTTATATCCTATATCTACATATCGTTATACGTTATATCCTATATCTATGTATCGTTATACGTTATATCCTATATGTAGATAACGTTTTACGTTATATCCTATATCTACGTATCACTATACGTTATATCCTACATGTAGATAACGTTTTACGTTATATACTATATCTACGTATCGTTATACGTTATATCCTATATCTACATGTCGTTATACGTTATATCCTATATGTAGATATCGTTATACGTTATATCCTATATCTACGAAACGCTATACGTTATATCCTATGTCTACATATCGTTATTCGTTATGTCCTATATCTACATATCGCTATACGTTATATCCTATATGTAGATAACGTTTTACGTTATATACTATGTCTACGTACCGTTATACGTTATATCCTATATCTACATATCGTTATACGTTATATCCTATATGTAGATATCGTTATACGTTATATACTATATGTAGATAACGTTTTACGTTATATCCTATATCTACGAATGGTTATACGTTATATCCTATGTCTACATATCGTTATACGTTATATCCTATATCTACGTACCGTTATACGTTATATCCTATATCTACATATCGATATACGTTATTTCCTATATGTAGATAACGTTTTACGTTATATCCTATATCTACATATCGTTATACGTTATATCCTATATGTAGATAACGTTTTACGTTATATCCTATATCTACGTATCGTTATACGTTATATCCTATACCTACCTATCGTTATACGTTATATTATATATGTAGATAACGTTATACGTTATATCCTATATCTATGTATCGTTATACGTTATATCCTATATGTAGATAACGTTTTACGTTATATCCTATATCTACGTATCGCTATACGTTATATCCTATATGTAGATAACGTTTTACGTTAGATACTATATCTACGTATCGTTATACGTTATATCCTATATCTACATATCGTTATACGTTATATCCTATATGTAGATATCGTTATACGTTATATCCTATATCTACGAATCGCTATACGTTATATCCTATGTCTACATATCGTTACACGTTATGTCCTATATCTACATATCGCTTTACGTTATATACTATATGTAGATAACGTTTTACGTTATATCCTATATCTACGAATGGTTATACGTTATATCCTATGTCTACATATCGTTATACGTTATATCCTATATCTACGTACCGTTATACGTTATATCCTATATCTACATATCGATATACGTTATTTCCTATATGTAGATAACGTTTTACGTTATATCCTATATCTACATATCGTTATACGTTATATCCTATATGTAGATAACGTTTTACGTTATATCCTATATCTACGTATCGTTATACGTTATATCCTATACCTACCTATCGTTATACGTTATATCCTGTATCTACATATCGTTATACGTTATATCCTATATCTACGTATCGTTATACGCTATATCCTATGTCTACATATCGTTATACGTTATATCCTATATCTACGTATCGTTATACGTTATATCCTATATCTACATATCGATATACGTTATATCCTATATGTAGATAACGTTTTACGTTATATACTATATCTACGTATCGTTATACGTTATATCCTATATCTACATATCGTTATACGTTATATCCTATTTGTAGATAACGTTTTACGTTATATCCTATATCTACGAATCGTTATACGTTATATCCTATGTCTACATATCGTTATACGTTATATCCTATGTCTACATATCGTTATACGTTATATCCTATATCTACGTATCGTTATACGTTATATCCTGTTCCTACCTATCGTTATACGTTATATCCTATATCTACATATCGTTATACGTTATATCCTATATCTACGAATCGTTATACGTTATATCCTATGTATACATATCGTTATACGTTATATCCTACATCTACATATCGTTATACGTTATATCCTACATCTACATATCGTTATACGTTATATCCTATATCTACGTATATTTATACGTTATATCCTATATGTAGATAACTTTATACGTTATATCCTACGTCTACATATCGTTATACGTTATATCCTATATGTCGATAACGTTATACGTTATATCCTATATGTACGTATCGTTATACGTTATATCCTATATCTACGAATCGTTATACGTTATATCCTATATCTACATATCGTTATACGTCATATCCTACGTCTACATATCGTTATACGTTATATCCTATATGTAGATATCGTTATACGTTATATCCTACATCAACATATCGTTATACGTTATATCCTATATCTACGTATCGTTATACGTTATATCCTATATCTACATATCGTTATACGTTATATCCTATATCTACATATCGATATACGTTATATCCTATATGTAGATAACGTTTTACGTTATATCCTATATCTACATATCGTTATACGTTATATCCTATACGTAGATAACGTTATACGTTATATCATATATCTATGTATCGTTATACGTTATATCCTATATGTAGATAACGTTTTACGTTATATCCTATATCTACGTATCGCTATACCTTATATCCTATATGTAGATAACGTTTTACGTTATATACTATATCTACGTATCGTTATACGTTATATCCTATATCTACATATCGTTATACGTTATATCCTATTTGTAGATAACGTTTTACGTTATATCCTATATCTACGAATCGTTATACGTTATATCCTATGTCTACATATCGTTATACGTTATATCCTATGTCTACATATCGTTATACGTTATATCCTATATCTACATACCGTTATACGTTTTATCCTATATCTACGTATCGTTATAAGTTATATCCTATATGTAGATAACGTTATACGTTATATCCTACGTCTACATATCGTTATACGTTATATCCTATATCTACGTATATTTATACGTTATATCCTATATGTAGATAACTTTATACCTTATATCCTACGTCTACATATCGTTATACGTTATATCCTATATGTCGATAACGTTATACGTTATATCCTATATGTACGTATCGTTATACGTTATATCCTATATCTAAATATCGTTATACTTTATATCCTATATCCACATATCGTTATACGTTATATACTATGTCTACGTATCGTTATACGTTATATCCTATATCTACGAATCGTTATACGTTATATCCTATATCTACATATCGTTATACGTTATATCCTACGTCTACATATCGTTATACGTTATATCCTATATGTAGATATCGTTATACGTTATATCCTACATCTACATATCGTTATACGTTATATCCTATATCTACGTATCGTTATACGTTATATCCTATATCTACATATCGTTATACGTTATATCCTATATCTACATATCGTTATACGTTTTATCCTATATCTACGTATCGTTATAAGTTATATCCTATATATAGATAACGTTACACGTTATATCCTACGTCTACATATCGTTATACGTTATATCCTATATGTAGATAACGTTATACGTTATATCCTACGTCTACATATCGTTATACGTTATATCCTATCTGTAGATATCGTTATACGTTATATACTACATCTAAATATCGTTTTACGTTATATACTATATCTACATATCGTTATACGTTATATCCTATATGTAGATAACGTTTTACGTTATATACTATATCTACATATCGTTATACGTTATATACTATATCTACATATCGTTATACGTTATATCCTATATCTACATATCGTTATACGTTATATCCTATATCTATGTATCGTTATACGTTATATCCTATATCTACGTATCGCTATACGTTATATCCTATATGTAGATAATGTTATACGTTATATCCTACGTCTACATATCGTTATACGTTATATCCTATATGTAGATATCGTTATACGTTATATCCTATATCTACGTATCGTTATACGTTATATCCTATCTGTAGATATCGTTATACGTTATATCCTACATCTGCATACCGTTATACGTTATATCCTACATCTACATATCGTTATACGTTATATCCTATATCTACATATCGTTATACGTTATATCCTATATCTACGTATCGTTATACGTTATATCCTATATGTAGATAACGTTATACGCTATATCCTACGTCTACATATCGTTATACGTTATATCCTATATGTAGATATCGTTATACGTTATATCCTACATCTACATATCGTTATACGTTATATCCTATATCTACGTATCGTTATACGTTATATCCTATATGTAGATAACGTTATACGTTATATCCTATATCTATGTATCGTTATACGTTATAGCCTATATGTAGATTACGTTATACGTTATATCCTACATCTACATACCGTTATACGTTATATCCTATATGTCGATATCGTTATAAGTTATATCCAATATCTGCATATCGTTATACGTTATATCCTATATCTACGTATCGCTATACGATATATGCTATATGTAGATATCGTTATACGTTATATCCAATATCTGCATATTTTTATACGTTATATCCTATATCGACGTATCGTTATACGTTATATACTATGTCTACGTATCGTTATACGTTATATCCTATATCTACGAATCGTTATACGTTATATCCTACATCTACATATCGTTATACGTTATATCCTATAACTACATATCGTTATACGTTATACCCTATATCTACGTATCGTTATACGTTATTTCCTATATGTAGCTAACGATATACGCTATATCCTACGTCTACATATCGTTATACGTTATATCCTATATCTACATAACGTTATACGTTATATCCTATATCTACATATCGTTATACGTTATATCCTATATGTAGATAACGTTTTACGTTATATACTATATCTACATATCGTTATACGTTATATCCTATATCTACGTATCGCTATACGTTATATCCTATATGTAGATAATGTTATACGTTATATCCTACGTCTGCATATCGTTACACGTTATATCCTATATGTAGATAACGTTATACGTTATATCCTATATGTACGTATCGTTATGCGTTATATCCTATATCTAAATACCGTTTTACGTTATATACTATATCTACATATCGTTATACGTTATATCCTATATGTAGATACCGTTATACGTTATATCCTACGTCTACATATCGTTATACGTTATATCCTATATGTAGATAACGTTATACGTTATATCCTACTTCTACATATCGTTATTCGTTATATCCTATCTGTAGATATCGTTATACGTTATATCCTACATCTACATATCGTTATACGTTATATCTTACATCTACATATCGTTATACGTTATATCCTATATCTTCATATCGTTATACGTTACATCCTATATCTACGTATCGTTATACGTTATATCCTATATGTAGCTAACGATATACGCTATATCCTACGTCTACATATCGTTATACGTTATATCCTATATCTACATAACGTTATACGTTATATCCTATATCTACATATCGTTATACGTTATATCCTATATGTAGATAACGTTTTACGTTATATACTATATCTACATATCGTTATACGTTATATCCTATATGTAGATATCGTTATACGTTATATCCTATATCTACATATCGTTATACGTTATATCCTACGTCTACATATCGTTATACGTTATATCCTATATGTAGATATCGTTATACGTTATATCCTATATCTACATATCGTTATACGTTATATCCTATATCTACGAATCGTTATACGTTATACCCTATATGTAGATAACGTTATACGTTATATCCTACGTCTACATATCGTTATACGTTATATCCTATATGTAGGTAACGTTATACGTTATATCCTACGTCTACATATCGTTATACGTTATATCCTATATCTACCTATCGTTATACGTTATATCCTATATCTACGTATCGTTATACGTTATTTCCTATATGTAGCTAACGATATACGCTATATCCTACGTCTACATATCGTTATACGTTATATCCTATATGTACATAACGTTATACGTTATATCCTATATCTACATATCGTTATACGTTATATCCTATATGTAGATAACGTTTTACGTTATATACTATATCTACATATCGTTATACGTTATATCCTATATCTACGTATCGTTATACGTTATATCCTATATGTAGATAATGTTATACGTTATATCCTACGTCTGCATATCGTTACACGTTATATCCTATATGTAGATAACGTTATACGTTATATCCTACGTCTACATATCGTTATACGTTATATCCTATCTGTAGATATCGTTATACGTTATATCCTACGTCTACATATCGTTATACGTTATATCCTATATCTACCTATCGTTATACGTTATATCCTATATCTACGTATCGTTATACGTTATTTCCTATATGTAGCTAACGATATACGCTATATCCTACGTCTACATATCGTTATACGTTATATCCTATATGTACATAACGTTATACGTTATATCCTATATCTACATATCGTTATACGTTATATCCTATATGTACGTATCGTTATGCGTTATATCCTATATCTAAATACCGTTTTACGTTATATACTATATCTACATATCGTTATACGTTATATCCTATATGTAGATAACGTTATACGTTATATCCTACGTCTACATATCGTTATACGTTATATCCTATATGTAGATAACGTTATACGTTATATCCTACGTCTACATATCGTTATACGTTATATCCTATCTGTAGATATCGTTATACGTTATATCCTACATCTACATATCGTTATACGTTATATCTTACATCTACATATCGTTATACGTTATATCCTATATCTTCATATCGTTATACGTTATATCCTATATCTACGTATCGTTATACGTTATATCCTATATGTAGATAACGTTTTACGTTATATACTATATCTACATATCGTTATACGTTATACCCTATATCTACATATCGTTATACGTTATATCCTATATCTACGTATCGTTATACGTTATATCGTATATGTAGATAACGTTATACGTTATATCCTATATCTACGTATCGCTATACGATATATGCTATATGTAGATATCATTATACGTTATATCCAATATCTGCATATTTTTATACGTTATATCCTATATCGACGTATCGTTATACGTTATATACTATGTCTACGTATCGTTATACGTTATATCCTATATCTACGAATCGTTATACGTTATATCCTACATCTACATATCGTTATACGTTATATCCTATATGTAGGTAACGTTATACGTTATATCCTATATCTACGAATCGTTATACGTTATATCCTATGTCTACATACCGTTATACGTTATATCCTATATCTACGTATCGTTATACGTTATATCCTATATCTACATATCGATATACGTTATATCCTATATGTAGATAACGTTTTACGTTATATCCTATATCTACATATCGTTATACGTTATATCCTATATGTAGATAACGTTTTACGTTATATCCTATATCTACGTATCGTTATACGTTATATCCTATACCTACCAATCGTTATACGTTATATCCTGTATCTACATATCGTTATACGTTATATCCTATATGTAGATAACGTTTTACGTTATATACTATATCTACATATCGTTATACGTTATATCCTATATCTACGTATCGTTATACGTTATATCCTATATGTAGATAATGTTATACGTTATATCCTACGTCTGCATATCGTTACACGTTATATCCTATATGTAGATAACGTTATTCGTTATATCCTATATGTACGTATCGTTATGCGTTATATCCTATATCTAAATACCGTTTTACGTTATATACTATATCTACATATCGTTATACGTTATATCCTATATGTAGATAACGTTATACGTTATATCCTACGTCTACATATCGTTATACGTTATATCCTATATGTAGATAACGTTATACGTTATATCCTACGTCTACATATCGTTATACGTTATATCCTATCTGTAGATATCGTTATACGTTATATCCTACATCTACATATCGTTATACGTTATATCTTACATCTACATATCGTTATACGTTATATCCTATATCTTCATATCGTTATACGTTATATCCTATATCTACGTATCGTTATACGTTATATCCTATATGTAGATAACGTTTTACGTTATATACTATATCTACATATCGTTATACGTTATATCCTATATCTACATATCGTTATACGTTATATCCTATATCTACGTATCGTTATACGTTATATCGTATATGTAGATAACGTTATACGTTATGTCCTATATCTACGTATCGCTATACGATATATGCTATATGTAGATATCGTTATACGTTATATCCAATATCTGCATATTTTTATACGTTATATCCTATATCGACGTATCGTTATACGTTATATACTATGTCTACGTATCGTTATACGTTATATCCTATATCTACGAATCGTTATACGTTATATCCTACATCTACATATCGTTATACGTTATATCCTATAACTACGTATCGTTATACGTTATATCCTATAACTACATATCGTTATACGTTATATCCTATATCTACGTATCGTTATACGTTATTTCCTATATGTAGCTAACGATATACGCTATATCCTACGTCTACATATCGTTATACGTTATATCCTATATCTACGTATCGTTATACGTTATATCCTATAACTACATATCGTTATACGTTATATCCTATATCTACGTATCGTTATACGTTATTTCCTATATGTAGCTAACGATATACGCTATATCCTACGTCTACATATCGTTATACGTTATATCCTATATCTACATAACGTTATACGTTATATCCTATATCTACATATCGTTATACGTTATATCCTATATCTACATATCGATATACGTTATATCCTATATGTAGATAACGTTTTACGTTATATCCTATATCTACATATCGTTATACGTTATATCCTATATGTAGATAACGTTATACGTTATATCCTATATCTATGTATCGTTACACGTTATATCCTATGTCTACATATCGTTATACGTTATATCCTATATCTACGTATCGTTATACGTTATATCCTATATCTACATATCGATATACGTTATATCCTATATGTAGATAACGTTTTACGTTATATCCTATATCTACATATCATTATACGTTATATCCTATATGTAGATAACGTTTTACGTTATATACTATATCTACGTATCGTTATACGTTATATCCTATATCTACATATCGTTATACGTTATATCCTATTTGTAGATAACGTTTTACGTTATATTCTATATCTACGAATCGTTATACGTTATATCCTATGTCTACATATCGTTATACGTTATATCCTATGTCTACATATCGTTATACGTTATATCCTATATCTACGTATCGTTATACGATATATCCTATACCTACCTATCGTTATACGTTATATCCTATATCTACATATCGTTATACGTTATATCCTATATCTACGAATCGTTATACGTTATATCCTATGTCTACATATCGTTATACGTTATATCCTATATGTAGATATCGTTATACGTTATATCCTACATCTACATATCGTTATACGTTATGTCCTATATCTACGTATCGTTATACGTTATATCCTATATCTACATATCGTTATACGTTATATCCTATATCTACATATCGTTATACCTTATATCCTACGTCTACATATCGTTATACGTTATATCCTATATGTAGATATCGTTATACGTTATATCCTATATCTACATATCGTTATACGTTATATCCTATTTGTAGATAACGTTTTACGTTATATCCTATATCTACGAATCGTTATACGTTATATCCTATGTCTACATATCGTTATACGTTATATCCTATGTCTACATATCGTTATACGTTATATCCTATATCTACGTATCGTTATACGTTATATCCTACGTCTACATATCTTTATACGTTATATCCTATATGTAGATAACGTTTTACGTTATATCCTATATCTACATATCGTTATACGTTATATCCTATATGTAGTTAAAGTTTTACGTTATATGCTATATCTACGTATCGCTATACGTTATATCCTATATGTAGATAACGTTTTACGTTATATACTATATCTACGTATCGTTATACGTTATATCCTATATCTACATATCGTTATACGTTATATCCTATTTGTAGATAACGTTTTACGTTATATCCTATATCTACGAATCGTTATACGTTATATCCTATGTCTACATATCGTTATACGTTATATCCTATGTCTACATATCGTTATACGTCATATCCTATATCTACGTATCGTTATACGTTATATCCTACATCTACGAATCGTTATACGTTATATCCTATATCTACATATCGTTATACGTTATATCCTACGTCTACATATCGTTATACGTTATATCCTATATGTAGATATCGTTATACGTTATATCCTATGTCTACATATCGTTATACGTCATATCCTATATCTACGTATCGTTATACGTTATATCCTATATCTACGAATCGTTATACGTTATATCCTATATCTACATATCGTTTTACGTTATATCCTACATCTACATATCGTTATACGTTATATCCTATATCTATGTATCGTTATACGTTATATCCTATTTGTAGATAACGTTTTACGTTATATCCTACATCTACGAATCGTTATACGTTATATCCTATGTCTACATATCGTTATACGTTATATCCTATGTCTACATATCGTTATACGTTATATCCTATATCTACGTATCGTTATACGTTATATCCTATACCTACCTATCGTTATACGTTATATCCTATATCTACATATCGTTATACGTTATATCCTATATCTACGAATCGTTATACGTTATATCCTATGTCTACGTATCGTTATACGTTATATCCTATGTCTACATATCGTTATACGTTATATCCTATATCTACGTATCGTTATACGTTATATCCTATAGCTACGTATCGTTATACGTTATATCCTATATATAGATAATTTTATACGTTATATCCTACGTCTACATATCGTTATACGTTATATCCTATATGTAGATATCGTTATACGTTATATCCTATATCTACGAATCGCTATACGTTATATCCTATGTCTACATATCGTTATACGTTATGTCCTATATCTACATATCGCTTTACGTTATATCCCATATGTAGATAACGTTTTACGTTATATCCTATATCTACGAATCGTTATACGTTATATCCTATGTCTACATATCGTTATACGTTATATCCTATATCTACGTATCGTTATACGTTATATCCTATGTCTACATATCGTTATACGTTATATCCTATATCTACGTATCGTTATACGTTATATCCTATATCTACGTATCGTTATACGTTATATCCTATATATAGATAATGTTATACGTTATATCCTACGTCTACATATCGTTATACGTTATATCCTATATGTAGATATCGTTATACGTTATATCCTATATCTACGAATCGCTATACGTTATATCCTATGTCTACATATCGTTATACGTTATGTCCTATATCTACATATCGCTTTACGTTATATCCTATATGTAGATAACGTTTTACGTTATATCCTATATCTACGAATCGTTATACGTTATATCCTATGTCTACATATCGTTATACCTTATATCCTATATCTACGTATCGTTATACGTTATATCCTATGTCTACATATCGTTATACGTTATATCCTATATCTACGTATCTTTATACGTTATATCCTATATCTACATACCGATATACGTTATATCCTATATGTAGATAACGTTTTACGTTATATCCTATATCTACATATCGTTATACGTTATATCCTATATGTAGATAACGTTTTACGTTATATACTATATCTACGTATCGTTATACGTTATATCCTATATCTACATATCGTTATACGTTATATCCTATTTGTAGATAACGTTTTACGTTATATCCTATATCTACGAATCGTTATACGTTATATCCTATGTCTACGTATCGTTATACGTTATATCCTATATCTATGTATCGTTATACGTTATATCCTATGTCTACATATCGTTATACGTTATATCCTATATCTACGTATCGTTATACGTTATATCCTATTTCTACATACCGATATACGTTATATCCTATATGTAGATAACGTTTTACGTTATATCCTATATCTACATATCGTTATACGTTATATCCTATATGTAGATAACGTTTTACGTTATATACTATATCTACGTATCGTTATACGTTATATCCTATATCTACATATCGTTATACGTTATATCCTATTTGTAGATAACGTTTTACGTTATATCCTATATCTACGAATCGTTATACGTTATATCCTATGTCTACGTATCGTTATACGTTATATCCTATATCTACATATCGTTATACGTTATATCCTATATCTACATATCGTTATACGTTATATCCTATATCTACGTATCGTTATACGTTATATCCTACATGTAGATAACGTTATACGTTATATCCTATATATATGTATCGTTATACGTGATATCCTATATGTAGATAACGTTTTACGTTATATGCTATATCTACGTATCGCTATACGTTATATCCTATATGTAGATAACGTTTTACGTTATATACTATATCTACGTATCGTTATACGTTATATCCTATATCTACATATCGTTATACGTTATATCCTATTTGTAGATAACGTTTTACGTTATATCCTATATCTACGAATCGTTATACGTTATATCCTATGTCTACATATCGTTATATGTTATATCCTATGTCTACATATCGTTATACGTTATATCCTATATCTACGTATCGTTATACGTTATATCCTATATCTACGAATCGTTATACGTTATATCCTATATCTACATATCGTTATACGTTATATCCTACGTCTACATATCGTTATACGTTATATCCTATATGTAGATATCGTTATACGTTATATCCTACATCTACATATCGTTATACGTTATATCCTATATCTACGAATCGTTATACGTTATATCCTATGTCTACATATCGTTATACGTTATATCCTATATCTACATATCGTTATACGTTTTATCCTATATCTACGTATCGTTATAAGTTATATCCTATATGTAGATAACGTTATACGTTATATCCTACGTCTACATATCTTTATACGTTATATCCTATATGTAAATAACGTTATACGTTATATCATACGTCTACATATCGTTATACGTTATATCCTATCTGTAGATATCGTTATACGTTATATCCTACATCTAAATATCGTTCTACGTTATATACTATATCTACATATCGTTATAAGTTATATCCTATATGTAGATAACGTTTTACGTTATATACTATATCTACATATCGTTATACGTTATATACTATATCTACATATCGTTATACGTTATATACTATATCTACATATCGTTATACGTTATATCCTATACCTATGTATCGTTATACGTTATATCCTATATCTACGTATCGCTATACGTTATATCCTATATCTACGAATCGTTATACGTTATATCCTATACCTATGTATCGTTATACGTTATATCCTATATCTACGTATCGCTATACGTTATATCCTATATCTACGAATCGTTATACGTTATATCGTATATCTACATATCGTTATACCTTATATCCTACGTCTACATATCGTTATACGTTATATCCTATATGTAGATATCGTTATACGTTATATCCTACATCAACATATCGTTATACGTTATATCCTATATCTATGTATCGTTATACGTTATATCCTATTTGTAGATAACGTTTTACGTTATATCCTACATCTACGAATCGTTATACGTGATATCCTATGTCTACATATCGTTATACGTTATATCCTATGTCTACATATCGTTATACGTTATATCCTATATCTACGTATCGTTATACGTTATATCCTATACCTACCTATCGTTATACGTTATATCCTATATATAGATAATTTTATACGTTATATCCTACGTCTACATATCGTTATACGTTATATCCTATATGTAGATATCGTTATACGATATATCCTATATCTACGAATCGCTATACGTTATATCCTATGTCTACATATCGTTATACGTTATGTCCTATATCTACATATCGCTTTACGTTATATCCCATATGTAGATAACGTTTTACGTTATGTCCTATATCTACATATCGCTTTACGTTATATCCCATATGTAGATAACGTTTTACGTTATATCCTATATCTACGAATCGTTATACGTTATATCCTATGTCTACATATCGTTATACGTTATATCCTATATCTACATATCGTTATACGTTATATCCTATATCTACGTATCGTTATACGTTATATCCTATATCTACGTATCGTTATACGTTATATCCTATATATAGATAATGTTATACGTTATATCCTACGTCTACATATCGTTATACGTTATATCCTATATGTAGATATCGTTATACTTTATATCCTATATCTACGAATCGCTATACGTTATATCCTATGTCTACATATCGTTATACGTTATGTCCTATATCTACATATCGCTTTACGTTATATCCTATATGTAGATAACGTTTTACGTAACATCCTATATCTACGAATCGTTATACGTTATATCCTATGTCTACATATCGTTATACCTTATATCCTATATCTACGTATCGTTATACGTTATATCCTATGTCTACATATCGTTATACGTTATATCCTATATCTATGTATCGTTATACGTTATATCCTATATCTACATATCGATATACGTTATATCCTAAATGTAGATAACGTTTTACGTTATATCCTATATCTACATATCGTTATACGTTATATCCTATATCTACATATCGTTATACGTTATATCCTATATCTACGTATCGTTATACGTTATATCCTATATCTACGTATCGTTATACGTTATATCCTATATATAGATAATGTTATACGTTATATCCTACGTCTACATATCGTTATACGTTATATCCTATATGTAGATATCGTTATACTTTATATCCTATATCTACGAATCGCTATACGTTATATCCTATGTCTACATATCGTTATACGTTATGTCCTATATCTACATATCGCTTTACGTTATATCCTATATGTAGATAACGTTTTACGTAACATCCTATATCTACGAATCGTTATACGTTATATCCTATGTCTACATATCGTTATACCTTATATCCTATATCTACGTATCGTTATACGTTATATCCTATGTCTACATATCGTTATACGTTATATCCTATATCTATGTATCGTTATACGTTATATCCTATATCTACATATCGATATACGTTATATCCTAAATGTAGATAACGTTTTACGTTATATCCTATATCTACATATCGTTATACGTTATATCCTATATCTACATATCGTTATACGTTATATCCTATATCTACGTATCGTTATACGTTATATCCTATATCTACGTATCGTTATACGTTATATCCTATATATAGATAATGTTATACGTTATATCCTACGTCTACATATCGTTATACGTTATATCCTATATGTAGATATCGTTATACGTTATATCCTATATCTACGAACCGTTATACGTTATATACTGTATCTACATATCGTTATACGTTATATCCTATATCTACGTATCGTTATACGTTATATCCTATGTCCACATATCGTTATACGTTATATCCTATATCTACGTATCGTTATACGTTATATCCTATATCTACATATCGATATACGTTATATCCTATATGTAGATAACGTTTTACGTTATATCCTATATCTACATATCGTTATACGTTATATCCTATATGTAGATAACGTTATACGTTATATCCTATATCTATGTATCGTTATACTTTATATCCTATGTCTACATATCGTTATACGTTATATCCTATATCTACGTATCGTTATACGTTATATCCTATATCTACATACCGATATACGTTATATCCTATATGTAGATAACGTTTTACGTTATATCCTATATCTACATATCGTTATACGTTATATCCTATATGTAGATAACGTTTTACGTTATATACTATATCTACGTATCGTTATACGTTATATCCTATATCTACATATCGTTATACGTTATATCCTATTTGTAGATAACGTTTTACGTTATATCCTATATCTACGAATCGTTATACGTTATATCCTATGTCTACATATCGTTATACGTTATATCCTATGTCTACCTATCGTTATACGTTATATCCTATATCTACGTATCGTTATACGTTATATCCTATACCTACCTATCGTTATACGTTATATCCTATATCTACATATCGTTATACGTTATATCCTATATCTACGAATCGTTATACGTTATATCCTATGTCTACATATCGTTATACGTTATATCCTACATCTACATATCGTTATACGTTATATCCTACATCTACATATCGTTATACGTTATATCCTATATCTACGTATATTTATACGTTATATCCTATATGTAGATAACTTTACACGTTATATCCTACGTCTACATACGGTTATACGTTATATCCCATATGTAGATAACGTTATACGTTATATCCTATATGTACGTATCGTTATACGTTATATCCTATATCTAAATATCGTTATACTTTATATCCTATATCCACATATCGTTATACGTTATATACTATGTCTACGTATCGTTATACGTTATATCCTATATGTAGATATAGTTACGCGTTATATCCTATATCTACATATCGTTATACCTTATATCCTACGTCTACATATCGTTATACGTTATATCCTATATGTAGATATCGTTATACGTTATATCCTACATCTACATATCGTTATACGTTATATCCTATATCTATGTATCGTTATACGTTGTATCCTATTTGTAGATAACGTTTTACGTTATATCCTATATCTACGAATCGTTATACGTTATATCCTATGTCTACATATCGTTATACGTTATATCCTATGTCTACATATCGTTATACGTTATATCCTATATCTACGTATCGTTATACGTTATATCCTATACCTACCTATCGTTATACGTTATATCCTATATCTACATATCGTTATACGTTATATCCTATATCTACGAATCGTTATACGTTATATCCTATGTCTACGTATCGTTATACGTTATATCCTATGTCTACATATCGTTATACGTTATATCCTATATCTACGTATCGTTATACGTTATATCCTATATCTACGAATCGTTATACGTTATATCCTATATCTACGAATCGTTATACGTTATATCCTATGTCTACATATCGTTATACGTTATATCCTATGTCTACATATCGTTATACGTTATATCCTATATCTACGTATCATTATACGTTATATCCTATACCTACCTATCGTTATACGTTATATCCTATATCTACATATCGTTATACGTTATATCCTATATCTACGAATCGTTATACGTTATATCCTATGTCTACATATCGTTATACGTTATATCCTACATCTACATATCGTTATACGTTATATCCTACATCTACATATCGTTATACGTTATATCCTATATCTACGTACATTTATACTTTATATCCTATATGTAGATAACTTTATACGTTATATCCTACGTCTACATACGGTTATACGTTATATCCCATATGTAGATAACGTTATACGTTATATCCTATATGTACGTATCGTTATACGTTATATCCTATATCTAAATATCGTTATACTTTATATCCTATATCCACATATCGTTATACGTTATATACTATGTCTACGTATCGTTATACGTTATATCCTATATGTAGATATCGTTATACGTTATATCCTATATCTACATATCGTTATACCTTATATCCTACGTCTACATATCGTTATACGTTATATCCTATATGTAGATATCGTTATACGTTATATCCTACATCTACATATCGTTATACGTTATATCCTATATCTATGTATCGTTATACGTTATATCCTATATCTACATATCGTTATACGTTATATCCTATATCTACATATCGTTATACGTTATATCCTATATCTACGTATCGTTATACGTTATATCCTATATGTAGATAACGTTATACGTTACATCCTATATATATGTATCGTTATACGTGATATCCTATATGTAGATAACGTTTTACGTTATATGCTATATCTACGTATCGCTATACGTTATATCCTATATGTAGATAACGTTTTACGTTATATACTATATCTACGTATCGTTATACGTTATATCCTATATCTACATATCGTTATACGTTATATCCTATATGTAGATAACGTTTTACGTTATATACTATATCTACGTATCGTTATAAGTTATATCCTATATGTAGATAACGTTATACGTTATATCCTACGTCTACATATCGTTATACGTTATATCCTATCTGCAGATATCGTTATACGTTATATCCTACATCTAAATATCGTTTTACGTTATATACTATAACTATATATCGTTATACGTTATATCCTATATCTACGTATCGTTATACGTTATATCCTATATCTACATATCGATATACGTTATATCCTATATGTAGATAACGTTTTACGTTATATCCTATATCTACATATCGTTATACGTTATATCCTATATGTAGATAACGTTATACGTTATATCCTATATCTATGTATCGTTATACGTTATATCCTATGTCTACATATCGTTATACGTTATATCCTATATCTACGTATCGTTATACGTTATATCCTATATCTACATACCGATATACGTTATATCCTATATGTAGATAACGTTTCACGTTATATCCTATATCTACATATCGTTATACGTTATATCCTATATGTAGATAACGTTTTACGTTATATACTATATCTACGTATCGTTATACGTTATATCCTATATCTACATATCGTTATACGTTATATCCTATTTGTAGATAACGTTTTACGTTATATTCTATATCTACGAATCGTTATACGTTATATCCTATGTCTACATATCGTTTTACGTTATATCCTATATCTACGTATCGTTATACGTTATATCCTATACCTACCTATCGTTATACGTTATATCCTATATCTACATATCGTTATACGTTATATCCTATATCTACGTATCGTTATACGTTATATCCTATATCTACGAATCGTTATACGTTATATCCTATGTCTACATATCGTTATACGTTATATCCTACATCTACATATCGTTATACGTTATATCCTACATCTACATATCGTTATACGTTATATCCTATATCTACGTATATTTATACGTTATATCCTATATGTAGATAACTTTATACGTTATATCCTACGTCTACATACGGTTATACGTTATATCCCACATGTAGATAACGTTATACGTTATATCCTATATGTACGTATCGTTATACGTTATATCCTATATCTAAATATCGTTATACTTTATATCCTATATCCACATATCGTTATACGTTATATACTATGTCTACGTATCGTTATACGTTATATCCTATATGTAGATATAGTTATACGTTATATCCTATATCTACATATCGTTATACCTTATATCCTACGTCTACATATCGTTATACGTTATATCCTATATGTAGATATCGTTATACGTTATATCCTACATCTACATATCGTTATACGTTATATCCTATATCTATGTATCGTTATACGTTATATCCTATTTGTAGATAACGTTTTACGTTATATCCTATATCTACGAATCGTTATACGTTATATCCTATGTCTACATATCGTTATACGTTATATCCTATGTCTACATATCGTTATACGTTATATCCTATATCTACGTATCGTTATACGTTATATCCTATACCTACCTATCGTTATACGTTATATCCTATATCTACATATCGTTATACGTTATATCCTATATCTACGAATCGTTATACGTTATATCCTATGTCTACGTATCGTTATACGTTATATCCTATGTCTACATATCGTTATACGTTATATCCTATATCTACGTATCGTTATACGTTATATCCTATATCTACGTATTGTTATACGTTATATCCTATATATAGATAATTTTATACGTTATATCCTACGTCTACATATCGTTATACGTTATATCCTGTATGTAGATATCGTTATACGTTATATCCTATATCTACGAATCGCTATACGTTATATCCTATGTCTACATATCGTTATACGTTATGTCCTATATCTACATATCGCTTTGCGTTATATCCTATATGTAGATATCGTTTTACGTTATATCCTATATCTACGAATCGTTATACGTTACATCCTATGTCTACATATCGTTATACGTTATATCCTATATCTACGTATCGTTATACGTTATATCCTATGTCTACATATCGTTATACGTTATATCCTACATCTACATATCGTTATACGTTATGTCCTATATCTACATATCGCTTTACGTTATATCCCATATGTAGATAACGTTTTACGTTATATCCTATATCTACGAATCGTTATACGTTATATCCTATGTCTACATATCGTTATACGTTATATCCTATATCTACGTATCGTTATACGTTATATCCTATGTCTACATATCGTTATACGTTATATCCTATATCTACGTATCGTTATACGTTATATCCTATATCTACGTATCGTTATACGTTATATCCTATATATAGATAATGTTATACGTTATATCCTACGTCTACATATCGTTATACGTTATATCCTATATGTAGATATCGTTATACGTTATATCCTATATCTACGAATCGCTATACGTTATATCCTATGTCTACATATCGTTATACGTTATGTCCTATATCTACATATCGCTTTACGTTATATCCTATATGTAGATAACGTTTTACGTTATATCCTATATCTACGAATCGTTATACGTTATATCCTATGTCTACATATCGTTATACGTTATATCCTATATCTACGTATCGTTATACGTTATATCCTATGTCTACATATCGTTATACGTTATATCCTATATCTATGTATCGTTATACGCTATATCCTATATCTACATATCGATATACGTTATATCCTATATGTAGATAACGTTTTACGTTATATCCTATATCTACATATCGTTATACGTTATATCCTATATCTACATATCGTTATACGTTATATCCTATATCTACGTATCGTTATACGTTATATCCTATATCTACGTATCGTTATACGTTATATCCTATATATAGATAATGTTATACGTTATATCCTACGTCTACATATCGTTATACGTTATATCCTATATGTAGATATCGTTATACGTTATATCCTATATCTACGAATCGCTATACGTTATATCCTATGTCTACATATCGTTATACGTTATGTCCTATATCTACATATCGCTTTACGTTATATCCTATATCTACGTATCGTTATACGTTATATCCTATACCTACCTATCGTTATACGTTATATACTGTACCTACATATCGTTATACGTTATATCCTATATCTACGTATCGTTATACGTTATATCCTATGTCTACATATCGTTATACGTTATATCCTATATCTACGTATCATTATACGTTATATCCTATATCTACATATCGATATACGTTATATCCTATATGTAGATAACGTTTTACGTTATATCCTATATCTACATATCGTTATACGTTATATCCTATATGTAGATAACGTTATACGTTATATCCTATATCTATGTATCGTTATACGTTATATCCTATGTCTACATATCGTTATACGTTATATCCTATATCTACGTATCGTTATACGTTATATCCTATATCTACATATCGATATACGTTATATCCTATATGTAGATAACGTTTTACGTTATATCCTATATCTACATATCGTTATACGTTATATCCTATATGTAGATAACGTTTTACGTTATATACTATATCTACGTATCGTTATACGTTATATCCTATATCTACATATCGTTATACGTTATATCCTATTTGTAGATAACGTTTTACGTTATATCCTATATCTACGAATCGTTATACGTTATATCCTATGTCTACATATCGTTATACGTTATATCCTATGTCTACATATCGTTATACGTTATATCCTATATCTACGTATCGTTATACGTTATATCCTATACCTACCTATCGTTATACGTTATATCCTATATCTACATATCGTTATACGTTATATCCTATATCTACGAATCGTTATACGTTATATCCTATGTCTACATATCGTTATACGTTATATCCTACATCTACATATCGTTATACGTTATATCCTACATCTACATATCGTTATACGTTATATCCTATATCTACGTATATTTATACTTTATATCCTATATGTAGATAACTTTATACGTTATATCCTACGTCTACATACGGTTATACGTTATATCCCATATGTAGATAACGTTATACATTATATCCTATATGTACGTATCGTTATACGTTATATCCTATATCTAAATATCGTTATACGTTACATCCTATATATATGTATCGTTATACGTGATATCCTATATGTAGATAACGTTTTACGTTATATGCTATATCTACGTATCGCTATACGTTATATCCTATATGTAGATAACGTTTTACGTTATATACTATATCTACGTATCGTTATACGTTATATCCTATATCTACATATCGTTATACGTTATATCCTATATGTAGATAACGTTTTACGTTATATACTATATCTACGTATCGTTATAAGTTATATCCTATATGTAGATAACGTTATACGTTATATCCTACGTCTACATATCGTTATACGTTATATCCTATCTGCAGATATCGTTATACGTTATATCCTACATCTAAATATCGTTTTACCTTATATACTATACCTACATATCGTTATAAGTTATATACTATATGTAGATAACGTTTTACGTTATATACTATATCTATATATCGTTATACGTTATATACTATATCTACATATCGTTATACGTTATATACTATATCTACATATCGTTATACGTTATATACTATTTCTACATATCGTTATACGTTATATCCTATATCTATGTATCGTTATACGTTATATCCTATATGTAGATAACGTTTTACGTTATATCCTATATCTACGAATCGCTATACGTTATATCCTATATGTATATAACGTTTTACGTTATATCCTATATCTACGAATCGTTATACGTTATATCCTATGTCTACGAATCGTTATACGTTATATCCTATATCTACATATCGTTATACGTTATATACTACGTCTACATATCGTTATACGTTATATCCTATATGTAGATATTGTTATACGTTATATCCTACATCTACATATCGTTATACGTTATATCCTATGTCTACATATCGTTATACGTTATATCCTATATCTACGTATCGTTATACGTTATATCCTATATCTACATATCGTTATACGTTATATCCTATATCTACATATCGTTATACGTTATATCCTATATCTACGTATCGATATACGTTATATCCTATATGTAGATAACGTTATACGTTATATCCTATATCTATGTATCGTTATACGTTATATCCTATGTCTACATATCGTTATACGTTATATCCTATATCTACGTATCGTTATACGTTATATCCTATATCTACATATCGATATACGTTATATCCTATATGTAGATAACGTTTTACGTTATATCCTATATCTACATATCGTTATACGTTATATCCTATATGTAGATAACGTTATACGTTATATCCTATATGTAGATAACGTTATACGTTATATCCTATATCTATGTATCGTTATACGTTATATCCTATATCTACGAATCGTTATACGTTATATCCTATGTCTACATATCGTTATACGTTATATCCTATATCTACGTATCGTTATACGTTATATCCTATGTCTACATATCGTTATACGTTATATCCTATATCTACGTATCGTTATACGTTATATCCTATATCTACGTATCGTTATACGTTATATCCTATATATAGATAATGTTATACGTTATATCCTACGTCTACATATCGTTATACGTTATATCCTATATGTAGATATCGTTATACGTTATATCCTATATCTACGAATCGCTATACGTTATATCCTATGTCTACATATCGTTATACGTTATGTCCTATATCTACATATCGCTTTACGTTATATCCTATATGTAGATAACGTTTTACGTTATATCCTATATCTACGAATCGTTATACGTTATATCCTATGTCTACATATCGTTATACCTTATATCCTATATCTACGTATCGTTATACGTTATATCCTATGTCTACATATCGTTATACGTTATATCCTATATCTATGTATCGTTATACGTTATATCCTATATCTACATATCGATATACGTTATATCCTAAATGTAGATAACGTTTTACGTTATATCCTATATCTACATATCGTTATACGTTATATCCTATATCTACATATCGTTATACGTTATATCCTATATCTACGTATCGTTATACGTTATATCCTATATCTACGTATCGTTATACGTTATATCCTATATATAGATAATGTTATACGTTATATCCTACGTCTACATATCGTTATACGTTATATCCTATATGTAGATATCGTTATACGTTATATCCTATATCTACGAATCGTTATACGTTATATACTGTATCTACATATCGTTATACGTTATATCCTATAGCTACGTATCGTTATACGTTATATCCTATGTCCACATATCGTTATACGTTATATCCTATATCTACGTATCGTTATACGTTATATCCTATATCTACATATCGATATACGTTATATCCTATATGTAGATAACGTTTTACGTTATATCCTATATCTACATATCGTTATACGTTATATCCTATATGTAGATAACGTTATACGTTATATCCTATATCTATGTATCGTTATACGTTATATCCTATGTCTACATATCGTTATACGTTATATCCTATATCTACGTATCGTTATACGTTACATCCTATATCTACATACCGATATACGTTATATCCTATATGTAGATAACGTTTTACGTTATATCCTATATCTACATATCGTTATACGTTATATCCTATATGTAGATAACGTTTTACGTTATATACTATATCTACGTATCGTTATACGTTATATCCTATATCTACATATCGTTATACGTTATATCCTATTTGTAGATAACGTTTTACGTTATATCCTATATCTACGAATCGTTATACGTTATATCCTATGTCTACATATCGTTATACGTTATATCCTATGTCTACCTATCGTTATACGTTATATCCTATATCTACGTATCGTTATACGTTATATCCTATACCTACCTATCGTTATACGTTATATCCTATATCTACATATCGTTATACGTTATATCCTATATCTACGAATCGTTATACGTTATATCCTATGTCTACATATCGTTATACGTTATATCCTACATCTACATATCGTTATACGTTATATCCTACATCTACATATCGTTATACGTTATATCCTATATCTACGTATATTTATACGTTATATCCTATATGTAGATAACTTTACACGTTATATCCTACGTCTACATACGGTTATACGTTATATCCCATATGTAGATAACGTTATACGTTATATCCTATATGTACGTATCGTTATACGTTATATCCTATATCTAAATATCGTTATACTTTATATCCTATATCCACATATCGTTATACGTTATATACTATGTCTACGTATCGTTATACGTTATATCCTATATGTAGATATAGTTATACGTTATATCCTATATCTACATATCGTTATACCTTATATCCTACGTCTACATATCGTTATACGTTATATCCTATATGTAGATATCGTTATACGTTATATCCTACATCTACATATCGTTATACGTTATATCCTATATCTATGTATCGTTATACGTTATATCCTATTTGTAGATAACGTTTTACGTTATATCCTATATCTACGAATCGTTATACGTTATATCCTATGTCTACATATCGTTATACGTTATATCCTATGTCTACATATCGTTATACGTTATATCCTATATCTACGTATCGTTATACGTTATATCCTATACCTACCTATCGTTATACGTTATATCCTATATCTACATATCGTTATACGTTATATCCTATATCTACGAATCGTTATACGTTATATCCTATGTCTACGTATCGTTATACGTTATATCCTATGTCTACATATCGTTATACGTTATATCCTATATCTACGTATCGTTATACGTTATATCCTATATCTACGAATCGTTATACGTTATATCCTATATCTACGAATCGTTATGCGTTATATCCTATGTCTACATATCGTTATACGTTATATCCTATGTCTACATATCGTTATACGTTATATCCTATATCTACGTATCGTTATACGTTATATCCTATACCTACCTATCGTTATACGTTATATCCTATATCTACATATCGTTATACGTTATATCCTATATCTACGAATCGTTATACGTTATATCCTATGTCTACATATCGTTATACGTTATATCCTACATCTACATATCGTTATACGTTATATCCTACATCTACATATCGTTATACGTTATATCCTATATCTACGTACATTTATACTTTATATCCTATATGTAGATAACTTTATACGTTATATCCTACGTCTACATACGGTTATACGTTATATCCCATATGTAGATAACGTTATACGTTATATCCTATATGTACGTATCGTTATACGTTATATCCTATATCTAAATATCGTTATACTTTATATCCTATATCCACATATCGTTATACGTTATATACTATGTCTACGTATCGTTATACGTTATATCCTATATCTACGTATCGTTATACGTTATATCCTATATGTAGATAACGTTATACGTTACATCCTATATATATGTATCGTTATACGTGATATCCTATATGTAGATAACGTTTTACGTTATATGCTATATCTACGTATCGCTATACGTTATATCCTATATGTAGATAACGTTTTACGTTATATACTATATCTACGTATCGTTATACGTTATATCCTATATCTACATATCGTTATACGTTATATCCTATATGTAGATAACGTTTTACGTTATATACTATATCTACGTATCGTTATAAGTTATATCCTATATGTAGATAACGTTATACGTTATATCCTACGTCTACATATCGTTATACGTTATATCCTATCTGCAGATATCGTTATACGTTATATCCTACATCTAAATATCGTTTTACGTTATATACTATAACTATATATCGTTATACGTTATATCCTATATCTACGTATCGTTATACGTTATATCCTATATCTACATATCGATATACGTTATATCCTATATGTAGATAACGTTTTACGTTATATCCTATATCTACATATCGTTATACGTTATATCCTATATGTAGATAACGTTATACGTTATATCCTATATCTATGTATCGTTATACGTTATATCCTATGTCTACATATCGTTATACGTTATATCCTATATCTACGTATCGTTATACGTTATATCCTATATCTACATACCGATATACGTTGTATCCTATATGTAGATAACGTTTCACGTTATATCCTATATCTACATATCGTTATACGTTATATCCTATATGTAGATAACGTTTTACGTTATATACTATATCTACGTATCGTTATACGTTATATCCTATATCTACATATCGTTATACGTTATATCCTATTTGTAGATAACGTTTTACGTTATATTCTATATCTACGAATCGTTATACGTTATATCCTATGTCTACATATCGTTATACGTTATATCCTATGTCTACATATCGTTATACGTTATATCCTATATCTACGTATCGTTATACGTTATATCCTATACCTACCTATCGTTATACGTTATATCCTATATCTACATATCGTTATACGTTATATCCTATATCTACGAATCGTTATACGTTATATCCTATGTCTACATATCGTTATACGTTATATCCTACATCTACATATCGTTATACGTTATATCCTACATCTACATATCGTTATACGTTATATCCTATATCTACGTATATTTATACGTTATATCCTATATGTAGATAACTTTATACGTTATATCCTACGTCTACATACGGTTATACGTTATATCCCACATGTAGATAACGTTATACGTTATATCCTATATGTACGTATCGTTATACGTTATATCCTATATCTAAATATCGTTATACTTTATATCCTATATCCACATATCGTTATACGTTATATACTATGTCTACGTATCGTTATACGTTATATCCTATATGTAGATATAGTTATACGTTATATCATATATCTACATATCGTTATACCTTATATCCTACGTCTACATATCGTTATACGTTATATCCTATATGTAGATATCGTTATACGTTATATCCTACATCTACATATCGTTATACGTTATATCCTATATCTATGTATCGTTATACGTTATATCCTATTTGTAGATAACGTTTTACGTTATATCCTATATCTACGAATCGTTATACGTTATATCCTATGTCTACATATCGTTATACGTTATATCCTATGTCTACATATCGTTATACGTTATATCCTATATCTACGTATCGTTATGCGTTATATCCTATACCTACCTATCGTTATACGTTATATCCTATATCTACATATCGTTATACGTTATATCCTATATCTACGAATCGTTATACGTTATATCCTATGTCTACGTATCGTTATACGTTATATCCTATGTCTACATATCGTTATACGTTATATCCTATATCTACGTATCGTTATACGTTATATCCTATATCTACGTATCGTTATACGTTATATCCTATATATAGATAATTTTATACGTTATATCCTACGTCTACATATCGTTATACGTTATATCCTATATGTAGATATCGTTATACGTTATATCCTATATCTACGAATCGCTATACGTTATATCCTATGTCTACATATCGTTATACGTTATGTCCTATATCTACATATCGCTTTGCGTTATATCCTATATGTAGATATCGTTTTACGTTATATCCTATATCTACGAATCGTTATACGTTACATCCTATGTCTACATATCGTTATACGTTATATCCTATATCTACGTATCGTTATACGTTATATCCTATGTCTACATATCGTTATACGTTATATCCTACATCTACATATCGTTATACGTTATGTCCTATATCTACATATCGCTTTACGTTATATCCCATATGTAGATAACGTTTTACGTTATATCCTATATCTACGAATCGTTATACGTTATATCCTATGTCTACATATCGTTATACGTTATATCCTATATCTACGTATCGTTATACGTTATATCCTATGTCTACATATCGTTATACGTTATATCCTATATCTACGTATCGTTATACGTTATATCCTATATCTACGTATCGTTATACGTTATATCCTATATATAGATAATGTTATACGTTATATCCTACGTCTACATATCGTTATACGTTATATCCTATATGTAGATATCGTTATACGTTATATCCTATATCTACGAATCGCTATACGTTATATCCTATGTCTACATATCGTTATACGTTATGTCCTATATCTACATATCGCTTTACGTTATATCCTATATGTAGATAACGTTTTACGTTATATCCTATATCTACGAATCGTTATACGTTATATCCTATGTCTACATATCGTTATACGTTATATCCTATATCTACGTATCGTTATACGTTATATCCTATGTCTACATATCGTTATACGTTATATCCTATATCTATGTATCGTTATACGTTATATCCTATATCTACATATCGATATACGTTATATCCTATATGTAGATAACGTTTTACGTTATATCCTATATCTACATATCGTTATACGTTATATCCTATATCTACATATCGTTATACGTTATATCCTATATCTACGTATCGTTATACGTTATATCCTATATCTACGTATCGTTATACGTTATATCCTATATATAGATAATGTTATACGTTATATCCTACGTCTACATATCGTTATACGTTATATCCTATATGTAGATATCGTTATACGTTATATCCTATATCTACGAATCGCTATACGTTATATCCTATGTCTACATATCGTTATACGTTATGTCCTATATCTACATATCGCTTTACGTTATATCCTATATCTACGTATCGTTATACGTTATATCCTATACCTACCTATCGTTATACGTTATATACTGTATCTACATATCGTTATACGTTATATCCTATATCTACGTATCGTTATACGTTATATCCTATGTCTACATATCGTTATACGTTATATCCTATATCTACGTATCATTATACGTTATATCCTATATCTACATATCGATATACGTTATATCCTATATGTAGATAACGTTTTACGTTATATCCTATATCTACATATCGTTATACGTTATATCCTATATGTAGATAACGTTATACGTTATATCCTATATCTATGTATCGTTATACGTTATATCCTATGTCTACATATCGTTATACGTTATATCCTATATCTACGTATCGTTATACGTTATATCCTATATCTACATATCGATATACGTTATATCCTATATGTAGATAACGTTTTACGTTATATCCTATATCTACATATCGTTATACGTTATATCCTATATGTAGATAACGTTTTACGTTATATACTATATCTACGTATCGTTATACGTTATATCCTATATCTACATATCGTTATACGTTATATCCTATTTGTAGATAACGTTTTACGTTATATCCTATATCTACGAATCGTTATACGTTATATCCTATGTCTACATATCGTTATACGTTATATCCTATGTCTACATATCGTTATACGTTATATCCTATATCTACGTATCGTTATACGTTATATCCTATACCTACCTATCGTTATACGTTATATCCTATATCTACATATCGTTATACGTTATATCCTATATCTACGAATCGTTATACGTTATATCCTATGTCTATATATCGTTATACGTTATATCCTACATCTACATATCGTTATACGTTATATCCTACATCTACATATCGTTATACGTTATATCCTATATCTACGTATATTTATACTTTATATCCTATATGTAGATAACTTTATACGTTATATCCTACGTCTACATACGGTTATACGTTATATCCCATATGTAGATAACGTTATACGTTATATCCTATATGTACGTATCGTTATACGTTATATCCTATATCTAAATATCGTTATACGTTACATCCTATATATATGTATCGTTATACGTGATATCCTATATGTAGATAACGTTTTACGTTATATGCTATATCTACGTATCGCTATACGTTATATCCTATATGTAAATAACGTTTTACGTTATATACTATATCTACGTATCGTTATACGTTATATCCTATATCTACATATCGTTATACGTTATATCCTATATGTAGATAACGTTTTACGTTATATACTATATCTACGTATCGTTATAAGTTATATCCTATATGTAGATAACGTTATACGTTATATCCTACGTCTACATATCGTTATACGTTATATCCTATCTGCAGATATCGTTATACGTTATATCCTACATCTAAATATCGTTTTACGTTATATACTATACCTACATATCGTTATAAGTTATATACTATATGTAGATAACGTTTTACGTTATATACTATATCTACATATCGTTATACGTTATATACTATATCTACATATCGTTATACGTTATATACTATATCTACATATCGTTATACGTTATATACTATTTCTACATATCGTTATACGTTATATCCTATATCTATGTATCGTTATACGTTATATCCTATATGTAGATAACGTTTTACGTTATATCCTATATCTACGTATCGCTATACGTTATATCCTATGTCTACATATCGTTATACGTTATATCCTATATCTATGTATCGTTATACGTTATATCCTATATCTACATATCGATATACGTTATATCCTATATGTAGATAACGTTTTACGTTATATCCTATATCTACATATCGTTATACGTTATATCCTATATCTACATATCGTTATACGTTATATCCTATATCTACGTATCGTTATACGTTATATCCTATATCTACGTATCGTTATACGTTATATCCTATATATAGATAATGTTATACGTTATATCCTACGTCTACATATCGTTATACGTTATATCCTATATGTAGATATCGTTATACGTTATATCCTATATCTACGAATCGCTATACGTTATATCCTATGTCTACATATCGTTATACGTTATGTCCTATATCTACATATCGCTTTACGTTATATCCTATATCTACGTATCGTTATACGTTATATCCTATACCTACCTATCGTTATACGTTATATACTGTATCTACATATCGTTATACGTTATATCCTATATCTACGTATCGTTATACGTTATATCCTATGTCTACATATCGTTATACGTTATATCCTATATCTACGTATCATTATACGTTATATCCTATATCTACATATCGATATACGTTATATCCTATATGTAGATAACGTTTTACGTTATATCCTATATCTACATATCGTTATACGTTATATCCTATATGTAGATAACGTTATACGTTATATCCTATATCTATGTATCGTTATACGTTATATCCTATGTCTACATATCGTTATACGTTATATCCTATATCTACGTATCGTTATACGTTATATCCTATATCTACATATCGATATACGTTATATCCTATATGTAGATAACGTTTTACGTTATATCCTATATCTACATATCGTTATACGTTATATCCTATATGTAGATAACGTTTTACGTTATATACTATATCTACGTATCGTTATACGTTATATCCTATATCTACATATCGTTATACGTTATATCCTATTTGTAGATAACGTTTTACGTTATATCCTATATCTACGAATCGTTATACGTTATATCCTATGTCTACATATCGTTATACGTTATATCCTATGTCGACATATCGTTATACGTTATATCCTATATCTACGTATCGTTATACGTTATATCCTATACCTACCTATCGTTATACGTTATATCCTATATCTACATATCGTTATACGTTATATCCTATATCTACGAATCGTTATACGTTATATCCTATGTCTACATATCGTTATACGTTATATCCTACATCTACATATCGTTATACGTTATATCCTACATCTACATATCGTTATACGTTATATCCTATATCTACGTATATTTATACTTTATATCCTATATGTAGATAACTTTATACGTTATATCCTACGTCTACATACGGTTATACGTTATATCCCATATGTAGATAACGTTATACGTTATATCCTATATGTACGTATCGTTATACGTTATATCCTATATCTAAATATCGTTATACGTTACATCCTATATATATGTATCGTTATACGTGATATCCTATATGTAGATAACGTTTTACGTTATATGCTATATCTACGTATCGCTATACGTTATATCCTATATGTAGATAACGTTTTACGTTATATACTATATCTACGTATCGTTATACGTTATATCCTATATCTACATATCGTTATACGTTATATCCTATATGTAGATAACGTTTTACGTTATATACTATATCTACGTATCGTTATAAGTTATATCCTATATGTAGATAACGTTATACGTTATATCCTACGTCTACATATCGTTATACGTTATATCCTATCTGCAGATATCGTTATACGTTATATCCTACATCTAAATATCGTTTTACGTTATATACTATACCTACATATCGTTATAAGTTATATACTATATGTAGATAACGTTTTACGTTATATACTATATCTACATATCGTTATACGTTATATACTATATCTACATATCGTTATACGTTATATACTATATCTACATATCGTTATACGTTATATACTATTTCTACATATCGTTATACGTTATATCCTATATCTATGTATCGTTATACGTTATATCCTATATGTAGATAACGTTTTACGTTATATCCTATATCTACGTATCGCTATACGTTATATCCTATATGTATATAACGTTTTACGTTATATCCTATATCTACGAATCGTTATACGTTATATCCTATGTCTACGAATCGTTATACGTTATATCCTATATCTACATATCGTTATACGTTATATACTACGTCTACATATCGTTATACGTTATATCCTATATGTAGATATTGTTATACGTTATATCCTACATCTACATATCGTTATACGTTATATCCTATGTCTACATATCGTTATACGTTATATCCTATATCTACGTATCGTTATACGTTATATCCTATATCTACATATCGTTATACGTTATATCCTATATCTACATATCGTTATACGTTATATCCTATATCTACGTATCGATATACGTTATATCCTATATGTAGATAACGTTATACGTTATATCCTATATCTATGTATCGTTATACGTTATATCCTATGTCTACATATCGTTATACGTTATATCCTATATCTACGTATCGTTATACGTTACATCCTATATCTACATATCGATATACGTTATATCCTATATGTAGATAACGTTTTACGTTATATCCTATATCTACATATCGTTATACGTTATATCCTATATGTAGATAACGTTATACGTTATATCCTATATGTAGATAACGTTATACGTTATATCCTATATCTATGTATCGTTATACGTTATATCCTATATGTAGATAACGTTATACGTTATATCCTATATGTAGATAACGTTATACGTTATATCCTATATCTATGTATCGTTATACGTTATATCCTATATGTAGATAACGTTTTACGTTATATCCTATATGTAGATAACGTTTTACGTTATATCCTATATCTACATATCGTTATACGTTATATCCTATATCTACATATCGTTATACGTTATATCCTATATGTAGATAACGTTTTACGTTATATCCTATATCTACATATCGTTATACGTTATATCCTATATGTAGATAACGTTATACGTTATATCCTATATCTATGTATCGTTATAAGTTATATCCTATATGTAGATAACGTTTTACGTTATATCCTATATGTAGATAACGTTTTACGTTATATCCTATATCTACGTATAGCTATACGTTATATCCTATATGTAGATAACGTTTTACGTTATATACTATATCTACGTATCGTTATACGTTATATCCTATATCTACATAACGTTATACGTTATATCCTATATCTACATATCGTTATACGTTATATCCTATATGTAGATAACGTTTTACGTTATATACTATATCTACATATCGTTATACGTTATATCCTATATCTACGTATCTTTATACGTTATATCCTATATGTAGATAATGTTATACGTTATATCCTATGTCTACATATCGTTATACGTTATATCCTATATGTAGATATCGTTTTACGTTATATACTATATCTACATATCGTTATACGTTATATCATATATCTACGTATCGTTATTCGTTATATCCTATATGTAGATAATGTTATACGTTATATCCTACGTCTACATATCGTTATACGTTATATCCTATATGTAGATAACGTTATACGTTATATCCTATATGTACGTATCGTTATACGTTATATCCTATATCTAAATATCGTTTTACGTTATATACTATATCTACATATCGTTATACGTTATATCCTATATGTAGATAACGTTTTACGTTATATACTATATCTACATATCGTTATACGTTATATCCTATATCTACGTATCGTTATACGTTATATCCTATATCTACGTATCGTTATACGTTATATCCTATATGTAGATAACGTTATACGCTATATCCTACGTCTACATATCGTTATACTTTATATCCTACATGTAGATATCGTTATACGTTATACCCTACATCTACATATCGTTATACGTTATATCCTATATCTACGTATCGTTATACGTTATATCCTATATGTAGATAACGTTATACGTTATATCCTATATCTATGTATCGTTATACGTTATATCCTATATGTAGATAACGTTTTACGTTATATCCTATATCTACATATCGTTATACGTTATATCCTATATGTAGATAACGGTTTACGTTATATCCTATATCTACATATCGTTATACGTTATATCCTATATGTAGATAACGTTATACGTTATATCCTATATCTATGTATCGTTATAAGTTATATCCTATATGTAGATAACGTTTTACGTTATATCCTATATCTACGTATAGCTATACGTTATATCCTATATGTAGATAACGTTTTACGTTATATACTATATCTACGTATCGTTATACGTTATATCCTATATCTACATATCGTTATACGTTATATCCTATATCTACGTATCGTTATACGTTATATCCTATATGTAGATAACGTTATACGCTATATCCTACGTCTACATATCGTTATACTTTATATCCTACATGTAGATATCGTTATACGTTATACCCTACATCTACATATCCTTATACGTTATATCCTATATCTACGTATCGTTATACGTTATATCCTATATGTAGATAACGTTATACGTTATATCCTATATCTATGTATCGTTATACGATATATCCTATATGTAGATAACGTTTTACGTTATATCCTATATCTACGAATCGTTATACGTTATATCCTATGTCTACATATCGTTATACGTTATATCCTATACCTACCTATCGTTATACGTTATATCCTATATCTACGTATCGTTATACGTTATATCCTATATCTACATATCGTTATACGTTATATCCTATATCTACGTACCGTTATACGTTATATCCTATATGTAGATAACGTTATACGTTATATCCTATATCTACGTATCTTTATACGTTATTTCCTATATGTAGATAATGTTATACGTTATATCCTACGTCTACATATCGTTATACGTTATATCCTATATGTAGATATCGTTTTACGTTATATACTATATCTACATATCGTTGTACGTTATATCATATATCTACGTATCGTTATTCGTTATATCCTATATGTAGATAATGTTATACGTTATATCCTACGTCTACATATCGTTATACGTTATATCCTATATGTAGATAACGTTATACGTTATATCCTATATGTACGTATCGTTATACGTTATATCCTATATCTAAATATCGTTTTACGTTATATACTATATCTACATATCGTTATACGTTATATCCTATATGTAGATAACGTTTTACGTTATATACTATATCTACATATCGTTATACGTTATATCCTATATCTACGTATCGTTATACGTTATATCCTATATCTATGTATCGTTATACGATATATCCTATATGTAGATAACGTTTTACGTTATATCCTATATCTACGTATCGTTATACGTTATATCCTATATGTAGATAATGTTATACGTTATATCCTACGTCTACATATCGTTATACGTTATATCCTATATGTAGATAACGTTATACGTTATATCCTATATCTTTGTATCGTTATACGTTATATCCTATATGTAGATAACGTTATACGTTATATCCTATATGTAGATATCGTTATACGTTATATCCTACATCTACATATCGTTATACGTTATATCCTATATCTACGTATCGTTATACGTTATATCCTATATCTACATATCGTTATACGTTATATCCTATATCTACATATCGTTATACGTTATATCCTATATCTACGTATCGTTATACGTTATATCCTATATGTAGATAACGTTATACTCTATATCCTACGTCTACATATCGTTATACGTTATATCCTATATCTACATAACGATATACGTTATATCCTATATCTAAATATCGTTTTACGTTATATACTATATCTACATATCGTTATACGTTATATCCTATATGTAGATAACGTTTTACGTTATATACTATATCAACATATCGTTATACGTTATATCCTATATCTACATATCGTTATACCTTATATCCTATATGTAGATATCGTTATAAGTTATATCCTACATCTACATATCGTTATACGTTATATCCTATATGTAGATAACGTTATACTCTATATCCTACGTCTACATATCGTTATACGTTATATCCTATATCTACATAACGATATACGTTATATCCTATATCTAAATATCGTTTTACGTTATATACTATATCTACATATCGTTATACGTTATATCATACATCTACATATCGTTATACGTTATATCCTATATCTACATATCGTTATACGTTATATCCTACGTCTACGTATCGTTATACGTTATATCCAATATGTAGATAACGTTATACGTTATATCCTATATGTAGATAACGTTTTACGTTATATACTATATCTACATAACGTTATACGTTATATCCTATATCTACATATCGTTATACGTTATATCCTATATGTAGATAACGTTTTACGTTATATACTATATCTACATATCGTTATACGTTATATCCTATATCTACGTATCGTTATACGTTATATCCTATATGTAGATAATGTTATACGTTATATCCTACGTCTACACATCGTTATACGTTATATCCTATATGTAGGTAACGTTATACGTTATATCCTATATGTACGTATCGTTATACGTTATATCCTATATCTAAATATCGTTTTACGTTATATACTATATCTACATATCGTTATACGTTGTATCCTATATGTAGATAACGTTTTACGTTATATACTATATCAACATATCGTTATACGTTATATCCTATATCTACATATCGTTATACGTTATAGCCTATATGTAGATAACGTTATACGTTATATCCTACATCTACATATCGTTATACGTTATATCCTATCTGTAGATATCGTTATACGTTATATCCTACGTCTACATATCGTTATACGTTATATCCTATATGTAGATAACGTTTTACGTTATATCCTATATCTACATATCGTTATACGTTATATCCTATATGTAGATAACGTTTTACGTTATATCCTATATCTACGTATCGTTATACGTTATATCCTATACCTACCTCTCGTTATACGTTATATCCTGTATCTACATATCGTTATACGTTATATCCTATATCTACGTATCGTTATACGTTATATCCTATGTCTACATATCGTTATACGTTATATCCTATATCTACGTATCGTTACACGTTATATCCTATATCTACATATCGATATACGTTATATCCTATATGTAGATAACGTTTTACGTTATATCCTATATCTACATATCGTTATACGTTATATCCTATATGTAGATAACGTTATACGTTATATCCTATATCTATGTATCGTTATACGTTATATCCTGTATGTAGATAACGTTTTACGTTATATCCTATATGTAGATAACGTTTTACGTTATATCCTATATCTACGTATCGCTATACGTTATATCCTATATGTAGATAACGTTTTACGTTATATACTATATCTACGTATCGTTATACGTTATATCCTATATCTACATATCGTTATACGTTATATCCTATTTGTAGATAACGTTTTACGTTATATTCTATATCTACGAATCGTTATACGTTATATCCTATGTGTACATATCGTTATACGTTATATCCTATGTCTACATATCGTTATACGTTATATCCTACATCTACATATCGTTATACGTTATATCCTATATCTACATAACGTTATACGTTATATCCTATATCTACGTATATTTATACGTTATATCCTATATGTAGATAACTTTATACGTTATATCCTACGTCTACATATCGTTATACGTTATATCCTATATGTAGATAACGTTATACGTTATATCCTATATGTAGATAACGTTTTACGTTATATACTATATCTACATATCGTTATACGTTATATCCTATATGTAGATAACGTTTTACGTTATATACTATATCAACATATCGTTATACGTTATATCCTATATCTACATATCGTTATACCTTATATCCTATATGTAGATATCGTTATAAGTTATATCCTACATCTACATATCGTTATACGTTATATCCTATATGTAGATAACGTTATACTCTATATCCTACGTCTACATATCGTTATACGTTATATCCTATATCTACATAACGATATACGTTATATCCTATATGTAGATAACGTTTTACGTTATATCCTATATCTACATATCGTTATACGTTATATCCTATATGTAGATAACGTTATACGTTATATCCTATATCTATGTATCGTTATACGTTATATCCTGTATGTAGATAACGTTTTACGTTATATCCTATATGTAGATAACGTTTTACGTTATATCCTATATCTACGTATCGCTATACGTTATATCCTATATGTAGATAACGTTTTACGTTATATACTATATCTACGTATCGTTATACGTTATATCCTATATCTACATATCGTTATACGTTATATCCTATATCTACGTATCGTTATACGTTATATCCTATATGTAGATAACGTTATACGCTATATCCTACGTCTACATATCGTTATACTTTATATCCTACATGTAGATATCGTTATACGTTATACCCTACATCTACATATCGTTATACGTTATATCCTATATCTACGTATCGTTATACGTTATATCCTATATGTAGATAACGTTATACGTTATATCCTATATCTATGTATCGTTATACGTTATATCCTATATGTAGATAACGTTTTACGTTATATCCTATATCTACGAATCGTTATACGTTATATCCTATGTCTACATATCGTTATACGTTATATCCTATACCTACCTATCGTTATACGTTATATCCTATATCTACCTATCGTTATACGTTATATCCTATATCTACATATCGTTATACGTTATATCCTATTTGTAGATAACGTTTTACGTTATATCCTATATCTACATATCGTTATACGTTATATCCTATATGTAGATATCGTTATACGTTATATCCTACATCTACATATCGTTATACGTTATATCCTATGTCTACATATCTTTATACGTTATATCCTATATCTACGTATCGTTATACGTTATATCCTATATCTACATATCGTTATACGTTATATCCTATATCTACATATCGTTATACGTTATATCCTATATCTACGTACCGTTATACGTTATATCCTATATGTAGATAACGTTATACGTTATATCCTACGTCTACATATCGTTATACGTTATATCCTATATGTAGATAACGTTATACGTTATATCCTAAGTCTACATATCGTTATACGTTATATCCTATATCTACGTATCTTTATACGTTATATCCTATATGTAGATAATGTTATACGTTATATCCTACGTCTACATATCGTTATACGTTATATCCTATATGTAGATATCGTTTTACGTTATATACTATATCTACATATCGTTATACGTTATATCATATATCTACGTATCGTTATTCGTTATATCCTATATGTAGATAATGTTATACGTTATATCCTACGTCTACATATCGTTATACGTTATATCCTATATGTAGATAACGTTATACGTTATATCCTATATGTACGTATCGTTATACGTTATATCCTATATCTAAATATCGTTTTACGTTATATACTATATCTACATATCGTTATACGTTATATCCTATATGTAGATAACGTTTTACGTTATATACTATATCTACATATCGTTATACGTTATATCCTATATCTACGTATCGTTATACGTTATATCCTATATCTATGTATCGTTATACGATATATCCTATATGTAGATAACGTTTTACGTTATATCCTATATCTACGTATCGTTATACGTTATATCCTATATGTAGATAATGTTATACGTTATATCCTACGTCTACATATCGTTATACGTTATATCCTATATGTAGATAACGTTATACGTTATATCCTATATCTTTGTATCGTTATACGTTATATCCTATATGTAGATAACGTTATACGTTATATCCTATATGTAGATATCGTTATACGTTATATCCTACATCTACATATCGTTATACGTTATATCCTATATCTACGTATCGTTATACGTTATATCCTATATCTACATATCGTTATACGTTATATCCTATATCTACATATCGTTATACGTTATATCCTATATCTACGTATCGTTATACGTTATATCCTATATGTAGATAACGTTATACTCTATATCCTACGTCTACATATCGTTATACGTTATATCCTATATCTACATAACGATATACGTTATATCCTATATCTAAATATCGTTTTACGTTATATACTATATCTACATATCGTTATACGTTATATCCTATATGTAGATAACGTTTTACGTTATATACTATATCAACATATCGTTATACGTTATATCCTATATCTACATATCGTTATACCTTATATCCTATATGTAGATATCGTTATAAGTTATATCCTACATCTACATATCGTTATACGTTATATCCTATATGTAGATAACGTTATACTCTATATCCTACGTCTACATATCGTTATACGTTATATCCTATATCTACATAACGATATACGTTATATCCTATATCTAAATATCGTTTTACGTTATATACTATATCTACATATCGTTATACGTTATATCCTACGTCTACGTAACGTTATACGTTATATCCAATATGTAGATAACGTTATACGTTATATCCTATATGTAGATAACGTTTTACGTTATATACTATATCTACATAACGTTATACGTTATATCCTATATCTACATATCGTTATACGTTATATCCTATATGTAGATAACGTTTTACGTTATATACTATATCTACATATCGTTATACGTTATATCCTATATCTACGTATCGTTATACGTTATATCCTATATGTAGATAATGTTATACGTTATATCCTACGTCTACACATCGTTATACGTTATATGCTATATGTAGGTAACGTTATACGTTATATCCTATATGTACGTATCGTTATACGTTATATCCTATATCTATATATCGTTTTACGTTATATACTATATCTACATATCGTTATACGTTGTATCCTATATGTAGATAACGTTTTACGTTATATACTATATCATCATATCGTTATACGTTATATCCTATATCTACATATCGTTATACGTTATAGCCTATATGTAGATAACGTTATACGTTATATCCTACATCTACATATCGTTATACGTTATATCCTATCTGTAGATATCGTTATACGTTATATCCTACGTCTACATATCGTTATACGTTATATCCTATATGTAGATAACGTTTTACGTTATATCCTATATCTACATATCGTTATACGTTATATCCTATATGTAGATAACGTTTTACGTTATATCCTATATCTACGTATCGTTATACGTTATATCCTATACCTACCTATCGTTATACGTTATATCCTGTATCTACATATCGTTATACGTTATATCCTATATCTACGTATCGTTATACGTTATATCCTATGTCTACATATCGTTATACGTTATATCCTATATCTACGTATCGTTACACGTTATATCCTATATCTACATATCGATATACGTTATATCCTATATGTAGATAACGTTTTACGTTATATCCTATATCTACATATCGTTATACGTTATATCCTATATGTAGATAACTTTATACGTTATATCCTACGTCTACATATCGTTATACGTTATATCCTATATGTAGATAACGTTATACGTTATATCCTATATCTACGTATCGTTATACGTTATATCCTATGTCTACTTATCGTTATACGTTATATCCTATATCTACATATCGTTATACGTTATATCCTATATCTACATATCGATATACGTTATATCCTATATGTAGATAACGTTTTACGTTATATCCTATATCTACTTATCGTTATACGTTATATCCTATATGTAGATAACGTTTTACGTTATATCCTATATGTAGATAACGTTTTACGTTATATACTATATCTACGTATCGTTATACGTTATATCCTATATCTACATATCGTTATACGTTATATCCTATTTGTAGATAACGTTTTACGTTATATTCTATATCTACGATTCGTTATACGTTATATCCTATGTCTACTTATCGTTATACGTTATATCCTATATGTAGATAACGTTATACGTTATATCCTATATCTACGTATCGTTATACGTTATATCCTATATCTACATATCGATATACGTTATATCCTATATGTAGATAACGTTTTACGTTATATCCTATATCTACATATCGTTATACGTTATATCCTATATGTAGATAACGTTATACGTTATATCCTATGTCTACATATCGTTATACGTTATATCCGACATCTACATATCGTTATACGTTATATCCTACATCTACATAACGTTATACGTTATATCCTATACCTACGTATATTTATACGTTATATCCTATATGTAGATAACTTTATACGTTATATCCTACGTCTACATATCGTTATACGTTATATCCTATATGTAGATATCGTTATACGTTATATCCTATATCTACGAATCGTTATACGTTATATCCTATGTCTACATATCGTTATACGTTATATCCTATATCTACATATCGTTATACGTTATATCCTATATCTACGTATCGTTATACGTTATATCCTATATGTAGATAACGTTTTACGTTATATACAATATCTACATATCGTTATACGTTATATCCTATATCTACGTATCGTTATACGTTATATCCTATATGTAGATAATGTTATACGTTATATCCTACGTCTACACATCGTTATACGTTATATCCTATATGTAGGTAACGTTATACGTTATATCCAATATGTACGTATCGTTATACGTTATATCCTATATCTAAATATCGTTTTACGTTATATACTATATCTACATATCGTTATACGTTATATCCTATATCTACGTATCGTTATACGTTATATCCTATATGTAGATAATGTTATACGTTATATCCTACGTCTACATATCGTTATACGTTATATCCTATATGTAGATAACGTTATACGTTATATCCTATATCTTTGTATCGTTATACGTTATATCCTATATGTAGATAACGTTATACGTTATATCCTATATGTAGATATCGTTATACGTTATATCCTACATCTACATATCGTTATACGTTATATCCTTTATCTACGTATCGTTATACGTTATATCCTATATCTACATACCGTTATACGTTATATCCTATATCTACATATCGTTATACGTTATATCCTATATCTACGTATCGTTATACGTTATATCCTATATGTAGATAACGTTATACTCTATATCCTACGTCTACATATCGTTATACGTTATATCCTATATCTACATAACGATATACGTTATATCCTATATCTAAATATCGTTTTACGTTATATACTATATCTACATATCGTTATACGTTATATCCTATCCGTAGATATCGTTATACGTTATATCCTACGTCTACATATCGTTATACGTTATGTCATATATGTAGATATCGTTATACGTTATATCCTACATCTACATATCGTTATACGTTATATCATACATCTACATATCGTTATACGTTATATCCTATATCTACATATCGTTATACGTTATATCCTACGTCTACGTATCGTTATACGTTATATCCAATATGTAGATAACGTTATACGTTATATCCTATATGTAGATAACGTTTTACGTTATATACTATATCTACATAACGTTATACGTTATATCCTATATCTACATATCGTTATACGTTATATCCTATATGTAGATAACGTTTTACGTTATATACTATATCTACATATCGTTATACGTTATATCCTATATCTACGTATCGTTATACGTTATATCCTATATGTAGATAATGTTATACGTTATATCCTACGTCTACACATCGTTATACGTTATATCCTATATGTAGATAACGTTATACGTTATATCCTATATCTATGTATCGTTATACGTTATATCCTATATGTAGATAACGTTTTACGTTATATCCTATATGTAGATAACGTTTTACGTTATATCCTATATCTACGTATCGCTATACGTTATATCCTATATGTAGATAACGTTTTACGTTATATACTATATCTACGTATCGTTATACGTTATATCCTATATCTACATATCGTTATACGTTATATCATATTTGTAGATAACGTTTTACGTTATATTCTATATCTACGAATCGTTATACGTTATATCCTATGTGTACATATCGTTATACGTTATACCCTATGTCTACATATCGTTATACGTTATATCCTATATCTATGTATCGTTATACGTTATATCCTATATCTACATATCGTTATACGTTATATCCTATATCTACGAATCGTTATACGTTATATCCTATGCCTACATATCGTTATACGTTATATCCTACATCTACATATCGTTATACGTTATATCCTACATCTACATAACGTTATACGTTATATCCTATATCTACGTACATTTATACGTTATATCCTATATGTAGATAACTTTATACGTTATATCCTACGTCTACATATCGTTATACGTTATATCCTATATGTAGATAACGTTATACGTTATATCCTATATCTACGTATCGTTATACGTTATATCCTATATCTACATATCGATATACGTTATATCCTATATGTAGATAACGTTTTACGTTATATCCTATATCTACATATCGTTATACGTTATATCCTATATGTAGATAACGTTATACGTTATATCCTATATCTATGTATCGTTATACGTTATATCCTATATGTAGATAACGTTTTACGTTATATCCTATATGTAGATAACGTTTTACGTTATATACTATATCTACGTATCGTTATACGTTATATCCTATATCTACATATCGTTATACGTTATATCCTATTTGTAGATAACGTTTTACGTTATATTCTATATCTACGAATCGTTATACGTTATATCCTATGTCTACTTATCGTTATACGTTATATCCTATATGTAGATAACGTTATACGTTATATCCTATATCTACGTATCGTTATACGTTATATCCTATATCTACATATCGATATACGTTATATCCTATATGTAGATAACGTTTTACGTTATATCCTATATCTACATATCGTTATACGTTATATCCTATATGTAGATAACGTTATACGTTATATCCTATGTCTACATATCGTTATACGTTATATCCGACATCTACATATCGTTATACGATATATCCTACATCTACATAACGTTATACGTTATATCCTATATCTACGTATATTTATACGTTATATCCTATATGTAGATAACTTTATACGTTATATCCTACGTCTACATATCGTTATACGTTATATCCTATATGTAGATATCGTTATACGTTATATCCTATATCTACGAATCGTTATACGTTATATCCTATGTCTACATATCGTTATACGTTATATCCTACATCTACATATCGTTATACGTTATATCCTACATCTACATAACGTTATACGTTATATCCTATATGTAGATAACTTTATACGTTATATCCTACGTCTACATATCGTTATACGTTATATCCTATATGTAGATAACGTTATACGTTATATCCTATATGTACGTATCGCTATACGTTATATCCTATTTGTAGATACCGTTTTACGTTATATACTATATCTACGTATCGTTATACGTTATATCCTATATCTACATATCGTTATACCTTATATCCTACGTCTACATATCGTTATACGTTATATCCTATATGTAGATATCGTTATACGTTATATCCTACATCTACATATCGTTATACGTTATTTCCTATATCTACGTATCGTTATACGTTATATCCTATATCTACGTATCGTTATACGTTATATCCTATATCTACCTATCGTTATACGTTATATCCTATATCTACATATCGTTATACGTTATTTCCTATATCTACGTATCGTTATACGTTATATCCTATATGTAGATAGCGTTATACGTTATATCCTATATCTATGTATCGTTATACGTGATATCCTATATGTAGATAACGTTTTTCGTTATTTCCTATATCTACGTATCGCTATACGTTATATCCTATATGTAGATACCGTTTTACGTTATATACTATATCTACGTATCGTTATACGTTATATCCTATATCTACATATCGTTATACGTTATATCCTATTTGTAGATAACGTTTTACGTTATATCCTATATCTACGAATCGTTATACGTTATATCCTATGTCTACATATCGTTATACGTTATATCCTATGTCTACATATCGTTATACGTTATATCCTATATCCACGTATCGTTATACGTTATATCCTATATCTACGAATCGTTATACGTTATATCCTATATCTACATATCGTTATACGTTATATCCTACATCTACATATCGTTATACGTTATATCCTATATCTACGTATCGTTATACGTTATATCCTATATCTACATATCGTTATACGTTATATCCTATATCTATGTATCGTTATACGTTATATCCTATATGTAGATAACGTTTTACGTTATATCCTATATCTACGTATCGCTATACGTTATATCCTATATGTATATAACGTTTTACGTTATATACTATATCTACGTATCGTTATACGTTATATCCTATATCTACATATCGTTATACGTTATATCCTATATCTACATATCGTTATACGTTATATCCTGTATCTACGTATCGTTATACGTTATATCCTATATCTACGAATCGTTATACGTTATATCCTATATCTACATATCGTTATACGTTATATCCTACATCTACATATCGTTATACGTTATATCCTATATCTACGTATCGTTATACGTTATATCCTATATCTACATATCGTTATACGTTATGTCCTATATCTATGTATCGTTATACGTTATATCCTATATGTAGATAACGTTTTACGTTATATCCTATATCTACGTATCGCTATACGTTATATCCTATATGTATATAACGTTTTACGTTATATACTATATCTACGTATCGTTATACGTTATATCCTATATCTACATATCGTTATACGTTATATCCTATTTGTAGATAACGTTTTACGTTATATCCTATATCTACGAATCGTTATACGTTATATCCTATGTCTACATATCGTTATACGTTATATCCTACGTCTACATATCGTTATACGTTATATCCTATATGTAGATATCGTTATACGTTATATCCTACATCTACATATCGTTATACGTTATATCCTATATCTACGTATCGTTATACGTTATATCCTATAACTACATATCGTTATACGTTATATCCTATATCTACATATCGTTATACGTTATATCCTATATCTACGAATCGTTATACGTTACACCCTATATGTAGATAACGTTATACGTTATATCCTACGTCTACATATCGTTATACGTTATATCCTATATGTAGGTAACGTTATACGTTATATCCTACGTCTACATATCGTTATACGTTATATCCTATCTGTAGATATCGTTATACGTTATATCCTACATCTACATATCGTTATACGTTATATCCTACATCTACATATCGTTATACGTTATATCCTATATCTACCTATCGTTATACGTTATATCCTATATCTACGTATCGTTATACGTTATTTCCTATATGTAGCTAACGATATACGCTATATCCTACGTCTACATATCGTTATACGTTATATCCTATATCTACATAACGTTATACGTTATATCCTATATCTACATATTGCTATACGTTATATCCTAAATGTAGATAACGTTTTACGTTATATACTATATCTACATATCGTTATACGTTATATCCTATATCTACGTATCGTTATACGTTATATCCTATATGTAGATAATGTTATACGTTATATCCTACGTCTACATATCGTTACACGTTATATCCTATATGTAGATAACGTTATACGTTATATCCTATATGTACGTATCGTTATGCGTTATATCCTATATCTAAATACCGTTTTACGTTATATACTATACCTACATATCGTTATACGTTATATCCTATATGTAGATAACGTTTTACGTTATATACTATATCTACATATCGTTATACGTTATATCCTATATCTACATACCGTTATACGTTATATCGTATATCTACATATCGTTATACGTTATATCCTATATGTAGATATCGTTATACGTTATATCCTATATATACGAATCGCTATACGTTATATCCTATGTCTACATGTCGTTATACGTTATGTCCTATATCTACATATCGCTTTACGTTATATCAGATATGTAGATAACGTTTTACGTTATATCCTATATCTACGAATCGTTATACGTTATATCCTATGTCTACATATCGTTATACGTTATATCCTATATCTACGTATCTTTATACGTTATATCCTATATCTACATATCGATATACGTTATATCCTATATGTAGATAACGTTTTACGTTATATCCTATATCTACGTATCGTTATACGTTATATCCTATAACTACATATCGTTATACGTTATATCCTATATCTACATATCGTTATACGTTATATCCTATATCTACGTATCGTTATACGTTATATCCTATATCTACATATCGATATACGTTATATCCTATATGTCGATAACGTTTTACGTTATATCCTATATCTACATATCGTTATACGTTATATCCTATATGTAGAAAACGTTATACGTTATATCCTATGTCTACATACCGTTATACGTTATATCCGACATCTACATATCGTTATACGTTATATCCTACATCTACATAACGTTATACGTTATATCCTATATCTACGTATATTTATACGTTATATCCTATATGTAGTTAACTTTATACGTTATATCCTACGTCTACATATCGTTATACGTTATATCCTATATGTAGATATCGTTATACGTTATATCCTATATCTACGAATCGTTATACGTTATATCCTATGTCTACATATCGTTATACGTTATATCCTATATCTACATATCGTTATACGTTATATCCTATATCTACGTATCGTTATACGTTATATCCTATATGTAGATAACGTTTTACGTTATATACTATATCTACATATCGTTATACGTTATATCCTATATCTACGTATCGTTATACGTTATATCCTATATGTAGATATTGTTATACGTTATATCCTACGTCTACACATCGTTATACGTTATATCCTATATGTAGGTAACGTTATACGTTATATCCTATATGTACGTATCGTTATACGTTATATCCTATATCTAAATATCGTTTTACGTTATATACTATATCTACATATCGTTATACGTTATATCCTATATCTACATATCGTTATACGTTATATCCTATATCTAAATATCGTTTTACGTTATATACTATATCTACATATCGTTATACGTTATATCCTATATGTAGATAACGTTTTACGTTATATACTATATCTACATATCGTTATACGTTATATCCTATATCTACGTATCGTTATACGTTATATCCTATATCTATGTATCGTTATACGTTATATCCTATATGTAGATAACGTTTTACGTTATATCCTATATCTACGTATCGTTATACGTTATATCCTATATGTAGATAATGTTATACGTTATATCCTACGTCTACATATCGTTATACGTTATATCCTATATGTAGATAACGTTATACGTTATATCCTATATCTTTGTATCGTTATACGTTATATCCTATATGTAGATAACGTTAAACGTTATATCCTATATGTAGATATCGTTATACGTTATATCCTACATCTACATATCGTTATACGTTATATCCTATATCTACGTATCGTTATACGTTATATCCTATATCTACATATCGTTATACGTTATATCCTATATCTACATATCGTTATACGTTATATCCTATATCTACGTATCGTTATACGTTATATCCTATATGTAGATAACGTTATACTCTATATCCTACGTCTACATATCGTTATACGTTATATCCTATATCTACATAACGATATACGTTATATCCTATATCTAAATATCGTTTTACGTTATATACTATATCTACATATCGTTATACGTTATATCCTATCCGTAGATATCGTTATACGTTATATCCTACGTCTACATATCGTTATACGTATGTCATATATGTAGATATCGTTATACGTTATATCCTACATCTACATATCGTTATACGTTATATCATACATCTACATATCGTTATACGTTATATCCTATATCTACATATCGTTATACGTTATATCCTACGTCTACGTATCGTTATACGTTATATCCAATATGTAGATAACGTTATACGTTATATCCTATATGTAGATAACGTTTTACGTTATATACTATATCTACATAACGTTATACGTTATATCCTATATCTACATATCGTTATACGTTATATCCTATATGTAGATAACGTTTTACGTTATATACTATATCTACATATCGTTATACGTTATATCCTATGTCTACATATCGTTATACGTTATATCCTATATCTACGTATCTTTATACGTTATATCCTATATCTACATATCGATATACGTTATATCCTATATGTAGATAACGTTTTACGTTATATCCTATATCTACGTATCGTTATACGTTATATCCTATAACTACATATCGTTATACGTTATATCCTATATCTACATATCGTTATACGTTATATCCTATATCTACGTATCGTTATACGTTATATCCTATATCTACATATCGATATACGTTATATCCTATATGTCGATAACGTTTTACGTTATATCCTATATCTACATATCGTTATACGTTATATCCTATATGTAGAAAACGTTATACGTTATATCCTATGTCTACATACCGTTATACGTTATATCCGACATCTACATATCGTTATACGTTATATCCTACATCTACATAACGTTATACGTTATATCCTATATCTACGTATATTTATACGTTATATCCTATATGTAGTTAACTTTATACGTTATATCCTACGTCTACATATCGTTATACGTTATATCCTATATGTAGATATCGTTATACGTTATATCCTATATCTACGAATCGTTATACGTTATATCCTATGTCTACATATCGTTATACGTTATATCCTATATCTACATATCGTTATACGTTATATCCTATATCTACGTATCGTTATACGTTATATCCTATATGTAGATAACGTTTTACGTTATATACTATATCTACATATCGTTATACGTTATATCCTATATCTACGTATCGTTATACGTTATATCCTATATGTAGATATTGTTATACGTTATATCCTACGTCTACACATCGTTATACGTTATATCCTATATGTAGGTAACGTTATACGTTATATCCTATATGTACGTATCGTTATACGTTATATCCTATATCTAAATATCGTTTTACGTTATATACTATATCTACATATCGTTATACGTTATATCCTATATCTACTTATCGTTATACGTTATATCCTATATCTAAATATCGTTTTACGTTATATACTATATCTACATATCGTTATACGTTATATCCTATATGTAGATAACGTTTTACGTTATATACTATATCTACATATCGTTATACGTTATATCCTATATCTACGTATCGTTATACGTTATATCCTATATCTATGTATCGTTATACGTTATATCCTATATGTAGATAACGTTTTACGTTATATCCTATATCTACGTATCGTTATACGTTATATCCTATATGTAGATAATGTTATACGTTATATCCTACGTCTACATATCGTTATACGTTATATCCTATATGTAGATAACGTTATACGTTATATCCTATATCTTTGTATCGTTATACGTTATATCCTATATGTAGATAACGTTAAACGTTATATCCTATATGTAGATATCGTTATACGTTATATCCTACATCTACATATCGTTATACGTTATATCCTATATCTACGTATCGTTATACGTTATATCCTATATCTACATATCGTTATACGTTATATCCTATATCTACATATCGTTATACGTTATATCCTATATCTACGTATCGTTATACGTTATATCCTATATGTAGATAACGTTATACTCTATATCCTACGTCTACATATCGTTATACGTTATATCCTATATCTACATAACGATATACGTTATATCCTATATCTAAATATCGTTTTACGTTATATACTATATCTACATATCGTTATACGTTATATCCTATCCGTAGATATCGTTATACGTTATATCCTACGTCTACATATCGTTATACGTATGTCATATATGTAGATATCGTTATACGTTATATCCTACATCTACATATCGTTATACGTTATATCATACATCTACATATCGTTATACGTTATATCCTATATCTACATATCGTTATACGTTATATCCTACGTCTACGTATCGTTATACGTTATATCCAATATGTAGATAACGTTATACGTTATATCCTATATGTAGATAACGTTTTACGTTATATACTATATCTACATAACGTTATACGTTATATCCTATATCTACATATCGTTATACGTTATATCCTATATGTAGATAACGTTTTACGTTATATACTATATCTACATATCGTTATACGTTATATCCTATATCTACGTATCGTTATACGTTATATCCTATATGTAGATAATGTTATACGTTATATCCTACGTCTACACATCGTTATACGTTATATCCTATATGTAGGTAACGTTATACGTTATATCCTATATGTACGTATCGTTATACGTTATATCCTATATCTAAATATCGTTTTACGTTATATACTATATCTACATATCGTTATACGTTGTATCCTATATGTAGATAACGTTTTACGTTATATACTATATCAACATATCGTTATACGTTATATCCTATATCTACATATCGTTATACGTTATAGCCTATATGTAGATAACGTTATACGTTATATCCTACATCTACATATCGTTATACGTTATATCCTATCTGTAGATATCGTTATACGTTATATCCTACGTCTACATATCGTTATACGTTATATCCTATATGTAGATAACGTTTTACGTTATATCCTATATCTACATATCGTTATACGTTATATCCTATATGTAGATAACGTTTTACGTTATATCCTATATCTACGTATCGTTATACGTTATATCCTATACCTACCTATCGTTATACGTTATATCCTGTATCTACATATCGTTATACGTTATATCCTATATCTACGTATCGTTATACGTTATATCCTATGTCTACATATCGTTATACGTTATATCCTATATCTGCGTATCGTTATACGTTATATCCTATATCTACATATCGATATACGTTATATCCTATATGTAGATAACGTTTTACGTTATATCCTATATCTACGTATCGTTATACGTTATATCCTATACCTACCTATCGTTATACGTTATATCCTGTATCTACATATCGTTATACGTTATATCCTATATCTACGTATCGTTATACGTTCTATCCTATGTCTACATATCGTTATACGTTATATCCTATATCTGCGTATCGTTATACGTTATATCCTATATCTACATATCGATATACGTTATATCCTATATGTAGATAACGTTTTACGTTATATCCTATATCTACATATCGTTATACGTTATATCCTATATGTAGATAACGTTATACGTTATATCCTATATCTATGTATCGTTATACGTTATATCCTATATGTAGATAACGTTTTACGTTATATCCTATATGTAGATAACGTTTTACGTTATATCCTATATCTACGTATCGCTATACGTTATATCCTATATGTAGATAACGTTTTACGTTATATACTATATCTACGTATCGTTATACGTTATATCCTATATCTACATATCGTTATACGTTATATCATATTTGTAGATAACGTTTTACGTTATATTCTATATCTACGAATCGTTATACGTTATATCCTATGTGTACATATCGTTATACGTTATACCCTATGTCTACATATCGTTATACGTTATATCCTATATCTATGTATCGTTATACGTTATATCCTATATCTACATATCGTTATACGTTATATCCTATATCTACGAATCGTTATACGTTATATCCTATGTCTACATATCGTTATACGTTATATCCTACATCTACATATCGTTATACGTTATATCCTACATCTACATAACGTTATACGTTATATCCTATATCTACGTACATTTATACGTTATATCCTATATGTAGATAACTTTATACGTTATATCCTACGTCTACATATCGTTATACGTTATATCCTATATGTAGATAACGTTATACGTTATATCCTATATCTACGTATCGTTATACGTTATATCCTATATCTACATATCGATATACGTTATATCCTATATGTAGATAACGTTTTACGTTATATCCTATATCTACATATCGTTATACGTTATATCCTATATGTAGATAACGTTATACGTTATATCCTATATCTATGTATCGTTATACGTTATATCCTATATGTAGATAACGTTTTACGTTATATCCTATATGTAGATAACGTTTTACGTTATATACTATATCTACGTATCGTTATACGTTATATCCTATATGTAGATATCGTTATACGTTATATCCTATATCTACATGTCGTTATACCTTATATCCTACGTCTACATATCGTTATACGTTATATCCTATATGTAGATATCGTTATACGTTATATCCTACATCTACATATCGTTATACGTTATTTCCTATATCTACGTATCGTTATACGTTATATCCTATATCTACGTATCGTTATACGTTATATCCTATATCTACCTATCGTTATACGTTATATCCTATATCTACATATCGTTATACGTTATTTCCTATATCTACGTATCGTTATACGTTATATCCTATATGTAGATAACGTTATACGTTATATCCTATATCTATATATCGTTATACGTGATATCCTATATGTAGATAACGTTTTACGTTATATCCTATATCTACGTATCGCTATACGTTATATCCTATATGTAGATACCGTTTTACGTTATATACTATATCTACGTATCGTTATACGTTATATCCTATATCTACATATCGTTATACGTTATATCCTATTTGTAGATAACGTTTTACGTTATATCCTATATCTACGAATCGTTATACGTTATATCCTATATCTACATATCGTTATACGTTATATCCTACATCTACATATCGTTATACGTTATATCCTATATCTACGTATCGTTATACGTTATATCGTATATCTACATATCGTTATACGTTATATCCTATATCTATGTATCGTTATACGTTATATCCTATATGTAGATAACGTTTTACGTTATATCCTATATCTACGTATCGCTATACGTTATATCCTATATGTATATAACGTTTTACGTTATATACTATATCTACGTATCGTTATACGTTATATCCTATATCTACATATCGTTATACGTTATATCCTATATCTACATATCGTTATACGTTATATCCTGTATCTACGTATCGTTATACGTTATATCCTATATCTACGAATCGTTATACGTTATATCCTATATCTACATATCGTTATACGTTATATCCTACATCTACATATCGTTATACGTTATATCCTATATCTACGTATCGTTATACGTTATATCCTATATCTACATATCGTTATACGTTATGTCCTATTTCTATGTATCGTTATACGTTATATCGTATATGTAGATAACGTTTTACGTTATATCCTATATCTACGTATCGCTATACGTTATATCCTATATGTATATAACGTTTTACGTTATATCCTATATGTAGGTAACGTTATACGTTATATCCTACGTCTACATATCGTTATACGTTATATCCTATCTGTAGATATCGTTATACGTTATATCCTACATCTACATATCGTTATACGTTATATCCTACATCTACATATCGTTATACGTTATATCCTATATCTACCTATCGTTATACGTTATATCCTATATCTACGTATCGTTATACGTTATTTCCTATATGTAGCTAACGATATACGCTATATCCTACGTCTACATATCGTTATACGTTATATCCTATATCTACATAACGTTATACGTTATATCCTATATCTACATATTGCTATACGTTATATCCTAAATGTAGATAACGTTTTACGTTATATACTATATCTACATATCGTTATACGTTATATCCTATATCTACGTATCGTTATACGTTATATCCTATATGTAGATAATGTTATACGTTATATCCTACGTCTACATATCGTTACACGTTATATCCTATATGTAGATAACGTTATACGTTATATCCTATATGTACGTATCGTTATGCGTTATATCCTATATCTAAATACCGTTTTACGTTATATACTATATCTACATATCGTTATACGTTATATCCTATATGTAGATAACGTTTTACGTTATATACTATATCTACATATCGTTATACGTTATATCCTATATCTACATACCGTTATACGTTATATCGTATATCTACATATCGTTATACGTTATATCCTATATGTAGATATCGTTATACGTTATATCCTATATATACGAATCGCCATACGTTATATCCTATGTCTACATGTCGTTATACGTTATGTCCTATATCTACATATCGCTTTACGTTATATCAGATATGTAGATAACGTTTTACGTTATATCCTATATCTACGAATCGTTATACGTTATAACCTATGTCTACATATCGTTATACGTTATATCCTATATCTACGTATCGTTATACGTTATATCCTATATCTACATATCGATATACGTTATATCCTATATGTAGATAACGTTTTACGTTATATCCTATATCTACGTATCGTTATACGTTATATCCTATATCTACATATCGATATACGTTATATCCTATATGTAGATAACGTTTTACGTTATATCCTATATCTACATATCGTTATACGTTATATTATATATGTAGATAACGTTATACGTTATATCCTATATCTATGTATCGTTATACGTTATATCCTATATGTAGATAACGTTTTACGTTATATCCTATATCTACATATCGTTATACGTTATATCCTACGTCTACATATCGTTATACGTTATATCTTATATCTACATATCTTTATACGTTATATACTATGTCTACGTACCGTTATACGTTATATCCTATAACTACATATCGTTATACGTTATATCCTATATCTACATATCGTTATACGTTATATCCTATATCTACGAATCGTTATACGTTATACCCTATATGTAGATAACGTTATACGTTATATCCTACGTCTACATATCGTTATACGTTATATCCTATATGTAGATATCGTTATACGTTATATCCTATATCTACGAATCGCTATACGTTATATCGTATGTCTACATATCGTTATACGTTATGTCCTATATCTACATATCGCTTTACGTTATATCCTATATGTAGATAACGTTTTACGTTATATCCTATATCTACGAATCGTTATACGTTATATCCTATGTCTACATATCGTTATACGTTATGTCCTATATCTACATATCGCTTTACGTTATATCCTATATGTAGATAACGTTTTACGTTATATCCTATATCTACGAATCGTTATACGTTATATCCTATGTCTACGTATCGTTATACGTTATATCCTATACCTACCTATCGTTATACGTTATATACTGTATCTACATATCGTTATACGTTATATCCTATATCTACGTATCGTTATACGTTATATCCTATGTCTACATATCGTTATACGTTATATCCTATATCTACGTATCGTTTTACGTTATATCCTATATCTACATATCGATATACGTTATATCCTATATGTAGATAACGTTTTACGTTATATCCTATATCTACATATCGTTATACGTTATATCGTATATGTAGATAACGTTATACGTTATATCCTATATCTATGTATCGTTATACGTTATATCCTATGTCTACATATCGTTATACGTTATATCCTATGTCTACGTATCGTTATACGTTATATCCTATATCTACATATCGATATACGTTATATCCTATATGTAGATAACATTTTACGTTATATCCTATATCTACATATCGTTATACGTTATATCCTATATGTAGATAACGTTTTACGTTATATACTATATCTACGTATCGTTATACGTTATATCCTATATCTACATATCGTTATACGTTATATCCTATTTGTAGATAACGTTTTACGTTATATCCTATATCTACGAATCGTTATACGTTATATCCTATGTCTACATATCGTTATACGTTATATCCTATGTCTACATATCGTTATACGTTATATCCTATATCTACGTATCGTTATACGTTATATCCTATACCTACCTATCGTTATACGTGATATCCTATATCTACATATCGTTATACGTTATATCCTATATCTACGAATCGTTATACGTTATATCCTATGTCTACATATCGTTATACGTTATATCCTACATCTACATATCGTTATACGTTATATCCTACATCTACATATCGTTATACGTTATATCCTATATCTACGTATATTTATACGTTATATCCTATATGTAGATAACTTTATACGTTATATCCTACGTCTACCTATCGTTATACGTTATATCCCATATGTAGATAACGTTATACGTTATATCCTATATGTACGTATCGTTATACGTTATATCCTATATCTAAATATCGTTATACTTTATATCCTATATCCACATATCGTTATACGTTATATACTATGTCTACGTATCGTTGTACGTTATATCCTATATGTAGATATCGTTATACGTTATATCCTATATCTACATATCGTTATACCTTATATCCTACGTCTACATATCTTTATACGTTATATCCTATATGTAGATATCGTTATACGTTATATCCTACATCTACATATCGTTATACGTTATATCCTATATCTACGTATCGTTATACGTTATATCCTATATCTACATATCGTTATACGTTATATCCTATATCTACATATCGTTATACGTTATAAACTATATCTACGTATCGTTATACGTTATATCCTATATGTAGATAACGTTATACGTTATATCCTATATATATAGGTATCGTTATACGTGATATCCTATATGTAGATAACGTTTTACGTTATATGCTATATCTAAGTATCGCTATACGTTATATCCTATATGTAGATAACGTTTTACGTTATATACTATATCTACGTATCGTTATACGTTATATCCTATATCTACATATCGTTATACGTTATATCCTATATCTACGTATCGTTATACGTTATATCCTATATCTACGAATCGTTATACGTTATATCCTATATCTACATATCGTTATACGTTATATCCTACGTCTACATATCGTTATACGTTATATCCTATATGTAGATATCGTTATACGTTATATCCTACATCTACATATCGTTATACGTTATATCCTATATCTACGTATCGTTATACGTTATATCCTATATCTACATATCGTTATACGTTATATCCTATATCTACATATCGTTATACGTTTTATCCTATATCTACGTATCGTTGTAAGTTATATCCTATATGTAGATAACGTTATACGTTATATCCTACGTCTACATATCGTTATACGTTATATCCTATATGTAGATAACGTTATACGTTATATCCTACGTCTACATATCGTTATACGTTATATCCTATCTGTAGATATCGTTATACGTTATATCCTACATCTAAATACCGTTTTACGTTATATACTATATCTACATATCGTTATAAGTTATATCCTATATGTAGATAACGTTTTACGTTATATACTCTATCTACATATCGTTATACGTTATATACTATATCTACATATCGTTATACGTTATATACTATATCTACATATCGTTATACGTTATATCCTATATCTATGTATCGTTATACGTTATATCCTATATCTACGTATCGTTATACGTTATATCCTATATCTATGTATCGTTATACGTTATATCCTATATCTACGTATCGCTATACGTTATATCCTATATCTACGTATCGTTATACGTTATATCCTATATCTACGTATCGCTATACGTTATATCCTATATCTACGTATCGTTATACGTTATATCCTATATCTACATATCGTTATACGTTATATCCTACGTCTACATATCGTTATACGTTATATCCTATATCTACGTATCGTTATACGTTATATCCTATCTGTAGATATCGTTATACGTTATATCCTACATCTACATATCGTTATACGTTATATCCTACATCTACATATCGTTATACGTTATAAACTATATCTACGTATCGTTATACGTTATATCCTATATGTAGATAACGTTATACGTTATATCCTATATATATAGGTATCGTTATACGTGATATCCTATATGTAGATAACGTTTTACGTTATATGCTATATCTAAGTATCGCTATACGTTATATCCTATATGTAGATAACGTTTTACGTTATATACTATATCTACGTATCGTTATACGTTATATCCTATATCTACATATCGTTATACGTTATATCCTATATCTACGTATCGTTATACGTTATATCCTATATCTACGAATCGTTATACGTTATATCCTATATCTACATATCGTTATACGTTATATCCTACGTCTACATATCGTTATACGTTATATCCTATATGTAGATATCGTTATACGTTATATCCTACATCTACATATCGTTATACGTTATATCCTATATCTACGTATCGTTATACGTTATATCCTATATCTACATATCGTTATACGTTATATCCTATATCTACATATCGTTATACGTTTTATCCTATATCTACGTATCGTTATAAGTTATATCCTATATGTAGATAACGTTATACGTTATATCCTACGTCTACATATCGTTATACGTTATATCCTATATGTAGATAACGTTATACGTTATATCCTACGTCTACATATCGTTATACGTTATATCCTATCTGTAGATATCGTTATACGTTATATCCTACATCTAAATACCGTTTTACGTTATATACTATATCTACATATCGTTATAAGTTATATCCTATATGTAGATAACGTTTTACGTTATATACTCTATCTACATATCGTTATACGTTATATACTATATCTACATATCGTTATACGTTATATACTATATCTACATATCGTTATACGTTATATCCTATATCTATGTATCGTTATACGTTATATCCTATATCTACGTATCGTTATACGTTATATCCTATATCTATGTATCGTTATACGTTATATCCTATATCTACGTATCGCTATACGTTATATCCTATATCTACGTATCGTTATACGTTATATCCTATATCTACGTATCGCTATACGTTATATCCTATATCTACGTATCGTTATACGTTATATCCTATATCTACATATCGTTATACGTTATATCCTACGTCTACATATCGTTATACGTTATATCCTATATCTACGTATCGTTATACGTTATATCCTATCTGTAGATATCGTTATACGTTATATCCTACATCAACATATCGTTATACGTTATATCCTACATCTACATATCGTTATACGTTATATCCTATATCTACATATCGTTATACGTTATATCCTATATCTACGTATCGTTATACGTTATATCCTATATGTAGATAACGTTATACGCTATATCCTACGTCTACATATCGTTATACGTTATATCCTATATGTAGATATCGTTATACGTTATATCCTACATCTACATATCGTTATACGTTATATCCTATATGTAGATATCGTTATACGTTATATCCTATTTGTAGATAACGTTTTACGTTATATCCTATATCTACGAATCGTTATACGTTATATCCTATGTCTACATATCGTTATACGTTATATCCTATGTCTACATATCGTTATACGTTATATCCTATATCTACGTATCGTTATACGTTATATCCTATATGTAGATAACGTTTTACGCTATATCCTATATCTACGTATCGCTATACGTTATATCCTATATGTATATAACGTTTTACGTTATATACTATATCTACGTATCGTTATACGTTATATCCTATATCTACATATCGTTATACGTTATATCGTATTTGTAGATAACGTTTTACGTTATATCCTATTTGTAGATAACGTTTTACGTTATATCCTATATCTACGAATCGTTATACGTTATATCCTATGTCTACATATCGTTATACGTTATATCCTATGTCTACATATCGTTATACGTTATATCCTATATCTACGTATCGTTATACGTTATATCCTATATCTACGTATCGTTATACGTTATATCCTATATCTACGAATCGTTATACGTTATATCCTATATCTACATATCGTTATACGTTATATACTACGTCTACATATCGTTATACGTTATATCCTATATGTAGATATTGTTATACGTTATATACTACGTCTACATATCGTTATACGTTATATCCTATATCTACGTATCGTTATACGTTATATCCTATATGTAGATAACGTTATACGTTATATCCTATATATATAGGTATCGTTATACGTTATATCCTATATGTAGATAACGTTTTACGATATATGCTATATCTAAGTATCGCTATACGTTATATCCTATTTGTAGATAACGTTATACGTTATATCCTATTTGTAGATAACGTTTTACGTTATATCCTATATCTACGAATCGTTATACGTTATATCCTATGTCTACATATCGTTATACGTTATATCCTATGTCTACATATCGTTATACGTTATATCCTATATCTACGTATCGTTATACGTTATATCCTATATCTACGAATCGTTATACGTTATATCCTATATCTACATATCGTTATACGTTATATCCTACGTCTACATATCGTTATACGTTATATCCTATATGTAGATATCGTTATACGTTATATCCTACATCTACATATCGTTATACGTTATATCCTATATCTACGTATCGTTATACGTTATATCCTATATCTACATATCGTTATACGTTATATCCTATATCTACATATCGTTATACGTTTCATCCTATATCTACGTATCGTTGTAAGTTATATCCTATATGTAGATAACGTTATACGTTATATCCTACGTCTACATATCGTTATACGTTATATCCTATATGTAGATAACGTTATACGTTATATCCTACGTCTACATATCGTTATACGTTATATCCTATCTGTAGATATCGTTATACGTTATATCCTACATCTAAATATCGTTTTACGTTATATACTATATCTACATATCGTTATAAGTTATATCCTATATGTAGATAACGTTTTACGTTATATACTATATCTACATATCGTTATACGTTATATACTATATCTACATATCGTTATACGTTATATACTATATCTACATATCGTTATACGTTATATCCTATATCTATGTATCGTTATACGTTATATCCTATATCTACGTATCGCTATACGTTATATCCTATATCTACGAATCGTTATACGTTATATCCTATATCTACATATCGTTATACGTTATATCCTACGTCTACATATCGTTATACGTTATATCCTATATGTAGATATCGTTATACGTTATATCCTACATCTACATATCGTTATACGTTATATCCTATATCTACGTATCGTTATACGTTATATCCTATATCTACATATCGTTATAAGTTATATCCTATATCTACATATCGATATACGTTTTATCCTATATCTACGTATCGTTATAAGTTATATCCTATATGTAGATAACGTTATACGTTATATCCTACGTCTACATATCGTTATACGTTATATCCTATATGTAGATAACGTTATACGTTATATCCCACGTCTACATATCGTTATACGTTATATCCTATCTGTAGATATCGTTATACGTTATATCCTATATCTACGTATGGTTATACGTTATATCCTATCTGTAGATATCGTTATACGTTATATCCTACATCTACATATCGTTATACGTTATATCCTACATCTACATATCGTTATACGTTATATCCTATATCTACATATCGTTATACGTTATATCCTATATCTACGTATCGTTATACGTTATATCCTATATGTAGATAACGTTATACGCTATATCCTACGTCTACATATCGTTATACGTTATATCCTATATGTAGATATCGTTATACGTTATATCCTACATCTACATATCGTTATACGTTATATCCTATATCTACATATCGATATACGTTATATCCTATATGTAGATAACGTTATACGTTATATCCTATATCTATGTATCGTTATACGTTATATCCTATATGTAGATAACGTTTTACGTGATATCCTATATCTACGTATCGCTATACGTTATATCCTATATGTATATAACGTTTTACGTTATATACTATATCTACGTATCGTTATACGTTATATCCTATATCTACATATCGTTATACGTTATATCCTATTTGTAGATAACGTTTTACGTTATATCCTATATCTACGAATCGTTATACGTTATATACTATGTCTACATATCGTTATACGTTATATCCTATGTCTACATATCGTTATACGTTATATCCTATATCTACGTATCGTTATACGTTATATCCTATATCTACGAATCGTTATACGTTATATCCTATATCTACATATCGTTATACGTTATATACTACGTCTACATATCGTTATACGTTATATCCTATATGTAGATATTGTTATACGTTATATCCTACATCTACATATCGTTATACGTTATATCCTATGTCTACATATCGTTATACGTTATATCCTATATCTACGTATCGTTATACGTTATATCCTATATCTACATATCGTTATACGTTATATCCTATATCTACATATCGTTATACGTTATATCCTATATCTACGTATCGTTATACGTTATATCCTATATGTAGATAACGTTATACGTTATATCCTATATCTATGTATCGTTATACGTTATATCCTATGTCTACATATCGTTATACGTTATATCCTATATGTAGATAACGTTATACGTTATATCCTATATGTAGATAACGTTTTACGTTATATCCTATATGTAGATAACGTTTTACGTTATATCCTATATCTACGTATAGCTATACGTTATATCCTATATGTAGATAACGTTTTACGTTATATACTATATCTACGTATCGTTATACGTTATATCCTATATCTACATATCGTTATACGTTATATCCTATATGTAGATAACGTTTTACGTTATATCCTATATGTAGATAACGTTTTACGTTATATCCTATATCTACGTATATTTATAAGTTATATCCTATATGTAGATAACTTTATACGTTATATCCTACGTCTACATATCGTTATACGTTATATGCTATATGTAGATAACGTTATACGTTATATCCTATATCTACGTATCGTTATACGTTATATCCTATATCTACATATCGATATACGTTATATCCTATATGTAGATAACGTTATACGTTATATCCTACGTCTACATATCGTTATACGTTATATCCTATATGTAGATAACGTTATACGCTATATTCTACGTCTACATATCGTTATACGTTATATCCTATATCTACATAACGTTATACGTTATATCCTATATCTACATATCGTTATACGTTATATCCTATATGTAGATAACGTTTTACGTTATATAGTATATCTACATATCGTTATACGTTATATCCTATATCTACGTATCTTTATACGTTATATCCTATATGTAGATAATGTTATACGTTATATCCTACGTCTACATATCGTTATACGTTATATCCTATATGTAGATAACGTTTTACGTTATATACTATATCTACATATCGTTATACGTTATATCATATATCTACGTATCGTTATTCGTTATATCCTATATGTAGATAATGTTATACGTTATATCCTACGTCTACATATCGTTATACGTTATATCCTATATGTAGATAACGTTATACGTTATATCCTGTATGTACGTATCGTTATACGTTATATCCTATATCTAAATGTCGTTTTACGTTATATACTATATCTAGATATCGTTATACGTTATATCCTATATGTAGATAACGTTTTACGTTATATACTATATCTACAAATCGTTATACGTTATATCCTATATCTACGTATCGTTATACGTTATATCCTATATCTATGTATCGTTATACGTTATATCCTATATGTAGATAACGTTTTACGTTATATCCTATATCTACGTATCGTTATACGTTATATCCTATATGTAGATAATGTTATACGTTATATCCTACGTCTACATATCGTTATACGTTATGTCCTATATGTAGATAACTTTATACGTTATATCCTACGTCTACATATCGTTATACGTTATATGCTATATGTAGATAACGTTATACGTTATATCCTATATCTACGTATCGTTATACGTTATATCCTATATCTACATATCGATATACGTTATATCCTATATGTAGATAACGTTTTACGTTATATCCTATATGTAGATAACGTTTTACGTTATATCCTATATCTACGTATCGCTATACGTTATATCCTATATGTAGATAACGTTTTACGTTATATACTATATCAACGTATCGTTATACGTTATATCCTATATCTACATATCGTTATACGTTATATCCTATTTGTAGATAACGTTTTACGTTATATTCTATATCTACGAATCGTTATACGTTATATCCTATGTCTACATATCGTTATACGTTATATCCTATGTCTACATATCGTTATACGTTATATCCTATATCTACGTATCGTTATACGTTATATCCTATACCTACCTATCGTTATACGTTATATCCTATATCTACATATCGTTATACGTTATATCCCATATCTACGAATCGTTATACGTTATATCCTATGTCTACATATCGTTATACGTTATATCCTACATCTACATATCGTTATACGTTATATCCTACATCTACATAACGTTATACGTTATATCCTATATCTACGTATATTTATACGTTATATCCTATATGTAGATAACTTTATACGTTATATCCTACGTCTACATATCGTTATACGTTATATCCTATATGTAGATAACGTTATACGTTATATCCTATATGTACGTATCGTTATACGTTATATCCTATATCTAAATATCGTTATACTTTATATCCTATATCCACATATCGTTATACGTTATATACTATGTCTACGTATCGTTATACGTTATATCCTATATGTAGATATCGTTATACGTTATATCCTATATCGACATATCGTTATACCTTATATCCTACGTCTACATATCGTTATACGTTATATCCTATATGTAGATATCGTTATACGTTATATCCTACATCTACATATCGTTATACGTTATATCCTATATCTACGTATCGTTATACGTTATATCCTATATCTACGTATCGTTATACGTTATATCCTATATCTACCTATCGTTATACGTTATATCCTATATCTACATATCGTTATACGTTATTTCCTATATCTACGCATCGTTATACGTTATATCCTATATGTAGATAACGTTATACGTTATATCCTATATCTATGTATCGTTATACGTGATATCATATATGTAGATAACGTTTTACGTTATATCCTATATCTACGTATCGCTATACGTTATATCCTATATGTAGATACCGTTTTACGTTATATACTATATCTACGTATCGTTATACGTTATATCCTATATCTACATATCGTTATACGTTATATCCTATTTGTAGATAACGTTTTACGTTATATCCTATATCTACGAATCGTTATACGTTATATCCTATGTCTACATATCGTTATACGTTATATCCTATGTCTACATATCGTTATACGTTATATCCTATATCTACGTATCGTTATACGTTATATCCTATATCTACGAATCGTTATACGTTATATCCTATATCTACATATCGTTATACGTTATATCCCACATCTACATATCGTTATACGTTATATCCTATATCTACGTATCGTTATACGTTATATCCTATATCTACATATCGTTATACGTTATATCCTATATCTATGTATCGTTATACGTTATATCCTATATGTAGATAACGTTTTACGTTATATCCTATATGTAGATAACGTTTTACGTTATATACTATATCTACATAACGTTATACGTTATATCCTATGTCTACATATCGTTATACGTTATATCCTATATCTACGTATCGTTATACGTTATATCCTATATCTACGAATCGTTATACGTTATATCCTATATCTACATATCGTTATACGTTATATACTACGTCTACATATCGTTATACGTTATATCCTATATGTAGATATCGTTATACGTTATATCCTACATCTTCATATCGTTATACGTTATATCCTATGTCTACATATCGTTATACGTTATATCCTATATCTACGTATCGTTATACGTTATATCCTATATCTACATATCATTATACGTTATATCCTATATCTACATATCGTTATACGTTATATCCTATATCTACGTATCGTTATACGTTATATCCTATATGTAGATAACGTTATACCTTATATCCTACGTCTACATATCGTTATACGTTATATCCTATATGTAGATAACGTTATACGTTATATCCTACATCTTCATATCGTTATACGTTATATCCTATGTCTACATATCGTTATACGTTATATCCTATATCTACGTATCGTTATACGTTATATCCTATATCTACATATCGTTATACGTTATATCCTACATCTACATATCGTTATACGTTATATCCTATATCTACGTATCGTTATACGTTATATCCTATATCTACATATCGTTATACGTTATATCCTATATCTACATAACGTTATACGTTATATCCTATATCTACATATCGTTATACGTTATATCCTATATGTAGATAACGTTTTACGTTATATACTATATCTACATATCGTTATACGTTATATCCTATATCTACGTATCTTTATACGTTATATCCTATATGTAGATAATGTTATACGTTATATCCTACGTCTACATATCGTTATACGTTATATCCTATATGTAGATAACGTTTTACGTTATATGCTATATCTACATATCGTTATACGTTATATCCTATATCTACGTATCGTTATACGTTATATCCTATATGTAGATAATGTTATACGTTATATCCTACGTCTACATATCGTTATACGTTATATCCTATATGTAGATAACGTTATACGTTATATCCTATATGTACGTATCGTTATACGTTATATCCTATATCTAAATAACGTTTTACGTTATATACTATATCTACATATCGTTATACGTTATATCCTATATGTAGATAACGTTATACGTTATATCCTACGTCTATATATCGTTATACGTTATATCCTATATCTACGTATCGTTATACGTTATATCCTATATCTACGTATCGTTATACGTTATATCCTATATCTACCTATCGTTATACGTTATATCCTATATCTACATATCGTTATACGTTATTTCCTATATCTACGTATCGTTATACGTTATATCCTATATGTAGATATCGTTATACGTTATATCCTATATCTACATATCGTTATACCTTATATCCTACGTCTACATATCGTTATACGTTATATCCTATATGTAGATATCGTTATACGTTATATCCTACATCTACATATCGTTATACGTTATATCCTATATCTACGTATCGTTATACGTTATATCCTATATCTACGTATCGTTATACGTTATATCCTATATCTACCTATCGTTATACGTTATATCCTATATCTACATATCGTTATACGTTATTTCCTATATCTACGTATCGTTATACGTTATATCCTATATGTAGATAACGTTATACGTTATATCCTATATCTATGTATCGTTATACGTGATATCCTATATGTAGATAACGTTTTACGTTATATCCTATATCTACGTATCGCTATACGTTATATCCTATATGTAGATACCGTTTTACGTTATATACTATATCTACGTATCGTTATACGTTATATCCTATATCTACATATCGTTATACGTTATATCCTATTTGTAGATAACGTTTTACGTTATATCCTATATCTACGAATCGTTATACGTTATATCCTATGTCTACATATCGTTATACGTTATATCCTATGTCTACATATCGTTATACGTTATATCCTATATCTACGTATCGTTATACGTTATATCCTATATCTACGAATCGTTATACGTTATATCCTATATCTACATATCGTTATACGTTATATCCTACATCTACATATCGTTATACGTTATATCCTATATCTACGTATCGTTATACGTTATATCCTATATCTACATATCGTTATACGTTATATCCTATATCTATGTATCGTTATACGTTATATCCTATATGTAGATAACGTTTTACGTTATATCCTATATGTAGATAACGTTTTACGTTATATACTATATCTACATAACGTTATACGTTATATCCTATGTCTACATATCGTTATACGTTATATCCTATATCTACGTATCGTTATACGTTATATCCTATATCTACGAATCGTTATACGTTATATCCTATATCTACATATCGTTATACGTTATATACTACGTCTACATATCGTTATACGTTATATCCTATATGTAGATATCGTTATACGTTATATCCTACATCTTCATAACGTTATACGTTATATCCTATGTCTACATATCGTTATACGTTATATCCTATATCTACGTATCGTTATACGTTATATCCTATATCTACATATCATTATACGTTATATCCTATATCTACATATCGTTATACGTTATATCCTATATCTACGTATCGTTATACGTTATATCCTATATGTAGATAACGTTATACCTTATATCCTACGTCTACATATCGTTATACGTTATATCCTATATGTAGATAACGTTATACGTTATATCCTACATCTTCATATCGTTATACGTTATATCCTATGTCTACATATCGTTATACGTTATATCCTATATCTACGTATCGTTATACGTTATATCCTATATCTACATATCGTTATACGTTATATCCTGCATCTACATATCGTTATACGTTATATCCTATATCTACGTATCGTTATACGTTATATCCTATATCTACATATCGTTATACGTTATATCCTATATCTACATAACGTTATACGTTATATCCTATATCTACATATCGTTATACGTTATATCATATATGTAGATAACGTTTTACGTTATATACTATATCTACATATCGTTATACGTTATATCCTATATCTACGTATCTTTATACGTTATATCCTATATGTAGATAATGTTATACGTTATATCCTACGTCTACATATCGTTATACGTTATATCCTATATGTAGATAACGTTTTACGTTATATGCTATATCTACATATCGTTATACGTTATATCCTATATCTACGTATCGTTATACGTTATATCCTATATGTAGATAATGTTATACGTTATATCCTACGTCTACATATCGTTATACGTTATATCCTATATGTAGATAACGTTATACGTTATATCCTATATGTACGTATCGTTATACGTTATATCCTATATCTAAATAACGTTTTACGTTATATACTATATCTACATATCGTTATACGTTATATCCTATATGTAGATAACGTTATACGTTATATCCTACGTCTATATATCGTTATACGTTATATCCTATATCTACGTATCGTTATACGTTATATCCTATATCTACGTATCGTTATACGTTATATCCTATATCTACCTATCGTTATACGTTATATCCTATATCTACATATCGTTATACGTTATTTCCTATATCTACGTATCGTTATACGTTATATCCTATATGTAGATATCGTTATACGTTATATCCTATATCTACATATCGTTATACCTTATATCCTACGTCTACATATCGTTATACGTTATATCCTATATGTAGATATCGTTATACGTTATATCCTACATCTACATATCGTTATACGTTATATCCTATATCTACGTATCGTTATACGTTATATCCTATATCTACGTATCGTTATACGTTATATCCTATATCTACCTATCGTTATACGTTATATCCTATATCTACATATCGTTATACGTTATTTCCTATATCTACGTATCGTTATACGTTATATCCTATATGTAGATAACGTTATACGTTATATCCTATATCTATGTATCGTTATACGTGATATCCTATATGTAGATAACGTTTTACGTTATATCCTATATCTACGTATCGCTATACGTTATATCCTATATGTAGATACCGTTTTACGTTATATACTATATCTACGTATCGTTATACGTTATATCCTATATCTACATATCGTTATACGTTATATCCTATTTGTAGATAACGTTTTACGTTATATCCTATATCTACGAATCGTTATACGTTATATCCTATGTCTACATATCGTTATACGTTATATCCTATGTCTACATATCGTTATACGTTATATCCTATATCTACGTATCGTTATACGTTATATCCTATATCTACGAATCGTTATACGTTATATCCTATATCTACATATCGTTATACGTTATATCCTACATCTACATATCGTTATACGTTATATCCTATATCTACGTATCGTTATACGTTATATCCTATATCTACATATCGTTATACGTTATATCCTATATCTATGTATCGTTATACGTTATATCCTATATGTAGATAACGTTTTACGTTATATCCTATATGTAGATAACGTTTTACGTTATATACTATATCTACATAACGTTATACGTTATATCCTATATGTAGATAACGTTATACCTTATATCCTACGTCTACATATCGTTATACGTTATATCCTATATGTAGATAACGTTATACGTTATATCCTACATCTTCATATCGTTATACGTTATATCCTATGTCTACATATCGTTATACGTTATATCCTATATCTACGTATCGTTATACGTTATATCCTATATCTACATATCGTTATACGTTATATCCTACATCTACATATCGTTATACGTTATATCCTATATCTACGTATCGTTATACGTTATATCCTATATCTACATATCGTTATACGTTATATCCTATATCTACATAACGTTATACGTTATATCCTATATCTACATATCGTTATACGTTATATCCTATATGTAGATAACGTTTTACGTTATATACTATATCTACATATCGTTATACGTTATATCCTATATCTACGTATCTTTATACGTTATATCCTATATGTAGATAATGTTATACGTTATATCCTACGTCTACATATCGTTATACGTTATATCCTATATGTAGATAACGTTTTACGTTATATGCTATATCTACATATCGTTATACGTTATATCCTACATCTACGTATCGTTATACGTTATATCCTATATGTAGATAATGTTATACGTTATATCCTACGTCTACATATCGTTATACGTTATATCCTATATGTAGATAACGTTATACGTTATATCCTATATGTACGTATCGTTATACGTTATATCCTATATCTAAATACCGTTTTACGTTATATACTATATCTACATATCGTTATACGTTATATCATATATGTAGATAACGTTATACGTTATATCCTACGTCTATATATCGTTATACGTTATATCCTATATGTAGATAACGTTATACGTTATATCCTATATGTAGATATCGTTATACGTTATATCCTACATCTACACATCGTTATACGTTATATCCTATGTCTACATATCGTTATACGTTATATCCTATATCTACGTATCGTTATACGTTATATCCTATATCTACATATCATTATACGTTATATCCTATATCTACATATCGTTATACGTTATATCCTATATCTACGTATCGTTATACGTTATATCCTATATGTAGATAACGTTATACGTTATATCCTACGTCTACATATCGTTATACGTTATATCCTATATGTAGATAACGTTATACGTTATATCCTACGTCTATATATCGTTATACGTTATATCCTATATGTAGATAACGTTATACGCTATATCCTACGTCTACATATCGTTATACGTTATATCCTATATCTACATAACGTTATACGTTATATCCTATATCTACATATCGTTATACGTTATATCCTATATGTAGATAACGTTTTACGTTATATACTATATCTACATATCGTTATACGTTATATCCTATATCTACGTATCTTTATACGTTATATCCTATATGTAGATAATGTTATACGTTATATCCTACGTCTACATATCGTTATACGTTATATCCTATATGTAGATAACGTTTTACGTTAAATGCTATATCTACATATCGTTATACGTTATATCCTATATCTACGTATCGTTATACGTTATATCCTATATGTAGATAATGTTATACGTTATATCCTACGTCTACATATCGTTATACGTTATATCCTATATGTAGATAACGTTATACGTTATATCCTATATGTACGTATCGTTATACGTTATATCCTATATCTAAATACCGTTTTACGTTATATACTATATCTACATATCGTTATACGTTATATCCTATATGTAGATAACGTTTTACGTTATATACTATATCTACATATCGTTATACGTTATATCCTATATCTACATATCGTTATACGTTATATCCTATATCTATGTATCGTTATACGTTATATCCTATATGTAGATAACGTTTTACGTTATATCCTATATCTACGTATCGTTATACGTTATATCCTATATGTAGATAATGTTATACGTTATATCCTACGTCTACATATCGTTATACGTTATATCCTATATGTAGATAACGTTATACGTTATATCCTATATCTACGTATCGTTATACGTTATATCCTACATCTACATATCGTTATACGTTATATCCTATATCTACGTATCGTTATACGTTATATCCTATATCTACGAATCGTTATACGTTATATCCTATATCTACATATCGTTATACGTTATATACTACGTCTACATATCGTTATACGTTATATCCTATATGTAGATAACGTTATACGCTATATCCTACGTCTACATATCGTTATACGTTATATCCTATATCTACATAACGTTATACGTTATATCCTATATCTACGTATCGTTATACGTTATATCCTATATGTAGATAACGTTATACGCTATATCCTACGTCTACATATCGTTATACGTTATATCCTATATGTAGATAACGTTATACGTTATATCCTATATCTACGTATCGTTATACGTTATATCCTACATGTACATATCGTTATACGTTATATCCTATATCTACGTATCGTTATACGTTATATCCTATACGTAGATAACGTTATACGTTATATCCTACGTCTACATATCGTTATACGTTATATCCTATATCTACGTATCTTTATACGTTATATCCTATATGTAGATAATGTTATACGTTATATCCTACGTCTACATATCGTTATACGTTATATCCTATATGTAGATAACGTTTTACGTTAAATGCTATATCTACATATCGTTATACGTTATATCCTATATCTACGTATCGTTATACGTTATATCCTATATGTAGATAATGTTATACGTTATATCCTACGTCTACATATCGTTATACGTTATATCCTATATGTAGATACCGTTATACGTTATATCCTATATGTACGTATCGTTATACGTTATATCCTATATCTAAATACCGTTTTACGTTATATACTATATCTACATATCGTTATACGTTATATCCTATATGTAGATAACGTTTTACGTTATATACTATATCTACATATCGTTATACGTTATATCCTATATCTACATATCGTTATACGTTATATCCTATATCTATGTATCGTTATACGTTATATCCTATATGTAGATAACGTTTTACGTTATATCCTATATCTACGTATCGTTATACGTTATATCCTATATGTAGATAATGTTATACGTTATATCCTACGTCTACATATCGTTATACGTTATATCCTATATGTAGATAACGTTATACGTTATATCCTATATCTACGTATCGTTATACGTTATATCCTACATCTACATATCGTTATACGTTATATCCTATATCTACGTATCGTTATACGTTATATCCTATATCTACGAATCGTTATACGTTATATCCTATATCTACATATCGTTATACGTTATATACTACGTCTACATATCGTTATACGTTATATGCTATATGTAGATAACGTTATACGCTATATCCTACGTCTACATATCGTTATACGTTATATCCTATATCTACATAACGTTATACGTTATATCCTATATCTACGTATCGTTATACGTTATATCCTATATGTAGATAACGTTATACGCTATATCCTACGTCTACATATCGTTATACTTTATATCCTATATGTAGATATCGTTATACGTTATTTCCTACATCTACATATCGTTATACGTTATATCCTATATCTACGTATCGTTATACGTTATATCCTATATGTAGATAACGTTATACGTTATATCATATATCTATGTATCGTTATACGTTATATCCTATATGTAGATAACGTTTTACGTTATATCCTATATCTACGTATCGTTATACGTTATATCCTATATGTAGATAATGTTATACGTTATATCCTACGTCTACATATCGTTATACTTTATATCCTATATGTAGATATCGTTATACGTTATTTCCTACATCTACATATCGTTATACGTTATATCCTATATCTACGTATCGTTATACGTTATATCCTATATGTAGATAACGTTATACGTTATATCCTATATCTATGTATCGTTATACGTTATATCCTATATGTAGATAACGTTTTACGTTATATCCTATATCTACGTATCGCTATACGTTATATCCTATATGTATATAACGTTTTACGTTATATACTATATCTACGTATCGTTATACGTTATATCCTATATCTACATATCGTTATACGTTATATCCTATTTGTAGATAACGTTTTACGTTATATCCTATATCTACGAATCGTTATACGTTATATCCTATGTCTACATATCGTTATACGTTATATCCTATGTCTACATATCGTTATACGTTATATCCTATATCTACGTATCGTTATACGTTATATCCTATATCTACGAATCGTTATACGTTATATCCTATATCTACATATCGTTATACGTTATATACTACGTCTACATATCGTTATACGTTATATCCTATATGTACATATCGTTATACGTTATATCCTACATCTACATATCGTTATACGTTATATCCTATGTCTACATATCGTTATACGTTATATCCTATATCTACGTATCGTTATACGTTATATCCTATATCTACATATCATTATACGTTATATCCTATATCTAAATATCGTTATACGTTATATCCTATATCTACGTATCGTTATACGTTATATCCTATACGTAGATAACGTTATACGTTATATCCTACGTCTACATATCGTTATACGTTATATCCTATATGTAGATAACGTTATACGTTATATCCTACGTCTATATATCGTTATACGTTATATCCTATATCTACATATCATTATACGTTATATCCTATATCTAAATATCGTTATACGTTATATCCTATATCTACGTATCGTTATACGTTATATCCTATACGTAGATAACGTTATACGTTATATCCTACGTCTACATATCGTTATACGTTATATCCTATATGTAGATAACGTTTTACGTTATATACTATATCTACATATCGTTATACGTTATATCCTATATCTACGTATCTTTATACGTTATATCCTATATGTAGATAATGTTATACGTTATATCCTACGTCTACATATCGTTATACGTTATATCCTATATGTAGATAACGTTTTACGTTATATGCTATATCTACATATCGTTATACGTTATATCCTATATCTACGTATCGTTATACGTTATATCCTATATGTAGATAATGTTATACGTTATATCCTACGTCTACATATCGTTATACGTTATATCCTATATGTAGATAACGTTATACGTTATATCCTATATGTACGTATCGATATACGTTATATCCTATATCTAAATACCGTTTTACGTTATATACTATATCTACGTATCGTTATACGTTATATCCTATATGTAGATAACGTTTTACGTTATATACTATATCTACATATCGTTATACGTTATATCCTATATCTACATATCGTTATACGTTATATCCTATATCTATGTATCGTTATACGTTATATCCTATATGTAGATAACGTTTTACGTTATATCCTATATCTACGTATCGTTATACGTTATATCCTATATGTAGATAATGTTATACGTTATATCCTACGTCTACATATCGTTATACGTTATATCCTATATGTAGATAACGTTATACGTTATATCCTATATCTACGTATCGTTATACGTTATATCCTATATGTAGATAACGTTATACGTTATATCCTATATGTAGATATCGTTATACGTTATATCCTACATCTACATATCGTTATACGTTATATCCTATATCTACGTATCGTTATACGTTATATCCTATATCTACGAATCGTTATACGTTATATCCTATATCTACATATCGTTATACGTTATATACTACGTCTACATATCGTTATACGTTATATCCTATATGTAGATAACGTTATACGCTATATCCTACGTCTACATATCGTTAGACGTTATATCCTATATCTACATAACGTTATACGTTATATCCTATATCTACGTATCGTTATGCGTTATATCCTATATGTAGATAACGTTATACGCTATATCCTACGTCTACATATCGTTATACTTTATATCCTATATGTAGATATCGTTATACGTTATTTCCTACATCTACATATCGTTATACGTTATATCCTATATCTACGTATCGTTATACGTTATACCCTATATGTAGATAACGTTTTACGTTATATCCTACGTCTATATATCGTTATACGTTATATCATATATGTAGATAACGTTATACGCTATATCCTACGTCTACATATCGTTATACGTTATATCCTATATCTACATAACGTTATTCGTTATATCCTATATCTACATATCGTTATACGTTATATCCTATATGTAGATAACGTTTTACGTTATATACTATATCTACATATCGTTATACGTTACATCCTATATCTACGTATCTTTATACGTTATATCCTATATGTAGATAATGTTATACGTTATATCCTACGTCTACATATCGTTATACGTTATATCCTATATGTAGATAACGTTTTACGTTATATGCTATATCTACATATCGTTATACGTTATATCCTATATCTACGTATCGTTATACGTTATATCCTATATGTAGATAATGTTATACGTTATATCCTACGTCTACATATCGTTATACGTTATATCCTATATGCAGATAACGTTATACGTTATATCCTATATGTACGTATCGTTATACGTTATATCCTATATCTAAATACCGTTTTACGTTATATACTATATCTACATATCGTTATACGTTATATCCTATATGTAGATAACGTTTTACGTTATATACCATATCTACATATCGTTATACGTTATATCCTATATCTACATATCGTTATACGTTATATCCTATATCTATGTATCGTTATACGTTATATCCTATATGTAGATAACGTTTTACGTTATATCCTATATCTACGTATCGTTATACGTTATATCCTATATGTAGATAATGTCATACGTTATATCCTACGTCTACATATCGTTATACGTTATATCCTATATGTAGATAACGTTATACGTTATATCCTATATCTACGTATCGTTATACGTTATATCCTATATGTAGATAACGTTATACGTTATATCCTATATGTAGATATCGTTATACGTTATATCCTACATCTACATATCGTTATACGATATATCCTATATCTACGTATCGTTATACGTTATATCCTATATCTACGAATCGTTATACGTTATATCCTATATCTACATATCGTTATACGTTATATACTACGTCTACATATCGTTATACGTTATATCCTATATGTAGATAACGTTATACGCTATATCCTACGTCTACATATCGTTATACGTTATATCCTATATCTACATAACGTTATACGTTATATCCTATATCTACGTATCGTTATACGTTATATCCTATATGTAGATAACGTTATACGCTATATCCTACGTCTACATATCGTTATACTTTATATCCTATATCTAGATATCGTTATACGTTATTTCCTACATCTACATATCGTTATACGTTATATCCTATATCTACGTATCGTTATACGTTATATCCTATATGTAGATAACGTTATACGTTATATCCTATATCTATGTATCGTTATACGTTATATCCTATATGTAGATAACGTTTTACGTTATATCCTATATCTACGTATCGCTATACGTTATATCCTATATGTATATAACGTTTTACGTTATATACTATATCTACGTATCGTTATACGTTATATCCTATATCTACATATCGTTATACGTTATATCCTATTTGTAGATAACGTTTTACGTTATATCCTATATCTACGAATCGTTATACGTTATATCCTATGTCTACATATCGTTATACGTTATATCCTATGTCTACATATCGTTATACGTTATATCCTATATCTACGTATCGTTATACGTTATATCCTATATCTACGAATCGTTATACGTTATATCCTATATCTACATATCGTTATACGTTATATACTACGTCTACATATCGTTATACGTTATATCCTATATGTAGATATCGTTATACGTTATATCCTACATCTACATATCGTTATACGTTATATCCTATGTCTACATATCGTTATACGTTATATCCTATATCTACGTATCGTTATACGTTATATCCTATATCTACATATCGTTATACGTTATATCCTATATCTACATATCGTTATACGTTATATCCTATATGTAGATAACGTTATACGCTATATCCTACGTCTACATAACGTTATACGTTATATCCTATATGTAGATAACGTTATACGCTATATCCTACGTCTACATAACGTTATACGTTATATCCTATATCTACATAACGTTATACGTTATATCCTATATCTACATATCGTTATACGTTATATCCTATATGTAGATAACGTTTTACGTTATATACTATATCTACATATCGTTATACGTTATATCCTATATCTACGTATCTTTATACGTTATATCCTATATGTAGATAATGTTATACGTTATATCCTACGTCTACATATCGTTATACGTTATATCCTATATGTAGATAACGTTTTACGTTGTATACTATATCTACATATCGTTATACGTTATATCATATATCTACGTATCGTTATTCGTTATATCCTATATGTAGATAATGTTATACGTTATATCCTACGTCTACATATCGTTATACGTTATATCCTATATGTAGATATCGTTATAAGTTATATCCTACATCTACATATCGTTATACGTTATATCCTATCCGCAGATATCGTTATACGTTATATCCTACGTCTACATATCGTTATACGTTATATCCTATGTCTACATATCGTTATACGTTATATCCTATATCTACATAACGATATACGTTATATCCAATATCTAAATATCGTTTTACGTTATACACTATATCTACATATCGTTATACGTTATATCCTATATGTAGATAACGTTTTACGTTATATACTATATCAACATATCGTTATACGTTATATCCTATATCTACATATCGTTATACGTTATATCCTATATGTAGATATCGTTATAAGTTATATCCTACATCTACATATCGTTATACGTTATATCCTATATGTAGATAACGTTTTACGTTATATCCTATATCTACATATCGTTATACGTTATATCCTATTTGTAGATAACGTTTTACGTTATATTCTATATCTACGAATCGTTATACGTTATATCCTATGTCTACATATCGTTATACGTTATATCCTATGTCTACATATCGTTATACGTTATATCCTATTTGTAGATAACGTTTTACGTTATATCCTATATCTACGAATCGTTATACGTTATATCCTATGTCTACATATCGTTATACGTTATATCCTATGTCTACATATCGTTATACGTTATATCCTATATCTACGTATCGTTATACGTTATATCCTATATCTACGAATCGTTATACGTTATATCCTATATCTACCTATCGTTATACGTTATATCCTATATCTACGTATCGTTATACGTTATATCCTATATCTACGTATCGTTATACGTCATATCCTATATCTACATATCGTTATACGTTATATCCTATTTGTAGATAACGTTTTACGTTATATCCTATATCTACGAATCGTTATACGTTATATCCTATGTCTACATATCGTTATACGTTATATCCTATATCTACATATCGTTATACGTTATATCCTATATCTATGTATCGTTATACGTTATATCCTATATGTAGATAACGTTTTACGTTATATCCTATATCTACGTATCGCTATACGTTATATCCTATATGTATATAACGTTTTACGTTATATACTATATCTACGTATCGTTATACGTTATATCCTATATCTACATATCGTTATACGTTATATCCTATTTGTAGATAACGTTTTACGTTATATCCTATATCTACGAATCGTTATACGTTATATCCTATGTCTACATATCGTTATACGTTATATCCTATGTGTACATATCGTTATACGTTATATCCTATATCTACGTATCGTTATACGTTATATCCTATATCTACGAATCGTTATACGTTATATCCTATATCTACATATCGTTATACGTTATATACTACGTCTACATATCGTTATATGTTATATCCTATATGTAGATATCGTTATACGTTATATCCTACATCTACATATCGTTATACGTTATATCCTATGTCTACATATCGTTATACGTTATATCCTATATCTACGTATCGTTATACGTTATATCCTATATCTACATATCATTATACGTTATATCCTATATCTACATATCGTTATACGTTATATCCTATATCTACGTATCGTTATACGTTATATCCTATATGTAGATAACGTTATACGTTATATCCTACGTCTACATATCGTTATACGTTATATCGTATATGTAGATAACGTTATACGTTATATCCTACGTCTACATATCGTTATACGTTATATCCTATATGTAGATAACGTTATACGCTATATCCTACGTCTACATATCGTTATACGTTATATCCTATGTCTACATATCGTTATACGTTATATCCTATATCTACGTATCGTTATACGTTATATCCTATATCTACGTATCGTTATACGTTATATCCTATATCTACCTATCGTTATACGTTATATCCTATATCTACATATCGTTATACGTTATATCCTATATCTACGTATCGTTATACGTTATATCCTATATGTAGATAACGTTATACGTTATATCCTATATCTATGTATCGTTATACGTGATATCCTATATGTAGATAACGTTTTACGTTATATCCTATATCTACGTATCGCTATACGTTATATCCTATATGTAGATACCGTTTTACGTTATATACTATATCTACATATCGTTATACGTTATATCCTATATCTACGTATCGTTATACGTTATATCCTATATGTAGATAACGTTATACGTTATATCCTACGTCTACATATCGTTATACGTTATATCGTATATGTAGATAACGTTATACGTTATATCCTACGTCTACATATCGTTATACGTTATATCCTATATGTAGATAACGTTATACGCTATATCCTACGTCTACATATCGTTATACGTTATATCCTATGTCTACATATCGTTATACGTTATATCCTATATCTACGTATCGTTATACGTTATATCCTATATCTACGTATCGTTATACGTTATATCCTATATCTACCTATCGTTATACGTTATATCCTATATCTACATATCGTTATACGTTATATCCTATATCTACGTATCGTTATACGTTATATCCTATATGTAGATAACGTTATACGTTATATCCTATATCTATGTATCGTTATACGTGATATCCTATATGTAGATAACGTTTTACGTTATATCCTATATCTACGTATCGCTATACGTTATATCCTATATGTAGATACCGTTTTACGTTATATACTATATCTACGTATCGTTATACGTTATATCCTATATCTACATATCGTTATACGTTATATCCTATTTGTAGATAACGTTTTACGTTATATCCTATATCTACGAATCGTTATACGTTATATCCTATGTCTACATATCGTTATACGTTATATCCTATGTCTACATATCGTTATACGTTATATCCTATATCTACGTATCGTTATACGTTATATCCTATATCTACGAATCGTTATACGTTATATCCTATATCTACCTATCGTTATACGTCATATCCTATATCTACGTATCGTTATACGTTATATCCTATATCTACGTATCGTTATACGTTATATCCTATATCTACCTATCGTTATACGTTATATCCTATATCTACATATCGTTATACGTTATATCCTATATCTACGTATCGTTATACGTTATATCCTATATGTAGATGACGTTATACGTTATATCCTATATCTATGTATCGTTATACGTTATATCCTATATCTATGTATCGTTATACGTTATATCCTATATGTAGAAAACGTTTTACGTTATATCCTATATCTACGTATCGCTATACGTTATATCCTATATGTATATAACGTTTTACGTTATATACTATATCTACGTATCGTTATACGTTATATCCTATATCTACATATCGTTATACGTTATATCCTATTTGTAGATAACGTTTTACGTTATATCCTATGTCTACATATCGTTATACGTTATATCCTATATCTACGTATAGTTATACGTTATATCCTATATGTAGATAACGTTATACGTTATATCCTATATCTATGTATCGTTATACGTGATATCCTATATGTAGATAACGTTTTACGTTATATCCTATATCTACGTATCGCTATACGTTATATCCTATATGTAGATACCGTTTTACGTTATATACTATATCTACGTATCGTTATACGTTATATCCTATATCTACATATCGTTATACGTTATATCCTATTTGTAGATAACGTTTTACGTTATATCCTATATCTACGAATCGTTATACGTTATATCCTATGTCTACATATCGTTATACGTTATATCCTATGTCCACATATCGTTATACGTTATATCCTATATCTACGTATCGTTATACGTTATATCCTATATCTACGAATCGTTATACGTTATATCCTACATCTACATATCGTTATACGTTATATCCTATATCTACGTATAGTTATACGTTATATCCTATATCTACATATCGTTATACGTTATATCCTATATCTATGTATCGTTATACGTTATATCCTATATGTAGATAACGTTTTACGTTATATCCTATATCCTCGTATCGCTATACGTTATATCCTATATGTATATAACGTTTTACGTTATATACTATATCTACGTATCGTTATACGTTATATCCTATATCTACATATCGTTATACGTTATATCCTATTTGTAGATAACGTTTTACGTTATATCCTATATCTACGAATCGTTATACGTTATATCCTATGTCTACATATCGTTATACGTTATATCCTATATGTAGATATCGTTATACGTTATATCCTATATCTACGTATATTTATACGTTATATCCTATATGTAGATAACTTTATACGTTATATCCTACGTCTACATATCGTTATACGTTATATCCTATATGTAGATAACGTTATACGTTATATCCTATATGTACGTATCGTTATACGTTATATCCTATATCTAAATATCGTTATACTTTTTATCCTATATCCACATATCGTTATACGTTATATACTATGTCTACGTATCGTTATACGTTATATCCTATATGTAGATATCGTTATACGTCATATCCTATATCTACATATCGTTATACCTTATATCCTACGTCTACATATCGTTATACGTTATATCCTATATGTAGATATCGTTATACGTTATATCCTACATCTACATATCGTTATACGTTATATCCTATATCTACGTATCGTTATACGTTATATCCTATATCTACGTATCGTTATACGTTATATCCTATATCTACATATCGTTATACGTTATATCCTATTTGTAGATAACGTTTTACGTTATATCCTATATCTACGAATCGTTATACGTTATATCCTATGTCTACATATCGTTATACGTTATATCCTATGTCCACATATCGTTATACGTTATATCCTATATCTACGTATCGTTATACGTTATATCCTATATCTACGAATCGTTATACGTTATATCCTACATCTACATATCGTTATACGTTATATCCTATATCTACGTATAGTTATACGTTATATCCTATATCTACATATCGTTATACGTTATATCCTATATCTATGTATCGTTATACGTTATATCCTATATGTAGATAACGTTTTACGTTATATCCTATATCCTCGTATCGCTATACGTTATATCCTATATGTATATAACGTTTTACGTTATATACTATATCTACGTATCGTTATACGTTATATCCTATATCTACATATCGTTATACGTTATATCCTATTTGTAGATAACGTTTTACGTTATATCCTATATCTACGAATCGTTATACGTTATATCCTATGGCTACATATCGTTATACGTTATATCCTATATGTAGATATCGTTATACGTTATATCCTATATCTACGTATATTTATACGTTATATCCTATATGTAGATAACTTTATACGTTATATCCTACGTCTACATATCGTTATACGTTACATCCTATATGTAGATAACGTTATACGTTATATCCTATATGTACGTATCGTTATACGTTATATCCTATATCTAAATATCGTTATACTTTATATCCTATATCCACATATCGTTATACGTTATATACTATGTCTACGTATCGTTATACGTTATATCCTATATGTAGATATCGTTATACGTCATATCCTATATCTACATATCGTTATACCTTATATCCTACGTCTACATATCGTTATAAGTTATATCCTATATGTAGATATCGTTATACGTTATATCCTACATCTACATATCGTTATACGTTATATCCTATATCTACGTATCGTTATACGTTATATCCTATATCTACGTATCGTTATACGTTATATCCTATATCTACCTATCGTTATACGTTATATCCTATATCTACATATCGTTATACGTTATATCCTATATCTACGTATCGTTATACGTTATATCCTATATGTAGATAACGTTATACGTTATATCCTATATCTATGTATCGCTATACGTGATATCCTATATGTAGATACCGTTTTACGTTATATACTATATCTACGTATCGTTATACGTTATATCCTATATCTACATATCGTTATACGTTATATCCTATTTGTAGATAACGTTTTACGTTATATCCTATATCTACGAATCGTTATACGTTATATCCTATGTCTACATATCGTTATACGTTACATCCCATGTCTACATATCATTATACGTTATATCCTACGTCTACATATCGTTATACGTTATATCCTATATGTAGATATCGTTATACGTTATATCCTACATCTACATATCGTTATACGTTATATCCTATATCTACGTATCGTTATACGTTATATCCTATATCTACATATCGTTATACGTTATATCCTATATCTATGTATCGTTATACGTTATATCTTACATCTACATATCGTTATACGTTATATCCTATATCTACGTATCGTTATACGTTATATCCTATATATACATATCGTTATACGTTATATCCTATATCTATGTATCGTTATACGTTATATCCTATATCTACATATCGTTATACGTTATATCCTATATCTACATATCGTTATACGTTATATCCTATTTGTAGATAACGTTTTACGTTATATCCTATATCTACGAATCGTTATACGTTATATCCTATGTCTACATATCGTTATACGTTATATCCTATGTCTACATATCGTTATACGTTATATCGTATATCTACGTATCGTTATACGTTATATCCTATATCTACGAATCGTTATACGTTATATCCTATATGTAGAAAACGTTATACGTTATATCCTACGTCTACATATCGTTATACGTTATATCCTATATGTAGATAACGTTATACGCTATATCCTACGTCTACATATCGTTATACGTTATATCCTATGTCTACATATCGTTATACGTTATATCCTATATCTACGTATCGTTATACGTTATATTCTATATCTACGTATCGTTATACGTTATATCCTATATCTACATATCATTATACGTTATATCCTATATCTACATATCGTTATACGTTATATCCTATATCTACGTATCGTTATACGTTATATCCTATATGTAGATATCGTTATACGTTATATCCTACATCTACATATCGTTATACGTTATATCCTATGTCTACATATCGTTATACGTTATATCCTATATCTACGTATCGTTATACGTTATATCCTATATCTACATATCATTATACGTTATATCCTATATCTACATATCGTTATACGTTATATCCTATATCTACGTATCGTTATACGTTATATCCTATATGTAGATAACGTTATACGTTATATCCTACGTCTACATATCGTTATACGTTATATCCTATATGTAGAAAACGTTATACGTTATATCCTACGTCTACATATCGTTATACGTTATATCCTATATGTAGATAACGTTATACGCTATATCCTACGTCTACATATCGTTATACGTTATATCCTATGTCTACATATCGTTATACGTTATATCCTTTATCTACGTACCGTTATACGTTATATCCTATATCTACGTATCGTTATACGTTATATCCTATATCTACGTATCGTTATACGTTATATCCTATATGTAGATAACGTTATACGTTATATCCTATATCTATGTATCCTTATACGTGATATCCTATATGTAGATAACGTTTTACGTTATATCCTATATCTACGTATCGCTATACGTTGTATCCTATATGTAGATACCGTTTTACGTTATATACTATATCTACGTATCGTTATACGTTATATCCTATATCTACATATCGTTATACGTTATATCCTATTTGTAGATAACGTTTTACGTTATATCCTATATCTACGAATCGTTATACGTTATATCCTATGTCTACATATCGTTATACGTTATATCCTATGTCCACATATCGTTATACGTTATATCCTATATCTACGTATCGTTATACGTTATATCCTATATCTACGAATCGTTATACGTTATATCCTACATCTACATATCGTTATACGTTATATCCTATATCTACGTATAGTTATACGTTATATCCTATATCTACATATCGTTATACGTTATATCCTATATGTAGATAACGTTTTACGTTATATACTATATCTACATATCGTTATACGTTATATCATATATCTACGTATCGTTATTCGTTATATCCTATATGTAGATAATGTTATACGTTATATCCTACGTCTACATATCGTCATACGTTATATCCTATATCTAAATATCGTTTTACGTTATATACTATATCTACATATCGTTATACGTTATATCCTATATGTAGATAACGTTTTACGTTATATACTATATCTACATATCGTTATACGTTATATCCTATATCTACGTATCGTTATACGTTATATCCTATATCTATGTATCGTTATACGTTATATCCTATATGTAGATAACGTTTTACGTTATATCCTATATCTACGTATCGTTATACGTTATTTCCTATATGTAGATAATGTTATACGTTATATCCTACGTCTACATATCGTTATACGTTATATCCTATATGTAGATAACGTTATACGTTATATCCTATATCAATGTATCGTTATACGTTATATCCTATATGTAGATAACGTTATACGTTATATCCTATATGTAGATATCGTTATACGTTATATCCTACATCTACATATCGTTATACGTTATATCCTATATCTACGTATCGTTATACGTTATATCCTATATCTACATATCGTTATACGTTATATCCTATATCTACATATCGTTATACGTTATATCCTATATCTACGTATCGTTATACGTTATATCCTATATGTAGATAACGTTATACTCTATATCCTACGTCTACATATCGTTATACGTTATATCCTATATCAACATAACGATATACGTTATATCCTTTATCTAAATATCGTTTTACGTTATATACTATATCTACATATCGTTATACGTTATATCCTATATGTAGATAACGTTTTACGTTATATACTATATCAACATATCGTTATACGTTATATCCTATATCTACATATCGTTATACGTTATATCCTATATGTAGATATCGTTATAAGTTATATCCTACATCTACATATCGTTATACGTTATATCCTATCCGTAGATATCGTTATACGTTATATCCTACGTCTACATATCGTTATACGTTATGTCCTATATGTAGATATCGTTATACGTTATATCCTACATCTACATATCGTTATACGTTATATCATACATCTACATATCGTTGTACGTTATATCCTATATCTACATATCGTTATACGTTATATCCTACGTCTACGTATCGTGATACGTTATATCCTATATGTAGATAACGTTATACGTTATATCCTATATGTAGATAACGTTTTACGTTATATACTATATCTACATAACGTTATACGTTATATACTATATCTACGTATCGTTATACGTTATATCCTATATCTACATATCGTTATACGTTATATCCTATTTGTAGATAACGTTTTACGTTATATCCTATATCTACGAATCGTTATACGTTATATCCTATGTCTACATATCGTTATACGTTATATCCTATATCTACATAACGATATACGTTATATCCTATATCTAAATATCGTTTTACGTTATATACTATATCTACATATCGTTATACGTTATATCCTATATGTAGATAACGTTTTACGTTATATACTATATCAACATATCGTTATACGTTATATCCTATATCTACATATCGTTATACGTTATATCCTATATGTAGATATCGTTATAAGTTATATCCTACATCTACATATCGTTATACGTTATATCCTATATGTAGATAACGTTTTACGTTATATCCTATATCTACATATCGTTATACGTTATATCCTATTTGTAGATAACGTTTTACGTTATATTCTATATCTACGAATCGTTGTACGTTATATCCTATGTCTACATGTCGTTATACGTTATATCCTATGTCTACATATCGTTATACGTTATATCCTATATCTATGTATCGTTATACGTTATATCCTATATGTAGATAACGTTTTACGTTATATCCTATATCTACGTATCGCTATACGTTATATCCTATATGTATATAACGTTTTACGTTATATACTATATCTACGTATCGTTATACGTTATATCCTATATCTACATATCGTTATACGTTATATCCTATTTGTAGATAACGTTTTACGTTATATCCTATATCTACGAATCGTTATACGTTATATCCTATGTCTACGAATCGTTATACGTTATATCCTAAATCTACATATCGTTATACGTTATATACTACGTCTACATATCGTTATATGTTATATCCTATATGTAGATATCGTTATACGTTATATCCTACATCTACATATCGTTATACGTTATATCCTACGTCTACATATCGTTATACGTTATATCCTATATCTACGTATCGTTATACGTTATATCCTATATCTACATATCATTATACGTTATATCCTATATCTACATATCGTTATACGTTATATCCTATATCTACGTATCGTTATACGTTATATCCTATATGTAGATAACGTTATACGCTATATCCTACGTCTACATATCGTTATACCTTATATCCTATGTCTACATATCGTTATACGTTATATCCTATATCTACGTATCGTTATACGTTATATCCTATATCTACCTATCGTTATACGTTATATCCTATATCTACATATCGTTATACGTTATATCCTATATCTACGTATCGTTATACGTTATATCCTATATGTAGATAATGTTATACGTTATATCCTACGTCTACATATCGTTATACGTTATATCCTATATGTAGATAACGTTATACGTTATATCCTATATGTACGTATCGATATACGTTATATCCTATATCTAAATACCGTTTTACGTTATATACTATATCTACGTATCGTTATACGTTATATCCTATATCTACATATCGTTATACGTTATATCCTATTTGTAGATAACGTTTTACGTTATATCCTATATCTACGAATCGTTATACGTTATATCCTATGTCTACGAATCGTTATACGTTATATCCTAAATCTACATATCGTTATACGTTATATACTACGTCTACATATCGTTATATGTTATATCCTATATGTAGATATCGTTATACGTTATATCCTACATCTACATATCGTTATACGTTATATCCTACGTCTACATATCGTTATACGTTATATCCTATATCTACGTATCGTTATACGTTATATCCTATATCTACATATCATTATACGTTATATCCTATATCTACATATCGTTATACGTTATATCCTATATCTACGTATCGTTATACGTTATATCCTATATGTAGATAACGTTATACGCTATATCCTACGTCTACATATCGTTATACCTTATATCCTATGTCTACATATCGTTATACGTTATATCCTATATCTACGTATCGTTATACGTTATATCCTATATCTACCTATCGTTATACGTTATATCCTATATCTACATATCGTTATACGTTATATCCTATATCTACGTATCGTTATACGTTATATCCTATATGTAGATAATGTTATACGTTATATCCTACGTCTACATATCGTTATACGTTATATCCTATATTGAGATAACGTTATACGTTATATCCTATATGTACGTATCGATATACGTTATATCCTATATCTAAATACCGTTTTACGTTATATACTATATCTACGTATCGTTATACGTTATATCCTATATGTAGATAACGTTTTACGTTATATACTATATCTACATATCGTTATACGTTATATCCTATATCTACATATCGTTATACGTTATATCCTATATCTATGTATCGTTATACGTTATATCCTATATGTAGATAACGTTTTACGTTATATCCTATATCTACGTATCGTTATACGTTATATCCTATATGTAGATAATGTTATACGTTATATCCTACGTCTACATATCGTTATACGTTATATCCTATATGTAGATAACGTTATACGTTATATCCTATATCTACGTATCGTTATACGTTATATCCTATATGTAGATAACGTTATACGTTATATCCTATATGTAGATATCGTTATACGTTATATCCTACATCTACATATCGTTATACGTTATATCCTATATCTACGTATCGTTATACGTTATATCCTATATCTACGAATCGTTATACGTTATATCCTATATCTACATATCGTTATACGTTATATACTACGTCTACATATCGTTATACGTTATATCCTATATGTAGATAACGTTATACGCTATATCCTACGTCTACATATCGTTATACGTTATATCCTATATCTACATAACGTTATACGTTATATCCTATATCTACGTATCGTTATACGTTATATCCTATATGTAGATAACGTTATACGCTATATCCTACGTCTACATATCGTTATACTTTATATCCTATATGTAGATATCGTTATACGTTATTTCCTACATCTACATATCGTTATACGTTATATCCTATATCTACGTATCGTTATACGTTATACCCTATATGTAGATAACGTTATACGTTATATCCTCTATCTATGTATCGTTATACGTTATATCCTATATGTAGATAACGTTTTACGTTATATCCTATATCTACGTATCGCTATACGTTATATCCTATATGTATATAACGTTTTACGTTATATACTATATCTACGTATCGTTATACGTTATATCCTATATCTACATATCGTTATACGTTATATCCTATTTGTAGATAACGTTTTACGTTATATCCTATATCTACGAATCGTTATACGTTATATCCTATGTCTACATATCGTTATACGTTATATCCTATGTCTACATATCGTTATACGTTATATCCTATATCTACGTATCGTTATACGTTATATTCTATATCTACGAATCGTTATACGTTATATCCTATATCTACATATCGTTATACGTTATATACTACGTCTACATATCGTTATACGTTATATCCTATATGTAGATATCGTTATACGTTATATCCTACATCTACATATCGTTATACGTTATATCCTATGTCTACATATCGTTATACGTTATATCCTATATCTACATAACGTTATACGTTATATCCTATATCTACATATCGTTATACGTTATATCCTATATGTAGATAACGTTTTACGTTATATACTATATCTACATATCGTTATACGTTATATCCTATATCTACGTATCTTTATACGTTATATCCTATATGTAGATAATGTTATACGTTATATCCTACGTCTACATATCGTTATACGTTATATCCTATATGTAGATTACGTTTTACGTTATATACTATATCTACATATCGTTATACGTTATATCATATATCTACGTATCGTTATTCGTTATATCCTATATGTAGATAATGTTATACGTTATATCCTACGTCTACATATCGTCATACGTTATATCCTATATGTAGATAACGTTATACGTTATATCCTATATGTACGTATCGTTATACGTTATATCCTACATCTACATATCGTTATACGTTATATCCTATATCTACGTATCGTTATACGTTATATCCTATATGTAGATAACGTTTTACGTTATATCCTATATCTACATATCGTTATACGTTATATCCTATTTGCAGATAACGTTTTACGTTATATCCTACGTCTATATATCGTTATACGTTATATCCTATATGTAGATAACGTTATACGCTATATCCTACGTCTACATATCGTTATACGTTATATCCTATATCTACATAACGTTATTCGTTATATCCTATATCTACATATCGTTATACGTTATATCCTATATGTAGATAACGTTTTACGTTATATACTATATCTACATATCGTTATACGTTATATCCTATATCTACGTATCTTTATACGTTATATCCTATATGTAGATAATGTTATACGTTATATCCTACGTCTACATATCGTTATACGTTATATCCTATATGTAGATAACGTTTTACGTTATATGCTATATCTACATATCGTTATACGTTATATCCTATATCTACGTATCGTTATACGTTATATCCTATATGTAGATAATGTTATACGTTATATCCTACGTCTACATATCGTTATACGTTATATCCTATATGTAGATAACGTTATACGTTATATCCTATATGTACGTATCGTTATACGTTATATCCTATATCTAAATACCGTTTTACGTTATATACTATATCTACATATCGTTATACGTTATATCCTATATGTAGATAACGTTTTACGTTATATACCATATCTACATATCGTTATACGTTATATCCTATATCTACATATCGTTATACGTTATATCCTATATCTATGTATCGTTATACGTTATATCCTATATCTACATATCGTTATACGTTATATCCTATATGTAGATATCGTTATAAGTTATATCCTACATCTACATATCGTTATACGTTATATCCTATATGTAGATAACGTTTTACGTTATATACTATATGTAGATAACGTTTTACGTTATATACTATATCAACATATCGTTATACGTTATATCCTATATCTACATATCGTTATACGTTATATCCTATATGTAGATATCGTTATAAGTTATATCCTACATATACATATCGTTATACGTTATATCCTATATGTAGATAACGTTTTACGTTATATCCTATATCTACATATCGTTATACGTTATATCCTATTTGTAGATAACGTTTTACGTTATATTCTATATCTACGAATCGTTATACGTTATATCCTATGTCTACATATCGTTATACGTTATATCCTATGTCTACATATCGTTATACGTTATATCCTATATCTATGTATCGTTATACGTTATATCCTATATGTAGATAACGTTTTACGTTATATCCTATATCTACGTATCGCTATACGTTATATCCTATATGTATATAACGTTTTACGTTATATACTATATCTACGTATCGTTATACGTTATATCCTATATCTACATATCGTTATACGTTATATCCTATTTGTAGATAACGTTTTACGTTATATCCTATATCTACGAATCGTTATACGTTATATCCTATGTCTACGAATCGTTATACGTTATATCCTAAATCTACATATCGTTATACGTTATATACTACGTCTACATATCGTTATATGTTATATCCTATATGTAGATATCGTTATACGTTATATCCTACATCTACATATCGTTATACGTTATATCCTATGTCTACATATCGTTATACGTTATATCCTATATCTACGTATCGTTATACGTTATATCCTATATCTACATATCATTATACGTTATATCCTATATCTACATATCGTTATACGTTATATCCTATATCTACGTATCGTTATACGTTATATCCTATATGTAGATAACGTTATACGCTATATCCTACGTCTACATATCGTTATACGTTATATCCTATGTCTACATATCGTTATACGTTATATCCTATATCTACGTATCGTTATACGTTATATCCTATATCTACCTATCGTTATACGTTATATCCTATATCTACATATCGTTATACGTTATATCCTATATCTACGTATCGTTATACGTTATATCCTATATGTAGATAACGTTATACGTTATATCCTATATCTATGTATCGTTATACGTGATATCCTATATGTAGATAACGTTTTACGTTATATCCTATATCTACGTATCGCTATACGTTATATCCTATATGTAGATACCGTTTTACGTTATATACTATATCTACGTATCGTTATACGTTATATCCTATATCTACATATCGTTATACGTTATATCCTATTTGTAGATAACGTTTTACGTTATATCCTATATCTACGAATCGTTATACGTTATATCCTATGTCTACATATCGTTATACGTTATATCCTATGTCTACATATCGTTATACGTTATATCCTATATCTACGTATCGTTATACGTTATATCCTATATCTACGAATCGTTATACGTTATATCCTATATCTACCTATCGTTATACGTTATATCCTATATCTACGTAACGTTATACGTTATATCCTATATCTACGTATCGTTATACGTCATATCCTATATCTACATATCGTTATACGTTATATCCTATTTGTAGATAACGTTTTACGTTATATCCTATATCTACGAATCGTTATACGTTATATCCTATGTCTACATATCGTTATACGTTATATCCTATATCTACATATCGTTATACGTTATATCCTATATCTATGTATCGTTATACGTTATATCCTATATGTAGATAACGTTTTACGTTATATCTTATATCTACGTATCGCTATACGTTATATCCTATATGTATATAACGTTTTACGTTATATACTATATCTACGTATCGTTATACGTTATATCCTATATCTACATATCGTTATACGTTATATCCTATTTGTAGATAACGTTTTACGTTATATCCTATATCTACGAATCGTTATACGTTATATCCTATGTCTACATATCGTTATACGTTATATCCTATGTGTACATATCGTTATACGTTATATCCTATATCTACGTATCGTTATACGTTATATCCTATATCTACGAATCGTTATACGTTATATCCTATATCTACATATCGTTATACGTTATATCCTATATCTACGTATCGTTATACGTCATATCCTATATCTACATATCGTTATACGTTATATCCTATTTGTAGATAACGTTTTACGTTATATCCTATATCTACGAATCGTTATACGTTATATCCTATGTCTACATATCGTTATACGTTATATCCTATATCTACATATCGTTATACGTTATATCCTATATCTATGTATCGTTATACGTTATATCCTATATGTAGATAACGTTTTACGTTATATCTTATATCTACGTATCGCTATACGTTATATCCTATTTGTAGATAACGTTTTACGTTATATCCTATATCTACGAATCGTTATACGTTATATCCTATGTCTACATATCATTATACGTTATATCCTATATCTACATATCGTTATACGTTATATCCTATATCTACGTATCGTTATACGTTATATCCTATATGTAGATAACGTTATACGTTATATCCTACGTCTACATATCGTTATACGTTATATCGTATATGTAGATAACGTTATACGTTATATCCTACGTCTACATATCGTTATACGTTATATCCTATATGTAGATAACGTTATACGCTATATCCTACGTCTACATATCGTTATACGTTATATCCTATGTCTACATATCGTTATACGTTATATCCTATATCTACGTATCGTTATACGTTATATCCTATATCTACGTATCGTTATACGTTATATCCTATATCTACGTATCGCTATACGTTATATCCTATTTGTAGATAACGTTTTACGTTATATCCTATATCTACGAATCGTTATACGTTATATCCTATGTCTACATATCATTATACGTTATATCCTATATCTACATATCGTTATACGTTATATCCTATATCTACGTATCGTTATACGTTATATCCTATATGTAGATAACGTTATACGTTATATTCTACGTCTACATATCGTTATACGTTATATCGTATATGTAGATAACGTTATACGTTATATCCTACGTCTACATATCGCTATACGTTATATCCTATATGTAGATACCGTTTTACGTTATATACTATATCTACGTATCGTTATACGTTATATCCTATATCTACATATCGTTATACGTTATATCCTATTTGTAGATAACGTTTTACGTTATATCCTATATCTACGAATCGTTATACGTTATATCCTATGTCTACATATCGTTATACGTTATATCCTATGTCTACATATCGTTGTACGTTATATCCTATATCTACGTATCGTTATACGTTATATCCTATATCTACGAATCGTTATACGTTATATCCTATATCTACCTATCGTTATACGTCATATCCTATATCTACGTATCGTTATACGTTATATCCTATATCTACGTATCGTTATACGTTATATCCTATATCTACCTATCGTTATACGTTATATCCTATATCTACATATCGTTATACGTTATATCCTATATCTACGTATCGTTATACGTTATATCCTATATGTAGATAACGTTATACGTTATATCCTATATCTACATATCGTTATACGTTATATCCTATTTGTAGATAACGTTTTACGTTATATCCTATGTCTACATATCGTTATACGTTATATCCTATATCTACGTATAGTTATACGTTATATCCTATATGTAGATAACGTTATACGTTATATCCTATATCTATGTATCGTTATACGTGATATCCTATATGTAGATAACGTTTTACGTTATATCCTATATCTACGTATCGCTATACGTTATATCCTATATGTAGATACCGTTTTACGTTATATACTATATCTACGTATCGTTATACGTTATATCCTATATCTACATATCGTTATACGTTATATCCTATTTGTAGATAACGTTTTACGTTATATCCTATATCTACGAATGGTTATACGTTATATCCTATGTCTACATATCGTTATACGTTATATCCTATGTCCACATATCGTTATACGTTATATCCTATATCTACGTATCGTTATACGTTATATCCTATATCTACGAATCGTTATACGTTATATCCTACATCTACATATCGTTATACGTTATATCCTATATCTACGTATAGTTATACGTTATATCCTATATCTACATATCGTTATACGTTATATCCTATATCTATGTATCGTTATACGTTATATCCTATATGTAGATAACGTTTTACGTTATATCCTATATCCTCGTATCGCTATACGTTATATCCTATATGTATATAACGTTTTACGTTATATACTATATCTACGTATCGTTATACGTTATATCCTATATCTACATATCGTTATACGTTATATCCTATTTGTAGATAACGTTTTACGTTATATCCTATATCTACGAATCGTTATACGTAATATCCTATGTCTACATATCGTTATACGTTATATCCTATATGTAGATATCGTTATACGTTATATCCTATATCTACGTATATTTATACGTTATATCCTATATGTAGATAACTTTATACGTTATATCCTACGTCTACATATCGTTATACGTTATATCCTATATGTAGATAACGTTATACGTTATATCCTATATGTACGTATCGTTATACGTTATATCCTATATCTACATATCGTTATACGTTATATCCTATTTGTAGATAACGTTTTACGTTATATCCTATATCTACGTATCGTTATACGTTATATCCTATATCTACATATCATTATACGTTATATCCTATATCTACATATCGTTATACGTTATATCCTATATCTACGTATCGTTATACGTTATATCCTATATGTAGATAGCGTTATACGCTATATCCTACGTCTACATATCGTTATACGTTATATCCTATGTCTACATATCGTTATACGTTATATCCTATATCTACGTATCGTTATACGTTATATCCTATATCTACCTATCGTTATACGTTATATCCTATATCTACATATCGTTATACGTTATATCCTATATCTACGTATCGTTATACGTTATATCCTATATGTAGATAACGTTATACGTTATATCCTATATCTATGTATCGTTATACGTGATATCCTATATGTAGATAACGTTTTACGTTATATCCTATATCTACGTATCGCTATACGTTATATCCTATATGTAGATACCGTTTTACGTTATATACTATATCTACGTATCGTTATACGTTATATCCTATATCTACATATCGTTATACGTTATATCCTATTTGTAGATAACGTTTTACGTTATATCCTATATCTACGAATCGTTATACGTTATATCCTATGTCTACATATCGTTATACGTTATATCCTATGTCTACATATCGTTATACGTTATATCCTATATCTACGTATCGTTATACGTTATATCCTATATCTACGAATCGTTATACGTTATATCCTATATCTACCTATCGTTATACGTTATATCCTATATCTACGTATCGTTATACGTTATATCCTATATCTACGTATCGTTATACGTCATATCCTATATCTACATATCGTTATACGTTATATCCTATTTGTAGATAACGTTTTACGTTATATCCTATAATACGAATCGTTATACGTTATATCCTATGTCTACATATCGTTATACGTTATATCCTATATCTACATATCGTTATACGTTATATCCTATATCTATGTATCGTTATACGTTATATCCTATATGTAGATAACGTTTTACGTTATATCCTATATCTACGTATCGCTATACGTTATATCCTATATGTATATAACGTTTTACGTTATATACTATATCTACGTATCGTTATACGTTATATCCTATATCTACATATCGTTATACGTTATATCCTATTTGTAGATAACGTTTTACGTTATATCCTATATCTACGAATCGTTATACGTTATATCCTATGTCTACATATCGTTATACGTTATATCCTATGTGTACATATCGTTATACGTTATATCCTATATCTACGTATCGTTATACGTTATATCCTATATCTACGAATCGTTATACGTTATATCCTATATCTACATATCGTTATACGTTATATACTACGTCTACATATCGTTATATGTTATATCCTATATGTAGATATCGTTATACGTTATATCCTACATCTACATATCGTTATACGTTATATCCTATGTCTACATAACGTTATACGTTATATCCTATATCTACGTATCGTTATACGTTATATCCTATATCTACATATCATTATACGTTATATCCTATATCTACGTATCGTTATACGTTATATCCTATATGTAGATAACGTTATACGTTATATCCTACGTCTACATATCGTTATACGTTATATCGTATATGTAGATAACGTTATACGTTATATCCTACGTCTACATATCGTTATACGTTATATCCTATATGTAGATAACGTTATACGCTATATCCTATTTCTACATATCGTTATACGTTATATCCTATTTGTAGATAACGTTTTACGTTATATCCTATATCTACGAATCGTTATACGTTATATCCTATGTCTACATATCGTTATACGTTATATCCTGTATCTACATAACGATATACGTTATATCCTATATCTAAATATCGTTTTACGTTATATACTATATCTGCATATCGTTATACGTTATATCCTATATGTAGATAACGTTTTACGTTATATACTATATCAACATATCGTTATACGTTATATCCTATATCTACATATCGTTATACGTTATATCCTATATGTAGATATCGTTATAAGTTATATCCTACATCCACATATCGTTATACGTTATATCCTATATGTAGATAACGTTTTACGTTATATCCTATATCTACATATCGTTATACGTTATATCCTATGTCTACGAATCGTTATACGTTATATCCTAAATCTACATATCGTTATACGTTATATCCTATATCTATGTATCGTTATACGTTATATCCTATATGTAGATAACGTTTTACGTTATATCCTATATCTACGTATCGTTATACGTTATATCCTATATCTACATATCGTTATACGTTATATCCTATTTGTAGATAACGTTTTACGTTATATCCTATATCTACGAATCGTTATACGTTATATCCTATGTCTACGAATCGTTATACGTTATATCCTAAATCTACATATCGTTATACGTTATATCCTATATCTATGTATCGTTATACGTTATATCCTATGTCTACATATCGTTATACGTTATATCCTATATCTATGTATCGTTATACGTTATATCCTATATGTAGATAACGTTTTACGTTATATCCTATATCTACGTATCGCTATACGTTATATCCTATATGTATATAACGTTTTACGTTATATACTATATCTACGTATCGTTATACGTTATATCCTATATCTACATATCGTTATACGTTATATCCTATTTGTAGATAACGTTTTACGTTATATCCTATATCTACGAATCGTTATACGTTATATCCTATGTCTACGAATCGTTATACGTTATATCCTAAATCTACATATCGTTATACGTTATATCCTATATCTATGTATCGTTATACGTTATATCCTATATGTAGATAACGTTTTACGTTATATCCTATATCTACGTATCGCTATACGTTATATCCTATATGTATATAACGTTTTACGTTATATACTATATCTACGTATCGTTATACGTTATATCCTATATCTACGTATCGTTATACGTTATATCCTATATCTACGAATCGTTATACGTTATATCCTATATCTACATATCGTTATACGTTATATACTACGTCTACATATCGTTATATGTTATATCCTATATGTAGATATCGTTATACGTTATATCCTACATCTACATATCGTTATACGCTTTATCCTATGTCTACATATCGTTATACGTTATATCCTATATCTACGTATCGTTATACGTTATATCCTATATCTACATATCATTATACGTTATATCCTATATCTACGTATCGTTATACGTTATATCCTATATGTAGATAACGTTATACGTTATATCCTACGTCTACATATCGTTATACGTTATATCGTATATGTAGATAACGTTATACGTTATATCCTACGTCTACATATCGTTATACGTTATATCCTATATGTAGATAACGTTATACGCTATATCCTATTTCTACATATCGTTATACGTTATATCCTATTTGTAGATAACGTTTTACGTTATATCCTATATCTACGAATCGTTATACGTTATATCCTATGTCTACATATCGTTATACGTTATATCCTGTATCTACATAACGATATACGTTATATCCTATATCTAAATATCGTTTTACGTTATATACTATATCTACATATCGTTATACGTTATATCCTATATGTAGATAACGTTATACGTTATATACTACGTCTACATATCGTTATATGTTATATCCTATATGTAGATATCGTTATACGTTATATCCTACATCTACATATCGTTATACGTTATATCCTATGTCTACATATCGTTATACGTTATATCCTATATCTACGTATCGTTATACGCTATATCCTATATCTACATATCATTATACGTTATATCCTATATCTACATATCGTTATACGTTATATCCTATATCTACGTATCGTTATACGTTATATCCTATATGTAGATAACGTTATACGTTATATCCTACGTCTACATATCGTTATACGTTATATCCTATATGTAGATAACGTTATACGTTATATCCTACGTCTACATATCGTTATACGTTATATCCTATATGTAGATAACGTTATACGCTATATCCTACGTCTACATATCGTTATACGTTATATCCTATGTCTACATATCGTTATACGTTATATCCTATATCTACGTATCGTTATACGTTATATCCTATATCTACGTATCGTTATACGTTATATCCTATATCTACCTATCGTTATACGTTATATCCTATATCTACATATCGTTATACGTTATATCCTATATCTACGTATCGCTATACGTTATGTCCTATATGTAGATAACGTTATACGTTATATCCTATATCTATGTATCGTTATACGTGATATCCTATATGTAGATAACGTTTTACGTTATATCCTATATCTACGTATCGCTATACGTTATATCCTATATGTAGATACCGTTTTACGTTATATACTATATCTACGTATCGTTATACGTTATATCCTATATCTACATATCGTTATACGTTATATCCTATTTGTAGATAACGTTTTACGTTATATCCTATATCTACGAATCGTTATACGTTATATCCTATGTCTGCATATCGTTATACGTTATATCCTATGTCTACATATCGTTATACGTTATATCCTATATCTACGTATCGTTATACGTTTTATCCTATATGTAGATAACGTTATACGTTATATCCTATATCTATGTATCGCTATACGTGATATCCTATATGTAGATACCGTTTTACGTTATATACTATATCTACGTATCGTTATACGTTATATCCTATATCTACATATCGTTATACGTTATATCCTATTTGTAGAAAACGTTATACGTTATATCCTATATCTACCTATCGTTATACGTTATATCCTATATCTACATATCGTTATACGTTATATCCTATATCTACGTATCGTTATACGTTATATCCTATATGTAGATAACGTTATACGTTATATACTGCATCTATGTATCGTTATACGTTATATCCTATATCTACATCTCGTTATACGTTATATCCTATTTGTAGATAACGTTTTACGTTATATCCTATATCTATGTATCGTTATACGTTATATCCTATATGTAGATAACGTTTTACGTTATATCCTATATCTACGTATCGTTATACGTTATATCCTATATCTACCTATCGTTATACGTTATATCCTATATCTACATATCGTTATACGTTATATCCTACATCTACATAACGTTATACGTTATATCCTATATCTACGTATATTTATACGTTATATCCTATATGTAGATAACTTTATACGTTATATCCTACGTCTACATATCGTTATACGTTATATCCTATATGTAGATAACGTTATACGTTATATCCTATATGTACGTATCGTTATACGTTATATCCTATATCTAAATATCGTTATACTTTATATCCTATATCCACATATCGTTATACGTTATATACTATGTCTACGTATCGTTATACGTTATATCCTATATGTAGATATCGTTATACGTCATATCCTATATCTACATATCGTTATACCTTATATCCTACGTCTACATATCGTTATACGTTATATCCTATATGTAGATATCGTTATACGTTATATCCTACATCTACATATCGTTATACGTTATATCCTATATCTACAGATCGTTATACGTTATATCCTATATCTACGTATCGTTATACGTTATATCCTATATGTAGATAACGTTATACGTTATATCCTATATCTATGTATCGCTATACGTGATATCCTATATGTAGATACCGTTTTACGTTATATACTATATCTACGTATCGTTATACGTTATATCCTATATCTACATATCGTTATACGTTATATCCTATTTGTAGATAACGTTTTACGTTATATCCTATATCTACGAATCGTTATACGTTATATCCTATGTCTACATATCGTTATACGTTACATCCCATGTCTACATATCATTATACGTTATATCCTACGTCTACATATCGTTATACGTTATATCCTATATGTAGATATCGTTATACGTTATATCCTTCATCTACATATCGTTATACGTTGTATCCTATATCTACGTATCGTTATACGTTATATCCTATATCTACATATCGTTATACGTTATATCCTATATCTATGTATCGTTATACGTTATATCTTACATCTACATATCGTTATACGTTATATCCTATATCTACGTATCGTTATACGTTATATCCTATATCTACATATCGTTATACGTTATATCCTATATCTATGTATCGTTATACGTTATATCCTATATCTACATATCGTTATACGTTATATCCTATATCTACATATCGTTATACGTTATATCCTATTTGTAGATAACGTTTTACGTTATATCCTATATCTACGAATCGTTATACGTTATATCCTATGTCTACATATCGTTATACGTTATATCCTATATCTACGTATCGTTATACGTTATATCCTATATCTACATATCATTATACGTTATATCCTATATCTACGTATCGTTATACGTTATATCCTAAATGTAGATAACGTTATACGTTATATCCTACGTCTACATATCGTTATACGTTATATCGTATATGTAGATAACGTTATACGTTATATCCTACGTCTACATATCGTTATACGTTATATCCTATATGTAGATAACGTTATACGCTATATCCTATTTCTACATATCGTTATACGTTATATCCTATTTGTAGATAACGTTTTACGTTATATCCTATATCTACGAATCGTTATACGTTATATCCTATGTCTACATATCGTTATACGTTATATCCTGTATCTACATAACGATATACGTTATATCCTATATCTAAATATCGTTTTACGTTATATACTATATCTACATATCGTTATACGTTATATCCTATATGTAGATAACGTTTTACGTTATATACTATATCTACGTATCGTTATACGTTATATCCTATATCTACATATCGTTATACGTTATATCCTATTTGTAGATAACGTTTTACGTTATATCCTATATCTACGAATCGTTATACGTTATATCCTATGTCTACGAATCGTTATACGTTATATCCTAAATCTACATATCGTTATACGTTATATCCTATATCTACGTATCGTTATACGTTATATCCTATATCTACGAATCGTTATACGTTATATCCTATATCTACATATCGTTATACGTTATATACTACGTCTACATATCGTTATATGTTATATCCTATATGTAGATATCGTTATACGTTATATCCTATATCTACATATCGTTATACGTTATATCCTATGTCTACATATCGTTATACGTTATATCCTATATCTACGTATCGTTATACGTTATATCCTATATCTACATATCATTATACGTTATATCCTATATCTACGTATCGTTATACGTTATATCCTATATGTAGATAACGTTATACGTTATATCCTACGTCTACATATCGTTATACGTTATATCGTATATGTAGATAACGTTATACGTTATATCCTACGTCTACATATCGTTATACGTTATATCCTATATGTAGATAACGTTATACGCTATATCCTATTTCTACATATCGTTATACGTTATATCCTATTTGTAGATAACGTTTTACGTTATATCCTATATCTACGAATCGTTATACGTTATATCCTATGTCTACATATCGTTATACGTTATATCCTGTATCTACATAACGATATAAGTTATATCCTATATCTAAATATCGTTTTACGTTATATACTATATCTACATATCGTTATACGTTATATCCTATATGTAGATAACGTTATACGTTATATACTACGTCTACATATCGTTATATGTTATATCCTATATGTAGATATCGTTATACGTTATATCCTACATCTACATATCGTTATACGTTATATCCTATGTCTACATATCGTTATACGTTATATCCTATATCTACGTATCGTTATACGCTATATCCTATATCTACATATCATTATACGTTATATCCTATATCTACATATCGTTATACGTTATATCCTATATCTACGTATCGTTATACGTTATATCCTATATGTAGATAACGTTATACGTTATATCCTACGTCTACATATCGTTATACGTTATATCCTATATGTAGATAACGTTATACGTTATATCCTACGTCTACATATCGTTATACGTTATATCCTATATGTAGATAACGTTATACGTTATATCCTACGTCTACATATCGTTATACGTTATATCCTATATGTAGATAACGTTATACGTTATATCCTACGTCTACATATCGTTATACGTTATATCCTATATGTAGATAACGTTATACGCTATATCCTACGTCTACATATCGTTATACGTTATATCCTACATCTACATATCGTTATACGTTATATCCTATGTCTACATATCGTTATACGTTATATCCTATATCTACCTATCGTTATACGTTATATCCTATATCTACATATCGTTATACGTTATATCCTATATCTACATATCGTTATACGTTATATCCTATATCTACGTATCGTTATACGTTATATCCTATATGTAGATAACGTTATACGTTATATACTGTATCTATGTATCGTTATACGTTATATCCTATATCTACATCTCGTTATACGTTATATCCTATGTCTGCATATCGTTATACGTTATATCCTATGTCTACATATCGTTATACGTTATATCCTATATCTACGTATCGTTATACGTTTTATCCTATATGTAGATAACGTTATACGTTATATCCTATATCTATGTATCGCTATACGTGATATCCTATATGTAGATACCGTTTTACGTTATATACTATATCTACGTATCGTTATACGTTATATCCTATATCTACATATCGTTATACGTTATATCCTATTTGTAGATAACGTTATACGTTATATCCTATATCTACCTATCGTTATACGTTATATCCTATATCTACATATCGTTATACGTTATATCCTATATCTACGTATCGTTATACGTTATATCCTATATGTAGATAACGTTATACGTTATATACTGCATCTATGTATCGTTATACGTTATATCCTATATCTACATCTCGTTATACGTTATATCCTATTTGTAGATAACGTTTTACGTTATATCCTATATCTATGTATCGTTATACGTTATATCCTATATGTAGATAACGTTTTACGTTATATCCTATATCTACGTATCGTTATACGTTATATCCTATATCTACCTATCGTTATACGTTATATCCTATATCTACATATCGTTATACGTTATATCCTACATCTACATAACGTTATACGTTATATCCTATATCTACGTATATTTATACGTTATATCCTATATGTAGATAACTTTATACGTTATATCCTACGTCTACATATCGTTATACGTTATATCCTATATGTAGATAACGTTATACGTTATATCCTATATGTACGTATCGTTATACGTTATATCCTATATCTAAATATCGTTATACTTTATATCCTATATCCACATATCGTTATACGTTATATACTATGTCTACGTATCGTTATACGTTATATCCTATATGTAGATATCGTTATACGTCATATCCTATATCTACATATCGTTATACCTTATATCCTACGTCTACATATCGTTATACGTTATATCCTATATGTAGATATCGTTATACGTTATATCCTACATCTACATATCGTTATACGTTATATCCTATATCTACAGATCGTTATACGTTATATCCTATATCTACGTATCGTTATACGTTATATCCTATATGTAGATAACGTTATACGTTATATCCTATATCTATGTATCGCTATACGTGATATCCTATATGTAGATACCGTTTTACGTTATATACTATATCTACGTATCGTTATACGTTATATCCTATATCTACATATCGTTATACGTTATATCCTATTTGTAGATAACGTTTTACGTTATATCCTATATCTACGAATCGTTATACGTTATATCCTATGTCTACATATCGTTATACGTTACATCCCATGTCTACATATCATTATACGTTATATCCTACGTCTACATATCGTTATACGTTATATCCTATATGTAGATATCGTTATACGTTATATCCTTCATCTACATATCGTTATACGTTGTATCCTATATCTACGTATCGTTATACGTTATATCCTATATCTACATATCGTTATACGTTATATCCTATATCTATGTATCGTTATACGTTATATCTTACATCTACATATCGTTATACGTTATATCCTATATCTACGTATCGTTATACGTTATATCCTATATCTACATATCGTTATACGTTATATCCTATATCTATGTATCGTTATACGTTATATCCTATATCTACATATCGTTATACGTTATATCCTATATCTACATATCGTTATACGTTATATCCTATTTGTAGATAACGTTTTACGTTATATCCTATATCTACGAATCGTTATACGTTATATCCTATGTCTACATATCGTTATACGTTATATCCTATATCTACGTATCGTTATACGTTATATCCTATATCTACATATCATTATACGTTATATCCTATATCTACGTATCGTTATACGTTATATCCTAAATGTAGATAACGTTATACGTTATATCCTACGTCTACATATCGTTATACGTTATATCGTATATGTAGATAACGTTATACGTTATATCCTACGTCTACATATCGTTATACGTTATATCCTATATGTAGATAACGTTATACGCTATATCCTATTTCTACATATCGTTATACGTTATATCCTATTTGTAGATAACGTTTTACGTTATATCCTATATCTACGAATCGTTATACGTTATATCCTATGTCTACATATCGTTATACGTTATATCCTGTATCTACATAACGATATACGTTATATCCTATATCTAAATATCGTTTTACGTTATATACTATATCTACATATCGTTATACGTTATATCCTATATGTAGATAACGTTTTACGTTATATACTATATCTACGTATCGTTATACGTTATATCCTATATCTACATATCGTTATACGTTATATCCTATTTGTAGATAACGTTTTACGTTATATCCTATATCTACGAATCGTTATACGTTATATCCTATGTCTACGAATCGTTATACGTTATATCCTAAATCTACATATCGTTATACGTTATATCCTATATCTACGTATCGTTATACGTTATATCCTATATCTACGAATCGTTATACGTTATATCCTATATCTACATATCGTTATACGTTATATACTACGTCTACATATCGTTATATGTTATATCCTATATGTAGATATCGTTATACGTTATATCCTACATCTACATATCGTTATACGTTATATCCTATGTCTACATATCGTTATACGTTATATCCTATATCTACGTATCGTTATACGTTATATCCTATATCTACATATCATTATACGTTATATCCTATATCTACGTATCGTTATACGTTATATCCTATATGTAGATAACGTTATACGTTATATCCTACGTCTACATATCGTTATACGTTATATCGTATATGTAGATAACGTTATACGTTATATCCTACGTCTACATATCGTTATACGTTATATCCTATATGTAGATAACGTTATACGCTATATCCTATTTCTACATATCGTTATACGTTATATCCTATTTGTAGATAACGTTTTACGTTATATCCTATATCTACGAATCGTTATACGTTATATCCTATGTCTACATATCGTTATACGTTATATCCTGTATCTACATAACGATATAAGTTATATCCTATATCTAAATATCGTTTTACGTTATATACTATATCTACATATCGTTATACGTTATATCCTATATGTAGATAACGTTATACGTTATATACTACGTCTACATATCGTTATATGTTATATCCTATATGTAGATATCGTTATACGTTATATCCTACATCTACATATCGTTATACGTTATATCCTATGTCTACATATCGTTATACGTTATATCCTATATCTACGTATCGTTATACGCTATATCCTATATCTACATATCATTATACGTTATATCCTATATCTACATATCGTTATACGTTATATCCTATATCTACGTATCGTTATACGTTATATCCTATATGTAGATAACGTTATACGTTATATCCTACGTCTACATATCGTTATACGTTATATCCTATATGTAGATAACGTTATACGTTATATCCTACGTCTACATATCGTTATACGTTATATCCTATATGTAGATAACGTTATACGTTATATCCTACGTCTACATATCGTTATACGTTATATCCTATATGTAGATAACGTTATACGTTATATCCTACGTCTACATATCGTTATACGTTATATCCTATATGTAGATAACGTTATACGCTATATCCTACGTCTACATATCGTTATACGTTATATCCTACATCTACATATCGTTATACGTTATATCCTATGTCTACATATCGTTATACGTTATATCCTATATCTACCTATCGTTATACGTTATATCCTATATCTACATATCGTTATACGTTATATCCTATATCTACATATCGTTATACGTTATATCCTATATCTACGTATCGTTATACGTTATATCCTATATGTAGATAACGTTATACGTTATATACTGTATCTATGTATCGTTATACGTTATATCCTATATCTACATCTCGTTATACGTTATATCCTATTTGTAGATAACGTTTTACGTTATATCCTATATCTATGTATCGTTATACGTTATATCCTATATGTAGATAACGTTTTACGTTATATCCTATATCTACGTATCGTTATACGTTATATCCTATATCTACCTATCGTTATACGTTATATCCTATATCTACATATCGTTATACGTTATATCCTACATCTACATAACGTTATACGTTATATCCTATATCTACGTATATTTATACGTTATATCCTATATGTAGATAACTTTATACGTTATATCCTACGTCTACATATCGTTATACGTTATATCCTATATGTAGATAACGTTATACGTTATATCCTATATGTACGTATCGTTATACGTTATATCCTATATCTAAATATCGTTATACTTTATATCCTATATCCACATATCGTTATACGTTATATACTATGTCTACGTATCGTTATACGTTATATCCTATATGTAGATATCGTTATACGTCATATCCTATATCTACATATCGTTATACCTTATATCCTACGTCTACATATCGTTATACGTTATATCCTATATGTAGATATCGTTATACGTTATATCCTACATCTACATATCGTTATACGTTATATCCTATATCTACGTATCGTTATACGTTATATCCTATATCTACGTATCGTTATACGTTATATCCTATATCTACCTATCGTTATACGTTATATCCTATATCTACATATCGTTATACGTTATATCCTATATCTACGTATCGTTATACGTTATATCCTATATGTAGATAACGTTATACGTTATATCCTATATCTATGTATCGCTATACGTGATATCCTAAATGTAGATACCGTTTTACGTTATATACTATATCTACGTATCGTTATACGTTATATCCTATATCTACATATCGTTATACGTTATATCCTATTTGTAGATAACGTTTTACGTTATATCCTATATCTACGAATCGTTATACGTTATATCCTATGTCTACATATCGTTATACGTTACATCCCATGTCTACATATCATTATACGTTATATCCTACGTCTACATATCGTTATACGTTATATCCTATATGTAGATATCGTTATACGTTATATCCTTCATCTACATATCGTTATACGTTATATCCTATATCTACGTATCGTTATACGTTATATCCTATATCTACGTATCGTTATACGTTATATCCTATATGTAGATATCGTTATACGTTATATCCTATATCTACCTATCGTTATACGTTATATCCTATATCTACATATCGTTATACGTTATATCCTATATCTACATATCGTTATACGTTATATCCTATATCTATGTATCGTTATACGTTATATCCTATATCTACATATCGTTATACGTTATATCCTATATCTACATATCGTTATACGTTATATCCTATTTGTAGATAACGTTTTACGTTATATCCTATATCTACGAATCGTTATACGTTATATCCTATGTCTACATATCGTTATACGTTATATCCTATGTCTACATATCGTTATACGTTATATCCTATATCTACGTATCGTTATACGTTATATCCTATATCTACGAATCGTTATACGTTATATCCTATATGTAGAAAACGTTATACGTTATATCCTACGTCTACATATCGTTATACGTTATATCCTATATGTAGATAACGTTATACGCTATATCCTACGTCTACATATCGTTATACGTTATATCCTATGTCTACATATCGTTATACGTTATATCCTATATCTACGTATCGTTATACGTTATATCCTATATCTACGTATCGTTATACGTTATATCCTATATCTACATATCATTATACGTTATATCCTATATCTACATATCGTTATACGTTATATCCTATATCTACGTATCGTTATACGTTATATCCTATATGTAGATATCGTTATACGTTATATCCTACATCTACATATCGTTATACGTTATATCCTATGTCTACATATCGTTATACGTTATATCCTATATCTACGTATCGTTATACGTTATATCCTATATCTACATATCATTATACGTTATATCCTATATCTACATATCGTTATACGTTATATCCTATATCTACGTATCGTTATACGTTATATCCTATATGTAGATAACGTTATACGTTATATCCTACGTCTACATATCGTTATACGTTATATCCTATATGTAGAAAACGTTATACGTTATATCCTACGTCTACATATCGTTATACGTTATATCCTATATGTAGATAACGTTATACGCTATATCCTACGTCTACATATCGTTATACGTTATATCCTATGTCTACATATCGTTATACGTTATATCCTTTATCTACGTATCGTTATACGTTATATCCTATATCTACGTATCGTTATACGTTATATCCTATATCTACGTATCGTTATACGTTATATCCTATATGTAGATAACGTTATACGTTATATCCTATATCTATGTATCGTTATACGTGATATCCTATATGTAGATAACGTTTTACGTTATATCCTATATCTACGAATCGTTATACGTTATATCCTATGTCTACATATCGCTATACGTTATATCCTATGTCCACATATCGTTATACGTTATATCCTATATCTACGTATCGTTATACGTTATATCCTATATCTACGAATCGTTATACGTTATATCCTACATCTACATATCGTTATACGTTATATCCTATATCTACGTATAGTTATACGTTATATCCTATATCTACATATCGTTATACGTTATATCCTATATCTATGTATCGTTATACGTTATATCCTATATGTAGATAACGTTTTACGTTATATCCTATATCCTCGTATCGCTATACGTTATATCCTATATGTATATAACGTTTTACGTTATATACTATTTCTACGTATCGTTATACGTTATATCCTATATCTACATATCGTTATACGTTATATCCTATTTGTAGATAACGTTTTACGTTATATCCTATATCTACGAATCGTTATACGTTATATCCTATGTCTACATATCGTTATACGTTATATCCTATGTCTACATATCGTTATACGTTATATCCTATATCTACGTATCGTTATACGTTATATCCTATATCTACATATCATTATACGTTATATCCTATATCTACATATCGTTATACGTTATATCCTATATCTACGTATCGTTATACGTTATATCCTATATGTAGATAACGTTATACGTTATATCCTACGTCTAGATATCGTTATACGTTATATCCTATATGTAGATAACGTTTTACGTTATATACTATTTCTACATATCGTTATACGTTATATCCTATATCTACGTATCGTTATACGTTATATCCTATATGTAGATGATGTTATACGTTATATCCTACGTCTACATATCGTTATACGTTATATCCTATATGTAGATAACGTTATACGTTATATCCTATATGTACGTATCGTTATACGTTATATCCTATATCTAAATACCGTTTTACGTTATATACTATATCTACATATCGTTATACGTTATATCCTATATGTAGATAACGTTTTACGTTATATACTATATCTACATATCGTTATACGTTATATCCTATATCTACATATCGTTATACGTTATATCCTATATCTATGTATCGTTATACGTTATATCCTATATGTAGATAACGTTTTACGTTATATCCTATATCTACGTATCGTTATACGTTATATCCTATATCTACATATCGATATACGTTATATCCTATATGTAGATAACGTTATACGTTATATCCTATATCTACATATCGTTATACGTTATATCCTATATCTACGTATCTTTATACGTTATATCCTATATGTAGATAATGTTATACGTTATATCCTACGACTACATATCGTTATACGTTATATCCTATATGTAGATAACGTTTTACGTTATATACTATATCTACATATCGTTATACGTTATATCATATATCTACGTATCGTTATTCGTTATATTCTATATGTAGATAATGTTATACGTTATATCCTACGTCTACATATCGTTATACGTTATATCCTGTATGTAGATAACGTTATACGTTATATCCTATATGTACGTATCGTTATACGTTATATCCTATATCTAAATATCGTTTTACGTTATATACTATATCTAGATATCGTTATATGTTATATCCTATATGTAGATAACGTTTTACGTTATATACTATATCTACATATCGTTATACGTTATATCCTATATCTACGTATCGTTATACGTTATATCCTATATCTATGTATCGTTATACGTTATATCCTATATGTAGATAACGTTTTACGTTATATCCTATATCTACGTATCGTTATACGTTATATCCTATATGTAGATAATGTTATACGTTATATCCTACGTCTACATATCGTTATACGTTATATCCTATATGTAGATAACGTTATACGTTATATCCTATATCTACGTATCGTTATACGTTATATCCTATATCTACATATCGTTATACGATATATCCTATATGTAGATATCGTTATAAGTTATATCCTACATCTACATATCGTTATACGTTATATCCTATCCGTAGATATCGTTATACGTTATATCCTACGTCTACATATCGTTATACGTTATGTCCTATATGTAGATATCGTTATACGTTATATCCTACATCTACATATCGTTATACGTTATATCATACATCTACATATCGTTATACGTTATATCCTATATCTACATATCGTTATACGTTATATCCTATATGTAGATATCGTTATAAGTTATATCCTACATCTACATATCGTTATACGTTATATCCTATCCGTAGATATCGTTATACGTTATATCCTACGTCTACATATCGTTATACGTTATGTCCTATATGTAGATATCGTTATACGTTATATCCTACATCTACATATCGTTATACGTTATATCATACATCTACATATCGCTATACGTTATATCCTATATCTACATATCGTTATACGTTATATCCTACGTCTACGTATCGTTATACGTTATATCCTATATGTAGATAACGTTATACGTTATATCCTATATGTAGATAACGTTTTACGTTATATACTATATCTACATAACGTTATACGTTATATCCTATATCTACATATCGTTATTCGTTATATCCTATATGTAGATAACGTTTTACGTTATATCCTATATGTAGATAACGTTTTACGTTATATCCTATATCTACGTATATTTATAAGTTATATCCTATATGTAGATAACTTTATACGTTATATCCTACGTCTACATATCGTTATACGTTATATGCTATATGTAGATAACGTTATACGTTATATCCTATATCTACGTATCGTTATACGTTATATCCTATATCTACATATCGATATACGTTATATCCTATATGTAGATAACGTTTTACGTTATATCCTATATGTAGATAACGTTTTACGTTATATCCTATATCTACGTATCGCTATACGTTATATCCTATATGTAGATAACGTTTTACGTTATATACTATATCTACGTATCGTTATACGTTATATCCTATATCTACATATCGTTATACGTTATATCCTATTTGTAGATAACGTTTTACGTTATATTCTATATCTACGAATCGTTATACGTTATATCCTATGTCTACATATCGTTATACGTTATATCCTATGTCTACATATCGTTATACGTTATATCCTATATCTACGTATCGTTATACGTTATATCCTATACCTACCTATCGTTATACGTTATATCCTATATCTACATATCGTTATACGTTATATCCTATATCTACGAATCGTTATACGTTATATCCTATGTCTACATATCGTTATACGTTATATCCTACATCTACATATCGTTATACGTTATATCCTACATCTACATAACGTTATACGTTATATCCTATATCTACGTATATTTATACGTTATATCCTATATGTAGATAACTTTATACGTTATATCCTACGTCTACATATCGTTATACGTTATATCCTATATGTAGATAACGTTATACGTTATATCCTATATGTACGTATCGTTATACGTTATATCCTATATCTAAATATCGTTATACTTTATATCCTATATCCACATATCGTTATACGTTATATACTATGTCTACGTATCGTTATACGTTATATCCTATATGTAGATATCGTTATACGTTATATCCTATATCTACATATCGTTATACCTTATATCCTACGTCTACATATCGTTATACGTTATATCCTATATGTAGATATCGTTATACGTTATATCCTACATCTACATATCGTTATACGTTATATCCTATATCTACGTATCGTTATACGTTATATCCTATATCTACGTATCGTTATACGTTATATCCTATATCTACCTATCGTTATACGTTATATCCTATATCTACATATCGTTATACGTTATTTCCTATATCTACGTATCGTTATACGTTATATCCTATATGTAGATAACGTTATACGTTATATCCTATATCTATGTATCGTTATACGTGATATCCTATATGTAGATAACGCTTTACGTTATATCCTATATCTACGTATCGCTATACGTTATATCCTATATGTAGATACCGTTTTACGTTATATACTATATCTACGTATCGTTATACGTTATATCCTATATCTACATATCGTTATACGTTATATCCTATTTGTAGATAACGTTTTACGTTATATCCTATATCTACGAATCGTTATACGTTATATCCTATGTCTACATATCGTTATACGTTATATCCTATGTCTACATATCGTTATACGTTATATCCTATATCTACGTATCGTTATACGTTATATCCTATATCTACGAATCGTTATACGTTATATCCTATATCTACATATCGTTATACGTTATATCCTACATCTACATATCGTTATACGTTATATCCTATATCTGCGTATCGTTATACGTTATATCCTATATCTACATATCGTTATACGTTATATCCTATATCTATGTATCGTTATACGTTATATCTTACATCTACATATCGTTATACGTTATATCCTATATGTAGATATCGTTATACGTTATATCCTATATCTACGTATCGTTATACGTTATATCCTATATGTAGATAACGTTATACGTTATATCCTATATCTATGTATCGCTATACGTGATATCCTATATGTAGATACCGTTTTACGTTATATACTATATCTACGTATCGTTATACGTTATATCCTATATCTACATATCGTTATACGTTATATCCTATTTGTAGATAACGTTTTACGTTATATCCTATATCTACGAATCGTTATACGTTATATCCTATGTCTACATATCGTTATACGTTACATCCCATGTCTACATATCATTATACGTTATATCCTACGTCTACATATCGTTATACGTTATATCCTATATGTAGATATCGTTATACGTTATATCCTACATCTACATATCGTTATACGTTATATCCTATATCTACGTATCGTTATACGTTATATCCTATATCTACATATCGTTATACGTTATATCCTATATCTATGTATCGTTATACGTTATATCTTACATCTACATATCGTTATACGTTATATCCTATATCTACGTATCGTTATACGTTATATCCTATATCTACATATCGTTATACGTTATATCCTATATCTATGTATCGTTATACGTTATATCCTATATCTACATATCGTTATACGTTATATCCTATATCTACATATCGTTATACGTTATATCCTATTTGTAGATAACGTTTTACGTTATATCCTATATCTACGAATCGTTATACGTTATATCCTATGTCTACATATCGTTATACGTTATATCCTATGTCTACATATCGTTATACGTTATATCCTATATCTACGTATCGTTATACGTTATATCCTATATCTACGAATCGTTATACGTTATATCCTATATGTAGAAAACGTTATACGTTATATCCTACGTCTACATATCGTTATACGTTATATCCTATATGTAGATAACGTTATACGCTATATCCTACGTCTACATATCGTTATACGTTATATCCTATGTCTACATATCGTTATACGTTATATCCTATATCTACGTATCGTTATACGTTATATCCTATATCTACGTATCGTTATACGTTATATCCTATATCTACATATCATTATACGTTATATCCTATATCTACATATCGTTATACGTTATATCCTATATCTACGTATCGTTATACGTTATATCCTATATGTAGATGTCGTTATACGTTATATCCTACATCTACATATCGTTATACGTTATATCCTATGTCTACATATCGTTATACGTTATATCCTATATCTACGTATCGTTATACGTTATATCCTATATCTACATATCATTATACGTTATATCCTATATCTACATATCGTTATACGTTATATCCTATATCTACGTATCG